>OX382309.1:22420000-23620000 GCA_947507805.1 Aporophyla nigra
TTATTATCTGCAAACATCCCTGACGCAGTACTACGCCACAGCAGCCGCAGCAGCACTCTCAGTGCATTGTTATATTGAACGCGTAGGTCGCTGTATGTCCGCTGAGTGTAGTTGACCCACAGGCTGCACGTGTAGAAACACTGACAGTAAGCTTTGAACTATTATTACTATTATATATTTGAGCTATTCCATAAAATAACAACAAAAAATAACTTTCGTAGTCTCCAAGTTAATAGTAAACTTCAGGAATGGAAAGTGAAGCAGAAGTGATCGTTTCGTACTTCAATTGTCACCTTTGATACAATATGCACTACTTACTCCAGTTTTCATGTAAACGCATAGAGCACGTTACATATGCATAGAATATGAGCAAGAAAAAAAAGGGTAATAGACGAAACCATCTTACGAAATCAGAATAGTGCACTAATCCTTAATCCTTTTAGAACGTACTGATCATCTTCATTATTTCATGCGAAAGACGTCCACTGCTGGAAATAGGCGAAGTATCTACTACAAAATAAGACGTAATATTCAATTCGCACGAATTTAGTCGCCTGAAACGGGCGAATCAACACTTAAATAACATATTGTTTCTATAGGCGACCCGCACGTAGTTAAATTATTTATCAGCGAATCGACAACTGTAGAACATACTCGTATTAGTAAATTGGCACGTTTTGATTTTTATGCAATAAAAAGTTAGGAAAAGATCGCAAGTTCTGCAGTGATCTTTATCTATATATATAAAAGAAAGTCGTGTTAGTTACTTCACTTATAACTCAAGAACGGCTGAACCGATTTAGCTGAAAATTGGCAGGGAGGTAGTTTAGAGCCAGGAGAAGGACATAGGATACTTTTTTTTTTTTTTTTTGCTTTTGGCAAAGGATACTTTTTATCCCCTTCGACCGCGTTCTCGTGTGATGTGACATAAAACGTCAAAGAGAATACATTTCACTATAAAACGTGGTATGACAAAAACTTTGCCTTCGAGGTACCAGGCGGTCATAACTTGGTATGAGCTTATTAAACAGCAGTGTCAGCCAGAAAACGCTTTATGCCTTCGAAGTAACAGGTTATCATAACCGAGTAGGAGCTACCCAAACATATGAGTATCAGCTAGAAAACGCTTACCAGATCACCACCGCGTACCAGGTTGTCAAACTTGGAAGGTTTATTACAACATTTTGAATCTTAGGCGATACGAAGTTCGCTGGGTCAGCTAGTTGCATGATAAAGAGCATAAAATTCAAATCGTTACAATTGCCTATTACCTATTTCTGGAGATGCTGATTCCCTCACAATTATATTTAAATTCGTGCGAATAGCCTATTGACACGAATTTACGACTTATTAGTTGCCTTTTTAGGGTTCCGTTGCCAAATGGCAAAAAACGGAACCCTTATAGATTCGTCATGTCTGTCTGTCTGTCTGTCCGAGTATGTCACAGCCATTTTTTTCCGAAACTATGAGAGCTCTGCTGTTGAAACTTGGTAAGTAGATGTATTCTGTGAACCGCATTAAGATTTTCACACAAAAATAGAAAAAAAAACAATAATATTTGGGGTTCCCCATACATAGAACTGAAACTCAATTATTTTTTTTTCATCGGACCTATACGTGTGCGTTTGGGGTATTTATGGATAGGTCTTTTTTTTTTTTTTTTTGGATGGGAAATCATCAAATGACTTCTCCCGCTCTGGGCGGAGCGGGAGGGCGTGTCAGACTTTTACTGACTAAAACCCACCCGTGTTCCTTCAGTTGCCCATGTGCCAGGGTCACGGTATCTCTTTAGAACAATCACGTGACCCCGGCAGGCATCGGTCCTAGCAGACCCCTTCAGTACTGCTGACATCTCTTTGAGGCGCGCGTGGAACACTACGCGCCGTCGACCCGAGCTTGGTCCTTACCGGGCGGCGAGCTACCCATTGCTCGCCACCCGCAAGCTCGCGCCTACGGTGGCCGGGAGTCCGCAATCGACTCCCGGCGCCCGGGGCGTCTCCTCCTGCGGCGGCTAGGGACGTGAGGGCGCAGAGACTGCCACTCCCTCACGCGCCCCGCCTCCTCCTTCGCGAGCATTACTGCTTCGCAGAAGGAGGTGACGGCTTCCCATGCCCTCTCGCTCCGTACCATGGCTCGCACCAGGGCCGGACGCGAGAGGTCGCCGCCGCCGATCGCCTCCACGAGGACACGGCGGTGCTCCGCCCAGGCAGGGCACACTTCCACCGTATGCTCCACCGTGTCCTCTAGACGATCCTCACAATGGAAACACCCGGGCGTTTCCTCCCGCTTTATCCTGAACAGGAACCCACCGAAGCACCCATGCCCGGTGAGAACCTGTGTCAGGCGGAAGGTGAGGACGCCGTGGCGCCTCTCTATCCACTCCTCAAAGAGGGGACTTACCGCCGCAATTGTGGCGTGCCCTGCGCTGGGTTGCGACAATCGTACCCGCCATGTCGCCATGAGATCCTGCCGGAGCTCTGTCCGCCGTGCCGCGATTTGTCGCGGCAGCGGAGTTTTGCCCCGGCGTTTCGCATCCTCGCGCCACTCCCACATGTGGGCGAGGACCTTTGCCTCCAGATCCCATGGCGGCACTCCGGCAAGGAGGCTCGCCGCCTCGCAGGAGACCGTGCGGTATCCCCGGATTAACCGAATGGCCATGACCCTCTGGGCCGCACTCAAGCGGCGCGCTGGGCGCAGCCTCAATGAGGGCGCCCACACCGGTGCCCCGTAGAGGGCCATGGACCGCACGACCCCCGTGTAGAGCCTCCGGCAGGAGGCGTTTGGACCCCCCAGATTAGGCAGGAGCCGCTTTAAGGCAGCCCCAGCCCGCTCCAGTCTGGGAGCCAAACGTCGGAAGTGCTCGACGAAGTTCCACCGGCTGTCGAGGACAAGTCCCAGGTACTTCATCGTCGACTCGACGCCGATGTGAACCCCTCCTACCGTGAGTTGGGAACCCGCAGGTGGCGTGTTCCGAGGACCATGAAAACCCATGGCCTCAGACTTGTGCAAGGCCACCTCGAGTCCCAATTGCCGGATTCTTTCGACGATTGTCGCAACCCCGCGTGTCATTAGTTCGGCCGCCGCTTCGTGCGACCTCCCCTGCGCCAAGACCAGCGTGTCGTCAGCGTAGCAGACTACGCTGACGCCGTTAGGGAGGTCGGCGCGCAGCACCCAGTCGTAACCGATGTCCCACAGATGCGGCCCCACGACCGATCCCTGTGGGACACCGCACGACATCTCTCGCCGGTTCCACTCTCCCTGGTGACCGGGGTAGATTACGGCCCTATCCGTCAGATAGGCCTCGACCACGCGACAGAGGTAGGTCGGCATCCGGTGATACCGGAGTGCCTCCCTAATGCAACTCCAGGGCAGGGTGTTGAAGGCATTGGCGATGTCTAGAGACACCGCCAAGACGACCCCACCCCGGGCCACTGCATCCCCCGTCGTGAGGGCTCGCACGCGCATGATGGCGTCCACCGTAGAGCGCCCCTTGCGGAAGCCGTACTGATCGTCCGACAAGTCCGGCCCCTCCCGCACCAGCCACCCGACGAGGCGGTCTGCAATCACTCTTTCAAAGAGCTTGCCCACCTCGTCGAGCAGCACGATGGGCCGGTAAGCGGACGGAGAGTCCGCTGGGCGCCCCGGCTTCTTAATGAGGACATGGATAGGTCTTCAAAAATGATATTGAGGTTTCTAATATCACTTTTTTCTAAACTGAATGGTTTGCGCGAGACACACTTCCAAAGTGGTAAAATGTGTGTGTGTCCCCGCCCCCCCCTGTAACTTCTAAAATAAGAGAATGATAAAACTAAAAAAAAAAAAAAAAAAAAAAAAATGTGATGTACATTACTATGTAAACTTCCACCGAAAATTGGTTTGAACGAGATCTAGTAAGTAGTTTTTTTTTAATACGTCATAAATCGTAAACTGCAATCTACCTTTCATTCAATCAACTCAAATATAAAAATAAAAAAAAACATTTAATTTCATAAACATAAACCTTATGCATAAACCGTGAATACCTGCAGGTTTGTACGGAACCCTCGGTGCGCGAGTCCGACTCGCACTTGGCCGGTTTTTTTATCGAATAAACTGGGGTTTTTATGAAATAATCATTAATGCAGAAAACATGTAAGAACATACTTTATTAAGCTCTCTTGTAAAACAAATTCACACACAAATAATTTGAAGTACAGTCAACAAAACAAACGTACAGTCATCAACTGAAGCACATCAACTCAACGATCACTGATTTGACGTCTGTACCGCGTATTGACGTGCCAACTTTCATTTACACTTCAAAGTACACTCTCCATTTGACCTTCAACCTTGTAGCGTTCTGATAAGGTTTTGGGTGGAGTTCTGGGGGTGTATGTAGTATGTTTGTCTGTCTGTCTGTCGGCTCTTTGAGCGTCCAATGATATACCAATACTTAAGATGTAGGGTCTCATTAACTTTGTAGGTGTTTTTGATGGCAAGCGATATAACTAAGTGTTGGACTGATCGTTCGAGTAATGTCTATGTGGGCTTCGAAGTATTTATATCAGGTGACTATGTATGGGCAACACATTAAATAAAGTTGTTACTTTGTTGGTCAATCAAGGTTGTGGTGTTGAATGATGGTCAAAATATAATAAATCAAACAATTTATAATGAATTGTTACTACAGGCTGAGGTGTTAACAGAGTGTAGAGTACATTGACAAGGCCTTGACGACAGACGATTATTAAGTAGGCACCTATATTCTGGGCAATAATTTGTATAATGGCCGCTACTAACCCTGTTGCATGATTTTCTAAACAAAGCATGAGTTGCTCTTCAAGAGAAGAGTCAGAATGAAAGTCAACCAAACAAAGCATTATTAATGGATAAAATAATATGGTATATGTAATTTTAATCCTATTTTAACTAATATTAAATGCGAAAGTGAGTTTGTTTGTTACGCTTTCACGCTACAACTGCAGAACGAATTTGGCTCACAGATAGACTATGACCTAGGTAAGGACATATGTTAGTTTTCATTCTGTATTGTAGACAAAACCGCGGGCAACAGCTAGTAAACAAATAATAACGTAGGTTTATAATGCAGCAATAATGAATTAAGGCAATTTCTTCGCTACAAATATCTTCCTTCGTTCAACAATGTTAGACAATCTCAGAAAACGCTCGTAACTTAACTCACAAGGAAATCGATAAAATGTCCAAGTTCTCACTTTCGCTCGTAACACTACACAATAATTAGCTGCGAGACTGTTACGGCTCCATCTGCATATTGAATGAGTTATTAACATAAAATCCCGTAAAAACGTGTTAAAGCATTTTTTGGAGTTCCGTGTCAAAATTCTGGTTACTTTCATGCATAGCATTGCAATACGAAGATACGCACACACACACACACACACACACACACACACTCCTTACTATTATCTCATAAACCTTTTTAATAAAATGTTCATCAGAATTATTACGCAATTATATATATTTTTGTAAAAATGTGTACAATCCAGCTAAAGAACACTGTCCTTCAAGATACAGGACTCTCCTAGTTTGAAGGGCAGGGGTCTTACTCATATGTAATAGCCATACCTATCTATAACTGAGACAATACTGATGTTACCTAGGCTAAGTGTTTTGTTAAATAAATGATTACTTACGCGTGTAAAATGACTTTTCATCAGGAGTTCCGTCCGCCTGTGTAGGTACATCTACATATTTTATTTTATTTTATTTTATTTATTAGGGAAAACAAACAGTGACACATTACATATTGTATGAAGAAAAACAAAATCATGTGGCCAAATGTGTAACCAACAACATTTTCCACGGAATACACATAAAAATAATAAGCTTTACAAACTATGCTATTTAAGCTAAAACCTACAAACTACAACAATTTATGCTAGCGAATAAATGTTTTGTGCTAAATAACAAAAATTATCAAACAAAGAAAAAAATCAAAGAAAAAAATCTCGATTAGGCGAAGGTATACAAATCTTAATGAGAAATACTATTGACTAAGTGTTTTAGTACAATATTTTTGAATCTACCAGCAGAAAGAGCAAACATATCGATATGATGGAATTTATTGTTATAATTATTAGTTAACCGACGCAGAGGTGCCCGCATACCGGCGTTACTGCGACAAGATGTAACTGCAAAAAGCGGCTGTGCGCGCACCCCGCGGCGTACTGTCGTTCTAGGAACGATATAACTGATTTTGTTCTGGATATCTATACAGTCATATACATTACTACACAAATCAAACAAAAATACCGTCTCTAGGAGAGTGCGTCTTGATTGTAGTCCAAGTAATTTATAGTTCTTTAGCAAATCATCATAAGGTAAAACTGTGTGGAAGCAACGATAGTGCATGGCTTTTAAAAATTTTCTTTGAACCATTTCAATACGTTCCGAATACTTATTGTAAAAGGGATTCCACACTGGCACTGCGTACTCGAGCTGTGATCTGATCAGAGACTTATACAGGTATAAATAGGTAGAGGGGCGCACAAAGTCCTTCGCAGATCTCATCACGAAACCGTACATTCGATAGGCACTATTTACAATTTTGTCAATGTGGGCATCAAGGTGAAGTTTATCATCGAGGAGAATACCAAGATCACGAATAAGGGATACCCTAGACAATTTAGTGTTGTCCAAAGAATAAGGGTGCTTGAGAACATTCCTATTCTTCGTGAAACTGATACAACAGCATTTAGATAGACTCAGTTGCAATTTATTGTACCTGCAATATTCACTGAATCGATCCAGATCTTCCTGTAACAATCTGCTGTCGTGCAAATTTTTTATGGGTCTATAAATTTTGAGATCGTCAGCATAGAGCAAAATTTTTGAATTTTGAAAACAAGTGTCAATATCGTTTATAAATAATAGAAATAAAAGAGGTCCGAGAATCGAACCCTGAGGCACACCGGAAGTTACATTAATAGTTGTAGTAGATCTGAAACCGTTAACTACGACCCTTTGAGTTCTGTTTGTGACATATGAAAAGAACCATCGGAGTAAATCACCACGTATACCGTTAAATGCAATTTTATTTAATAACAGTTCATGATCAACCCTGTCGAATGCCTTTCGGAAGTCAGTGTAAATAGCATCCACTTGAACACGAGAATCCATATTATTAAACAAATAATCCATAAATGCTACCAAATTTGTCGTAGTGGATCTTTTTTTTACAAATCCATGTTGTTGTAGTATTATACTGTGATGAAGAACAGGATATACTTTATCGTGGACTAACCTCTCAAAAAGCTTCGGCAAGGCTGACATTATAGATATAGGACGATAGTTCTCTACATCCTGCTTAGGGCCCGATTTATATATGGGTGTTATGTTCGCACTCTTCCATACCGCGGGGAAAATTCCTTGTGCTAGTGATTCATTAAACAAGATATGTATTGGGGAGCAAATATTTTTAGCGGTAGCTTTGAGAAACGTAATTGGAAGACCGTCGGGGCCTGGACCTTTTGTTGCGTCTAAAGAGTTGATTGCTCTCAATATTTCATCTTTGCTTAGCTCTATTTTACTAATGAAGGAATTGCGCTCAGAATCCTTACTACAAGAAATACCGCTTATAGACGATTGTACATAAACTGATTTAAAAAAATCAGAAAATAAGTTACAAATTTCTTCGGGGTCATTGGTACTTTGGTCTTTGTATTTCATGTCAGATGGTATGCCAGGAGAAGACTTCCGATTTGCAATGTACCTCCAGAAGCATTTAACATTACTGCGAATGCCGTCTTCAACAGATTCCATGTATTTTGTGTAGCAGGAATTACATTCATTATGGAATCTAGATCTGTATAGTGAGAACTGCTCATAATCAGAAATATTGTGATACACCTTCCATTTAACCCAAGCCTTTGCCTTGTTTTTGTAAATATGTATCAGTGATGGTGAAAACCAAATCGGAAATTTTGATGTTTTAGAATTGACGAGTGGTACATACAATTTAATTATACTAAAAATTTGGTTATAAAACTTATTTACTGCTGCATCTATGGAGTTTTCCAAGCCAATCTGCTCATTCCAATTAATCTTACTTAATTCCTCATTTATTTTCTCGTAATTAGCTTTAGAATAGTTGAACTTTTTTAAAGACCTTCGAATCATGTTTGTAGCGGTTGTTTTAAATGGTATTAATAAACAGAATGGCGGGTGGTGGCTGTCAAGTTGCAGTAAATAGTCAGTGGGGCGGAAAACTGAGCAATCATTGTTGCTGATAGCTAGGTCTAATAATTTCCCACTCGGATTTATGACAGTGTTGTACTGATGAGCATTAACGAGAGACATAAATACACCAAGATGTCCACAAATAGAGGAATTGCCACCACAAACTAGCCCCGATACAGATCCATTATTATTATTACAGGGAATCCAGTCAATATCAGGCAAGTTGTAATCACCCAAGAGATAAAACTGCTCTACGTTAGTGTCGCCAAGTAAAGGTTGTAGGAGATCAAAGTATTGAACATAAATCGATTCAGGTGTTTTAGGTGGTATGTAGGCCGCCCCGACAATTTGGTTCTTCCCTCTAGTGGAGCTGGGAAACCTAAGGAGGACGTGCTCCAAGTAAGAGTCTAGGGCAAACTGAGGAACTATTCTTATAGAGCGCAATCCCCTCAATACAGCAACCAGGACGCCACCTCCGTCTTTTTTATTCGTGGCCGTACGGTCTCGATCGCACCTATGTACGACGTAACGAGAATCAATGAACTCGCTATCAAATACTTCAGGTGTTAACCAGGTTTCTGTGAGTATTATTATATCGTAGCAATTTGATACAATATTCATGTATAAAATGTGCAGTTTAGTGCGAATCCCACGACAATTTTGATAATAAATAACCAAATTATCCGCCATTGAAATAGTTAATTTTACAATAAGATATCAAACCAGCATCAAATGTTTCAATAATAATCAACAGAAGAGCACAATATTTTAATTTGACCGAGTGCAGCAAGGTATAGGTACATGCACACAAATAATTCTGTAAGAAATACCTAATTACTAATAAAAAACTCCAATACCAAACAGTGAGGCGACATAACACTATATAATAACATTTATCGACATCTAAGGAACGAAGATACATTATAAATAAACATACTAACTGATATTTGAAGCCACAATAAAACAGCAGCTGTGTAGAAATTATGTAGACAGAATGAACAACAACTTTAAATAGTTGATTATATTTTGATGAATCTACATAAGGATAAACACAAATAAATGCCTTTTTCCATGCCCTATAGATTAAATTGCTCGCTAGAGAGAATACACAACAGAGGTATAATATACTAAGACTTAAAGTGCTAAAAACTACAATAAATATAAATACATGATCAAATTAAAGCTGGCAATACTTTACCCACGTGTTAGGTATCGATCTAACTTCGTACAATACTTTGAATAACACTGACTGTATGCATAAAGGCAAACTGGCGACTATATTATACTATAGCTATACTATGTTATGTTTTTTTGGAAATTCGTAAAAAACTTCTAAATTCCACGAAAAATTACAAAAATACAGTTAATTGATTACGCCCATCGGAAGATGTTAATCGTTGTTCCATTCGTTTTTTAGTGTGCTATCTTGTGAATATTATCAGAAACAATCGTTTTCAAAAACAGAACAGATTTTACGGAGAAAAAAAGTTCCGTACGGATCTCTTCACCAAATCTCACTGAAACCTGTCTGGCTGTAAAGCTGCGCAGTGTCACGCGAATCAGCAGGAAGGCGCGGATCACATCGGTATGCTCACGCGCATGTTTGTCGAAAGCGCCGCGTAAATACAGTGTGACAAAACGATCGCAACTCATCTTCATTCCACAAATAATTCAATTAAATTGGGTTAGTGTGCTGAGGAATACGGAATATATATAATAATATAATTTACAACATGGTTATGATGAAGAGGTTTTGAGGGTGTTTATTGTAGGTTTGTTGGACCCATATAATATAGAGCCAATGATGATAAGAATTATTATCCTTTCAGTAATATACTTTAGCATAGAAATAAAATATGCGAAATACTTCATTTCTTATGTTTACTGTAATGCGTGAAACACTCATTATGTGTAATCAGGGAACTAAATATTTGTGTATATTGATGAGTCAAAAAAGAATGTATTAATAGGGATGAATAATTTTCAGAGACTTTTAACAAATGGCAATTAATATCTGGTACCTACCTTACGACAGCAATTATTTTATTTACTCTCTCTGACTTTTTTGAGTAACTTATCTCAAATGACAAGAAGAAAGAAACGTCCAAAATTAAATTACAATATTATAAAAAGAATTAATAATTTAATTAAACCAAAATTTCAACAAATATCTACTTTAAAAAAAATTAATTTCATAATTTATTTTTCTCAAAACAAGTGTGCAACCGTAGCCTTCCTATACCTTTTGACAGAACAAGAGTACCTAATATTCCCCCAAATGCAATCCAAGATACCACCTGTATGTTTTTTCCTGTTCATAATTGGGCAATCTATAAATTTTATTCAAAACCAAGAAGAATGTCATTACATCTTTACCATTCCCTGTTTATTCAACCATAATTATTCTCACTAGTATCAATCAGCGGTCATCACCATCACCAATTTACCTACCGACCTACCTAAAAGCAATATTACTTGCTATTGCCACATCACACATCATAAATCCATAACCACTCATATAATTTACAACACGTTAACCGTTTTCCTCCCAAAATGATGACCGAAATAATTTCCAAACGAAACTAATTTGTCTTGAAATACATCATGGCGAAGAATTCGTATAATTGTAACATGTTATGTTTATTTATGAGATGATAAATCTGAACAAACACCGGGCTATGGCAGGGCCCTTATCGGGACTGGTTGTAAATTTTATAGACCTTAAAACAAACTTGGAATAAAGTGGTCGAATAAAACGGATAGCTGTGGGCTATTTAGTATGGAAGACTGTCGTGTTGGATGGCTGTCGTGTTGGATGTTTGTCGTTGTCAATGTACATATCTAACTGCTGAGTACCTGAAATATTTCAATAAGTTTTTGATCGTAGCCAATATGGTAGACACCATAGCAGTTATTTTTATCTATGGAAAACAATCAGATCAAAGATTTAAACGTTTCGGTTTTATCCCTTTCACACTTGGCGTGCCTGTTTCAGAAAAGCAAACAGAAAAGTAAATTCTACATGTTCGCTTCTATATTGAATAAGTTTTCAGTCATGAAACTATTGCCTGACCTATACAAACTGAAAAACGACACACTTCTTAAATTTATACAGCGTAGTGTGTCCTGGAACCAACTAGCCAGTCGTATCGTTGTATATAAATATCTTCCGACCCAGCTAGGTGTGTTCCTGATTGAGTTTTTACTGCGCCCCAACAGTTGTCCGTCCGCGTGTCTCGTTATCACACGAACACGTCCAATTACTGATAACGCCGAGATACCTCCGATTTGAACCACATTTTACTGCAAGTGAATCAGTTTCCATCTCATTATGGCGTCGCAAGCTTCTCCTTATCAGTTTAACGATCTCTTGAGCAATGTCCTGGTGCAATGAATATCCTGGAGCTGTTACGAAGGATACATAATCAGTAAATCAATAAGGAAGTCTGCTGAACAAATAGAACATGTCTACAGACCGCTGTCATCAAAGAATTTGGAAGAATTGGTCACCACGTGTCTTGTATTCAGCTGCATTCGGTTAGACTGGAAGCCGACCTCACCATAGTTGGGAATAGGCTAGGCAGATAATGAGGGTCACAATATAAGCACGATTTTCGCTGATTTCGACACACATAACCGGCTACGTCATGAGGTTTCATAAAAAATCACTTAACCAGCGCACATAAAGTTGTCCAGTCTATGTCACTGCGCAGCTATACAATCATACTTAGTCCTAGTTAGAGAAGCGTTACAATACCCTATTAGTACACAAAACACATAAAGCTAGAGTGAACATTCCCTAAAAAGGGGGACCATTGAACACCCACTGCGTGTCGTTTGAGGTCCTATTGCTAATCGAGAAATATTCGCAATACTCAGTTGAAACAGAATTTTACTCCACGCTCATGCGAATTTAAATCGATAGAATTACTGTTAGACGTAGGTTGAAGTGCTAGCTACGAATTATTAGGCTATAGGCTTAAGTGGTATTCTCGAACGCATATGGAATAGTGTTCCGTAATTATCCATAAATTTTACATAAGTGTATAAAACTTTATATTATAAATGTTTTCACTTAGCATGTGACTTCATCAGCTTTACAGCTCCTTTCCTTAACTACTTGCTTTAAATTGTGATGAAAGCTATGATTACAGCACAATAAAATAAGGCTCATCAAAGCCTTTATGACTTTCTAGGTATTGCAGTTGTAATAGGCAGATCTAGGGAAAGGCGCTAGACTATGTTACATTGTAGCAGTGATAACAATGATGAGAAAGCCAAAAATGGATTAGATTAAAATACCTGAGCTACCGAAAAGCTGATGTCCAGCCTGTTGAAAGTCTTGTAGAAATACGAAACGCTTTGACATTGATTGTCACTTGTCTAGACCCTCTACCCTCTGGGGAGCCTTCAAACATGCCCAACATACTTTTTCATGTTTTACAAACATTAAATTAGTCATTTACAATTAGGTTACACACCCCAATACAATTGCACAATGTCAGACAAGGTGACCTTGAACTGTTTATAGCAAGACTACATGTCTGACATCTCAATCATAATGTATTATTTATATTATTCTATCGATTTTACCTGGAAACGACGTGCTTTGTATCACAAACAGATTGCTAACTAAATATTGCGTCTGTCTGATGTCTGTATATTTAAAGTACTCCAGAGGCTAGATAAAAATAAATTGTAAGAGGATGAGACAAAAATGTAATATTTTTAAAGGTACTTCATGTTAAAACAAAGATAATTCTTTAATTCTGATTACTGATATACAATATATTTAGCTTTTTGCATAATTTCTGAACGAGTAACAAAAAAGTAAGGGAGAGTAAAGTAAGACGAGTAAGAAAAACCTGCATTTATTCATGTTTTTCTTCATGTCAAAAAGACAATAAGACTAACATTATTCTTTAACTTCAGGCTACATTTACAATGCATCAACATCTTCACCCTGCTAACCATTCTATATAATTATTTTAGTCACTAATTATGACATAAATAAGTATCTAGGTATCTATCTCCCAATATCCATTCAGCATTGTCTTTTCGAACCCTAACTACTTATTGAAACACACCCCTTTCGCAAACAAACTCATTTGTTAACCTGATCTAACCTTTTTATTGAACCTCGCAATAAATACAATATCAAATGTCGTGACAAATCGTGAAGGATTACCCCTTACCCCGGCGCGCCCCTCCCTGCCTCCCCACCTCCCCTGGCCATTGAAAACATTTAATTAACAGGGGGTGGCTACCCCGTTGATACGCACAATCCTGCATTCTTGGATGCGTAGTTATTTATATTGAGAGTAGCTAGTGCTTTTGTAATTAATTAACCTACTTCAAAAAAAGGAGGTGGTTATCAATTCGACTGTATTTTTTTTTAAAAAATTTAAATGTTTGTTACCTCATAACTTTGGACTGGGTGAACCGATTTTGATGATTTTGAAAGCTGGTGCTTCCCGAATGGTCCCATTTTAATTTGGTTCTATTCGGACAATGGGGTCCATGTGAAAACCATATAAGTCTTAAATTTGCATTAAGTATTTGTGCGACAAATGAACGAATAACGCGAATAGATTAGTGCGAGGTATCTACCATAACTAAAATGTTAAAAATAAAAACATTTTACAAAAAAAAACAACCGACTTCCTTAAAAAAAAACACTACAAAGTCAAAAATAACTTAAGTTCAGAAGTCGGTGACAAAAACCTTAACCTACAGATCCTAAGAAACCGAATTCCGAAATTAAAGTTATTTCTGACTTTGTAGTGTTTTTTTTAAGGAAGTCGGTTGTTTTTTTTTTTTGTACATAGTTTTTTTTTTTTTGACAATTGACACAGGGTTGAATTTCTTGATATAAATATTTTCCATACTTTTAAGTCGTGAATTCATGATGTAGTCAATGTCCAATATAACTTTTTGTATGGCTGTAGGATCCAATGTCTTTGCCTAAAATATTTGTTGCCTGTGTAATGCTTATCGAGAATATTCGCATATTTATTTTTTAAACTTGACAGCTCTATCCTGTTTAAATAAGTATTATATCAAAGGCCTAAATGCTATTGTTATCACTGACTGTACGATGGCCTTCCATACATAGCAAAGCAATCAACAACTCGTCAACACCAAGATTTTGCCAAAGTGTTACCAAATTAGCTACGGAGAAAGTCGAAGTGTATCATGTATGTGCCTTAATTTACAGAACTTGACCGGAACAAAGTCGACGAACCTCTTCACAAGATGCCCTAATAAACTAATTCACAGCCCAGACCTGCTTAAATAGTCCTTTACATCTGTAATTAAACAACCCGCCATCTTGTAACACGCCTGAAGACTTTTCAGACTTGAGCTCCTCCGCATCTCTTGCAATAACAATCCCGTAATTCTATATTAATAGTTTAATTCGCAGAGGGCGCTGTGAGCGACGGCCGGAAATTGCGCGCGGTTGCACTTCCGCATGCAGCGGTGCCTGAGTTCGGCGCAGTAGTCCGGGATACAGTTACTCCGTTATACAGGCACTGGCAGTAGCTAGGAGAAGGTAGTAGTAGGTGCTGCCCGCGGCGGCTTTCAACTTAGATTACATGTTATACGCAAAGATACGAAAGGCAAATTCACGTTATTACTTGTGTAAACGGTTTTAGAAAAGTGGTTGAAATTGATGTGAAAACAAAGGAGAATTTTTGATATTGAAGCGAGCTTACCTGCACTAAGAATTTGACTATATGATAGCACTTGGCTGAAAACCAGCAAAACGCAGTCATTGAATACGCTACCTACTCGTCAAAAATATGTTTTTAACTCTATCATTGACTTATAAAACATAAACCTTACACCCTGACACTCAGACGCCGAACGCCTATCTCCAGTCACTGCACGAACCGCTTCGTCAAAATAAAACCCCTAAAAGAACTCCCCTCAGATATATGCAATTGCCAGGTTAACCTCAGACCCCCTGTCCACTTTTCAACAGTTACAAAAAGCAACGATAAACTAAACGTCCCTAATTCCTAACCCCTTCGATTTATCTCGGGCTCCACATCATTGGGAAGTCTTCACGATGGACCGCGGCACCCTGAAGACTAGCCCTGAATTATTCATGGCACAGAACAGCTGCCGGGATTCACTTTACATAATGCCTTCTGTTTATATCATACATTTGAAGAATTCGGTGAGGAAATGCATTTTTGATTTTGTGATTTTATTTGGGTAATAGATAAAAGAAAGTGTAGTCAAGTCAGCCTATCACAGTCCACTGCTGGACATAGTCCTCTCCCCAGGCTGCGCCACAATACTTATTCTCCGCCTTACACATCCACTCTGGCCCAGCCACCACGGTCCATCTAGCTGGGGAGCGTATCACACTACGCTTGCAAAAGAACGAAGAAGCTAAACAATTTTGTTGAAACTGCCCAAAGTTACCAAGAAACAAATGATTTGACTTGATTCGCAATCTGGCGAGTGTTACATTCCGAGTTCGAATACCACTCTTTGCACTCAATGTAGATTTAAATCAACTCCTAAAACGCCAAGCCACCTATCAACCAACTCCTATTCTTAGGCGATGCTTTGTTGATGGGCTTTGGTAGATGGGCTTTCCAAAACACTAGACAAACTAATTTTAAAAAAATATTGTAAAAACCAAAAATACATGCTGTCATAAAAAACTAAACTAAAAAGTACAAATTATGGAAAAAAGCGTGAGGTGCTTCTTGAGGTATTTTTTTAATTGAAATCAAATTCCATTATTGATTTCCAAAGGGGTGAAGATCACGTTCAAAGATTCCGTTACATATATACATACATACCTACCAAGCTAATAAAATCGTGTTAAAATAGTTTTGTTTCCGTAACTCTAATCTATACATCTATACTCTTCTATACATACAAATAAATAAAATTGAAGTGTCTGTTTGTAATTTAAAATTAACAGTTTTTCACTAAATGCATATGAAAGTAAATATGGTACTTACATGAAAAAATCATTGTTTTTAAATTTTGTCTGTCTGTCTATCTGTCTGTCTGTTTGTTCCGGCTAATCTCTGAAAAGGCTGGACCGATTTTGACGGGACTTACACTGGCAGATAGCTGATGTTATAAGTTTATTTTTGTCTGAGTAGCACGTCCCTGTGTGATAATTCGAGCCGCGGGCACAGCTAGTTACCATTACCAATAAAAATAAAGCTTCCAAATTTATAGCTAAAGTTTCAGTTTTCAAAAAGCAAGTGGTCAGTTTTGTGACGCATGAAAAGAATGACAAAAAAATCAAATCCTGTTTTTTTCAACATCTACTTTGCTACTGATAACTGAATTGTTGCATTGGTACTATAAGTAAACACTATCTTGCATTATTTCCACAATGCTTTCGTTTTATCAAGATATAGTTGTATACCCAAAAAGTACGGATGCATATAAGTAACTTAGCCATTTCACTCACTTCCGCTAAGGACCCATACATTACAGAACGATGTTCATCCTCCACCATCCACGTGTATCCACTAAGAACATTCCTCTGTGAGGTAAACACGGCCCCAGTGCCGGAGCGCAGCCGTTCCGAGTGCATTACCGGCACGTGACCGGCATACCCAAAAGCGGCCAGCGGCTATGTTGTGTTAAGTCTAGACTAGTTCCTGAAGAGTGCGGCCTTTTGTGCTGAAGGTTATTGATGTTCTTGGAATGGGGTGGGTGAGAGATATTTTAAGGGGTTTCTGCACGTACCATTATTACTGTTTTCAGCGTCTCTTCACAGACAATGGCTCATCCCACATCTTGAACCACACGCTCTATCCTGCACACGCAAGGACCTAATGGCTACGTCAGCAAACGGGATTCGCATTGCTGAATTTTAGGCCAAAGAAATTTAAAAACCTAACTTGTCAATTTATTAGTGTTATTTTTTCCATTGTCAAACTGAGTCTGGCCACAACACAACCTCTGTGAAGTGTTTATATTTACCCGGGATAAAGATGGCTGTAGGTAAATAGTACGTAAAGACAATTCCAAGGTTGAAAGAAGGTGCTCACGAGAACTCATAATGTTCTAAAGTTATGTTGTTAAGAACACATACACACACACACACACACACACACGCGCACACACACCCTACACACATACACAAACACACACGCGCACACGTGCGCACGCACTCATGTACAGTTTACACGATAGCGCGTCTATAATTATAATTACTGATTACTTTGTTTTGGTTTTCTTTTTATTTTTCATTTATATCACTTTATTTTATTTTTCTAATCTGTAAAAGGGAATGTCTATTCAATAGCTTATACTGTAAGTTGTAACTAGTGGAAGAGCGGAACTTCCAAACACAAGTATTATTCTTACTTAAAAGGAAATTCCCTAGAGACCTTTTGTAAACGTATTTTTAAGTTATTGAAATAAACATTTTTGTATTTTTTTGTATTTTGTTGCACGTTAAAAAGTGGAAAACCAGGCTGACAAGTCCGCTCAGATACTTTTGTCCCATAATAATATATGATCAGCTCTGCAGATTACCAAATATTTCTTGTGCTTATTCCGACGTATGATCGTGCAGAAAATTAGCAGTACCAGTGTCTGATTACATATGTCACGGCGCGGCGTGCTCCTTAGTTGCCGGAACCCATCAAACTAATGGATGCTGCCACGCCCGCGTCTCAGGACTTATTAGCGATCATTACACGCACCAAAGACATCTTCATTATAAAGACTACTACTGGTTTCTGCGAGGCTTTGGAAAAATATGCTATTAAATGCATTGAAGTCGCACGCAGACTTGGACCAATTAGTGTTTGTTTAATTTCATTTGTCAGATATCGGCGTACGGTGGACGAATCAAGGGAAAAGAAAGAAGGCAAACATTGCATTTATCGTCACTGCTCATTTCGACTTTAAATTATATCGTCCTTAAAATCCTTCAGTCGGAGTTGAGAACTGTCTTCAAATACAGTGGACAGTTATGATTCGATTTAACCCTTTGATTCATTATTCTTTATGTAGGGATAGTAAATATACCTAACTGCTTTACATGAAAACATTGTACGGCAGAAATAGTGTAAATCTTTTGTCCTCCACTAAGTCCGCGTTATATTAAGCTCTGTACTCGGAACAAGGTCATGTTTCTCCAAACGCCAGTTTATTATTACAGCGAAATCTTAATCCTGGCGCTGTCGCCATTGTTTCCAGAATATATTTATAATTAAACTCTTCCGCCAAACACGAAGAATGATCATAGAAATAAAGGAGTTGACAAGAAAATAATACAAATAAATAATTATCTGGGGATTCATACATAGTAGAGCCTTCTAGGGTTTATGGTTTCTCGAGGTTTTTCATATCTCGAGAGAGTACCCGGGAAATGTTGATGTATACAATTTTATTTCAACTGGACAACAATCAACACTCTCGTCAATAACAACAAATTACAGTATTTTTCTTATTTTCCATAGAATATAGTCAAAACCAACTTGTTTTATCTTAAACTACTATGATCTGCTCTGTGATAAAACGTATTAGATTTAAAACAAAAATAATAAAACAAAATACAACTTTTTATGAACTAAAAACGGGACTCAATTTATTCGATCTATATCGATTAATCTATACTAATATTATGAAGCTGAAGAGTTTGTTTGGTTGAACGCGGTAATCTCAGGAACTACTGGTCCGAATTAGAAAATTATTTTTATGTTGGGTAGCCTATTTAATAAAGAAGGCTATAAGTTAATAACAACACGCTACGATCAACAGAAGCAGAGCAGCAACGAAAAATTGACGAAAACTGACAGGCAATTCGATGCGACGGGAAGGGTCAGGGGAGCAAAAATTTGACGCGGACAAAGTCGCGAGCAGAAGCTAGTAATTAATAACTATGTGAATAGTCACAGTACTACGAATTCATTCTGATAAAATATTCCTTAAAATAAACCAAAGTATTTATAGTATTTCCAGACTCTTATAAAACAATAACTTTTTTGTGGGTTGTTCAGGTAGTACAACAGCGATATTAGTGTTGTATTTCAGCGATCTCTTATTTTAAGTTAAGCCAACCCACTCATTTGAGAGCCAATAGGTTGGAGATACTTTCTAATGTTGTCAGCATCACATCAACTGTAGCCTCTGCGCGTCTTGTCGGCTACTAGGCATAATCCGCAATCTAGGCACTTTAGTCCGATAAATGTTTTCTCGATTTCTTGACTTTTCTCGATCTGAACTTCTCGGAAACGAGAACTATACTAAAAAAAATCCCGGGAATAAATCCTAAGCCTTTCGTACATTGATGGTTATTTGTTATTTTATGAAATGACAAGCACAAAAGGGTCTCCGCAACAGGTGGAACAAGGCTTCCAAAATTGGCGATGACAAGCACGTGAGACAATCCAAGTACGACGCTGCATTTGAAAAAACATGGACAATCTATTCTGTAAAAATCTCACCGTGAAAACTTTAGTAAAGTGTCCTTGAAATGAGGTGTCATTCCACCTGATGGTAGTGACTGACACTATTGACGGATCACTTCACCGAAGTTTCACGGTGAGACATTTACAGAATACATCGGCTGTTGCCTATAAATAGATAGATTGAATACTCTATTTTCATATCATAAAAGTGCAAATATATTTGTTTTTCATCCTTAGGTGGCGGTAACCAGGATTATACCATGAATAATCATGTAGGCTGTCACGGTGAGACAAGCACAAAATGTAAGTTTAAAAGGGTTTAAAAGGTTTAGGTAAATTACCTTTAATATTCTGTTTCTTATAACGTTACGGGTGATCGCGGAAGCCGTATTGACGATTTTCATGACATAATGAGAAAAAGGGCGGCCTCGATAACGGGCAGGTTACGCGGAAGCTCCAACAGCATCCTTAAAACATTATTTGACAAGGTGGACAGCGCTGCGTTAGGCACTGAGTGCGGAGGTATGTGCAAACATGCTGCGCCACGTAGGTATTATAATAGTTGCTGTAAGGTTAGTTTGAAAGTTTTTGGAACTTAGTTTTTAAGTTATTGTTACTAATACTATATGGATTGTTTGTCTTTATCTGTGATCAGCGCAAAACAAAATATATATTATTTACAGAATCCTAGCACCTTCCACTATTCTTCCAAGAAAATTCGAAGACATGTGACCTACATGGTCAACAACACAGATTAAAAATGTTTCAAATTATGGCATGTCCTCTTTTTTTCTATGATCCACGGACCAAGTCAATTGAGCGTGTACATTAGGCAGTAAATAAATATAAACCAGTTTCCAAATAAGGAGGTATTAGTATATTGTTTTAACTTGATTTATGTTTCGTAGAACAGTAGCGTGATAACCCGGGCGATAAGTAGTGAATGAGACACGGTGCGGTCAGTATCGCGGGTTCGAATCCGACTACTAATCAATGTGTTCAAACTTTAACTACATTTTATTGAGGCTATTCAAAAAGTACCCTTTTGAGTAAACTTGTCATAGTTTTAACTGAAAGTTAGTCATACCTGAAATGTTTAAGTCTTTTTTTTTCTATATTTCTCTTTTTATGAGCAATGGTGACACAGTCGCAGCGGCCCCATCTTACAAATTGTAGCTCTTAGGTTCGAACCCAGCCAAACGCTTTATTTTCTGTAAAAAATCTTAAATATCATCACTACTCTCAAAACGGTGAAGAATAATATCGTGATTAATGTCCCAGAACGTAAAAAAATTAAGACATGTAACATCTACTAATTCACACTGGACACGCGTGTTAAATTACGGCCCAATCCCTTTCGAATTGAGGAGGCCTGTGTCCCGAAAGTGGGAACATTATGATTGCTGATTACCATAAGATGATGTTTGAAAAGCACCTTTTTTTTAAACTGTCTTGACACATGTCATTATACATATATGTCTTAGGACAACCAACACAACGTTATCTGATCCCAAACTAGGCAGAGCCTGTACTATGGTAACCAGACAACTGATAAATATACTTATATATGTCTAAATACATACATATTATAAATAAATTACACCCAGACACAGAACAAATGATTGTGCTCATCACACAAAAATTTGTTCTGGGTGGTAATCGAACCCACGACCTCAGTCTTAGCAGTCAGGGTCACTAACCACTAGACTAACAGGCCAGACTAAACTAACATCCAACAGATTTTAGTCCACAACTTGTCTTGCCCGCTATACCCATAATAAATCTCTCCTCGCCTTTGAATCTTAATGTCAAACAAATTGTTTCTCTCTTTCTGCGCATGTTACCCGTAACACGCGGAGAATCCGAGCAATGGCGACAGGTGGCGCCACCTGAGCGATGCTGGCGATGCTGAGCATGCAGTACAGTGCGACACGAATACGTCAGGTGTCAAGCATCCTACATTCACAGCGATGACTGACACTGTGATGACTATCAACAACAAGGGAATACATATTGGTAGAGACACTTCTGAAGTGGGTACAAAAGTTGTCTGATCGCAATAGTTTCCGCGCTCAATAACTCGTAGAGAATATTCGTCACTTAAACAAATTATTGCTATCTTTGAGGATCATAATTACTAATCATTAACCTCGGCCCACCTTGCATTCACGCATAAACTAAAAAAGAAAAGTAGAAATAAAGTCTGAACAATTTTCTACATGAAATGAAAACAGGAAATAGAAACGGTTATGTAAATCAAAATAAAAATGCTTAGTAGGTGTTCGAGGAAGTCGTCGCATTTTATAGAGTGCACTATTACTCGAAAACTTCCTCGAAAAGCATAAAGTTTTGTAAAGAACTTCACTACTACAGAATTCTGTATTTTCATAATAATTTAAAGAAGTGTGTTTTCTACCGTAACATTACATAGTTTGGTTTAAAACCTTCCGATAAAGAAATAAAACCCAATCTTACAATTTAAAATGAACCGTAGGTATAATATCCAGGCCAATGAAACCATAACCAGTATTAAATTAACGACGAGTACGACTAGGAGCAGATAAATTAAAATAATGAGTTCTGCCGAGCTCCCTAGTGGTCGTAATGAATTTATAGATGTACCGGAGAGATTTATGAATATCGCGGCGGGTATGCATCATTCTACTATTGTTACACTGATTTATACTTGTTGGTTCAAGCTTATGAAGATTTGGCTGTCCTGTGCTGGATTTGGAAAGACTTTGTTTATCAAACAGAACTAATAAATTATCCACGTCTGATGCTGTTGCTACAGCACAAGATACTAGAGAAATTTCTCAGTGTTTCTTCTTGTCTTAAAGTAAACTTTGTTGGGAGTAATCCGACAAAACTGTCAAATTATAAAGATGTTCAAAAACATTAAGTTATTCGACACTTTTAATTACAGGTTTTTAACTTGAAAATGTTTTTAGGGTTCCGCACCTCAAAAGGAAAAAGCGGAACCCTTATAGGATCACTTTGTTGTCCGTCCGTCCGTCCGTCCGTCCGTCTGTCAAGACCCTTTTTCTCAGGAACGCGTGAAGGTATCAAGCTGAAATGTATATCAAATACTCAAGTTTACTGTCCCTTGGAGCTGTCATAAAATCAAACTTCTAAACTAACGCAATCAAAAGATATAACCGTTTATGCCGCAAATTTCTGCAAATTTTCGAAACTCGCAAGGGATACAAAACCTAAAGGGTACCCTTTAGGTTTTGTATCCCTTGCGAGTTTCCAGTCGATCTAGAATTTTAAAATTTTGTACGAAGCAACGTCTTTATAGCACAGATAAAGGAAAAATTGCGAAAACCGTAAATTTTTTGATACATCATATAATAAAAATATTTTTAATAATTTTAAACTTACTACCCCTTTCCTCATGAACGCGTTGAGGTATTAAACACTACAGGTTTATACGGAACCCTCGGTGCGCGAGTCCGACTCGCACTTGGCCGGTTTTTTTATTGTATTTTTTGTTTATTTATAGGGGCTTTTACGCATAACGTATGTCATTCCCATCGTATCCTAAACAATTTTACTTTCACAAAGCGTGGACCATGAATTTGAAAAAACTCTTCGCATCGTCACCATTTCGTTGGGATAGAATTATATGGAACATGCCTGCACTAGTTCTGTTCAAATTCAAGGATCTTACTAAATTATTTCTAGTGGACTCGTATTGGACACATTCCATTGAAAATGTTGAATGGTAAAAGTTTGCCTGGCTCTCTGAATCACGGTCAAGTCACAAGCAACTAAATGAAACTACTCAGCAATCCTCCGTATCTACCTACCCCACACGCATCAGATAGGCTGAGGACAATGCAGTACAAGTTATTACTCGCACAGTAGGTACTATTAGCTGCGTCTGAAGCGACTTAATTACAACGACGTGATGCCACCAGAAGTGCTTACGGCAGCACTGTAGTAAATGCTCAGCTATACTTATAAATATGCCATGTATATTAAGAGACGCTTTTATAAGTGTACGCGTGTGTAAATTAATTTAATAATTATTTATTATATTAATTTAGTTCCGTGTGGTGCCGGACGTAACGAATAGCACCATCCCATTTCTTCCCGTGGGTGTTGTAAAAGGCGGTTAAGGGACTTACAAGAGAATGGGCAGCAGCGTTTTCTATGCAGTTTACCATCTTACTGCGATCACCAACCCGCCTGCCAAGCGTGGCGATTATGGCAAACCATCCCGAATTGGGGGAGGCCTACGTCCAGCATTGGACGTCTCTTGGCTGAAATGATGATGAATGATGATGATATTCATTTATAATTAAGTACTTAAAGTGTCGGTGATGCTGGTCGCCAGCTGCATCAAGTTAGACTGGAGGCCGACCCCAACATAGATGAGAAAAGACAGGAAGATGATGATATTGATGATGAGGTTGATCATCAGGATGCTATAGGATTGGGGCTAGATAAAGATGTTACAGTACCTACTTCAAATTCTAATTAGTTACCTTGACTTTAGGAAGGATATTGCCTACGGCATATGTGATATTTCAAAAGCTACCATAACACACCAAACCAAAAATGCCGGCCGGCACTCTAATTGCATAACATAAAGTATATTAGCTAATCCATTGCTTCTATTATGTTCGAAAAATTTGTCTCATCAAAAACGTAAATAACGCAATGAAAATTTATTGAACTGTCAAAATAAAAGCCATTCCTACTGTAAGTGTATTACGCAATTATCCCTCACATAAACGTAACATGACAAGAACAAAGTGTTTTGGTATTTGCGCATGGAAAATGTTAGTATTGGCAGTAGCCGTATGTTCTGTTCACGAGTTGGCTGTATTTCATCTTTTATTACTGTCCCATCTTGCGTTGCGCGCGTGTTCGTAGCGTAGCCATATTATAACTATAGCGTCGTCCTGTCAGTGTGACACTCGCCTTAGGTTCGCGGTGCGATGTTCATTGTGTGGGGAGCACTGAGTGGTGGTGCCACTCACTGCCAACTAGCGACACCTAGCGGTCGATAGTTGCATGTAGGATATGTTTCAGTCTGAATGTAGATATTCTGAAATTGCCTAAGTTCTAGTCTGTCTCTAATTGTGCCTTAAGTGTAGGCTAAAACTACACATTTTTTTTCTTATTTCATATAAATATAAATAAGAAGTTCTTCTTCAGTTTACCACGGAAGACTTGTTTAAAGATAGATCTGTCACCGTATTGATGGGTGCGTCGATATGGCCGGCGTATACCGTTATCATACGTCCAACCCTTAGCAAATAGCAAGCTGACAGGCGCCTTATAGGGTTAAAAATCCGCCCATTTACCCGTTAAATTGAGGGATTTTGTTTGTATTTAAAAATGTAGATATTTCATTTACATGAAATGTAAAGAAATAAATCGTTGTTTCTGTAGAGTTGAAAAATATTAACACTAAAAAAAATGTTAGTGTTGACTCCAAAACTAACATTATGTTTCTTGAGTGATACTCCTCAATGTTTAGGGAAAAAATTTAAAACGAACAAACTACATAGAACGATCCATGAAGCAACATGCATACAAGGATGGTATCAACTATTGGCCAAACCACATCTATAGAGTAAACAGCAATTGTATTGAAACAAGATTGTATTCTACAAGTACACACTGCAACAATATTTCCAGAATATTTTATCAAAATGTAATCGTATTCTGTAAACACTTGTACCCACCAACCCTTCTACATTTTCAGAGTAAACAACAATGTAGCTTGTATTCTATTTCTCAGTATTTTACCTGTAACTTGTAAGTGTGTCACATGAAACGAGATGTTTTCCTGTCTTATGTGGGATTTCGTTCCTCTTCTTTCACATTTCAATTTGAAGTCACTTCTTACTGAAACAAATCGATAAAAATTGGTTTATTATTTCAATGTTATTTACCTGCGTGAAACGTGAAACGTGGACACTGACAGTTGGACTGCTCCACGGATTCAAAGTCGCTCAGCGCGCTGTGAAGCCGACTATGTTCGGAGTTTCTTTGAAGAATAAAATCACGAATAACGACTCCAGAACAGAACTGGAGTAGACTAGACTGGAGAGACTAGAGGGAAAAAGATTTTATTTTTAATTGCGGGATTGGCCTGCTGACCTCGATCTTGCCTGATGGATGAGGGCTACGATGGAACGAACGCGCCGAGAAGATGCCTGTTCGCTCTTGCTTTGTAAGGACGTTGGGCTTTCTTATAATTGGGCAAAAGTGGATGAAATACAGCGGTGATAAAGTAATGTATAGTACCTATAATAGTTTATGTCCAGTTCCTTGCGTCAGTTTGATTTCTAGATCGGTTGAGTTTATAGAATCCTTAGAACTGAAAACTCAAGCATTTACTTAAATTAAATCATTTACAGGCACTTTTGAATCGTCAAAAAATTGGTCAGTTAGTCAGAAACTTAAAGTTAGTTGCACATTCCCAAAACGTAGATCCCTATGGAGATGAACGAGCAAAAAACTACAAACACAGTTTTAAATCAAGATATTACAAAATCCTGGGATATGTAACATGTGAGACCAATGTGAAAAAATATTTGAAGTAATAACTCTAAACACAACATGTGGATAAACTCTCACTTTCCTTCAGTGGTGCGAATGTTCTCATTAATTGTTTCAGTCCCACAACTCCACAAGTAAGTATTAAGAGCGGTAAAACTTAGCTTACACTTTAGCAAACTATTATGAGGTAGGTACTCTTCTCGTCCAATAAATTAGTTTGTGACTTGGACTGTTCTCAGTTTAACTTCGGAATTGGGTTACCTATTACTGTTTGGGAAAACATTTTTACTATTTTATTGTATACTAGCTTCTGCCCGCGACTTCGTCCGCGTCAAATTACTTGCTTCCCGTCTCATCCCGTCGCATCGATTTGTCTGCCCGTTGCTCGAGTCCCAAGGGACCCAGCTAAAATATTTTTTCAATTCGAACCAGTAGTTCCTGAGATTACCCTGTTCAACCAACAAAGTCAGTACATTATAAAAAACCAGCCAAGTGCGAGTCGGACTCGCGCACCGAGGGTTCCGTACAAGCCTGTAGGTATATAACAAAAGTTCACCCATCACGACAATGAGTCGTAGTTCTGTTCTGTTTCTTGGCTTGGTTTTATTTCTGTCTGTGTTTTGTTCTGTTTATTATATGATGTAACTAAAAATTTACGGGTTTCGCAATTTTTCCTTTATCTGTGCTATATGACGTTGCTTCGTACCAAATTTCAAAATTCTAGATCGACTGGAAGTACCCTTTAGGTTTTGATTCCCTTGCGAGTTTCGAAAATTTGTGGAAATTTGCGGCATAAACGGCTATATCTTTTGATTGCGATAGCTTAGAAGTTTGATTTTTTCACAGCTCCAAGGGACAGTACACTTGAGTATTTGATATTAATTTCAGCTTGATACCTTCACGCGTTCCTGAGAAAAAGGGTCTTGACAGATGGACGGACGGACGGACGGACAACAAAGTGATCCTATAAGGGTTCCGCTTTTTCCTTTTGAGGTGCGGAACCCTAAAAACTACCTTATATAAATAATTAATAGAACATCCGTTTCTTGGCTACTTTCAGCAGATTCAGCGATCACTAAAACAAATTTCATGCAAGATGATGAAGCCACTTGACTTAGAGAACTTAAATTTAAACTATCTCGCAACGAAACAAACAAGTTAATTGTAGCTGTCACTTAAAAGTCTGCGTGTAAATAGAGCCATCACAGTGCCTGTCACACGATCAAGCCGTGACACTAACAATTGACTGGGAGAAATTGTGTTACATCATACAGTACCACACTCTAGACAGCCTAGACTGCACAAGTGACCGAGTTACACAATTAACACTATGATACACATGCATCCACGCACGTGCATAATTGTGCACAGTTATAGTTGTCCATTCTCATAAACTATGAGAAAATTGAGTAATACATTTAAATTACCGCAAATTTATCTTGGCAGGTTTTCTATGTATTTATTACTTTGAAGTTACACTGCGGTCACTGTTCGCAATGCCTTGTGTAGGGGATGCTAGCTAGTCATGTTTCCTTCGGCATGTTGAGGAATGAAATACACGTACGTAAGGAGGGAAATTGCACTGTAAAAACAGACTTCAGAAAGGTTACTGAACCCTGATGTACACATTATGATAACACATCTATCTTTCATTATCTGTGTAGGTACTGTAGTTTCCAATAAATTTCAGGGTATCTAGCCCAAAACAGAAAAGTGGATGAATTATGTTGAGACAGGCTTGTACAAAAATAACCGCTACGTTGTACTGATTGTGAGAATCTCCTTTTAACGAGCTTAAGAACTGATTCATCCCTCGCCGGATTATTGACGCTGGCAATAAAACTGTTTTTCGGAATACGTGACACACCGTATCATCAACAAGACGCTATGAGCTAATATTCAAATGAACATTGCAGCTTGCGTAAAATACGTGTAGATATACTAGTTATTACAAAAAGAAGACTTTGTGGATAAATACATACCTTTATTTAATGTGATAAAATATATACCAAAAACTTGTCTAGAGAAACAATCTTGGGATCAAGTCACTACAGAAAAGGCCGCTTTAAACCATGGAAATTGTGAGATTAAAGTGAAATAAAACGACCTTCTCGTTTCATTTCTAAGGAATTATTTGCACTGAAATCAAAACATAAACAACCTTTATTATGTCAAGCAACTTGCAATATTAACTAAATCAATATTGTAGATAAGGCAAATATTTAAATAACTCAAACATGGACCCAGTTCACTTGGCTCAACAATCGTGTTATATCATCTGGCGTTTGAATAAGACATTAAACTATTCGTTACTTACTGCGAGGTTTCGACCGAATTCTACGGAGGCAAGTTAACTTAGTGAACTAATCTGCTGATCTAGGTAAAGGTGACTCAGCATTCCCGTTTATGTTAATGTTGTACTTTTGCTAAGTGCAAGAAGTCGTTAACTACTAAATTGATTAGCCTGACTATACACCGTGACATTTAGTAGTCTTACAAAGGTTGTCCACTCAATGTATCCGACATAATATACCGCTAGGCGTGATTAAAAAATTGTTACTATTAATTAAGATAATAGTTACTAAGAAAAATAAATAATGCATTAGAATGATGAAACATCATGTTAATAATGTTTACGGATCAGACGGTAAAGAACATACCTACCCAGCGCATGAGTCGACTAGAATCATTTCATCTCCATTTTCTATGAGACAACAAACTACGTCCTGCGTCATCATAATGAATAATATTTTTATTTTTTACTTGTTCAAATGTTCATTTTTTTCTTATGGATGTGTAGTAGTCATTGGATACATGCAGTGGGCTGCCGTTGTAAGACGATAGAAATGTCACGGTGTATACAGGGCCAGTGGCGTGCCTTGCTTTGCTGTATAGATAGATACTAGGCTGCCTGTTCTTGTCCAGGCAGACAAACGTGGGTTTCCTTTAAGGTATGATAAATTAGTTCGTTTCTTAATAATTTCGGCACACACATTAGAATGTAATTGACAGACTTATGGTGATTTGTCGAGGTTGGCACTGCTTATGTGCCTATGTATATGCAATGCACGCCACTGTGAAGGACTGGCTTGGAAAGGTTTAGTTAAGTGTACATAAGCCTAACAGTTAATAACTTTTTACGGAACTAAGTTGGAGGTCTTTTAAGGTCTTATTAACCCCCGACGGAAAAAGAGGGGTGTTATAAGTTTGAAGTGTCTGTCTGTCTGTCTGTGTGTCTGTCTGTCTGTGTGTCGGTCTGTCTGTGTGTCTGTCTGTCTGTGGCATCATAGCTCCCGAACGGATGAAGCGATTTCAATTATTGTTTTGTATTAAAGGTGACTTATGTGCGAGTGTTCTTAGACATGTTTGATGAAAATCGGTTGAGCCGTTTAAAAGTTGTGGGGGGTGAAAGTGGGGAAGAATAACCGAATGTCTACAAATATACTCGAGTGGGGTCTCAAATGAAAGCGCACTGAAAGAGAATATTGATGACTTAATCGAGAATGTTCAAGCTTCGCTTGATGAGAAAATTGGTGGTGGGAAAATTGGGACATGGAAATCCGATTGTCACGTGAAAGTATCAATGACTACATCTCAGTCTTTGCAATTCTGCTAAAGATGCTTTGTCATGTGGGTTATTAAATAGTTTTCTTTGGTCGAGCTCGCAAACTGCTACACCATCCAAGGAAAAGGCCAAGCCTATGTAGCCTGAAACAGAGTAAAAATACTCTACTTAAGGCTACATAGGCTTGGCCTTTTGCGAAAGTACTTTTACCTAAGTAAACCACAGCTTTTTCAACTGTCGTGCCTTGCAACTTATATGCCGTAATCGCCCAACATAAAATGATAGGAAACATTGTTCTTTCAATATTTCCATATCCTCTAAGACCTTGAAAAGTAACATTATGATTGTGGCCTTATCAGAATCCATCCATTGTCGTCAACACAACTCCGGCCGATAGTGGCATCATCAAATTGAATTGATATTGTTTTTGGAAGCTTCCCATCTTCCTGTTGGCCACGGCGAAGTTCTATGTATTTACAACTTAACAAAATCTACTATAATAAGTATACCTTTAAAACGTATAAAATTAAAAATTAAATTAAAAATTTAAAAAACCCCCGACACAAAAACCTAAAATCCCTTTAAAAAGTAAAAAATAATAAAAAAACTCAATCTTGAAGTACCTAAGTATGTATTAATAATTCAAAAAAAAAATCCGTCGCGTTGGGGGACCGCTCCAAACCTAACAATTTACTTACAAATAGACTAGAATATTTACTTACAATAGTGTACTTAAGCCTAACAGTTAATAACTTTTTACAGGACTAAGTTGGAGGTCTTTTAAGGTCTTATGAGATACGTACTCAACGGCACCTGCATAAATGCTAACTTCTGATATTCTGATGAGAATGGGTACATCATACCATAGTTGGAAGACAACCAGTCAGCAGAACTGCCTGTCAGGGTTACCTGAAAATAATTTTCATGCCATATCCTAATCCACCACATACAACTGTTCCTACATTATCCAAGACTGAAAAAAAATAATCTTACTATTTGTGTTTAAGTCAGTTTCCCTTCATCTGATTCACTCATCGCTACCAACTCTTCTTCCACAATCATCCCCTCCAACTATCCAGTCTAAATCGGCCAACTAAATTAACATATTGATACTTACACCAACAACATAATAAGTACAAGAACTAGTGTCTTCAGTGGGTAGAGCGGTGACAAAAGAAAATTTCTGCGAAGCGCGAGGCGCGGTGCCAGTCACTCGCCGTCGATGTGTTCTGATATCGTTTGTAGTGACGGCTGAGATTTAACTAGTGGATGGGGATTATCATGGATTTGGCTGCGGGCAGTGCTGGGTGGGTTATCTAGAACTGCAGTTGTCTCGAAATGAGTCTGAAGTTGACTGATACCAATTGGCAACAGAGCTTAACACGTTAACTGCCATGGATTAAATCAGAAAAAGTCAAAAATGTACGAATAAAAGTCCGACATGGCAGTTAACGTGTTACTAGAGACTGTGTCTATCATTCCTGTTTATAATATTGTTTTTATGTTTCAAAATTTATATTATATTATAACACTTGATTTCTTATTAACACTAGAAGTGCGGGCGTCCTAAATTTGACCCATTTCGATGTTCTTCCTGCTCTAATTATGCATATAATCGTAACTTTTTATGACTTTTTATCATGAAATATGATGATTATTATATTTATCATTTATACGAGACTTCAACCACGTAATTGCAATATATATATTTTTTATCCAAATTTACCTCAGTCGGTATGTTCAGCGCTTCTAGTGTTAAACAAATAGTAACACATTTAATTAGAATTTACTAGCTTTTGGCTCTTGAATCACTATTGACGAAAACCGCGTTAAAATCCATTGTGTAGTTTAAAAGATATAAGCGTACGTCATGAAATTTAAGTCTGATTTTGGCCATCCTTCACTAACATAAACTCTTGTGTGTTTCTGAATCTCTACTTCTATCAAGCATGCAATTACAAACTGATTACCATTCGTAAACATATCGGTATTTCAAATAAAACCACCGTGTATCCATTACACCATGATATAACTGTCTGTATCACTTCAATCACAGATCAATCAATGCAAATGGCCGTCGGATAGAATCCCCGCCGATCGGCTATCACTCATGTGTTGCCGATTGATTTGTCAGCCGCACGGACAGACGAGGAAATGGAGACATGAGCCCAGACATTGATGTAGAGAACCAAAAGTGGCACGCAATGATAAAGGTACCTACAATAGTACTATAAGTACTAATACCACAGTGCTATGAATATAAGTAGTGTTTCTTGTGCAGTTTACAAGGAAAAGGCTAGGCTGATGTTATGTTTATTTCCTTGACATCATTGCATTGTGGTATTTTCTCAGTAGTTTATAAAATGTCTCATAGTTCAATGTGTCATTTGGCAAAAGCGTCCTCTAACGACTTCCACTGAGGGATTTGCACTCGCTTGATTTTTAATTCATCTTCCCATCTTTTTACTGTCTTCCCCTGTTCTTTGTCCCATTAGTACGTACCTACCATCTATGTTTTGACAAGTTAGCCAGAAGACCACATGAGGTACACAGGAGTTAAATACAAATATTTGGTACAGGTTCTGTCCAGTATTAAAACTCCAACTGCACTTATCGTTTTTACCCGCGAAGACGTTAAAAACTCATTCTCAAATTAATTTCCCCTCTCAGATTACTTCCTTCAAATGCATTTATAAGAAAAAGCCGTAGCTCTACCGTCTCGGTACAAATGGCGGGCGCGTCTAAGCGATTGGCAACGCTGCGCGGGCGCTGTTCTGATGACGGCGCGCTTCGAGACCACCCGGACGATAGATTTGTACCCACAGTCGATGCAGCCTTTGATTTCATTTGATTTGATTGTAATTATATTTATGTTGATACTCTCCAGCTGCTGAAGCGCGTGGAAACGATTTGTTAGAGGTGGGCTACTCGATTGTTGGTCAGCACTTTCTATTAGAACTCTCCAAATCGGTCACCACTTTATTAAATGCCACAATAAGTTATTTAAACTACCCAGCTAGTAACGTAAGTGTCATATCCGTCCTTATTATAGCCGATAGGAGTATTATCCTATTTACTAGTATCATAAATGTGAACATTTTTACATTTGGATGTTTGTTACTCAATCACGCGACAAAACCGCCAAACGGAATTGGATGAAAGGCACACAGATCCATACTAATATTATAAATGGGAAAGTGTGTGTGTCTGTTTGTACGTCTTGCACGGCAAAACGGAGCGACGAATTGACGTGATTTTTTAAGTGGAGATAGTTGAAGGGATGGAGAGTGACATAGGCTACTTTTTGTCTCTTTCTAACCCCCACCCCACTTCCCTAAAATGGGGGGTGGAACGCGCTAATCTCAGGAACTACTGATTCGAATTGAAAAATTATTTTTGAATTTATTCTATTTATTGAGGAAGGCTATAGGCTATATAACATCACGCTACGATCAAAAGGAGCAGAGCAGCAACAAAAAAACCGGCCAAGTGCGAGTCGGACTCGCGCACCGAGGGTTCCGTACAAACCTGCAGGTCATCATCATCATCATTCGTCATCATCGTTTATGAAATTAAATGTTTTTTTTTTTAATTTTTATATTTGAGTTGACTGAATGAAAGGAAAATTGTGGTTTACGATTTATGAGGTATTAAAAAAAAAACTACTTACTAGATCTCGTTCAAACCAATTTTCGTTGGTAGTTTACATAGTAATGTACATCATATATTTTTTTTAGTTTTATCATTCCCTTATTTTAGAAGTTACGGGGGGGGGGACACATTTTACCACTATGGAAGTGTCTCTAGCGCAAACTATTCAGTTTAGAAAAAAATGATATTAGAAACCCCAATATCATTTTTGAAGACCTATCCATAGATACCCCACACGTATGGGTTCGATGAAAAATTTTTTTTTGAGTTTCAGTTCTATGTATGGGGAACCCCAAATATTTTTTTTTTTTTTTATTTTTGTGTGAAAATCTTAATGCGGTTTACTGAATACATCTACTTACCAAGTTTCAATAGCACAGCTCTTATAGTTACGGAAAAAAAGTGGCTGTGGCATACTCGGACAGACAGACAGACAGACAGACATGACAAATCTATAATCGGGTTCCGTTTTTTGCCATTTGGCAACGGAACCCTAAAAATGGACGAAAACTGGCAGGCTGCGATGCGACGGGAAGGGTCAGAGGAGCAAATATTTGACGCGGATGAAGTCGCGGGCAGAAGCTAGTAGTTTATTATCTGGGTTTATATTTTTAATAACACAAATAATACTTTTTATCCCGGTAGTGTATTCCCGAGGAATAATTCCAGACCACCACGCAGACAAAGCCGCTGGCAAAAGTTATTTCAATATCCTGTCCACTTTTAACCACGACAAAGAAGGATATTATTCTAATTTATATCCTATGTTTGAGCGGTCGGTCATAGTTAGATATTTGATCTAATTTACCGAAAGTTAATTTAATTCAACAATAAAATATTTAAATCATCATCATTATTTCAGCCGCAAGCCGTCCACTGCTGGACGGCACGACACGCCGTTGGAAGAGTCAAAGTCGACGCTGGTTCGACCCGAACGGCTTGCGTCGACGCGGCGACGGTAACACCCTCAGTGCACGAGCTGACGCGCCCCGCGGTGGTGGTGATACCGTCGACGCAAGCCGTTCGGGTCGAACCAGCGTCGACTTTGACTCTTCCAACGGCGTGTCCTTGGTATCACTATCACCGCTTGATGCGCCCTCAAACATCCCATCCTCGTCGCCAATGGAGCGTTAATGAAAGACGCGGGTTGACGAGAGACTGATATATTAACAAACTATAACAAACTACCCACCACCATACAATTATCCGTATCGACCGATGTCACAATAGGCCTCCCCCAATTTGGGGGGTTTTTGTCATATATAATCGCCACGCTTGGCAGGTGGTAAAATGCACAGAGAATGCTGCTGCCCATTCTCTAGTCAGTCCGTTACTCGTCTCTTACGACGACCACGGGAAGAAAATATTTACATAAACTTAAATAAACCTTTCAATCCAATAACTAACTCCAGAACAGTCAAAGGAAATTAAAACCAAAACTGTTTACCGTGGGACATCGTTTACCAACTCGGCCACACAAAAGTAAGTACCAACTAATGTATCAAAGTTGAAAATTTCAACAAAATTAATTCCTTCCTCTTCGGAGAGCAAACAAACGCATCTCGTTATAACTATCCCTCATCGTAAAGGGTGAGCAGAGAGCCTAAGTCCCTGAAAAATGTCAGCAATATTTTAGGTCGACATGCCGGAGGGCAGAGGGTGAAGGGTCACAAACAGGATTAAACAAGTTCCGATCTAATTTACAAATACGTATCTTTGCCATGGCGCGGAATACTGCACAACTTTAATGGGTTCATTGGTAATTAAATTATAAATTGTTTCGTTTATCCCCATTAGGCAAAGCAAAAGTGTAAAACCCCTGGATTTAAGAATTCCTAAGCGAATTAAAAAGTTACTATTGGTGCCGATTCCCTTATTCACAAACTAAACTAAATTTAAGTTCAGTGCATCTTTTTCTTTCTATTTCATTAAGGAAAGGACAGAAGATAAATTTTAGTTTAGTCCTGTCAAATTAATCAGCGCTTGACGTAAATTGACGTAATTTTAGTAGGCAAGTTTTTAATCACGTCTAAACTTGTATGGAGAGCTGATTAATTTGACAGGAGTAAAGTAAAATTTTTCTTTTGTCCTCTTCTTAATGAAATACAAAGAAGAAGATGCACTGAACTAAAATTTAGTTTAGTTTATGAACAAGGGAATCGGCACCATTGACTATTTTTTTAATGGTTTCAGCTTTTAGGTGCTCTGTATATTGAGATTTAAACGAGAGGAGCGTGAGCAATAGCTATTTATGCAAAGTATGAGGTCAAATTGCCCCAGTAGAAGAAGATTGATTAAATAAGGACCTTCTATTGTCATTATTTTAGTAGATTTTGTCAACCTACAAACAATATTAGTTAGCAATACGTACAGCACTTTCTTATCGAATATTTTCTGGTGACATGATTTAAGCCACTCCACAAGATTTTTTATTTTCGGTTACAGGCATAACTAATTTACCTATCGTTTAGGTTCATGAGTAACTCGGGGACTATGTGCTAAAACAACGTCTGAGTATAATCTTGTTTGTTATTTTTTGTGTCGAAGTATTTTTTTTTCCCAACCAACTCCAAAAAAAGAAACAGAAAAATTAATCGAATCCGATCGTCAAATCAAAACATAATATTTACCCATCGACAAGCCTACTGGGTTCCCCATTTACGGGGTAATAATAAAATAATAATAATAATGCGTCGGTGTGAGGGCGGCGCCGCGTGCCACGCTACGAACAAATCCAATTTTTAATAAACTCACTCTCTTAGCCGAAGAAGGGAAACCATGCCTGTGGGAAAATTGGGACAGAAGCCAATTATCTATACATCTATACAAATAAATAAAATTGGAGTGTCTGTTTTTAATATTAAGATAACCACTTTTTACTAAGTGTATATGAATGTATACACGATACATATACCAAAACAACATTTTTTACAATTTTTGTCTGTCTGTCTGTCTGTCTGTCTGTCTGTCTGTTTGTTCCCGCTAAACTCTGAAATGGCTGGACCGATTTTGACGGGACTTTCACTGGCAGATAGCTGATGTAACAAGGAGTAACTTAGGCTACTTTTATTTTAGAAAGATTCTTTTATTTTAGAAAAAAATAACTTTCTTCGAAAACTACGCTGACATACGTCTCAAAATTCGAAAAACCCTGGCTGAATCCTACGAAATAGATCAAAATAATGTACTACAGTATTGTACACCTTAAAAAGGCCTACAAAAATGTCCTCAATGGTATATGTCTATCTCTTAGGGATAACCCACAATAACCATTTTTTATCTTTTACTTTTTACGAGAAATAAGGGCTTATTTACGAAGCGATTTTAAGCAATACAGCATTAATCCTTATCCAATTAAGTACCTTAAATACATTGTACATTTAATATAGATCAATATGGCCCTTTACAGCATGTAATTTAAATGAATATCTTAGAAGATATTAGAGATTTAAAAAGCGGGCGCAGAGCGCGTTGGCAGCGGCCGGGTAGTACGGGATAAGTAGGATTGTAATTCATATTACTTTGGCTTCATAGTAATTGCGAATATCATGTGTGTTCGTTATACTCAAAATAAACCTAATAGTATTATTCCAAGTAAGAGACCGCGAAATGGCTTAGATGTTTAGATTTTTGGATGTTTGTTTCTCAATGATGCAAAGACGGCCAAACGGATTTAGATCGAATTTGGCACAAAGATATATTATATCATGGATACGTAACAGATAGGATACCTACTTTATCCCGGTAGTAGGTTCCCGGGTGATATTTTCCGACAGCTATACGGGCCAAGCCACTGGCAAAAGTACTATTCCTATAATTATGTTCGGTGTCTGGTAAATGATTGAGTGTCTGTATAGGTAAAATAGGAGCGTTAAGAAAAACCAGGAAGACTTATATTCAACTAAACCAAGCCCTATGTCGCAGTCTTCTTACTCTGAATACTATTACTCTTATTTTAAAAATAATAGTTTAAAAAAAACTAAAAAACACGCTTCCATAGAAAACCAAACTAAAAAGTAGAAAATAATGGAAAAAAAGCGTGGGGTGCTTTTTAAGGTATTTTTTTATTGATATCAGGCACCCCACGCTTTTTTTCCATTATTTTCTACTTTTTAGTTTGGTTTTCTATGGAAGCGTGTTTTTTAGTTTCTTTAAACTATTATTTATTTTCCATTTTATAGGGTGTTTCGAATTTTGAGAAGTATGTCAGCGTAGTGTCTGACGTATGTCAGCGTAGTTTTCGAAGAAGGTTTTTTTGCTGTCCTGGTAATCCTGGCAAGGATAATAGCACAAATTTATGAAATTATAGTATTGTCATCGGTCCTCGATAAGTCTACAGAGTTTAAATGAAATCTGGTCGTTTAAAGTGGATCAAAATCGCGCTATAAGGAGTCGGTTACAAACAAACATACAAACATACAAGTGAAGCTAATATAAAGCGTGTAAAAACACCAACACACATGATGTTCTCATAAACTATGAATCCTAAGTAATATGAATTATAATCCTACTACTACTAATATTATAAATGTGAAAATATGTATGGATGGGTGTTTGTTTTTCAATCACGCAAAAATGGCTGAATGGATCTGGATCGAAAATAGCACACAGAGTCTATATTACCCATATAACCTGGAAAAACACATTCTTATCGCGGTAGTACGTCCTCTTGCATTAATTTCCGACATCCACGCGGGCGAAGCCGCGGGCAAAAGCTAGTTTTAAATAAGTATGTTGGTACGAAGGGAAATCGTAAGACTCATCTGAACGTCTGAAGCAGTAGGTTGATAGAGCTATTTCCCAAATACTGAAGAGCATAACTCTTCAGTATAAACTTTCAGCCCCATGAAATTAAAAACTTCTACTTTAGGCATAAAATACATAATTCAGTATTGGAACGAAGTTCCTTATCGCGCGTTGTGAAAGGGGGCTAGACGGAAAAAATTCTTACGAAAAGTTGTCACGACATACTTTAACCGACTTCAAAAAAAGGACGAGGTTTCTCAATTCGACCGTATATATTTTGTATGTTGTTATTTTTTTTGTTGTGAGTAGAGAGGGAGAGAGGGGGAGAGGGGGAGAGGTGGAGAGAGGGGGGGGAGGGTAGAGGGAGAGGGGGGGAGAGGGTGAGAGAGAGGGGGAGAGGGGCAGAGGGGGGAGGGAGAGAGAGAGAGGGACAGAGAGGTAGAGAGAGAGGGACAGAGAAGGAGATAGGGAGAAAGAGAGAATATTTTTGTTGAGTGTATACAGGTTTTTTGTACATAATAAATAATTAAATAATTATAACTATTATGAATCCTGGAACGGAACTTCGTTCCATCCGGGTGTCCCTTGACACCTCTAAAGTTTTTTATTTTCTAATATTTATTTAGTTTGATTACATGAAATATTTGATTACATAGAAATAGAAACCACCACTTCATTTATTCGTAACATTTTCGCTTTACAACTTAAACCCAGATCTTTAGGACTTTTAGAAACAACAAACTGTCCCTTTCAACCCAAACGCACATCCACCCCAATTTCCCCCTAACCAAAGCAAAGAGAAGAGACACTGTTTATATTACTAGTGGATTATTCGCATCGCAGCGCGCGCCGTCCTTTTGCCATAGACAACTATTTTTTGCGTCGTCCCCACAGACTCGGGGCAAAAACAATGACTATTCAGCCTCTGCCCTCTGAGGTCATGGAGTTCATCACTGAGAAGATTGTATGGTGTAATAGGCGTTGATGAATGAAGATGTATCGTCTTAGGTAAAAGTAAAGGGGAGATGCCTTAGAGATAATTAACTCGCTAAATATTTTGCACCCGTTACGTTACCCGGCCTAGCAATGAACCCCATCCAAGTTTCTGCAGAATATCTGTCTAAGACTATTGGTTGGCTACATTAGCTTTACAATAAAGGAATCGTAGCGTTAAAGTTAAAATACAACAAAATTACAATAAGTGATTAGTACATTAAAATGTTAATTATCTCTTATCATTTCAATAATTTCGGGGCCCAAGCCATTAAAACAAAATTCCCCCACAAAATGAAGTACAGCAGTCACAAGTCATGGATCACATAACATTTCTCAACTGTAGTTTCTTAAAAACAATCCAAAAAATGTGTTATTACATCATCCTTATTGGCTAACGTGGCGCATGTCACGGCAAAATGAAGTGAAATAAAATTCCTGCAGCAGCCGCAAGACGGCGGCTGACGACAAGGGATGCTGGAGTGTCGATACATGGTATCGAGATGACATACATTTCACTTTTAGAAAACTAAACGGGTATCCCAATTACATTATCAATCCCAATCATGTGTCATGCAAAATGTGATTGTACCTCCCACTAATTGACGCCAATGATCAGCTGTGAATTGCTATGGTCTTTAGGCTTTAATTAAGTAGTACAGTAAATTAACCATTCAAGTTTGAAAATTATATCTTGGACTGTATGGAGGGTGATACTTGTTTTTAGTGCTGTGTTAATTTTTAAGTAGGATGTTATTGGATGTTGTATGTTATGTATGTATGTTTCTGCGTGATGGTAATGGTATACAACCTTTAGCATCACGCAGAAACATATATGTATAAATACACTAAGTAATAACAGCCGCACGGATCGATCGATTAGATTAAGCTACGCTTGCCATGGTTGTTTCGTGGAAGACCACTCCGACCCTCGGAAGGCACGTTAAGCCGTTGGTCCCGGCTGTCATTTGTGGATCTTTGACTGTCGTTACGGGTCGTCAGAAGCCCGAAAGTCTGACAACTAGTCTTACCAAGGGATATCGTACTACCCAATACCTGGGTTGTGGAGGTCAGATAGACAGTCGCTCCATGTAACATACTGGTATTCAGCTACCTCCGGTTAGACTAGAAGCCGAATCCAACATATTTGGGAAAAGGCTAGGCAGATGATGATGACACATACATACAAAAACTCACGCAGTCTACCGATTGGGTCGACAGAAACTACAAAACAGTCCTGCTACGATCCTTACATAATCCTTTGGCTTCGTTCACGTTCATATATCTTTCTTTGTATTTTATTACAGCTTAAGCAAATAACAAATATTATCGATATTCCAGCTGCACATCACTACACTAACATACGTCGACATAAATCTCAGCAGACGCGAAATGCACATGTTTTTACTTTTTATTTGCGCAAAATGTCTTTAGAACGCTGGCACGAGACAAATTTTAACGGATTTTTTTTAACTTACAACTGTAATTCTGCCCCCAAAATAATTACGAGATAACGAAATAAATGGTGCACGGACATTTTAAAACAACGGTAATTTGCATATTCTGACTTGAAATCTCAGAACGTGTGACAAGTTTATTTAATTCTCAATAAAATTAAGTCTTCTGTCATGGAAGATCGATGGGTTGTTTATCGAAAGTTATTTATTTGCCCAATCAATATTGCTTGCCTTCTTATGCAGGTAGGTAGGTATTTTAAATCCTTTTTAACCGTAATTTTAAAAACAGAGAAGTTTATTCATTCTACGAGTTTTGATGTCAATATTAATAGTAGAATTCTACTAAATGGGCCTAATGAACGTAGCAGATCTCTAATTTTCCATGAAACCCTAACTTGAGGTAACTACAACTTGAAGAACCGAAGACGTGCAATATAACTATATGATGTAATGTTAGTAACCAGTTATTCAGTACCAAATATTAAGTAAATATTTCTGCGCCACAAAAGACCCTTATTACCTATTTAAGAGGAAGTAACGAAAATTGCCAATTTTCAATTTGACCGCATAAATATTGACTGAACCTATTTATTCAACTGTTTTAACATCCACGAAAAACTTATTCAATAGGATTAAATGAATTGAGGCTAATATATTAATGCTTTTAAAGAATTCTACTAAGCCATAGTAAATCAACAAATATTAATATATTTTGATCAACAAACAACCTGACACTGACCTGGAAATTAAAAAAAATGTAAGAACATTTGAATTTCGTAGACTAGCTATAATCCAAAAATACTCCTATTACGTGCACGTACCTACATTAAACAATTACCGTTATTACAATGATATTTACGCAGCAGATTCACCCGCGCGCCATTTTTAGTATTGCCATTTGCCAGCGAGAGAACCCAAATTACCCCCTATTACTGTCTCCCGCCCAATCTGAATTTGCATAGATTTACTTTTTACTTAATCTGACCCATTCTTATCTCCGGTTTAACAACGGAAGAGTCATTTAACTGTTAATATCATCGCAACCTTTACTGCCATTTTTAATTGTCTCTTTTAATTATGGGCCTCTGAAACGTCAAGTGTCGGGGAATTGCTTGAGATTTCCCTTTAAATGAAACAGGCCTAATGGACGTTGGATGCTGATTTAGGACTATCAATTAATCTTACAGAATTTATGTTAGGCTAAAATCAAGATAATGAACATCAAATAGACATTAACCCTTTAAAGTCTCGTTAACGTCTGGGTAGTATTGAATTGTTGATGTGGCTACTGGTTAGAGTAATTTATACACAAAACTTATAGTGATATAAGATTTTAGTTGTCGCCTCGTTGCTTAATATAATAACGCCTACAGCCTATCTACTAGCAATTGCTATCCGGTCCATCTCGAATCAAATCAGAGCATCTGCATGAGTTAGCATTCCAACTACTGTAATACAGAGCAAGTAAAGACTCCCTACCTCGGGCCAAGTATGTTCAAATCAGCAACAAAAGACGTACCCTAACTAACTGTGCTGCGTTTTTATTGGTGGCGTTGTCGCGATAACGAGTTGGCAGCGTGCTTAATGTGTCAGTGTAGCAGGCGGCAGTGGGCCAGGGGATAACTCCTGTTAGTTATATCCTCCTTTTAGCTCGTTTGGCTCCAGCCAGCGTTAGATCGTAGTCACTAGTCGCTTACGTAAGCCAGGCTTTGCTGCAGAATCAAGCCGGATGTTTTTAAACTGCCCGTATAACTTGCTGGTTTGCGAAAATATCAACGTTGATCACGGTAATGTGAGAACGAACAGACTTGCGTGAAAAAACTGAAGGTTAAATGATGAGAGTTTGTGATAAGATCTGTAATGAGACTAAGTGAGAGCCTATCGTAGTATCTTCCCAAATTAAAGATGATCACGATTACTATACTAGTAGAACTTACTAGTGACCCGCCCCTGTTTCGCACGGTTTACGGTTACGGCTTGGCAAAACATCGAAATATCGTTATTATTTAATAATAATTATGTTTCCAGTAGCTGAAAATATCGAGCTCTCTAGTTTCTTTCAGGCCGAAGCTTTAAGGCTGTGAAAATACGACTAAACAAAGCCAAAGCATTTATTTCAAATAGGCCCAAAAAAAGGCACTTTTGAACGTCAACAGTTACAAGAAAATAAAATTGATTCTAGTTGCCCCTTCCAAAAGGTAGATTCGTATGGAGAAAAGAAAGCAAGAAACTCCAAAAATAAAAAAAAACGTCAAACGCTACGAGAAGTAGGTAGGTAGTGCCCCCGTTTTTTGTTTTTGACTATTCTTGGCGGAGGCACTACCGTGCCCCATTTACACTCCTTTTCACCAAGTGTCGTTATTCTGAACTCCTTGTTAATTTTAAAGTCTCATAGCGAAAACTATTAATATTATGAATATAAGGTCCTTACGAATCAGAATGTTGGGGCACAAAAGGGATGAATGAAATGTAATTTCATGCAGCTGAGATGAGAATGTTATGAGGTATGTGTGGTGTTACAATATTGGATAGAATAAGAAATGAATAAGTAAGAGGAAGTCTGAAAGTGGCACCTATAACTGAAAAGTATTATGGAAAGCGGTTGTCATGTGTCACGTGATACGGAGGGATGGGAAAAATATTGTGAAGAAAGTTCTGAGTATGAATATCGATGGTTATAAGGGTAGAGGGAAACCAAAGAAATGATGTAGGACTGTGTGAATTATGACATGGATAAAAAGGGGTGACTACTAAGATAACGAGTAATAGAGAAGTGTGGAAGAAAAAGCCGTGTTGCGCCGACCACAAATAAATTGAGATATCTAAGGGCAGGAGAATGTTGAAGGTCGTTATACGTCTACATTTGCTTCGAAATCGTATCAGGGGTAAGCAAAAAGAATGGGACCTCTAACAAGCTCCATTTAAGAGAACTACGTGGCCGCGCGTTCACCATGTGCCGACCGCGCGGCCATGGTTAAACCTTTATAACTTTCTGAATATTGAATCTACGGACGAATGTGCGGCTTTCATTGTTAGTGTTTTACAAATTCATTCGTAATGTTCAGGTAGTCTTTTTCTTTTACCACACTATGTCCGAGCAGTCGAAACGGACTCAGAAATTCAAGTAAGTATATCTGACTGGTAGGTAACTTTAAATATTTTTTTTAGGCTCTGGCCTTTTCGAAGCGAGAGCAACAGAGCCGCGAGCATGCGCGAGCGTTCACTCATACAATTTTGTACTTTAACAATGGTCATATGGTCCTATGTTCAATGGAGCCAGTGATTTGCTCGGGCATTTTTCCGTTCTGTCTGAACTAACCCTTATCAAGAGTTTAGCAATGTTAATATAGCTAATACCGTAGGATGTGGAGAGTAGGTACCTAATAAAAACTACGAATTTATTAAAAACTTTTGTATAATAATTATTATTGTACAATAATCGAGAGACACCCACACACCTCACGCAGTCATATTATAATGTAACTTAACTCAATCTGAGGCAGCCTCGGTTTTAATTTAAATGGAATAAATAACATTCTCAAGGCACAGTTTTATTGGCATCCTTAGGTCATGCAAGTATGCCTGCTTCAAGCAGACCTGCACCCGATTTGAGTAACTTGCAGTCACGATCCATTGCTTTACATGTTTGTAATATTTGCCTTCTCGACCACGCTAATAAGGCAATCAATATTGTTGAAAGACGCCATTGTGTTGCGCAATTAGGCTACATGTGCAGAACGTTCGTGTTAGTGATGTTACTATGTGCGTAAGGCACACATGTCATATTGTTAAAAGGCACTTAACCCAAGACTGCCTCTAAATATAAACGAAAAACAAATGATTACAGCTCCACAAGCTAATTCGATACAATTAATTAAATTCATATCATATCAAACATTCATCAACATAATAATTATTTAAAAACTAATAAAATCTACTACAACTGAACATGATTATCAAATTGTTCACAAAAGTAAGCAAAAATTTTGTGGAATCGTCTTTTAATTTATAAGTTTGTATTTAGTGAATATGGCAAAAGGTCCTTTAGTAACTCTTTACGTATGCAATTTATTCTTCAGATAGTTGTCTTTAAGTTGGAATGTGTACATGAAATCTCTAATATTGGAATCCTGAAAAACTTAAACTAAGAGCAACATATATTAACAGTTTTGGCCTCTTTATGAGCATAATAATTACCGTTAAAACTAAGTGGTATTTTAATTATTACTACTGTTTAATTTTAATAATTAATCATGGCATACACGACTTTGCTAATTTCAACCCATATGAATGAACACATTCCCACATTTTATTATAAGAGAGAAAAACAGTTTTACGACATACCGAGTTTTTAAAATTCATTCTTGACAATGTTAGTTTCTAATATCGAAACAAGATTTCTTTCAGGAGAAACAGGAATAAAGATATCAAATGTGGATAGCGCCATCCTTTTGTATTCAACAAAAAGTTACATGCTTGACAACAGTCATTACATTATCAAGACGTTATTCATGTCATTTATTTGAAGAAAAGGACTGCTTAATGGTCAGAGAAATAGGAAACCTTATTCAACATGACAGCATTTTCAAGGGTCCTTCTATTTTTAAGAGACAACTTTTTCAACATGGCAAAATTTTCAAGGGTCTTCTATCTTCTGGTCCCCGTCATTAGTTCTGCGTCTGCACCCCACTTTTTCGTCTCCTAGTCGACCGCTTAGTCTCCTCTTCAACCACATTTTCTTGAGACTCATGCAGCACTTTCTTACGTGAAGACCTCCTTGGAGTAGCCGAGCCATGGTCGCCATCTAGCGTCGAGTTCATACTCTTGCATCGACTCCTCGTCACCACTGGACTCCTGTCTACAGCATCCTGCCGCTCTAACTTGGACCTTCTTCTAGAATTTTCTTTATTCTCCACCTTTTCGAGATCCATGGAGGATATTCCGCTATCAATTTGTATCTCATCAGTTTTCTGTTCGTTTATCTCGCTGTCTGGGGTGTGGTAGGATACGTCTTGCGTGTCGGTGTCGGATCGGTTGAATAATACCATTTTGATTGACTTTCTGGTTGATTTCTTTCCTGTGTTGGTGTTCTTGAGTATGCTACGACCCGGAGTCGCGTAAAGGTTGATTGGAGTCATCAGCATTGGAGTTTGCTGCAAGGATGAAGGCTTTTAATAAAAAATATCTATTATCAAATACAATAAGTAGTGCCGTAACTGGTTGTATACACTTACGGGTAAGAGAGAGAATCCATCTAACTCCGCATTTTTGCCTAATACCGACGCACGTAGCATCGCAAAGGACGTTGAATTCTGAAACAAGAGTTAGTAAAATTAGATTTACACATTATCTACGATTTTTATAGACAGGAACTTTATGTTTCTGTCTACGGGGTCGATTTCCTGCCTCAAAATACAATATATGTTTACTTAGATAATTCCATTATACTATATCACACAACTCTCGGGCTTCATAAATCTTGCTGTGATTATGATGTTTCATTATCGACTGAGTGTACTTGTTTTACTAACATACTTTTATAAGTAATACTAAACAGCTCTGGGCCATCGAAGGAAAGCAAAGCAAAGTAATATTTAGCATGTCCACCTTTTTAGCGGAAGCTTTCTTCGCCTCACTGGACAGCACCGCCTTCAGTAAGCTGCTGCGTGTGGCGGGCGAGCGCGTGGACGAGTGCGAGCCGGCGGGCGAGTGCGAGCCGGCGGGCGAGTGCGAGCCGGCGGGCGAGTGCGAGCCAGCGGGCGAGTGCGCGGGCGAGCGCAGGGGCGAGCTCACGCTGAAGAAGCCCGCCTCGAACGTCTTGCTGGCGCCCGCGGGAGGCGCCAGGCCTGCGGGGGCTTCTTCCTGCTCCTTCTTGGCTTTTCTTGCAGCTAGGAGTAACATTCAATTAAAATTACATTAGCTTCAATCATCAAATTCCTATACAATTATAATTTAAGGAAAACTTTTAACTCAATGATTCAAAGATAGATAGAGAAATAGATTCATTTATTTGCCTGAAATGTAGTATTTTACAGATTTTAAAACACACAATAGTTCATCATATTTCGCCAACTAAATTCGACATGCAAATATTGAGATATATATAATGATGATTCTACAACTTTAAACAAAATAATTAAATTGCCATGTCAAAAAAAAAGTACTAAATAAAAAAATGTCCACATATCAAATTACAAATGTCAAAGAAATAAAATAAAATAAAATTACAAATGTCAAAGAAAAGTATTAAATTGCAAATGTTCAAAAAAAAATTAAATTACAAATGTCCAAAAAAATTAAATTACATTAAACAATTTACATTTAATACTCATGTTATGCAACTTTCCCATTTGTTCTAAAATCCAGAAATTCCCTAACAGTGTAAAAACAATTTTCGAAGAGCTATGCTTTTCAAATAAGCTAGTTCGCAGTTCTCTAATAACCTTCGGTATATTATTAAATATGTTTATTGCCATTCTATTACTGTTTTTACGGCAGTATGCTGTCCTACATCTTGGCATTGACAATTTTGTTGGATCCCTTGACATTTTGCCCTCCTTATAAACATTGTCGTTATCGGCTTTATTGAATAAGTCAGGATGTTTTTTACAAATACTCCCTTTTCCAATATATATTAGGACGCTAATGTTAATAGTTTATGACTTTTAAAAGTAGGCCTGCACGATTCTAATGGATCTGCAAACAACACAGTTCGTAATAGTAGATTATTAACCAAGGGGATAAAGCAGTGTCTTTTGTCGCGGGTGACGATTTAAATCGCGAGCGAAATTAAAATAAACTTAACTTTTATGTATTTGAAGAAAACAAAAACGCGGCAAATTCCTAGACTAATATTTTTTTGTCGGAAAAGCAAAGGCATCAAGCTCATACGGCCTCGTCGGTTTTCGTAATTTTATTTAATAATCATAACTGCATAATAAATGCGTATTCCTTTTTCAAAAAGATGTATAATGATTTATATACAAACTCAATGGTGTAAACACAGATGTAGTTAAGTATAAATTTCGGTAAGTATTCCAAATTTAAATCACATTCTCCCCCTAGAGGATGAATGAAATTCAGTACAATTTTCTTTCCCTGTTTTTAACACATTAAAAATGACTATTGTTATGTTCGCTTTTTGTGGCATAGAATGTCACTTTTTTGAGCAAGTGGTACGAAAATACTTTTTTTGCACAATAAATGCCTTATTGCTGTCAGTGGAATTACCCATATACGCCGTATCTTAGCACAGATGAGACATAACACAAATTCAAATATTTCTTTTAACAAAATGTGGCTGCCGGTTAATTGGAGCTGGTAATTTTAAATATGTAGGTATACTAAGGTTTAGCTGTAACCCATTCGCCTCTGGATATTACCGGTGCATGTTCTAAAGTTCCAACAATTTACAACACGGAATAAAGAAAACTAGAGGAAGTGCCCCTCAGATATCGCGCGCGTGTCAACATTAAGCGCAGATGCGCAGCATTTAGCTTATTAGCCGTCAGATACTTGTCGCGATTGGTTGTCGCAGAAATACGCGAAATATTACAAATTATGCCTTGTTGTGCGGTTTTGACCTGCAAAAACGAAAGCAGAAAAAAAATGTATCTTGTGGAGGTGTATCCTATCATCAGTAACTACTAAACTTTGTTAATTTTTAATATAATTGATTTTAATTGCAATACCACATGTTATGACTTCAATGCAAACTATAAACAACCTTATTTTCATTGACACAAAGTCTTAATGCACTTAGTCGTCATTGGGAAAATCATAACCAAAATTCTAGTAACTTCGACGCTACTCGATTAGGGATGGGACACATCCGTAATGTAGGTCGGTATCGATAATTTTGTCTGGTTTCAGTAAGGATTCAATAGCTCACATAGCTGGTTATATAATAAGACAGTTGATTAAAAAAATTAAGTGTGATATTTGCGTTAGTGCTTAGTAACAGAAAAAAAAAACAAATCTAAAACAAAAACAATCATTACATAGATTTATTATAGCTAAAGATAGAGGGGGATTATTATACCCATCAGAATCTGTGATTTAAGATATGTCAGATGTCCGAAATATTTTTAAAAGACGGTTACATATTTAATAAACATTATATCATGGCTAAAATAATGCGCCAGTTCATTGGGTCATCGATATTCCAAAACATAAGCTATCATCAATTAGGGGAATTTCTTACGTCTAATCATATTACTGACTTAATGAAAGCTATCACAGCAAAATATATTAATATACGATTTCATCACCTATTAAAATTAAACATAAAACTATAAAAACGGCAAGTAATTAAATAAATATGTGTTATTTCAGGGTTAGTAAATATTTTTAGTACTATCTGTTATCGTTTCATTTATCGTTAGCTTCTATCAGCGGTTTCGCCCGCGTACCTGATTTTATGAAAATAACATTACCCCCCTACATACAAACATACAAATACCTCTTTAACATTGATATTTTAACGATAATCAACCTTTTCCGTTATTAAGCATTTGTATGATGTTAACAAATTATTACATTGCTCACCCGAATAAATTACGTAACATCAATATTAAAATATCGATTATGTCTACATCTCTTACTTTTGTTTTGCTACTCACCAACAGAGATTACAAGTGCATGTGAATATGACATCTATTTCAAAGGAGCTAGCGTTCTGAATAGAATGAATTGGTTACAGCGCCATCTAGCATTGAGTTGCTGAACTCGTTGTAAATTTGTCTATCTAAAGTTTTTAAACGAAAAATGTCTTTATTGTGTGTGTCATGTCAAATAATAACAACTTTCATGCGTTGTAATACGACTTAATTTTTGAAAGCAATACGAAGATGATTTGTAAAAGTTGCGTGTGTAATTTGTAGCCAATCATATCACTGTTTTTTATGTGTGTAATGGACAATTTGCTATGCAAATGTGTGAGTTTGGCGACACTGGTTCCCGTGCTTAACCAGTGTAAGGGCACTTCTCTGTATTCTTTGTTCTGTGATTTACAACAAAACTGCAAGAGCTATATTAGAGCAAATAGAAGCATTTTGAAGCCCCTGAACTGCCTTTAGAAAATAATATACTAATAAACGTAAACTCACGCCTTTCCCACAGGGGCAGACAGAAACTACAGAATGCTACCTGTTACGGTCCGTACATACTCCTATTCCTTCAAAAACTAAAAAACACGCTTACACAGAAAACCAAACCAAAAGGTAGAAAATAATTAAAAAAAACGTGGGGTGCTTGATACCAATTAAAATACCTCAGAAAGCGTGTTTTTAAGTTTATGAAACTAACTATTATTTATTTTATATTTTTTAGTTCCGCTAGCTATAAGAGTGTTTTTTAATTATTATTTTTTGCTATCTTGTTAACCCTGGCAAAGATAATGACACAAAATGAAATTATTGTGATGTCATCGGTCCTCGATAAGTGTACAAAGTTTAAATGAAATCTATAATAATAATAAACCCGCAGGGCAGCATGTGGCGAGCTGTTGGGTAGTAGCGACCCCACGGACCCTATCTCCCGGGAGAATTCTTGTTCCTCATCTCTGGCTTGCCTTTATTGGCTGGCTGGAGTGAACACTGAAGAGGTTCAGAGCTCCCACCTCATTCTTGCGTTTATTGGCCGGCTTGAGTGGAGATTCGCAAGAGCAAACGTGCTCGGGGAAAGGAAGTATTCCAGTAAGTGCTCGTAGGGATCTTGACCATCTTCCGGGCTCTGGGATTGTTCTGAAAGCCGTGGAATACCTCTCCAGTTCTCAAGCACCTCAGGAAGTGTTGCCCCCTTGTCACTGCGTCACTATGTGCCAGCGACGGTTTCTGGGGGCCCATTATTGAGTGTGCAAGTCACCCCCTGCCATTTAATGTAAATACAAAACATTGATGCGGCAGGGGCCATAGTCCTTCCATACTTCTTGGTAACCAGTCCATTTTAGCCATCCATATACATAGTCCAACATCTTGGTTTCCATATCTGCAATAGTCCAACACCAGCCGGGGGTTGTCCTTGGGTGCACTTGCACAGTGCATACGGGGATAATCGTCGGTTAGTGCCTCACGTCATCTAAATTTCTAAGGGGCCTCTGCGAGATGGCTTCGGCCCCTCGTACGCCTTCCAAAAGACCGGGATCCTAGACATCTTATAGGCTATATTTTCTTTTAACAAATGAATTAGACATCTGTAGCCGAACTAGGCAAAAGCCTGTATTTCGGCTATCAGCGCCAAACCCTCAAATAATGTATACTTAAAAATAGCCACCAAGTAAAAAGGTTAACATCTGCTTATAAAAAAAATTAAAAGTGATATAAAATTATAATTAGATACAATAAAATAGTATATAAATTAAAGACAAAATTAGACTGATTATTATCTGACAGTTTGAAGTGGATCAAAATCAGGTCCAAAGGAGTTGGTTACAAACATACAGGTGAAGCTAATAAAAATCGTATTAAAACGAAAACGAAAAGAAAAGTTTTTATAAAAACAATATAACAGATAATGCTCACCAGCAATCATCTCCTTCAGCCGACTCGGTCCACCAGTAGGCTTAGTAGCTTTCTTCACAATCACAGAAGGTCGGACCACTTTCTTCTTGATTTCAACCGGTTGGTCCTCCACCCAGCCACCGAGACGCAATTGTTCTAGCTTCTTGAATCTCATGTCTACATTCTCTATCTGTGGAAGAGAAATATTTAGAATTTTTACAAAGAAACTGCTTGATAGGAAAGTTAGGAAACTCATATTGGAAATAGCAGTGCATTTAACTCTACAAAATTGAAACTTAGTGTTTCTTAAGTAAATAGAACACCTTGGTATTATGGATATTTGCTACCAACTTTGCGCCCAACTGTTGTGTCTAAATCAAATGTTTTACCTTCGTCGCCTTTACACACATGATATTCTCATAAACTATGAATCCGAAGTAATATGAATTATAATCCTACTTACTATTAATACTATAAATTATGTGATTATATTTATGATTGGGTGATTGTTTCTCAATCACGCAAAACTGGCCGAATGGATCTGGATCGAAAATGGCACACAGAGTCTATATTACCTATATAACCTGGATTAATACATTCTTACCGCAGTAGTTCGTCCTCCTGCTTTAATTTCCGACATCCACGCGGGCGAAGCCGCGGGCAAAAGCTAGTAGAACATATTTCAACTATTCTTTCAATACTTTTTTTTAAATTTTCATCCGACCTTAAGTCAGTAAACTGTAGACACCCTACATATTTCGTCATATGATATCGACAATAGGAATAGGTCAGTAACCGCGCGCCGGCGTAAGTACTTCAAACTTCTTAGAATTTTGACCGGTCGAACAGCTGGTAGGTATTTGTAGCTACGCTCGGTCTTTCACCTTCGCCGCCATAAGTTACCATAGAAACCAGTTTCAAAATAAACATCTTTCGTTAACGATAACTTAATTTTTTGTACTAAGATATATCAAAATAAAAATTGCATGGTTATTATAACTCGTTTAAGTTTAACCCCTAACTTGAGTTTTTTTTTTTTTATATTTGATAGACTTGACACTTACTATAAAGTTAGTTCAGACAGTTTTCTAAAATCCTTTTATTTTTCGAAATATGATTAATAACTTATATTTCCCATATATGGCGTACTATGAAGTAAAAACTACTAAAAGTAATTTGATATAATTGGCATAATATGCATTACAGTAAAGGCGATTGTGTCTAAATCAAATGTTTTACCACCCAAGCCTATACATTGTGGAATGCAATATATTGAGTATTGAGGGTTTCACAAGTTGAGATCAAGTTCAGTGTATTTTTTAGCTTAATTTGTTTGAAATACACACTCTAGATATAACTCCTGTAGGCCAGTAAATAAAACTTTACCATAGCTGCTGATGTCAGCGCACTGCACTCCCATACACTACCCCCTAGAGGCTGAACTTCTCTCTAGTTACCTGCATGAACACCATATCCCAGAAGCCGAGCAGGTCGGTGCGTGTGACGAGTGCGGTGCCGAGCTCGGGCCGCGCGCACCGTTCCACCAGCGATGCGAACTGCTGCAGCTTCTGTGTCATCAGTAGCCGAGCTTGGCCCACTGCTGACAGCACTGCTTCCTGGGAAATGAAATGGCAGGAGCTGTAGTCCTACTACCAGCGGTTCCACGACTGCAGAACGAAAGGCTCTTCCCATACATATTTCTCTCTGAGTTTGTTTCGGTATTTCTTCTCGAGATAAGTCAGATAGGAAATTGCAGCGCCATCTAGTTTTAAAATAGTGGCCAATAAGTTGGTGTCTTACTAGATTTTCGGCAACTAGCATCAGTGTTAAGGACACTATAACATTTTTGAATCACTCAAGTTTAGGTATCTGAGTCGGCAGACAACAGCATTATGCGCACGCACACACTGAAACCATTGTCTGCTCGATTTTAAACATTACATAACTAATCTTGATACTCGAAGGTATTATTTATTTTATTTTATTAGCAGTGGTGAGTAAAATTAGTACCTAGTAAACTAACTTTACTTTCTGCATTTGGTGACAACTAATAAGTTTTATTAACATGATCATTATGATTTTTGGAATAACGTATAATTTGTCAATTGAAAAAAAAAAAAACGAGGTGTAACAATAAAAAACTTTAATAATATTTTTCGATAATAAACAAATATAACGGATTGTGATCGTAGACTATCGTTGAAAATATACAGGATATTCCCTAAAGAAAACTACGCAAAAATAAATTACTGCAGAGTAACTAACTTTTTATATGCCTGTTGGTCTAGTGGTTAGTGGCCCTGACTGCTATGCCGGAGGTCGTGGGTTCGATTCCCACACAGGACAAATGTTTGTGTGATGAGCACGATCATTTGTTCTGTGTCTGGGTGTAATCTATCTATAATATGTATGTATTTAGAAACATATAAGTATGTTTATCAGTTATCTAGTACCCATAACACAAGCTCTGCTTAGCTTGGGACTAGATGGCGTTGTGTGATAGTTGTGGAATATTATATTATATTATATAGAGAAATGTTCTTTTTATCTTTGTAACTATAATAATTAAACATAATCAACTGGACACTCAAGTTTATGTCTTTTTATCATTTGAACGTTGTCACTTTCATTATTCAATTTAACTACACCACCATACTGGTCATGTATTTTATTCACACACAGACATACACTAGAGTTTTGATATTTTTTTAAGAATATTATTCGCAAATTCAGCGTGCAACAATGTTTTTCCGCCAAGTCTATTTTAACCATATTATAATTATTTCCTTCGACCTTCGCTCGTCATTGTGAGATGACACACTAAACTTTCTTATCAGTTGCATATTGCAATATTCAATAACTTGACTGTTCTGTGAAAGAGACGGACATAATATCTATTTATACTTTCTTTTTTTTTTTTGTTAGCCTGCACTATCCCACTCACTATATCACTTCTTCCAAATATCGCGAAGTCGCACGTCCTCCTGCCAGTTTTGACAGAACCTATCCAGCTCGTCCCGCCATGTCCTACGTGGTCTGCCGCGACCACACCTCACTGTCTCAGGAAACCAGTTCTGTGCTACTTGCACCCACAGTTTGGCAAACATGTCCTGCCTAGTCCCATTTATGTTTGGCAGCCTTTTGAGCTTATTGTTTTCAATTTTGTGGACAAAAAGACGGACTTTTTATTGTTACCAATAACCAGTTTGGCTTAGTTAGTTGACGAGTTGGTTGAAGTTGAAAGATAAAATTTCCATATGGTAAGAATAAGGGGCAAAATAGTCCTACCCTTATAACACTCCCATATATAATGTATCAAATGAAAGTACTTGAGAAGTGTATAATTTCTCTCTCATCATGCTCAAACCTATAAAAGATGGGGGAAAAGTTATTAAGACTTAAAAATCTTAATCCTAAGAAAAAATACTCATTACTGTGGTGAAACACTTTTCTCATTTACTGTACTAAGTGAGAAAGCACAAATTTTTATTTTTATTAAATGAATCGAATCGGGTGCGTCGGCCACGGGTGCGTCGACCACTGGGGGCGTAAGCCAAAAGTTCGGGCGGCGCGGCGGCGGCGGCGGGCGTAGCACAGACAGGTCATATTGTAGCGACATCAGTATATCCACAGTATTAGAAACCACAGAAGAAAAGATAATACGAGAACAAATATATTTATTTATTTCTAAAACTATTTAACATAGTTCTTGATTGAATCCTCGTTGGAACATTTGTATACAGTTGCTAATTCTATCTAGTGTATCCCACTAATATTATAAATGCGAAACTTCGTGAGTATGGATGTATGCATGGATGTTTGTTACTCTTTCACGTAAAAATACTGAACGGATTTGAATGCAATTTGGCACGCAGATAGTTTATAAACTGGATTAATATCATAAATGCGAAAATTTGTGAGTATGGATGGATGTTTGTTATTCTTTCACGCAAAAACTACTGAACGGATTTGGATGAAATTTGGCACGCAGATAGTTTATAACCTGGACTAATATTATAAATGCGACAGTTTGTGAGTATGGATGTATGGATGAATGTTTGTTACTCTTTCACGGAAAAACGAATGAATGGATTTGGATGAAAAGCACGCAGATACTTTATAACTTAAGACTTATATTATGAATGCGACAGTTTGTGAGTTTGGATGTTTGTTATTCTTTCACGCAAAAACTACTAAACGTATTTGGATGAAATTTAGCTTGCAGATGGTTTATAACCTGGACTAATAAAAAAAAATAAAAAAAACTTACTTACGCAAAAGACTTAGTCACACAAAAAAAAAAAAAAAAATTATAAATGCGAAAGTTTGAGTATGGATGGATGGATGTTTATTACTCTTTTACGCAAAAAATACTGAACAGATTTTGATGAAATTTAGCACGCAGATAGTTTATAACCTGGACTAACATTATAAATGCGAAAGTTTGTGAGTGTGGATATATGGATGAATGTTTGTTACTCTGTCACCCAAAAACTACTGAACGCATTTGGATGAAATTCAGGACGCAGATAGTTTATAACCTGGACTAATATTATAAATGCGAAAGTTTGTGAGTATGGATGTATGGAAGTATGGATGTATGGATGGATGTTCGTTACTCTTTCACGCAAAACTACTGAACAGATTTGGATGAAATTTGGCGCCCAGATAGTTTATGACCTGGATTAACTCTCCCTCCCTGTCTCCCTCTCTCTCACCCTCTCTCCCTCTCTTTCTACCACTCTCTCTCCCTCTCTCTCGCACTCTCTCTCCCTCTCTCCTCTCTCCTCTCTCCTCTCTCTCTCTCTCTACTCACAACAAAAAAAAAACATCAACATACAATCATCATCATCAATCATCCGATTTATACATGCAAGCAAAACAGCTCAATCAGAAACCGGGAAGTGGATCAAATTTAACTTGCAAGATTTGATTACAGACAGACAAAAAACTGGCCAAGTGCGAGTCGGACTCGCGCACCGAGGGTTCCGTACAAACCTGCAGGTATTCACGGTTTATATTTATGAAATTAAATGTTTTTTTTTTTTAATTTTTATATTTGAGTTGACTGAACGAAAGGTAAATTTGTGGTTTACGATTCATGACGTATTAAAAAAAAACTACTTACTAGATCTCATTCAAACCAATTTTCGGTGGAAGTTTACATGGTAATGTACATCATATTTTTTTTTTGTTTTATCATTCCCTTATTTTAGAAGTTACGGGGGGGGGGGGGGGGGGACACATGGACACATTTTACCACTTTGGAAGTGTCTCTAGCGCAAACTGTTCAGTTTAGAAAAAAATGATATTAGAAACCTCAGTATCATTTTTGAAGACCTATCCATAGATACCGCACACGTATGGGAATGATGAAAAAAAAAATGAGTTTCAGTTCTATGTATGGGGAATCCCAAATATTATTGTTTTTGTTCTATTTTTGTGTGAAAATCTTAATGCGGTTCACAGAATACATCTACTTGCCAAGTTTCAACAGCATAGCTCTAATAGTTTCGGAAAAAAAATGGCTGTGACATACTCGGACAGACAGACAGAAAAACAGACATGACGAATCTATAAGGGTTCCGTTTTTTGCCATTTGGCGACGGAACCCTAAAAATAGAAACATTGAAATCACATCACAACAATTCGCGGTGCATGCGGCGGCATTTATCAAAGGGGTCTCAGGCGGTCCGCGCGGGACACTGTGGACCGTGTGTAAACTCGCCCACAAAATAATTTGAACCTTATGCTTACACAAATAAGGTTAATAGTTTATATTTCGTGTTTTATTAGTTACTTTTGCGTTTGGTCACGTGATCGCACGGAAAGCACTGACATAGGTCCACCGTCTAAGAGCGCCAACGCGCGACTAACGGACTGAAATTGGCAAGGAAAGTGGATGATCTCCCGATTTTGGTAGGTATTTAAACATAGTAATTATTATAATGATTTTATCAGGACAAACTCAGCGCCCAGGCCTAAACAATCTTATTACCTTTTCATTCACATAAGAAATAGTAAAAAAACGTTTGGTTTGTAGCTATACAATTGGTTTAAAATTACGATAAGAGGTATCTTTGGGTTTTTTTTTCTATCGAGCAATGATAATTTAATAATGTTTCTGAAAGTAACTACACATCCGTCAGATCCTTAAATACGACATATATTTTTTTCACAATTGTATAACACTATTTTCCATGTTTTTCCATTGATTCAAAAACTAGTGAGCGCGGTCTCTGTTGGGTTATAGCGTCTTAAGGAGTTGGATACATTCCTTTTTAACATTATGTGGCGTTCCGCGCATAAAGGTACCAGTAAGGAGGTATTGAGTTAAGGCCGAATGAATAGAATCTAGATCTTCGAAAATCGTAGTGGCAAATAGTGCGTTTTTTTTTTTCACTAAACATTTGTTTTAAAAAAAATATGCTCAGAAATATTGTCTGTAAATGTTAAATGTATCAAATTGTAGCATATTTGCTGTAGAACAATAATTAGTAAAAATCACAATAGCCATATTTTCACCCGATCTTACAAAAACGCAAATAACTCGGAAACTAAATGCCGACATCTGGTACCTTTATGCGCGGAACGCCACATATATGAATAAAAAACTAATCTATACTAATATTATAAAGCTGAAGAGTTTGTTTGACTCGTCCAAATTGTTTTTTTTTTTTTGTGTTGGGTAGCCTATTTACTGAGGAAGGCTATAGGCTATATAACATCACACTACGATCAAAAGGAGGGGAGCAGCAACGAAAAATGAACGAAAACTGGCAGGCAATTTTGATGCGACGGGAAGGGTCAGAGGAGCAAAAATTTGACGCGGACGAAGTCGCGGGCAGAAGCTAGTTAATAATAATTTGGAAATTTAAAAAAGAGATTTTTTTTCCTAAACGTCTTGAAAGTTCACCTGCACAGACTCTGGTAGCACAGTCTGCTCCAGAACTTTGTCCCAGGATTCACACATCTCTGTCATCCGCTTGATTTCTGAGGCCAGTTGTCTTCTGAAGTGGTCCACACTGCCAATGTTGCTGGTATCCTCATCCAGCAGACCTGTTTCATAGAAAATATTTAAATCAATGCTCTTTAAAACCATGGAAAAGGGAGCAATTGCATAAAAATTTGGGGACAGTCAAAACTTTTGTACTACTGGGCTTTGTATGTTACTGCAAATTAATCATTAACTAGCTTATTTGTAATCATTAGCTAGTATGTGTTCTGCCCATGTCTATTGCAGATATTATCCCACGCAAACATACTACTGGAACAAAGTGGCCTTTTATCAACACCTTTTTAAGCCCGTACCCACTGTGGTGTGTTTCGTGTGTTGTCACTTAGTTTTATGCTTGGCTGAACGCTTTAGTTTATTGAGGCAGCCAGAGGTAAATACAGTTGAGCCAACAACCTCATGAAGTTGACCTGCAAGATTTTGTTTTTAAAAAAATACCAGTGAAAGTCCTGTCAAAATCGATCCAACACTTTTGAGACTGGCCAAAGTAACACATAGACATACAGCCTTGGCCAAAAGTATTAGGCACCCCAGAAAAATGCACAATTCATGTTTACCAATTGAACAATGAATAAATGCTTATCTTAGATGGCATGCCGGGGTCACAAATAACTTCCTAGAAAAGCAAGCATCTATTTGTTATGGTCATAAAACACCTGGTGACTGAAAACAAAGGATTTGGTTTTTTGCGTTATTATCAGTCAATGTTTGGTCACTTGTGTTCAGGACTCTAACGAGTAAACAAGCTTTTATTTCTCACACAGTGATTAAATTGACGCGTAATTTACTTAAAAATGCCGAAAAGAAGTGAAATTAGTTTGGAAAATCGAGTAAAAATACAACTCTACCATGAACAAGGGAAATCGCAAAAAGAAATTGCTAAGTTAGTGAAATGTTCGCGTTGCGCCGTGCTATCTGCCATCAAACGGTTTGCTCAGTCTGGCAGTCACGCTAATAAACCAAGAACAGGCAGAAAACGTGTGACTTCGAGGCGCGAGGATAGAAAATTAATACGCGAGTCTATAAAAGATCGGAAGAAAATATCATCAGAGCTTGCTGCTACTTTGTCCGAAGAGGCTGGAAAGCCAATAAGTGCTCGGACCACCAGAAGAAGGCTTCAAGAAGCAGGCTTAAAAGGATGCAAAGCCAGGAAGAAGCCCTGGCTTTCGGAAGCTAACAAAAGAAAACGGCTTGAATGGGCTCTACGGCATCAACATTTTAGTGAGGAAGATTGGGCCAATGTGGTGTGGTCTGACGAATCTAACTTTGAGGTAAGTAAATTTTACTGCTTTTGTTATTATTAATCATGGTCAGTTATTTATTTAACTAAACGAATAAAAGTTATGTCAGTTTAAAAAAGTTTTTTTTTTTCTGTTTTCAACAGATATTTGGAACGCCAGGAGTGACCTTCGTGAGGCGACGTGTGGGCGAAGAATACCATCCAGATTGCGTCGTACCGACAGTAAAGCACGGAGGAGGCAGTGTAATGATCTGGGGCTGCATGGCTGCTCAAGGAGTTGGCGAAATGTTTGTTTGTGAAGGTCGTATGGACAGCAAAAAGTATGTAAAAGTGCTTGAAAGTGCGCTTATGCCTTCGCTAACGAGTATTTTCGGCGATACCAACTTAGACGGAGTCATATTCCAGCAAGACAATGCACCTTGTCATAAGTCAGCGACTATGATGCGTTGGTTTACTGAAAACAACATTGTCTTGTTGGATTGGCTAGCGCAGTCCCCAGATTTGAACCCAATTGAACATCTTTGGAGCATTTTGAAACGCAAGATTAAAGAGCATAGTATCACATCGAAAACGGCATTAAAATATGCGTTAATACAAGAATGGCATGCCATTACAAGGGAGGATTGTATTTAGCTTGTACGCAGCATGCCAGCTAGAATTAGTGCAGTAATTAAATCCAAAAGTGGACCGACTAGATTTTAAGATTTTTTTATTCTTTTTTGTGTAATTTAATGGTAATAAACCAATTCAAAAAGTATAAGTTGTTTTTTTTTAAATTATTTTTAGTAAAATGTAGTGTGCCTAATACTTTTGGCCAAGGCTGTATATAATTAAAATTGTTTGTTTGGCATATTCATGTAGTATTAAGCTGTTATTTTGTATATTTATGAATACATTTAAAATAACTACTGCTAAATCTAGTATTTACAAAAACTTTTTGAGAATATTAGACCAATACTATTCTTGCAAATAGTTTTTGGTATGCAGATACATACCCTCATCAAGTTTCATCCTCATCTCCTTCCTTGCATTGTCTTTGCCTCGAGAAATGGTGACACAAGGACTTATGTTCTTAGCCTCCTCGGCTATCTGTTCTGGAGTTAATGCAAAATCTTCCGAACTCTTGGGAGACCGCAAACGTTCCTCCGAGCTCGACTCACTTCTAGGCACTGGTCTGATAGGAGTGACATTCTTTATAGATATCCTTGGTGTCTTTCTCAAGGTCTTGCTTATCAAAATTGGTGAGAATTCTTTATTCTGCTCTATTTCACTTGAAGAACTACTCTGAAGTGGAGTTATTGAAACTTTATTGGTTTTTGGAAGTGGTCTGGTTACTTTTCCTTTGGTTAGTCTCTCTGTTTGCTTATGCACCGCTTTTGTTTCTGTCGTAACCTGTTTGACAGCCTTAGACCTTGTCTGCTTGCTGGTTTCCTTCTCAGTGGTAGGTAACACGGGGTCAAATGTTATATTATGTTTCTTAGTCTTTGGTGGAGCCAATTTTGGCAGTTTTGTCAATGTTTTTATTTCTGGTGGTTTAAAAGATGCATTTTTGGGTGCAAACGAGCGTGACGCAGCCTTTGTCTCCTTAATTTCCTTAGGTTTGGTGCCAGTTCTACTCCTTGCAGACTGGGACCGTGTCACCCTCCCAGAAGTGCTTGGCATGGGCTTTGGAGGTGGAGGTGGGGGTACAAACCTAAGTGGTGCATGTGGCACCCCTGTTAAAAAAGGCTTCTTCTTCTTTGAAGCAGCTTCTTTTTTCTTCTTCTCTTTTTCTTCCTTCCACTTCTCTAGTTGTTGTCTCCTGTGTTCCACCTTGCTCTGCATCGGATTGACTACAGGAGCTGGACTGTCGCATTTTGACAAGTTCCTAAAATTGTCAAAGAATGACAATCTGCTGCTCTTCCTGTACGTTATGTTTTTCTCTAGCCTCTTTTGAACCTGAAACCCAAAGTCATTCTGACAAACTGGTTGTAATAATCATCTTATTAGACCAAAGTGGTGCATTCATAAAGCATAATTTGCTTCAATGCTATGTACATAGTATCATAAAGAATGTAAAAGTGTAATGACCATATTACACGATTTATAAATAATTTATGAAAGTTTCCGGGGTGGATGCTTAGAATATTAGTTATAAGTTATTTATTGTTCACTTCAGGTTACAGACATCATTGTAGCCCTGGCTCTTGTACTAGGAATTCCTGTATCACAAGAGCCAAATTATATATTAATCACTACTTGCAACTAAAAATGATCAAACATCACTTGATTACGTAGGACAGTGGCGTCTTTCATACACCTATCATTACAAACAAAGTACATCAATATAAATGCATCATGATATACCTACAGTAGGTAGGATTCTACCTCATGCATGATGATAACTAAACTTTATGATTTATTACAAAAATACTAGAAACACACCCCGCCAGCTACGCTGCCGAACTGTGAGGGCTTGCTTTTGTGCTTCTTCGCGTGATTTCTCAGCAGCTTCCCGAAGTCGAAGCTTTCCTCTGCAATTCGTAAATAATGTTTAACGCTCAGACAATATTAATTAAATCAACAATCAGTCTCGGCACCCAGTAATTATTTTACATATCATTACTATTGTTTGTTTATTCCGAAAGTTAAACATTTACTTATAAACATAATTAATGGCAATTGCATTAAAAACATAGGTAATATTTTAAAAAGATCTTACCCATAGTAAATACCTAAAACTACAAAGACAAATTAATTTTAAATAATTAACTGTCAACAAATTCAAACAAAGTCATCACTAGTGATGTGCGCTATGCGTCGTTGTCGTTGAACGGTTGAACTCGTTGAAACTAGATACATAGGCGCGCTTTCACTAAAAGAATAAGTACGTAGTACTAATTTTAGAAACTTGCGTGAAAAATACAAGTGATATTTTTGTTTAATATAGAAATGTATAAATACCGAAAAATACTTACTATCTGAAAATATTTAATGAAATTGGTGCTTTTTATGTAATCAATTACTTCCTTACGCTACGTCCTACGTAGGCGGATCAAAGCGAACGCGATTATGAAGCGGTGACACGCGAACTCAACGCGATGCGGTGCGACGCGGCGGCTATGTCCTACGTGCATGCGAATCGTCTCACACAGCCGCCACTGACGCCGCCGTTCAGTGGGCACTGTGGATTTGTCATGGACGGACGGAAACAAATTTATTGGAAAATTCATATCTTAAATATCAAATACTCAAGAAGTATGAACGGCGAAGAAGTGGGACTAATGTTGTATACTTAGAAAGTCCCAGTTAATTTGGCCCAATCCTCCCATTCGCGGTATAATAATAACCGGTTGTGATATTTTATATTCCTTTTATCCTATAATATAGGACGTTCTTGGATAGCATTAATTAAAATTTCTATAAATCCGAAATTATAACCAAAAAAAAAAAAATACGACGGCACCGCATCCAGTTCGCGCGAAAATATCAAGCCAACTGATCGCGTTCGCTTCGTTTCGCGCCGCTCCGCACCGCACGCATGTGCGTTTGGGCACGTAGGACACTTCAATAGGTTTCGACTGTTTGTTGTTTTCGCGCCGCGCCGCGCCGCTTCGCGTTCGCGTCTAGATCGCTCACGCAGGACGTCGCGTTACAGCTAGGCAAAAAAGAGTCTGGAAAAAATGAGGTTGCCTGTTTAGCAGGTATGGCCATCCTGTATACTAGGACTAAAAGTGATAAGGTGTTTTAATCAACAAACACGAGATCCCGGAAATTCTCAACAATCAAGATTTCAAGACTTGATAGGCACACAGGCTTTTACTTTCATTGTATTTAGTAGATTGAGCATTATTTGGCTGGAATAACCTTTTATCTAAGAGATGCAAGTGCCATCATAATAACGTAATGAAAACTTGTTCAGTATAAAAAATAATTAAATTACACTCAGGGATTGCCGATTGAACCCGATACACAATAAATCATGTTCAGCAATCGCATTTGCGGCCACCATCTAGGGTATTCACAACCATTCGATGGTTGGTATGCCTGTATCTAATTTGACATGAATGATAATGATGATGAATGAAATGAATGGTGATTTTGATGATTTTAATTCTGTAACTACATACGTCTTACAGTCGCGAATAATATTTTAATCAACATACAACCTAGCACTGGCCTGCAAATTGCAGAAAACGTAAGAAATTTTGAATTTCGCAGGCTGGTTTGGAGGATTCACCTTAATAAAAAATACTTGCCTGTTTCTTTAGTGTTCAAAATTTTTGTCTAATTGCACACAGATCAAAATCGTCTAAATCTTTCTTCCGCCAACTGTTTTGGTGTTTCCCCAGGTGTAGAAAAAAATCTTTAATTTTTTTCACCTTCATTAACAACTTCTCTAATTGTACTGTGAGATTTACCTTGAAAAAAATATAAAGACAATCATATTAATTCCATGTACATTTTTCAATTTCAAGTATCAACCATTATGAGTCAACGTACACATGATTTGTCAAACTAGAAAACATAGCTTCAATAATCTATTAGAAAATTTAACAATAAAATGGCTTGAAACTTATAATACCGATAAAACTTAGTATTAGAAAGGAAAAACAATGACTGGCATTGACTAAAAAATACATTTCTTGGATAAATACCTGTCATGTCGGCAACTCTTTCGAAAACATTGTCAATCGGAGACAAGATTTGTTCCGCTTCAGATTCCGCCAAATATCTTACGAAAACTTGGTATATCACAGCTCACACCACTATTCCTTTTTGTTTTATTCATTTTGTATAGGTACAAAAGCATTAATAATTGATAGTTAATAAGAAATAAGTGAAATACAACTGGGAGCATAACATAATGACAGAGAAGCTACTTGTTGTTGATAAACAAAGCAGTGTTGCCACAAACAATATATTTTAGTTCCAATTATCACCACGACAGACTCTTTTTTGCCAAGCTGTAGATCATTCAATTCTACCAATAAATGGTTTGAAATTGTTTCTGTAGTCCACCCTGTCCACCTCTAGGCATTATCGGATGTATCGAAGTTCGAAACCTTTCAGTTAATTTTAAAAATTGTAAGTATTTGAATTAGCAAAGGGGTTAAAACTGAAAGCTCGTAGTCTCATAGGTGGCGGCAGTGTTGTTCGTCCACAAACCATAACTGTGGATTACTTTACAGTTATTTCGATCACAAATGAAATGAAAACTAAATAAAAAGGTTCGTTGAATTCTTTTATAAGTTGGTTAAAAAAAGAGCAATGGAAATAAGATGCATCTTTCATGCAGCTTTTGTAGAAAGGTCAGTAAATTATAAACGTATAAAGCGTTTATAATTTATTTTTATCATGTTTTTTCAAATTCCTTTATTAGAAGACTGGAGACGTAAGACAGGAATAACCTGATCGGAATTGAACACCAACTCGTGGATGAACATCTTGACATTCTGCACAAAATAACTTCAGCGCTGTTCATTCTAACACTGATCTAATATTTACTAACGAAACACACGCATTTACTGTAATTTACATAACATCACACCGCAAGTGTGTAGGAACAATAAAACAGACTTAATTTTCTTGCAAACATCATCGGCGTACGAATTTCTCCCTTCAAAGTCTTCGGAACAAATATCACGTGAATGTAGTTTCAATGGAAAATCAGGTAACCAAATTTCTTCGGAGAGCTTTCTCGTAAAACAAACAGCTTTTGTTGGAAAGCTCCAGGGTAACCATGAAAAAGTCAATCAATGGGATTAAATTAATATAACATGTTATGGTCGTCAGTCTTCTTCTATCTTCTATATATATAAAATTCAAAGTCCTGAGTGACTGACTGACTGATATATCAACGTACAGCCTAAACCGCTGGTCCTAGAGACACTAAATTTTGAGGGTGTGTTCTTTGTGAGGAATAGGTATCCACTAAGAAAGGGTTTTTAGAAATTCCATTCCTAAAAGGGTGAAATGGGGGGTTGAAATGGTGAATTTTTCGACATCCACGTGGGTGAAGCCGTGGGCAGAAGCTAGTCATATATAAATCGACATGCACCTTGGCAAAACAGAGTCTGTCGTGATGACTACTGGAACTAAAATACATTTTTTTCGGCAACAGTGCTTTGTTTATCAACTATTAGGTAGCTTCTCTGTCATTGTGTTATGTTCCCATTTGTATTTCACTTATTTCTAATTCATCATCATCATCATTTCAGCCGTAAGACATCCACTGCTGGACTTTGGCCTCCCCCAATTTGGGGGGCTTTGCCATAATCGCCACGCTTGGCAGGCGGGTTGGCGATCGCAGTATGGTGGTAAAATGCATAGAGAACGCTGCTGCCCATTCTCTAGTAAGTCCTTTAGTCGCCTTTTACGACACCCACGGGAAGAAATGGGGTGGTGTTATTCTTTACGTCCGGCACCACACGTTCTAATTAATCATAAATTATTATTGCTTTTGTACATATACAGAATGAATAAAACAATAAGGAGTAGTGGTATGAGCTGTGATATACCAAGTTTTCGTAAGATATTTGGCGAAATCGGAAGCGGAACAAATTTCGTCTCCGATTGACAATGTTTTCGAAAGAACTGCTGATATGACAGGTATTTCTCCAAGAAATTTATCTTTTAGTCAATGCCAGTCATTGTTTTTCCATCCTAATACTTAGTTTTATCGGGATTATAAGTTTCAAGCAATTTTATCGTTTTATTTACCACTAGATTATTGAGGTTATGTATTCTAGTTTGAGAAATTGCGTGTACGTTGACTTTTATTGGTTGATACTTGAAATTGAAAAATGTACATGGAATCAATATGATTGTCTTCATAATTTCTTTAAGGTTTTTGCTATACTATTATCGCATACCACATAACACAATAAAAAAAGTATAATTTACATTTATAATTTTTCAGGTGCCTACTCCACGTAATTTATTATGTTTAAGAAGACTTGGGCCATAATTGGAGCCGTGAACCTCTAACAAAGATTTTACTCTCTTTTAGTTTCATAAATAAGAAATGTAAGGCTGCGTGTCAACGGCATGAAATTTGTCGTGTCGGCTACAGATAAGATAAAAATATTCATGTCTATGAGAAGAATTTTGTCGGGTCTGTGCACGAAAGAATGTCGTATCTGTTGCAGACAAGAAAAAATCTATACTCCATTTGTTTAGGTAGTTAACTAAATGTAAACAATCTTAACATGTCTTTTATCTAAAAAAAACTGTCTAAAAATTGAATCTAAAAATGTTTACAATTAGGTATTTACTTAAACCGATGTTAGGTAAGTAACTTAATTTAAATAATATTTGTTGGTCTTTTATACGATTTATTTTATATAAAAAGACATATCAAGACTGTTTACCTTTAGTTAACTACCTAAACAAATGGAGTATAGTATGTACACGGTACGAATTGATTCCTTCAGTGATCAGTCATGGTTGAGACATTGTAGTGTGTACATCGTGTCGTGTAATTGTGGGAAATAATGTTGACTACCAAGCAAAAACAAAAATGGTGATTGAATTGGTGATAAATATATTATATAGGTATACAGAAAAATTAAAAAGAAAACTAACTCCAAGAGAAAATACTGGATGCATCCTATGTTAAGTCAAAAACAAGAGTTTGCTAACTTCTACTTTGAACTGTGACAGTATGAGGAAAAGTACGCACCCGCTGTTTATCTTTATAAATGTCCAAAGTTTTATCCCACAACACGGGTCGATCCTCTCTATTAAATTTATAAGCGAATCAAGCATTTTATAAAAGCGGAAACAAACTGTCGTAAATAACACAGGTCCACACGCTCAAACGATCTCATGTGCACTGTACACACCGCCCCCTGCCCCCTACAGATCGCGTCGTGTCTGGCGTAGACAAGATTTTTGTCTTGTGCATCGCCGACGCAGTGTACACTAGTCGTGTGTGTAGAAATGACACGAATTCTTGCATAGACCCGGTGATTTTTCTTGCCGTGGATACGCGGCCTAAAACAGACAGATCAGTGTTAATGGAAAAAATCTATTATAGTAGCGAAAAGGAATACACTAATGATGTTATTTCACGCTTTTCTCTTTTAATAAAAACCTACATTTAAGTGTGTTCTTTCATTTTCATTGCCATGTAGATAGTGATAGTGGTATGGTATGTCTCCCACACAGACATACGTAACGGCTTCATTAGTCAACTGTTCAAGTTTATTTGAAATGGCCCGTACATTTCGAATGCGACATGTTATAGGTAGTCTCAGACTTCTGATCAGTTTCCGACAGTAAGCAGCTGTTAGTGCCTTCTTATCAGCTCTATTCGTGCTGAGTATAAACTGGAAGTAAGAAGGGAAGTAGTTGTAAATAAATAAATAAATTATAAATAAATAGTTATCGCATCTTACTTATTTAAGGTTATGCGTGGTAAAATACACAACCCAGACGTTCTACGCACGGTTGGGTTGTGTGTACCTAATGGGTACGTGGGGTGACGGAGGCGGCCGCCGCTGCTGTGGGTGCCGCCCGCTCGCACCAACTTGCTGCAACACGCGCCGCTGACGCGCGCCCTTCGTACGCTCAATATGGTGTCACAACAGATTGACTGCTTCAATTCTACTCTGAGCGAATTCACACAGGCCGAATTTTTTAAGATTACTCTTGGTTGATCACAAACTTGTAAGTCGAACCATTGTTAGCTATTATAACTACACTACTATATTATGTAAGCCTGTGATGATAGTTGTATGTATGTTTAAAATATAATTAATAAATAATAAATAAAACTTTAAACTGTCAGCATTATTAGAATTCGTTCATTATCATTCATGTCAAATACGATACAAGCATACCAACCATCGAATGGTTGTGAATACCCTAGGTGGTGGCCGCAAATGCGATTGCTGAACATTATTTCTTGGGTATCGGGTTCGATCGGCAATCCCTGAGTGTGATTTAATGTATTTTTATTCTGAATAAGTTTTCATTATGTTATTATGATGGCACTCTCGTCTCTTAGATAAAAGGTTATTCCAGCGAAATAATGCGCAATCTACTAAATACGATAAAAGTAAAAGCCTGTGCCCCTTGAAGTCTTGAAATCTTAATTGTTGAGAATTCCCGGAATCTCGTGTATGTTAATTAAAACAACAAGTATCTTATCAGTTTTAGTCCTAGTGCATAGGGTGGCCATACCTGCTAATCAGGCGCCCTCATTTTTTCCAGACTCTTTTTTGCCAAGCTGGCAATGACGTCCAAATTTCAAAAAACGTATGTAATATAAATAGAATTTCGTTGGATACCCTGCAGATTCCACACTAACATCTTTGGGAAATACATGGGTCCCGACACGGGGCATTTATATTAATTTTGTGTAAAAAAAGTCGCTCGATAACAATAATTTATGGATTGTGTCACTAGCTGCACACTATGGACAGCTAGCTGTCAAATTCTTGGACTGGGTGTTATTTGCGACATATGAAGTTTTTTTTTTTTTTTTTTGTAGGACATCTCGTAGTTAATCTGAAAAAGATTCTGACTACTTAAACGGATTTTTGCCCGGCGATTTCTAAAAAGTAAACTTTTTAGACCTCCAGCCGGGCCATAGTATAAATTACAAACTAAAGCGAAAGTCCTAAGGGTAACCCCGAGGGGGGTTCGCACCTCGGCTTAGGCAATCACTGGGGGAGGGCAGCAAGGGACATGCTGGATCTGGGTTAAATTATTTAGGGGCTAATTTAAAGCTACAGGCGCAGCATCGCGGGCTGGCTCATGCAAGGGTCGGGAGGGACTGTTAAGTCGGGGTCGCGACGACGGACCTCGGCGGCGAGGACATCTGAAGTGAGCAAGTGGTAGTTTTTATACCTATTTTAAGATAATTATAAATTATCTCTTTAGTATTCCAATAAAGCATATAATAGTTTCTTCGAGAAGCACGGATATTTTTTCAAACTGTCCTATCTTTGGGAAATACATGGGTCCCGACACGGGGTATTTATATTAATTTGGTGTAAAAAAAAAAGTCGCTCGATAACAAAAATTTATGGATAGTGACAGCTAGCTGTCAAATTCTTGGACTGGGTGTTATTTGCGACATCTGAAGTGAGCAAGTGGTAGTTTTTATACCTATTTTAAGATAATTATAAATTATCTCTCTAGTATTCCAATAAAGCATATAATAGTTTCTTCGAGAAGCACGGATATTTTTTCAAACTGTCCTAAATTGAGATTCCGCCCAATGAATAGCAACATTCGGGAAATAAAATCCAATTAAAGGGCAATACCGTTTCCGACTTCCGGCTGTCAGCTGATAGACTCCCTATTGCTTTCCAAAACCTATTTCGATTTTCGCAAAGAAAGAATACGTCAGGCACCATTCAACATGGGCTTGAAATACGCGATCAAAAGCTAGTTGTAGCTGAAATATTGCTCTAATTGTAGCGTTATTGTTATTATAGTTTCATTTTACATGTACGTTGTGTAACTTTATTAGTAGAAAATGGATACGTTCAACATAGGATACTTCGGTTATGGCGTTTGTTGATCATTAAAAAATTACGTTCGGTTCATAGTTTTTCTTTATATTTGATGTCAGCTTTTCGTTTGTGATCGTCTGTTTAGTTCGTGTTTACGTGTTTAATGTAAAAATGGTGAAGGAGAAGCCTAATTCGATTCGGATTTACGACGACGAGGGATTTAGACGTCGTGCGGCGTGTATCTGCGTTCGTTCTGACGCCGAAACAGAGGTTAGCGTTGTATTTCTGTTGTTTCGGTGTTGTTTGAAACGTGGAGAGCTAGTAAAGAACGTGTGTTCGCTGTTGTGTTGTGTAGGTGCTCCTGGTGACATCGTCGCGACGTCCCGACAACTGGATAGTGCCCGGCGGTGGCGTCGAGCCTGAAGAAGAGCCCTCGGTGACCGCAATGCGCGAGGTGCTCGAAGAAGCTGGCGTCATCGGCAAACTGGGCAGGTGTCTCGGGGTTTTCGAGGTGAGCACAAAATGTAAACATGTAAAGGTGTCAAATACGACACAAGTGTCGAATCAGGCCCTGGAACTCGATGACATGACCATAATCATAGCTATGACTGTAGTATACAATATGATAGTCGCTCTTTAACAGCAATGAAACATAGTAATCACATAAAAGGTCAATTTCTCAGTTCAACACATGTGTTATCAAAAGTGACAGAACCTGATCTATCTAAACATATTCAATGATGTTTATGTGATGATAAAGTAAAATGACTCATACAAGTTTACAATAAATTCAACAGTTATAAAAATCTGAATTATTGTGACAAATTCATTTTCGACACAGTCCATAGTTCAATATTTTTCTAGTGTACAATCTCATTCTATTGGGCTATTTAATGCTACATCATCATAATATTAATAATTAAGTACTTATGCTAATATTGCTGCATCACTATCCTTCATTAATTTGTATTTATTTTGATGTTAATTAGTTCCAAACCTTCTCTCCACAATCATCATTCTCTGCCTTTATCCAAATTTATTTGAGGTTGGCCAACATTTCCTTTACTTCCATACTTTTCTATTAGTCATCATCTCAGTAGTCACCCCCTTTCTAGCCATTCCATACCTTCCTTCCTTATTATCAGTAGAAATGGGGAATCACATCAAAGGATTACAACACAAGTATGAATACCTAAACTTATGCGAGTTGATAATTTAATTACAAAGTTCCCAGTATTATTTTATGTTACTGCTAATACATTTTCAAGTGTAGAGATGGGTATAGGCTGTCTGTACAGATATTTAGTTACTCATAAAAAATATTGTATACTAGCTTTTGCCTGCGGCTTTGCTCGCGTTAATTTAGAAATTAACAATCAATTCGGGATGTACTCTACTACTCTGCTTGTTGAAGTAGCTAGATTTTGAGATTTTTGACAAACAATTTTTATTTTTTTTTAAAGTATCCTATGTTACTTCTTATACCTCCAAAAATATTTGTTGCACAAAGTTTCATTACGATTGGTTAAGTAGTTTTCTTGTGAAAGGATAACAAACAAACTTACATTCACATTTATAATATTAGTAGGAATTGGATTTATTTATTTAAAAAAATCCAGGTAGTGTTCATTTGGATGATATATAATAAAACTATAATTCTTGTCTCTAATAATCTTATTATTATATACTACCTTAATACATTTTTCAAAATACTTGTATGCACAAGATTTTTTCATATAGGGTTTGTGTTATTGAAAAATATCAGAAAGCCAGCTGCCATTATTACAAACATTCTAAATGTAGATGATTCTCCTCTCAGTGAAACCAATGTAAAAGAATATGTAAACTTAAGGTGTATTGTGTTTTTTGTAAAGTACAGATTGAGATTATCAATGTTCTTAAAAACATGAGAATTTTGCATTAGTACTTTTTCTCATTTCATAAATAAATCATCATAATCAGCCTATATTGTTCCCACTGCTGGGACACAGGCCTCCACTCAATGCCCTCTCATTGAGTGGAGGCCTGTGTCAGTGGGCAGTAATCTACCACGTGGGCTTGGTGCGGGTTGGTAGATATCACGTCTTCAAATATTTGGTTGTAGTACATTCCGGTTTCCTCATGATGTTTTCCTTTACCGATTTGAGAGCAGTGATGATGAAATTATTTACACAAAGTAAAGCACTTGCCTGGGTTCACACCCACAACCTACAATATGTTAAGTTGGGGCCGATACCACTGGGCCACCACTGATCCAATAAATACAAAGTAAATGGTAATCGTTGTAATAAAATATTGAATTCTTTAACCCTTTACGTCAATATTTCTTGGCAAGAAAATGCAAGATAAAAACAAACAGTGGAAACTAAAAAATGTACACCAAACAATGTAAAAGATATTTAAAAAAAAAGATCTTTACAATAGATAAACATGTCATGATTATACTTCACAGTTAGTATTGTTTCTGTTATACAGACTATTACACAATAGGCTATTAGGAGTAGAGCCAAAGAAAAAGCTCTGTATCCAAGTCATGTGAGGGTCGCACAAATGATCGAATGTTTGAACATACCTACTTTAGGCAAATCTCGTTATTTAGGCGAATATTTATGCTAGCCATTGAATTATGTCATTGAAAATTTTATGTCCTACTTCCAAATGTGGTCGTTTTTTTTTCCTACTTAATTTTCCTGTGGATGATTTAAATATGATAAACATGATATACCGAAATGATGTAAGGGATAATTTTACATTGATTGTATAAAACAGACTTTCATATATTACTTTCTTTTGTACCTACTTGAATTGTACCTAGACAAAAGCCTAGAAGTACAAACACCCTTTGCTTAATTCAAAATCAATCCTACTGATATTGCAAATTTGAAAGTTTGTATGTGTTACTCAGTCGCGCAAAAACAGCTGAACAAATTTTGACGAAGTTGAGCACATAGATTTTTTATCACCTGGATTAACACAGAATACTTATTATCCCGGTAGTAGGTGCCTGTAGGATAAGTTCCGAACTCCACGCAAAGCCAGGGGCTGAAAGCTAGTAAACCATAAATAAGCTTCTGGTGGGCAGTATAGCGCGTATTCTTTGAAGGACACAACGAATGCGACCTTTACATGTCCTTTTAACAGCGTCTCCTGGCACTACTTCTAACATTCATGATGTAGGACATTAATTTATTACGATACTTTATCACGGAACCCCTGTTGAAGCCGACAGTCGCCATGAACGTATTAGTGAGGGTCACAAGTCTCGCTGCCTAGATGCCAATAAGAACATAATCCAATCTAGTTAAATGCTAATCCTAACTTTACATTATTTCGTCACATAAATGCCTCATATGCAGTGTTAAAACGTTTCCACTATAGAATTAGGATTGACTGAGAAAATAAACATGGGACACAACAACACCATACTAATTTAATTTAGATGAAATCCAATCATGTCTTTTATGTGACGTAGGCGCCCTATGTGCTACGAATACTTAACTGAATCCTGCTTTAGTTAACTTATAAATACATACTAACTGACGTATGTATGGCTATCGTAATAATGAATCCTATTAAAACGACACTGAGTGCCTTTTACCACGTAGTCGATACTAAAACGGTCTGACTGACCTGTCTGTACTAGCTCACATCCCAATTACTGAAACCTATACAGGCTTCTTTTTTTTTTGGATCGGAAATCATCAAATGACTTCTCCCGCTCTGCGCGGAGCGGGAGGGCATGTCAGACTTTTACTGACTAAAACCCACCCGTGTTCCTTCAGTTGCCCATGTGCCATGGTCACGGTATCTCTTTCGAACAATCTCGCGACCCAGGCAGGCATCGGTCCTAGCAGACCCCTTCAGTGCTGCTGACATCTCTTTGAGGCGCGCGTGGAACACTACGCGCCGTCGACCCGAGCCTGGTCCTTACCGGGCGGCGAGATACAGGCTTAAATCAATAAGTTCTTTTCTTTTGGCTGGATATCTGCAGGGCCGATCGGTATAAATACTGTAAAAACCAATATTCTATAGAAACATCCCAATTCCAAGCTTACTTCCGAAGACGGGCAACTGAAGGAACTCGGGTGGGTTTTAGTCAGTAAAAGTCTGACACGCCCTCTCGCTCCGCCCAGAGCGGGAGAAGACATTTGATGATTTCCCATCCAAAAAAAAAAAAAAAGACGTCTACAGAATCAATAGTAAAAAAGGAGCAGTTACAAAGACCTTTGCAAATAAACGCAACCTGTACCGACTCATGATCATTATTCATCATTCACGTCATTCTTCTGTTCTTTCATTTCAGCCGAAAGACGTCCACTGCTGAACATAAGCCTCCCCCAAGCTAGCCCAAACCACTTCGACCGGTTTTGTGGTTCCCGCATTCAGCGGATTCCTGCGGCCTTCACAAGGTCATAGGTCCACCTTGTGAGAGGCCTTCCTTTTGTCCTTACCCAATGTAATTGGGGTTGGCACAAATTATTCTTTTTCTTTCATACTTCTCAATTGTTTTAATCTTCATCTCGGTAGTCTCCCTCGTGCGATTCAACGTTTCTTTGGTCTTCCCCTACTATTATACCTACCCACATGCATTCTCAAAACTTTCTACAATTAAGTAGAATCATTAGCGTGATATTCTTCATCATACATAACAGAAAGTAAACAAGCTATTGTTTACCCTATCTAAATTAGTTTTGCCGACAATGTAACAAAATGTTGCAATGAAGCGATCCCGCTGTTTCATAAGGAAATGTTATGGCTGTATTGTGGCGAATTAATAGGAAATTGGCGAGCTTCAAAACAATGATTCATTGGAATAATATTATGCTGCGCAGAATTCCCTTTCGATTCGTGTAACCTTTATTAAGTTATTGTTTGAATTAGTGGATAGACTTTTCCTGACATAATTATTATAGGAAATGCCAAGGCTCTCGAAAACTTTGAAAGTTATGCCATACTTTACATAAATTACGAAGGCACGGAAGCGGATGACTAATTCTATGCAGAACCATACAATCTGTACTTTACTATTCAGTTTATTTTTGACCTAGTCGTCATAATCGGTCCGTATTTATTTTAAGTTCCCTCTCTAAATCTAATGATTGTTTCAAGGCTGCCTATCTGACTCAGTCAAGTCAATCGCTAAAAAAAGCTATCTATACATTCAAATGAATAAAATTCAAGCGTGTTTCTACATACATACTCACAATACTTATTAAAAAAAAAAAAAGATGAAATTTGGTATGACTTAGAAGCCTGGGGAACGGCAATATGCTTTTTAATGGACGAGTTGAAGTTAGCCTTACCCCAAAAACTTACTAAACTTCGGGCTCTTTTCTCTCAATCAAATATCAGAAAACTCTCCATCCATTGCCAACCGCATCCATTCAAAACAATGCCATCTTCCTCCAAAGGGCGTAACCTTTACCCAATTCTACCTACCCATGCTCAGGAATGTCTTTTGGGGTTGGCGTATCCGTGTGGATAAAAACCCCTTCATCATCATCATCATCATTTCAGCCGTAAGACGTCCACTGCTGGACTTAGGCCTCCCCCAATTTGGGGGGCTTTGCCATAATCGCCACGCTTGGCAGGCGGGTTGGCGATCGCAGTATGGTGGTAAAATGCATAGAGAACGCTACTGCCCATTCTCTAGTAAATCTCTTAGTCGCCTTTTACGACACCCACGGGAAGAAATGGGGTGGTGTTATTCTTTACGTCCGGCACCACACGGTTCAAAAACCCCTTATTAATAAAGAAAAATCAAAAATACCCCCCCAATTGGGGGATGCCTAAGACCAGCAGTGGACGTCTTACGGCTGAAATGATGATGATGATGATGAATCAAAAGTATATAAGAAATGTCTTTATTTGTTCATTCATGTCCGGGACAACACGGACAGCTCATTGCGGAAATTTCAATTTAACAGCTTACTACGCATCTTACAGTTTCTCTAGCCTACATAATAATACCCACATTCACGAGTCCTATAAAATTCTCTCAGACGGCGTAAAAAAAAAACCGGCCAAGTGCGAGTCGGACTCGCGCACCGAGGGTTCCGTACAAACCTTCAGGTATTCACGGTTTATGCATAAGGTTTATGTTTATGAAATTAAATGGTTTTTTTTAATTTTTATATTTGAGTTGACTGAATGAAAGGTACATTTTGGTTTACGATTTATGACGTACCTATCCATAGATACCCCACACGTATGGGTTTGATGTTTTTTTTTTTTTGAGTTTCAGTTCTATGTATGGAGAACCCCAAATATTATTGTTTTTTTTTTTCTATTTTTGTGTGAAAATCTTAATTCGGTTCATAGAATACATCTATTTAGCAAGTTTCAATAGCATAGCTCTTATAGTTTCGGAATAAAGTGGCTGTGACATACTCGGACAGACAGACAGACAGACATGACGAATCTATAAGGGTTCCGTTTTTTGCCATTTGGCAACGTAACCCTAAAAACTAGCCGAATGCCTAACCTCCTCATTTTTTCGTAATTGGTAAAACTGTATGCAAAATTGCAGTTGTTTGTATTTCTTGGAATCATTAAAATTACGAAAATGACAGACAATGGTGCCGATTCCCTTATTCACAAACTAAACTAAATTTAAGTTCAGTGCATCTTTTTCTTTCTATTTCATTAAGGAAAGGACAGAAGATAAATTTTACTTTAGTCCTGTCAAATTAATCAGCGCTTGACGTAAATTGACGTAATTTTAGTTGGCAAGTTTTTGATCACGTCTAAACTTGTATGGAGTAGTGACAGGCGCTGATTAATTTGACAGGACTAAACTAAAATTTTTCTTTTGTCCTCTTCTTAATGAAATACAAAGAAAAAGATGCACTGAACCTAAATTTAGTTTAGTTTGTGAACAAGGGAATCGATACCATTGAATGTTCCAATTATAGTTTAGCTTGTTTATGAACGTTCCAAAGAAAATATGCGCAGCATTGCAGGAGCTTCACGAATTTTATCCCTTGACTAACGCATGAATTTCCCGCAGGCAGATAAGACTTGTTTATTACATTGTATCGTTCGACCGTTAATTCATCTTCATTCTCCGAAGAATATTTTGAATCTAAGTAGCCGTGTCACCTGTCTATAATATGGTGAAGGCTTACAATTTATTTATACCTTCTGTCAAGATACATTCCGAAACAGGCAACAGGTGAAGGTCAACAGCTTAATCGATCGGTATTACAGGACCAATCTCACGATAACCTATTTACCCTAATCGAGGCATTCAATCAACAGCCGACACAATAGCTAATGAATATTCAAGTGCGAGCAAGAAAAACATTGCCTTCATTCCATTCGGATTATATACATTATTTATTTACATAGTAAAGCTTATGATTTAGTTCATCAGAGTGAACTCCTGACTTACTTATCAAACGCTAACTAACGTTCCTAATTACGTAAGCAATTACTTTGTCGTAAAATTAATTAAGTTCGCTTGATTGGTATTTACGTCATGCCTCACTTCTATTGTTTACAAACTAGATTTTATTCGAGACCACCTTTACAGTGCTTCTTTTGTAGTTAGGTTCCAAACAGGTTTAATTACTGCGGGAAAAAAAATAACAAGAATGGTGACGTCATTTGATCCCCGACAATCGCTGTGCAAAGCTACCTGTGTGTAAAGTTACATTACTCGGCCTATGTCAAATATTGCCAGGGCCGGCCGCCGTGCGCGGCGGGCGTATCATGTTCTGCGGTCGTGGTCAACACTTTGTCCACTAAAATCGACCATAAAAGTCGGTTATCTTTATGAACTCTCTGAACCTAACACATAATGGGCGAATAAATGTCTCGTTTATATCCAATATGTGTTGCGATGATTGCTAATGTGTTGTCCGTCTCTGACCTATATGAAAACCGTTTACGAATCCCCAAATGATCCTCGTTCTGATACTGGAATTATCAACATAACTAATGTGTATCCTTCTATCAAATTCCAGAACCGAGAGCACAAACACCGAACAGAAGTGTACGTGATGACGGTGACCCAGGAGCTGGCGGAGTGGGAGGACTCGCGGCTGATGGGCCGCAAGCGGCAGTGGTTCAGCATCGACGACGCGCTGGCGCAGCTGGCGCTGCACAAGCCCATCCAGCGCCACTACATCCAGCAGCTGCGCCGCTCCAAACAGAACAAGCCCGACGACCCCGGCAGCTAAGCCGCGCCCCCTCCCCTAGGTTAAGTCAGCCCGGAACTGAATCGAGCCGCGGCCCCCCGCGCCTCCAGAGCGTTGGGCTCATAACGACGCAGACGCCACACGTATAACATCTCCTTTTTTCTATTTTTACGTATATTTTTATACTACGATGGAATAAATGTTAATTTTATTTTGTTAGCATTAAAACGAAAAGACATACAAGCTCTATTTTTTTATTTGAATTAATCTGCGTTTTATAGTCCTGATGAAATGAGTTTTAAAAATAAACATTTTATATTGCTCTTCTGTAAAGTTTTTGTTTGGTGGACGGTGATTACCCAAATATTTACCTTGCGAAGCGATGCAAAATGCTCAGCTTTTAGACTTTTGCAAAAACTGTTTGACGTATTTTGTAATCCTGTTCAAATGGTCTGAAGCCAAAATACGTCATCGCATATAAGGACACAAATACTATACTACTGAGTACACACCAGTCGTTTGTGAAGTTAAGTTGAAAACCTGCAACACATTTTAGTGAACTGATACACATCGTAAGTGCTGCATCACATTCACATCCTGGCGATACTTGCCAGGAACACCCAGACACTGAGGACATTGTTCGGGTAGGCGCACACTTCCACGCCGAGCGCAAACTCCGCGTTAGGGTCGTCGCACAGGTGCAGGCCGGTGGACTTGACGGCGGATATCACGGACTTGGTGTTCACGTATGACATGTTTAGAGGGAAGCCATAAACCTACAAAAGAAAGAGAAAATGTAATAAAATAGCCAATCCAATTGTCAGAGGCGTTTCTAAACATTTTCTATAGAACTAACCTTGAATGTGACCATCAAATGCTTCAGTTTCTGACTGAAACCTGGTTTGGGTCCTGTTGGATTAAAAACCCAGTATTCCCATTGTGGCAACATATCGCGTAGCAGCGTACTGCAATACCTAAAAATTGAATAAATGAGTTTCATACATCTCATAGTTGATAGGAGAGCAACAATAGGTACTAACTGGGCATGAATATGACACATTTAGAAAGAGACAGGTCATACAAGTATAAGTGCAAGATAAGACGTTCACACTCGACCGTACCGTTCCTTTAGCCATTTTACAAGCATACCATGGAAAGCTAACGTAATAATAACATTTAAAAAAATCTGCGAATTGGATCATAGAATAGTACAGAAAAAAAAAACAAAATAAAACAGCCCATCTCATCTCATTACAGGTAGCAGAGATCAATTCATAGATCCCCCTCGCTTACTAACCCTTGCCGTAATTGAATTAAACGAACAAAGGGAACCGAGCACGGTCAATAGCAGTCTGAAACTCCTCAAAAAGAAGACATCGGTTATCATCAATTCGGTTAGTACAAATAGACCTTCATTTATCTACCTGTTCCATATGGTCTTCATATGAGACCGCCACTTCTGCACTTTGGTCTTGATCTTACTTTCCAGTGCTACCCTGAGCCCCTCTACGTTGGGGGGAGGGGTGTAGAGTGCGTTGTCTGTCACCACCGGCTGCTTCATTACGAAGACGGTTTTATCGAACACCTGTAGAGTAGATAGATATTGATTATGAATGAAGTTTTAAGGTAGGTCTTCTGTTTCGATAACATTTTAACTTGAAGGCCGTTCTTCCAGCCATGTCGGTGACTAAACTTCATCTTTATCAGTCTACAGCAGTCGACTGCTGGATATAGGCCTCTCCAAGTGCACGACATTCAGCACATTTTTTTTAAAATTGAAAAATTGAGCTCTTTCATCCAGCTGTATTCGGTAGTCTCCGGAGCCAGTTTTTCCTCAACCAGGTGAGTGATTGAATATTTGTATTAATCAGCTCCGCGCACGGCGGACAGTTCGACCCACGCTTGCCCATGGCCCGCCATCGCGCTTCCACGTACTTAATTAAATCCTATGGTCGAGGCCTTGGATTGGCGTCGAACATTCTGGTTAACAGCCAACCTGCGAAGATTGTTGCTCCACGTAGCCTAAGGGCGGCCTACCTTACCTTTGACGATTCTCAGTCTCCACTCAAGAACTCACTGATTGGTTCTACGGTTAAATAGGCCAGCCCATTGCCACTGTTGACGCGACAACTTTGGTTTTGTGCCGGATCAGAAAGACTCCAAGCGTAGCTTCTTCTTTAGCTCGCTGAGCTTCCTTGAATTTATGAACCAGCTGTATCATGACTATCCACGTTTCTACTACGTAGGTCATAACAGCAGGACACATTGATTGAAGATCTTTAGGGTCTGCAGAATACGTGACGAAACTTACACTTTGCCAATCTGAAGACCTGGTGAAATCGAACCCCATATTCTCACAATCTTGAGACGCTTGCATATTCACCCATATCTGAAAAAGTAACGCATCTATCCAATTTTCTTCACGCCAAAAGCGCCTTTATTTCACAGTTTTTCACTACTTATTACTCACATTTTCGCTATCAAACACATAGTCAACGGTCTTCAAAGGACAGCCGACATCTCTGAGTTCGTACCTCTCCCCACTGCTTGCATCACACACGTACCAAGTATACCCATCACTCTTGTTCAAGAACCCTCGACTCCTGAACAGCTGGTCATTCTCCAGGACTATCCTGCGCGTGGTCAGGTCGTACTTTATTAGAACGAAGCTGCTGTGACCTCGGGGCAGGCCCAGGCCGATGACCACCCAGCATTTGATGCCTAGGTAGATGAAGTAGCTGGCTAGGAGGATTGTGTGGTCTAATGGCGACCCATGGAGGACTTTTAGCAGTTCCTGGGGAGGAATTAAAACTTAAATGGACTCAGGGTTGAAAAAATAAATGTGCAAAAAATATGGAAGCAATACTAACAAGACCTAAAAGAGTTACAGCATGCGACTCCGTAACTTCGTAGCTAGGAATCAGCGACACGTATCGCATGCACGCGTTCATCATCCTGGCTAAACTGTCTCCTTCTCGGGCGCTATAAATCGACTCCCTTTCTTCATTACTCACTCCATCTACGTCCAGATCCCTCCGTCTTCCACTCGAAGACGAACTTTTTGAAAACCCAGAAGACTTTGAAATTGCAGAATCACCCCTCGGATTCTTCGGAATAAAGTCCCTTTCGGGTAGAGGAATCGGCTGTAAAAACTGCGTGACGCATTTGTTCCTACCCGTGCTATCTATAAAAGTCAGCGAAATATTCCTCATCGGAAATTCATTTGTGTATTCTGTTACGAAATTGTTTAAATGTTTGATCAAATAATCGTCTTCTAATGAGCTTGGTAACGGCTGGTTGTAAGCGTGTAATCCTCCCAAGTGCGAGAGGCTACTAGTTACTTCTAATGTTATAAAAGCGGTGTCTTTCTTCATGAGTTGGGTTATTTCTGGGATTAGTGATGTTGACTCCTTCGTTTGGAGGGTTTCATATCCAAACAAGAGTGGTGGGGTCGTGATCTTGAATGTGCCCCGTAGCTGAAAGCATGTTAGTTAGATTAACATCGGCTTGGTCAATATTTGTGCAAAGTTACGTTGTTTTCAGTTGGATAATTTGTCTACTTGCTTATAGTTTATTCTGACTGAAAACTCTCGGCTGGTACTATGATGATAGCAATACCCAAATCCTAATAGTGTGCTTGCGATATAGTTAATCCAAATCATGTAAAGATCACAGGCTGAATTTGAGTAAAATTAGCAACACGAAACGTTTAGCACTTCAGTTTTCTAAATCGTAATTATTGAGAAAAATAAGTGTTTAATTGAAATTAACAGAAGTAAAATTTAAAAATATTAGCTTTTATCATGAATTACAAAAAAAGCAGATCGTCGAATCAGGTTGCCTCAATTTAGGTAGGTATATGTAAAAATAGTAGCGTTAATAGGCTTTTGTTGCTGACTGTAACTTACGCAATTCTTATGATAGTGATGAAATAGCTAGGTTTAAAATCTTACTGTTTGCATTTTGCCTACTATCAATAGTATTTGGCACGAAAAGATAAAATGATCGCATTGATGTATTGACTATTCGGTGTAATTCGCGGTGCTAATCCGAACCGGTGATATTGCTCAGACGTGCTAAATGTATTGTGTAGCCAATAGCTGTACGTCAGCGCGACACGCCCTCGCCAGCTGGCGTCACCGTGCCATGTCCGTTGCCAGGACGTTACTCTCAATTACACTACATTGCGTATGAATCACGCTACTCCCTCACGGCATTCGTAGTCAATAATATAATCATTGTCATTCTCGCTTAGGTATGTCGAATGGACATACCTCTGTGAACTTTTTGACTGTAGTTACTCCGACAATATTTACCTCCTTCTGGTATTTTTAGGTATCATGATTCAAAACATAATTAATTTTATTTAAAGCAGATCTCAAAAGACGTCGCTATCATTTTAGAACTATAACTTTTTTAGTATCCTTATGGGACCGCCTAACAACCAACAAGTAGTCCATTAGCGCAGTGGCTGGATTATTTTCCGCTACACTGTTGTTCCAACTTCAGATGTTTACACGTAATGAGATTTTGTGTCTACCAACTACAGGAAAAAATCCGCTAGATACTAACAGTGCCTAAAGTCAACACCGCATACAACGGAATCTCCAAGGTTCCCAGCCATTTGTTATAGTAGCGGTAATGAACTGTCTTGTTGGAGTGGTCCTCCTCGGAGAAACCTTCCACTGGTATGTTCGCCTTGTACTCGTCGAAAACGTTGATGTGGATTGATGAGAGTGGTTCCAATCTGTAAATGAGTATTTGTAAATTAATATTTCTCGAGGATGACCAAGATAGGGTGGAAAGTTATCAATATCATGAAAATTTATGTTACTTTACTGCACCCTAATAGCGAAACGCACAATTTATCAGAATCTGAATGGGATTGAAGATTATTACAAACCATTGCGTCATTTGTTCGAATAAATTGTCGGCTCAGCAACGTAAATAACGCAATGAATGTTGTTTAACTAAGAATATTAAACAAATTCCTACTGATAAAAAGTTCCGCAATTACCTCTGATTGATGTACTCACTTGGTTTTAATTTGGAGCGTGTGACTCCACGACGGGTGGCAGCCGATGGCAGTGACCGTCTGAGTTGAAGCTGCTCTGTAATTCACCCGGACGAATGGCCTTAGAGGACGCACTTTATAACCTGTCACAACAAAATTTCAGTTAATAAAAAAGCACTCCTCCGGTTAAATGGAATTGGGCTGGACACATCTGCCGTATGTCAGACGATCAGTGGGCCAAACTTTACAGTTATAGTACGTGGGATACTCAGAAAGTTTTGCGAAAATAAAAAGAAGTGTTCTATAGGTAAATATTTTTTTATTAAATCTTTTCGAAATACTCTCCACTAGCCTCTATGCAAAGTTTCATCGTCTGAACGAGTTTTCGAAACACTTTTTCCAGTCTCCCGCAGACACATCGTTTACAGCCTGCTCGAACGCTGACAGCGCATCTTCCGGCGACGAAAATTGTATACCTTTGAGCTGATTTTTAATTTTTGTTTAGTTTGACCGGCGTGCTGTCCAAGAAGTTCCTCGTTTTGAGCGCGGTGTGCGTGGGCGCGTTGTCGTGGTGGAGCAGTAACCCGCGGAGCCCTGTGTTTGGTCGCTTGTTGCTCACAACAGAGAAAACTTCTGCCAAGCATTTGGTAGTATACCATTCGGCGTTGATGCTTCTTTGGTTCCGTAAAGGGATTGACACCAAGTAGCCAGTCAAATTGAAAAAGCTCGCGACCTAAATCTTCCCCCGCTTCTAGATCGCTTCACTTTGGTAGGCGTTGATTCGTTTTGAAACACCCAAACCGTCGACTGGCGCTTCGTTTCTGGATCGTATTGATAAATCCAGGACTCATCACCTGTAATCATGTCGTAAGCACGCCGAGACGAGCCTGCTTCAAATTTGTTATGATAAACACAGCACCATTCCACCCGGGCCTGCTTCTGGGCATCGGTGAGTTTGTGCGGCACCCAGCGTGAAACTATCCTCCTCACGCGAAGATGCACGTGTAGAATCTCGTGAAGGCTTCCCGATCCAATCTTCAGTATGTGTTGAATCTCCTGATACGTAATTCGCCTATTGTCTTGGATTAAATTTTTCACTGCTAGCACGTTTCCCTGCGTAACAGCCGTCAAAGGGCGACCACTTCTTTCTTCATCCCCCAAAGTTAATCGACCACGTTTGAATTCGTTATCCAACGATACACAGTTACCTTGGAAGGGCCTTCATCCATGAATGCAATTTGTAGTCTATCGTATGATACGCCAGGTTTCAGGCGACACTTGAAATCGTAAAAAATCATAGCGCGAAAATGTTCCCGGCGCAAATTCATTTTCCAATGAGACACGATAATTTAATTAGCTCGCAAAAAATGTGGAGGGAAATTTTGAAATTGGAACGTACCTATTTTTACTCATAAATAATAATAATTTTTATAATTGTTTATAACTGGCCAGTCTCTCATACAAAAAAAACTTATTTTCGCAATACTTTCTGAATGGCCTGGTATTACTAGGTTTTCTGACCTGCGATCTTCTCGTCATCTTCAGACGCTTCGTCTAGCATAGCAGAACTGCGGTCGCGCAGATTGAATGCTCTCAACACTGTCACGTGAATTTCCTGGTCTTTGCTCAGAGACTCTTTCAGTATCTGCTGTTTAGTCGTATTAGATGCCGCCGCCAGGGCCCCTATGTTGGACTGTTTGGAAAATAGGCTTCTGCAATCAATAAGGCAGAAGTTCAAATATATGATCGGTTTCGTAGCAAAATGGTATTATTTTTAACCGACTTCAGAAAAAGGAGGAGGTTATCAATTCGACTGTATTTTTTTATGTTTGTTACCTCATAACTTTTGACTGGGTGAACCGATTTTGAAGATTCGATGACGATTTTTTTATTTGAAAGCTGGTGCTTCCCGAATGGTCCCAATTTAATTTGGTTCCATTCGGACAATGGGATCCATGTGAAAACCATATAAGTCTTAAATTTGCATTGAGTATTTGCGCGACAAATGAACGAATTACGCGATCAGATTAGTGCGGGGTGTCTACCACAACTAAAAAGTTAAAAATTAAAAAAAATTACAAAAAATAACAACCGACTTCTTAAAAAAAACACTACAAAGTGAAAAATAACTTTAATTTCGGAAGTCGGTGGCAAAAAAACCTTAATTACAGATCCTAAGACACCGACTTCCGAAATTAAAGTTATTTTTCACTTTGTAGTGTTTTTTTAAGAAGTCGGTTGTTATTTTTTTGTAATTTTTTTTTAATTTTTAACTTTTTAGTTGTGGTAGACACCCCGCACTAATCTGTAAGTCGGTTGTTATTTTTTTATAAAAAGTTTTTTGTTATACAATGTTGGAGGGAAACGGTAGATTTTACTGTTACTAGTTGTTTTAAAAGGTTAATTAATATCGGTTCTCAGTTTATTCACGTAACTTTGGAATCACGAAATAACTAATTGAAATACAAACCTGAAACTGAAATTAAACTCCTTAACGACGTCTTTATGGGTTTTCTGCAGCAGGTACTCGTTCAGATTCCTTAACATATTCTTATTTAACTTCTGGACATACTTGGCTCCAATAAACCGTTGTAATTCAATTGGATCCATTTCCATTTCTCTATCATTCAGATAGTCCATGTCGAACTCCTTTTCATTTGTCTTTTGAAGACAGTTCAATTGCTCAGTCGTTATTTGGCTAGCGTGGAGAGGAACCAGTTTCTTGTCTATGTTATTAAATCCTCCAATATTCCTCAAATGAAGCAACTTCAACCTTGTAATGTCGGGATTATTCTCGTCTAGTGGAAAGCTATCATCTTCTAGAACTGCCATTTTACTCAGTTTTTGTAAAGTCTCTACCATGTTTTCGTCAGTTACATCTTTTTCATATGTCTTACTAACTACATCTAATAATACGTCTAAACTCGGTTTGTCAATGCCGTGTAATAGTCTTTTTATTTGCCTACCAGTTTCCATAGAAGATTTGATAGCTTCAGATTGGTTTTGTTCCAGTTTATCATTCCAACCTACTTTTATGTAAATTTCGTATCTCGTATATAATTTTTCTTTGAACAAATTGCTGCTTTTTAGTCTTACTTTATTTGCGTGGGCTATTTCTTTGATAGTTACACCACTGCCTACGTATTTAGAGTTAGGTTCAACAAATTCTTCATAAATAAGATCTTCAGCAACAAAATCAGCATTAGCGTTTGTTTTCCTTACTTCGAATAAGTTTATTTTAAAATCTGAAACCTTCAAATCATTTTCCAATAATACTACTTGTATACTTCTATTCTTAGGTAGAATCTGTATGGAGAAACTTTCTGTAAATTCTGCACTAAACATATCATTACTAGAATATTTTTCAGACTCGCACACAAAAATATCATCCACATAGATATAAAAATTATAATTATTTTGCAAGAAGCGCTGACCTACGTGCCTAAAGTCAGTTAAAATACTTTCGTCTTTTATCAAATCCATTTCTATTTGATCTTTATTAATAACAACATTAACAAACGCTTCCACTTTACTTTTAATTTGCTCTTCGTCTAGGTGCAATTTGGGTTTAGTCGGTTTATTATCGGAATTTCCTTTTAGTTCATTTTTTGCTTCTTTATATTCTATATAATTACTTACGTATTCAAATTCAATTTGGTCAAGCATATCTGTGTATTCTTTATTAAATGTATCATTCCATTCTTTCTCGTATTCAGTTTGATTTAAAACTATTTTCGTTATTTCTAATTTATACGGTGTTTCAATACATTCACGCTTCTCTCTTATCATTTCTATATCTGACCATAGTGATATAATTTTGTGTGTAATCTCTTTTTTGGATTTTAGTATTTCTTTATATCTTTCTTTAAGCTTGATTAATTTCTCTGTGTATTTTCTTACAGTTTTATCGAATCGAACATCATCTTTTTTACTAGGACTGACTTTCTTTAGATCTTTCTTAAGATTAACTTTTGTTTCTCTATTGACTGTAATGTCTTTTACAAGATCTTTTAACAGTCTTTGGTTATGATTATATTCATTATAACTTTCTACAACTTTCATGCACAATAGTTTTTCTAATGTGTAAGAATGATGATGTTTACATACAATATTTTTAATTGAGGTTTCTAGAAACTTGATGGGAACATCGTTACTTGTATCATTGTTCACAACTATATCATTGAACATATAGGGGTCAACATATTCGACTGCAATTGCACAGTCCTCAGTTATAGAATTTTCGAGTATTCTCGGAAATATTGGACTTAAATTGACAGCCCCTAATTTTTGAGTCCATCTGAAAGTTTTAAATTAAGGAAATTATGCTGAATTCATTTTATAAATAATTTTAAGGAAGTTTCAGGAATATTTTAAGTCTCTTCTGGGAAGTCGTGGAGTTAAATCTGGAAAATTATCCACATCATAGGTAAATTAGAAGACTTAGAAACTTACCCGTTCTCTAAATCAGAAGAAACCGCCTTAGATTTGTGAAATAAAGGGATTTTATAATTCGTTTTTAGGTAACTGCTTTGTCGTTCTTTACTAAAATCCACCATAGTCACAACATTTTCAGTCACAGGCGCTACGGAGGCGGCTATCTCAGAACTTATTATGTCCATTAAATTCGATGTTTTATCTCTCTTCTTATACTTTTTCTTTTTCAAACGCTTCTTTGGTTCAGTTTTTAACTCATGTTTCGTAAAGAAATCATATTCATTCAAGTGTTTAGGTGACTGTTTTGAAGAAAACGAAGTTTCGATATCATCGAGTGTCGTGTCCTGTTTGATCTCGTGATACTCTTGAATATCATTTTCAAGTGAATCATCCACCGTCCAAGTATTTAATTCTATATTTTCATTCATAATATTCTTATTTTCCAAACACTACCGATCTCGATGTTTGTTGTTACCGCCATGCGTTGCTATGACAACACAACTTTCAACATTGAATTTTTGTCTATGTCTTAAAATTATTGACCCTTTTTTCATAAAAAACTTGAGGTGTCAAGGGACACCCGGACGGAACGAAGTTCCTACACTCAACAAAAATATTGTCTCTCTCTCTCTCTCTCTCTCTACTCACAATAAAAAAGCAACAACATACAAAACAAATACAAACAACAAAATATATACGGTCGAATTGAGAAACCTCCTTTTTTTGAAGTCGGTTAAAAAGTGTCGTTACAACTTTTTCTCTTAATTTCCGTCTAGCCCCCTTTCGCAACGCGCCATAAGGAACTTCGTTCCACCATTTACTTAAATAACACAAGGATGGTCTAAAAGTTGAGCCCTGTGACACTTACTCCTTAGTTGTTTAGTCTATAACGAGTCTTAAAAGCCGATAAGCTAAGCCGAATTTTTTTATCTGTAACAATCGTAGAAATCACAAATGTCAATTTGATAATTTCATTGATGTGAAACTGACAAGTGTCACAACAAAGAGAAAAGTTTCGTGTTTTAGTTTTTGAATAGAAAGTTTATTATGTTCAAAAGATGGCACGATTCCGTTTAAAAGACAGCGACGAGTACTACTTGGCTCTGTCTGACCAGCCAAAACGATTTGACGCTGATAGCCCAGTTACAAACGTATTTTTCGACGACAGTAATGGACAGGTAAATGTCCTTCAGTTTTATTTTTTGTTATTATACTACCTTTTGGTTTTTGTCGTAGTATTACTTTGCAGGCCTAGGGGATCCAAAAGATATACTACTAACACTTACTCAAAGCTTTTGTATGCATACATTTTGTGAGTTAAACATATCTTTGTTTGTTTCTTATAGGTGTTCACAGTTAGATCTGGGGGCGTCACTGGAGTCACGGTCAATGGCATGGATGACTCAAAATCCACTTCATTCCGAATGGAGGACCGTGGGCCAATTATATCCATAAAGTTTTCACCAGACCTCAAAATTCTGGCTATACAAAGAAATCAGGATAATCAGAATGCTACTGTAGAGTTTGTAAACTTTAAAGACTTGGCTCCAACTAATGTGGAGTACTCACATACCTGCAAATGGAAGAACGCCAAAATCTTAGGCTTTGTTTGGCCTAAAGTGAATGAGATCACATTTATAACAGACCATGGGATAGAATTACTTCAAGTTTTACCTGAAAAGAAACAGTTAAAAAGCTTAAAGAACACTTCATTCAGGTAAACAATAGTAATAAATTATTTTATTTCTAGAAGTAGGTTGGACATAAACTTTTACATATCAATCATATTTTAAAAGTTGAACGAGGTTGGCATTTCATAGAAGACTATGCTGAAAAAATAGCCAAAACAAATTCGCAAGTCACAAGTCACAGTCTTCTTAACTCTAGACATAATCTTGGTCAGATCATGTGATTTTTTTAATTTTCTTTTATTAATCGTATTACTAACTCATTGTTATTTTGTGTTATGATCTTGAAAAGTGTTGCAATAACATCTAAATACAAAAATAGATAATTATGCTATCTTTAGCTTATAAGGCCAATATGGCTATTCCAGTTTGAGCACCTAATATGTCCAATATCCAATCACATAGTAATGTGACATATGTCTAGTCCAAAATATAGACAGTGCCCATAATGTTAGCATCAGTGAGTGTTTTATAACACTGTAGTATAAATAGTTGTTCTTGTTTCCAGCTGTGCGTGGTTCTCATGGTGCTCTCAGAGTAACATCGTGCTGCTAGCTGGCAACAATGGAGTGCTGCTGCAGCCATTCTCACTCAACAACTCCACCATCACCAAACTTCAGAAATTGGATAGTAAGGAATATTTTTTAACTGTGATCAAGGAAAGGAAGTAAATAAAATTCTTTAAAAATTAAAAACAACACCTAGAATTTAATAGACAATAATCTGACCAGCAATCATCATCAACAGCAACTGTAGGTGGAGCTAGAAGGCTTCCCCCACACACCTGCATTAGTTAAGCTTGATGGATTTACTGTCTATTTTCATTCTCATTACAAATAAAAATCTCAAAAAGAATTGACTTAAATAGCAGTCATTTAGAAACATATATATTTTTTTTTGTTGTTGTATTTGTTGTCTGCTGTTGTTCACCGACATAGGAAAGTTTTAAACTGTAGTAGTAGTACATACTATACTGACATGACATGTTATTGGGGTCAACCCATACGCAAAATACGTGCTCAGACATGGAGTTGCGGACACCAGCCCATTTTACCTATTACCTAACTTTCTAGGTGTTATTACCATGCCAAATTATAGCTTTTCAGTACCAAGGGTCTCTGGGTTCAGACAGATACTATAAGGGTTGGCGAAACTATAAGGGATTCATGTTTTACTACAAAACCTAATAATAAATTCTCAGTTGGTATAAAATCAAACATACTATATCTGATATGACTATGCCTAGCCTGAGACACTCACTCAGAGAGAAATTTAAAGAAACTAATGTAATGACTGTGCCTTCACAGTATATTATTGAAAATCTTGTATACGTCCATAAGAATATTAAAATGTTTAAAAAATTCAGTGATACCCATAGTAAAAATACTAGGAATAAACACAAATTTGTTGTACCTTCAACAAGGCTCAAAAAAATAGGTGGCTCATTCAGATATCAACGTATACGCTTTTATAATAAACTTGCAAGCCATGTTTAAGATCTAAGTCTCAATAAATTCAAAACATTAATTAAACATAATTTTTGCCAGAAAGCCTTTTATACTGTTAAAGATTATATTGAGGACAAAAAAGCTTGGGATTAAGCTGCTCCAATTTTTATATTAAAATGAATGTTTATTTTTTTAATTATTATTAATTATTGGGAATATACACTTTGACATTTTATGATTATTGTTTAAACTCTGATATGAATATATACTCTGAGAAGTATATGTTTTTGATTATGTTTTTTTTTTATATCTCTCTTACTCATTTTATTTTATTTATTTTAGGAAAACTTACAGCTAAACAAATACAGTGAGTAGACGTTTTTACAAAATAAGGCCAATGACAAGTTTCCACATGTAGTAAATTGATTCATTTTAATGATAATCTGGCAGTTTGAGTACTTAATGCGGCCTACCAAAATGTCCTTTCTTTGGTATTGTTCGTCGAATCGTTGTGCTCCTTATGTTCTGAGTTGAGCTGCTATATTACTGACAAATGCGTGCATTGACTGGACAGGTCCACTCAATCTCCATGGTTCTTTCCTCAAAAGACCATTTCAGACATCCCCATGTACATGGTCCTCAAATGATCAGACAGCGACTATTTCCTGATTTTATAGACACATTGACATTGATGAATTTTACTTATACAGGGTGTCCAGCGGGAGTTTTACAAGTTTAAATTATCGTCACTCTTTTGTAAGCGGGGCTAGGGGCGCAGGAGGGGTAGCGTTGGTTGCGTCATCTTTGCGGATTTGTTAGTAACCATGAGTCACTGGTCGGGAGCGCACCGCGCGTTTGCGGTGGAGCAATATCTAAAGTGTGGTGAATCGTTGATTCGAGCGCGTCGTGCTTTCTGTTCCCACTTTGATATTCGGCGGTTAAACGATGGTCCAAGCACGCAGCTTATATGGTCGTGGATACAAAAATTCCGACAAGACGGGACAATGGTTAATATGCCGCACCCAGGACCGTCCTCGTCAGCCGCAACGCCAGAACGTGTGGCAAGAAATCATTAGAAATCCAAGAAAATCAGTGAGAATGATTGCCGTCTCTACAGGCATTAAGAAGTCAACTGTGCATATGATTTTGAAAAATAAAATTGAAACTTCATCCCTATAAAATGCAAATTGACAAAAACTAAACGAAAGCGATTATGGTTTAAAAGAAACGTTCGCCCGAACGATGTTGGAACGTTTTCGGACCCCAGACCGCTTGGAAACATATTGTTTAGCGATGAAGCACATTTCCACATCGGGGGTTACGTAAATAAACAAAATATGCGTTACTGGAACCCCGACAATCCAAGGGAACGGCATCAAAACAGTTTGCACTGCCCTAAAACGACAGTATAAAAAATAAAAATAAAATAAAAATACTTTTTATTCATAAGTTCACATATAAATTACATAGAAGTGACATCAGTACAGAGTTACATATTAAAATTATTAAGTAAATATTAAACTATGCCTAAAATAAATCTAGTGTAGGTATAACTTATATAATATATTGGATAAAGGCCTAATGAAAAACAATAGCGACCTGCCTGATGTAGGTTTATTCAAACCTGTGTTTCAGGCCTTCACGTAACAACGCTGAGTGTTTTATTGGACTATTAAATTAATGTACATAGAGCTAGCATTGATACATAATAATTATATTATTAAATAAAAATTGCCTTAACATTAATAAACTTATTGCATGATTTCTAGCAATTTTTCAGTGTCTGAGTAATTTAATGTCGCTAAGTATTCACTTAACATTTCACTACATTTTTTACAATTTACACTATATATACTTAGAGACTTATTGATTTTATTATATAAGAACGGACCTAAAAAACCATAAAATTTATTTATAAAAGTATGTCTAGTTTGAGGCTTTATGCAAACTAAGTCTTTTCTTCTCTTATGTATAGGTATGGGGGTATAAGGGAGATTGCTATGCTGGTGTAATACTATCTTTAATATAAATAGTTGACGCACAGTTAAAACCTTACATGCCGTATAAAGCTCGTATGTGGGAAATCTAAATGGGCGAAAGGTGGCTACCTTAAGGATAGCTCTCTGCGCACGTTCTAATGGTAGTAGGATTGTTTTTGCAGCCCCTCCCCATGAAGTTATGCAATATGTAAGAATGGATTGACACAAAGCTAAATAGACCTGTTTAATTAATTTGTAGTCCGTTATATATCGTAAATTCTTAAAAATGTATATTAATTTACGCATTCGAGTGCATAATAAATCAATGTGTTTACGGAAGTTCAGATTTGTGTCAATCGTCACACCAAGATATTTCATATGATCGGCTTTTGCTAAAGTAGGACAATTACATGCATTGTCAGCGTACTTGCCGCACTTATGCGCATAAATGTTTATGTTAGTAGTTGGCAGGTTAGTATTTCTCATAGTGAATAAAATGTGTTTAGTTTTTTCTGCATTTAGTGTTAGGAGATTTTCATGTAGCCAATTAGACACTATATTAAAACCGTTCTGGGCTTGTTTATACACCTCCTCTCGAGACTTGTCTGAAAACACACACACATTTCTACTCATGGAATAATCGGTCCATATTTTTTCAATGAGAGAGAAACTGTCACTTCCTCGGTGTACTGCCGTATGATTGATGAGTTTTTGGTACCGCAATTGCAAGTGTTTCACGGAAGCAACAATAGAACTCATTTTCAGCAAGATGGGGCAACTCCACAGACTGCCAGCGTCTCAATGTCGAGGTTAAGGGAAATTTTCCCTGGAAAATTAATAAGCAAGTACGGAGGCATACCCTGGCCCCCTCGATCGCCGGATTTGACGCCGTGTGATTTTTTCTTGTGGCATTACCTTAAATCTAAAGTGTACTGCAATAATCCCCGTACAATAACTGCTCTACAAGAAAATATCCGGCGTGAAATCGCTGCTATCCCCCCAGCGCTTTGTTCGCGCGTACTTGCCAATGTGAGGGTTCGCTTACAAGGCTGTATTGCAAGAAATGGACGTCACTTGGAGGACATTATTTTTAATGAAATCCGCAGACCCTGGTTACGTTTTTAAAATATAATAAATATTTAAAATTTATTACTTTATTTTTTATTTAATTTCGAAGTCGAAAAATTTCCGCTGTACACCCTTTACAATGACATGAATATTTACTTTTAAAGTATTATATTGTTTTAATTATTCTAAATGTGAAGACTAAGTGTGTGTTTTTTTTTGTTTCTTTCTCATTTAATTTTTATCATGGTCTGGCAGTTTGAGTAATTTGTGCGACCTACACAAATGTCCTTTCTTTGTTCGTCGAATCATTGACATAAGTTCTGAGTGGAGCTGCATGATTACAGACTAATGCGTGCACCAATCTTGGACAAGTCCACTCAGGCTGTGTGGTTCTTTCCTCAAAGACCACTGCAGACCCTAATCCACATGGTCTTCACATGATCTGACCAAGATTATGTCTGGACTTTAAAAGAGACTGTGACCTCTGAGTTTGTTTCGGCCTTTCTTCTCAGAGTAGTCAGATAGGAAACGCCGACCGCATCTAGTTTAAAAAAAATATGATTGACGTGTAAAAGTGTTTGTACAAACCTACTTGCAAAAATAAAGTCATTTATCATTTTTTATGATATTGTAAGTAAAACGTGGTAGATAGGCACGGCACGTCAAAACTAGGCTATTTAGCCAAGTTTTCTTAGTCTTGTTGGTTTTATTCTCCCGATAGTTACGACATGCCGTGTCAACTTTCATACAGGATAAGTTTTTAACCAGTGCGCAAATTTTAACAAATTAAACTTAAACGAGTTATAATAACCATGCAATTTTTATTTTGATATATCTTAGTACAAAAAATAATAATTAAGTTATCGTTAACGAAAGATGTTTAGTTTGAAACTGGTTTTTAGGGTAACTTGCGCGCGGCGCCGGCGCGGTGGCGAAAGTGAACGACCGAGCGTAGCTACTAGTACCTACCGGCTCACCGTGGGTCGAAACTATGATTTTAGTGACTTAGGGCTCAACTTTGCTTTTTCACTTTTTTTTTTATGCGGATGGGTAGAGCTCATTAACCTCAATAATAATTGTTCTGATGTATTTTTTCCTAAACTTTATACTTTGGGTAGAAAAATGTGTTTTGTTATTTTTTTGTATGGAGCGGCTCAAATAAACTTAAATTCCTGCTAAGTAGCGTGTGATCCCGCATTGAAACTTTATTTTTCATATACCTTGTCTGGTCTATTATCATTTGATGCTATAAACAAATGCATAAAGTTGCAACTCTGCCAAATAAATGGATCGAAAAAAATGAAAAAATACATAGAATAAAAAGCTTCATTTTTTACTTTCGTAAGTTATTTTAAGGTGGATGGATGATTATCTCAGATGCCATTTTGTCGCTAGATGGCGCTAGATCCACAATTTGGAACATTTTCAATTTTTACGCCTAACTTAGAAATCTTTAATAGATAACTTTATTATATGCGAAACCTAGGGCATTAACTTGATTTTTTTAGATAGTCACTGTGCTTGTTAACTGGTCTCATACAAAGATTTGTACATTCTAAAGATTTAGCCGCTTGACTTTACTCTTTACACACACATGCAAAGTAAATAGTAGTAACTTTCGACACCACTAGATGTCGTTTTATTCAAACAGTTTAAAATGAAATTAATATAGGTACACTGTCCCTATAAGTTGTAGTAATGTGACTGAACCTAAATTGTAATGTGTAAATAGTCATCATCTCAGCCGCAAGACGTCCACTGCTGGATATAGGCCTCCCCCTATTTGGGGGGCTTTGCCATAATCACCACGCTTGGCAAGCGGGTTGGCGATCGCAGTGTGATGGTAAAATGCATAGAGAACGCTGCTGCCCATTCTCTAGTAAATCCCTTAGTCGCCTTTTACGACACCCACGGGAAGAAATGTAAGGCAGAAGAAGGAATGGAAGTGTAAATAGTGACGTGTACTAAATAAATAAAAGACTATTTATTACATTGTAAAGCTTTTTATTGTACCCTACTATAAATTAATAATATTTATTTAGTAAAAAGGGGTTAATATTTTCATAAAAATAATGTTTTATTTACTCTCACTACATTTACTTAGATAGTTTCCGTTTGGATTCAAACCATCGAGTCATACCACCATACAAAGATAACATACTTTTTTAAATATTTTGATATTTACAATTATGATTTTTAATTTAGTATTAGAAAGAATTATGTATGTAGATTACAATATAAATAACATCATACGTAACTATATATAACGGCACATGTATCTTACATAACAACACAAAGGGGTTGCTAGCTAACCATAACATTTATTAATGTTTCAAGAATACCTACTTATGATACAATTTTGAACTGCAATAAATATTCTTTTACAATTGAATTGTTAGGCTGGTACCTAAATACATGAGTGAAACTTATCTACACAGAAAAATCTTATGAACTAACAAAATAACACAAACTATACATCGCTACGTGCAAAAATAGCTTATTAATTATTCTATAATGTTCCCACTGCTGAGACTCAGGCCTCCTCTGAACTGTGGTGATGAAATAATTTACACTCAGCAAAGTGCCGGCTTGGATTCGAACCATCGACTCGTACCACCATACAAAGATACTTATAAATATTATAATAAAATATCTTCTTTTCTACGCGCTACTTTTTGCAGTCGCCGCCGCCGCCGCGCCGTATCAGTCTTCTGCTTGTCACTTTTTACTTCCATTTATATAATTTCCGTGCGATCTGAATCAAATGCTGGAAGACGCAGTTTTCGCTGCAACAAATGAATTTACACAGTTTTGTTAGACTATTCTTACTGAACCCACACCTCAGAGACCTGCGGAATAAGTTAGGAAATGAGTAAGACTTATATTTTTATACCTTTTAATTCCTTGATGTCTAGACATTTAGCATTTTTCTCAACTCTTCTCAATATAATTTCTGGCAGTACACGTTTTAAAAAATGTTACCAACTTCGGCATCATAGCGTTGATAACTTCCTCATCCCGGTTAACTTCTATGACAGTCAATGGTTGGGTGACAGATATAAAGCAAATGAAGTAACATTTATTCATTTTGGTAATTCGCAATTGACCCTGGACCTAGAATCAAAATAATAATAGCTGTTAAAAAGAAACAATCCAAGAAATACATTATTTTTATACATACATACCAAGAAATAATGATATTTGTTACACTGAACATTGTGTAAAATATGTTGTACTTTGGTATTGTCAAACATAAACTTCATCACAACAAACAAGCAAAAGCGTACTAATGTAATGAACACAAAAATATGGTATCAAGTTGGGACTTACCATTCCAGATGAAGAATCAAAGTTGTGACCATATGACCTTCTTCAAGTCAACAATACGGTACCCTACCAAACCTGATAAGTTGTCACTTGATGTTCTTTCCACAGTTAGTTGATAAGCTTCAGTCTCTGAATCGGGTTGTGGCCAATCAAAATCAACAGTCTCTACTTGCTCTGTAACAGATTCAACTGTATTGAAGCTAGAGCTGCAGGCTATGGCTTCGTATCGAATTTCTGGTATACCACGCGAATAGGTTTAGGGCGTATCTTAAGCTGTCGAAAGGTTGGACAGCTGATGACGATCTTGAGTTGAATGTGGACTGAAATAAAAGATATGTTAAAAAAACAGTGTTGAGAGACAGAAAAATATTGATAGGTCTGTAGGTACCTAAATACAACAGGGCAAACCGCGGTTTCTTCCACTACCTTCTGTTTCTTGTTACGCCATGCTTGCATGCTTGTTGTTCCTTCGCTTGCTTTCGGCTGCAAGGAAAAATGGCTGTAAACGAAGACTACAACACGAACCAACGAGTATCAAATAACCTCCACTCACGTAAATCTGATTCGAAATCTTATGGGAATCTAATTTACTCACTATAGATCACTAAAAGAACTTCCATGATGTCTTTTCAATACAGCTTGCACTTTTTTCCGTGATTTTCGCGGTCCTGAATACACATGTCGTATACATTTATGCAAGTTTATTAGTCGGGTTCATCTTAGGCAGTTCAGTTGCAATTCAATCTGAAATCAAAAAGAATAATTACAAACAACAGCAAATGTATCTTATTTATGAAATGTTTCAAGAAACAGAAATAACACCACCATCAAGCTGTTGTTTTCAGAGAGAATATCTGAAATTTGTAGTTGTAGTATGTCATGTGACGACAATCAACGAGTGTTGCTAACGTTTGATTTTGTATTTCATCTTCTAAATCTTACACTTTTGTAAAGTTTTAAGGGTAATTAATTACCATTATAATAATACTCTATATCACCTTGAAAATCATTCATTGCACATAAAAATAACACTTACCGTCAATAAAACACAAAAACGCTTCACTTTTGAATAAAAACCAGGGCTTTGAATAACGTTAAAAATTTGGTATCGTTACTTTCATCGGACGAAGATAACGTTATTAGTAGAGGTCACGTAATGCTTGGTAACGATACTTGGCATACGTTTTACCGGTAACTGAGTACCGTTAATTTTTTATTTATTTTCTTTCATCTCTTTCTTTCGTCTACATTATTGAAGTTGCATTTGCACCGTTTGATTGGCGATGTTGCCGTAGAGCGCCGCCGCCCATGGCGTGCCGCTTAGGTTGCGCAGGTTGACAACAACGCATTAGGTAACGATGTGATAAGAGAACGGTGTGGTGTAAAAGAAGATGTAGTGACAAAAATTGAAAAAAGTATGCTTAGATGGTTTGGTCATGTTGAGAGGATGAATGAAGGTCGGCTCACAAAAGGTATTTACAAGGCAGATGTGAGTGGAAACACCGGGAGGGGACGCCCTAGGAGGACATATAGGGACCTTATTAGTGATATTCTTCAGAAAGGTCAGGTGCGTAGTACTCGCAACCGGCGTGTGTGTATGACCAATTTTATGAACCTAAACGAGGCAAAAGAAGTGTGTAGAGATCGTAGCAGGTGGCGTTCCGTGGTTTCTGCCTACCCCCATGGGAAAAAGGCGTGATTCTATGTATGTATGTATGTAAAAGTATCGATACTAGTAACGTTAATTGGTAACGTTATTTTATAGATTCGATACCAAAGTATCGTTACCCGTTTTACCGTTAAAATATTAACTTTATGAAAATAACGTTACTTAACGATACTTATAGTGTGAATTTGGTAACGTTAACAAGCCCTGATGAAAACTGTTTCACGGATGGCACTCATTTGAATGGTTCTCAGTAGTAGGTAGCACAGTTTTTTTTAAGTAATAATAAACATGGTAAATATCTCGTTTTAAGTTCTAATGATACTGGTGTTTATTGTTTCGTGTGGATTTCATGACAAAGTCTCTTCCGAGCCCCTTTTCTTTAATAAAAAAACCTCGTCGTAAAGTTTAGTTGCTAAATTGGTGTCCAGATTCTTAAATATTATACCAAAATGTTAAATTTTGCGTTGAAGTTATAGTAACACCCACCACATTTGTTTACCATTTATTTTATTGAAATTTCAATGCGTACTATTTTTATTTTTGAATTCTTAGCAAAGTACGATCTTTTAAAATGTATGGTACGATCTTCTAAAAAATAAAGTTGGCAACCCTGCTTGACGCATTTTGTGTGTGCTAATAATACTAGTAAAATAAGCAATTATGAAAAATCAAAGTGGTTTGTCTGTGTATTCACTAATCTTGCTGGTTTCACATGAATTATAAAAGAATAGAAGAATAAATATGATTCAATCAATAGATGTACGTAGTACCTACGTTTCACCATTGTGTAGGTAGCTTCGCTGATCGCCTGATTTAGTTATAACTTACTTATACATCAAATTCTATTCTCTGATTTTATTCAACCCAAACCAATGGATTAGTACCTAAGCGTATCAGAATGTTATCAGTACCTACTTACATACATTAAAAAGATTTTTAAATCTGGAAAGTCGTGTACTAGTAACTACTTACTACATATTTAAACTAGATAATACAATAATTACATTAGTATTGTATCTGTGTGAACCAAGGGCAGATCGCAGAGATATTTTTTTCACTTTATGTAAAGCATTCTTTCTCATTCCATAATAAAAAACATTTTATCAATCATAAAATGTTAACTCCGCGGGCAAACCCGCGCGCCCGGCGCTAACTTGCTAGAAACACAATATTCTGGAAACGATTCGCAAGTTTTCAAGACTCAAGTAATCACGCATTGACGGTATGGCAACAACGCGGTGTGCGCGCGCTGCCTCTAGAATGGCAACGTCGCATTATCGAATTTAAAAGATAAAATGTTCGAATATCAAACAGCGCCATCTATTATGAATGTTTACTAATCGTAAACTCGTAACACAACAGCAACCAACTTTCTCAGTGGTTCTATAAATTTCTGTCAGATGGCGCGATTCAGGTCACTCACACATGTAAAGATTTTTCGTTTTTTATTCGGTCTAATTCTCCTAGAAATACTGTTTTTTTTATAAAATTTGGGCTATACGCGAACATAATACATTATAAAGTCTCATTACAGTTGCTTTTATTCTGCAGAAACTGTTTATTTACCGAGATTTCCACACCTGAAAAATGTATGGCGAGGGCTATCTAGGCATTCACCTTAAGTTAAATTTGATATGGAATAGTAAGTAAAAGCACGTAATAATACACATAATTACTTAGCAACTAACAACAATACATTTAAAAGGTCCCTAATTAGCTTAAATTTACTAATACTACATATATTAGTAAATTTAAGCTAATTAGGGACCTTTATTTAAAAATGTGGATATGAAATCAATTAATTTCTATTTGTGTGTTTAATTACTGTAATTAGCTTAACCTTTTACCTTATAAAAAAACAATGTTTTTCACTTTTAGTCATTACTGTAATATTAATTAGGATAATTAGTTAATGAGGGTAGTAGAAAAATTAGTAAACATTGTTTGTCACTGGATTCTGGAAGTATAAAATGACCATAATTTATTATATACTAACTAGTGTTCGTTTATTCGTACTACTACTAACATTTCGTGATTCTGATCGTCCCTTTTTCGTTATAATGGATAATTTAGTTAACAATTTAGATTTATTTATGATTTTAAGAGAGCAGGTCAAGTCACTGTCGGATAGTCAAAAATTCTTTCAATTCCTACAACATAAAATAAACGTGACCGAAGAGAACAGTGTTGAGCTCCAAAAATTCTGTACGCGCTTTTGTTCAAATATAAGTGCAAGATGGGAACGAAGTAGTCGCACGTTAGCACAGTTTGTAAGAAAAAATGGTGATTGGTTGGAACGTGCAATAAACTGGCCCGAAGGAATGATACCTGAAGCTGTGAACACTGAACAGGAAAGGCTCGAGATTTGTAATACTGAAGATGTCGAAAATCTACCACCATCTACTACAGAAGCTTCGACATCTACATTTACACCTCGAAAACCTTTCGAGGAATTGGGCTCCAGGCAAAAACGAAGACGCGTTGATCAAATTAACCAATCGCTTTCGTTATCCCCGGATGAACTTAAAGCTACTACAATTGCTAGTTTAAGAAACACCGGAAATGAGGATGTAGGAAAAATTATGAACCATTTACTAAATCACCCCGAAGATCTAGAAAAAGTTAAAGAGTGTTTAAGTACAAGTAAACCGAAAAGTAGTACATATTCACCCGATAAGGCACTGTCTTTATTAGTTTCACTTAAATTAAGTAAGTGGCAGTATATAAGCCTAAGAGAAGCAGCAAGTGAAAATAGGTCTGATTTATACCCTTCTTATTATAAAATAAAACAAGCGAAGGCAAAATGTTATCCAGGGAAAGAAGACATAATTATAACTGAAGAAGGAGCTGCTATTAAACTGCAAGCTTTACTCAACTTGACGGTATCTAGGCTTTTAGAAGTGATTACTTTAGATTTGGATTCGCCAACTGAGTTACTGCTAATAAGCAAATGGGGTTTTGATGGAGCCTCAGGTCAAAGTAATTATAAACAAAAGACTGAAGCAGAGTTTGATGACTCAACTATCTTCATGGCCAGTCTAGTTCCTATAAGGCTTCAACAATGTGATGGAACAATTGTTTGGGAAAACGATCGACCCTCATCAACTTTCTATTGCCGTCCGATAATGTTCAAATTTACCAAAGAAACGCAGTCAACAGTGGTAACTATAAAAGCTAGCATAACCGAAGAAATAGAAAGACTTCAGCCAATCAAGTTCAATCAAGTTGAAGTTAAGCATCAATTGCACTTGACGATGATAGACGGCAAAATATCGTCATATTTGTCAGACACATCTTCAGCTGTCTGTGATATCTGCAAAGCAAAACCGTCAGAGATGAACAATTTAGAGTCACTTGCTCAAAAAGAGAACAACGAAGAAGTGTTCCAGTATGGAATGTCATCTTTACATGCCTGGATAAGAAGCATGGAGTGCTTACTTCATATCGGTAAATATAATTTTATTAGTTCATAATTTTTTTCACGTTATATAGTTACTTGTGAGATTTTTATTTAAGTGATATTTCTTTTTGTTTGCAGCTTATCGTTTGGACTTCAAAAAATGGAGTTGCAGGGGCGATGACAAAGAAAAAATGTCACTCAGAAAGAGCGCTATACAGCAAGCGTTTAAGAAAGAATGCGGTTTACTTATTGACGTAGTCAAGCAAGGAGTAGGCACAACCAATGATGGCAATACTGCCAGAAGATTTTTTAGGGATGCAGAAACAACAGCTCGCATAACAGGAATAGATAAAGATTTAATAGAAAGGTTTCATGTGATTCTTCAGACGGTTGCATCTGGAGAGAGCGTGGATCTTTCTAAGTTTTCCGAATTTTGTAGAGATACTGCACAATTGTACGTTCACTTATATCCCTGGTATTATATGCCTTCCAGTATACATAAATTGTTAGTACATGGGAGTGATATAATTAAGCACTTTGGTGCCATACCTATAGGTAAACTGTCGGAAGAGGCAGCGGAAGCTCGTAATAAAGATTTCCGGAAATATAGAGAGAGTCATTCTAGAAAGGTAAGTAGAACGGCGACAAATGAGGATATTATACACAATCTTCTTTTGTCTTCTGATCCAAAGATCACAAGTCTAAGACCTCGAATGGTGAAACAAAATATAATGGTTCTCTCTCCAAAAGTCAAAGAGCTTCTGCTGATTTTTCCCACAGAATCCGATATAGATTTTATTGATGTAGATAATTTACAAGATAGTCATAGCGATAGTGAATAAGATTTTTTGGTAGTTTGTAAGTTTCTTGTTTTTTTTATTAGTTTATAAATGTCAAACTCATAATTGAAAGGAAATAGTAATGTTTGATGTTGTTTATAGTTAGTTTTTAGTTTGCTTGTGTTAGTTGTAGTAATGTTAGTTTACCTTTACTAATTTGTATTATTATGTACCTATCTTTACTTACTATTCAGTATTAAATCTAACTTAAAATAACATTTCATAAACATGTTAAAGTCATTAAAACAAAGAAATTGAAATTCATAGATCCCTAATTAGCTTAAATTTACTACTACTACATATATTAGTAAATTTAAGCTAATTAGGGACCTTTTAAATGTATTATGATTAGTGTGATTAGCTTTAAATTTACTAATACTACATATATTAGTAAATTTAAGCTAATTAGGGACCTTTTAAATGTATTATGATTAGTGTGATTAGCTTTAAATTTACTAATACTACATATATTAGTAAATTTGAGCTAATTAGGGACCTTTTAAATGTATTATGATTAGTGTGATTAGCTTAAATTTACAAATTTACTAATACTACATATATTAGTAAATTTAAGCTAATTAGGGACCTTTTAAATGTATTGTTGTTAGTTGTTAAGTAACTATGTGTATTATTACGTGCTTTTACTTACTATTCCATATCAAATTTAACTTAAAAGAACTTACGAAAGTAAAAAATGTAGCTTTTTATTCGATATATTTTTTAATTTTTTTCGATCCATTTATTTGGCAGAGTTGCAACTTTATGCACACGTTAATAGCATCAAATGATAATAGACTAGACAAGGTATATGAAAAATAAAGTTTCAACGCGGGATCACACGCTACTTAGCAGGAATTTAAGGTTATTTGATCCGCTCCATACAAAAAAATAACAAAACACATTTTTCTACCCAAAGTATAAAGTTTAGGAAAAAATACATCAGAACAATTATTGTTGAGGTTAATGAGCTCTATCCATCCACATGAAGAAAAAAGTAAAAAAGCAAAGTTGAGCCCTAAGTCACTAAAATCATAGTTTCGACCCACTGTGCGGCTGTTCGATCAGTCAAAATTCTAAGAAGTTTGAAGTACCTACGCCGGCGCGTGGTTACTGACCTATTTATTTCGATATCATATTACTAAATATGTAGGGTGTCCACAGTTTACCGATTTAAGGTCAGATAAAAATTTAAAAAAAATATATTGAAAAACCAATTAAAATGTGTTCGAATACTGATACTGAAAAACCAAAAAAAAATTACGCACTGGCTAAAAAAAAATCCTGTAATCCTGTAATTAAATTTTTGGAGATTAAATGTTGGGCAGGTATTCTATCTACCTCTTTTTTACACGCTTTATATTAGCTTCACTTGTATGTTTGTATATTTGTATGTTTGTATATTTGTATGTTTGTTTGTAACCGACTCCTTATAGTGCGATTTTGACCCACTTTAAACGACCAGATTTCATTCAAACTTTGCACACCTGTCAAGGACTGATGACAATGCAATAATTTCATAAATTTGTGCCATTATCCTTGCCAGGGTTACCAGGACATCAAAAAAACTGTCACAAACTACGCTGACATACGTCTCAAAATTCGAAATACCCTAAAAAATAGAAAATAAATAATAGTTTAAAAAAACTAAAAAACACGCTTCCATGGAAAACCAAACTAAAAAGTACAAAATAATGGAAAAAAAGCGTGGGGTGCCTGATATCAATAAAAAAATACCTTAAAAGCACCCCACGCTTTTTTTCCATTATTTTGTACTTTTTAGTTTGGTTTTCCATGGAAGCGTGTTTTTTAGTTTTTTTAAACTATTATTTTACTTATTACTGTACTGTGTACTGTTTTTGTTACTGTAGCAGACAATAACACTATTGTCTGCTACAGTATTATATACTAACTTAAAAAGCAATATCACAGCATTGGCTAGTCGAGGCATACCTTTAATGTAAAAATGTCCCATGTTTCAGTGGACGCAACAAGGCCGGTGGTGGAACGCGACGTGTTTATCCTGCGCCTGTGTGACGCGACGTGGTGCGCCATCTTCAGACACGCACACTCAGCCACGGTCACAGCTCCTGGACCCACTGAGGTAAATAACCTATGGGTTATACTTATACCATGTATGTGCTACAGGCTATATTGAATATATGACTTTATAACATAACTGTCTGGCGGTTTTGAGTATTTTGTAGATGGCCTACACAAATGTCCTGCAGATCTGGTAGCCTCTAAAAATATAGTACGCAATCTATAACCACGAATCTTCTATCCTACTAAAATAATATAAAAAGTGAAAGTTTAGATGTTTGTTACTCATTCACGCAAAACCGGCTGCACGGATTTGAATGAAAATTGACATACAGACAGTTTATAGCCTGGATATATGTTATAATAGGTCTTTACTTCTGTCCGCCTTTGTACAGTATTTTTTACTTGTGCATAAAGTTTTAATAAATAAATAAATAATAAAATGCCGTTTTGTATGAAAAAAAAAAAACGAATTTTTTTCATGTATTTTTTATTTGTATTAATCGAAATAATCACCCATGCAATCAATGCATCTTTGCCAACGCAGTGGCAGTATATTGATGCCCTTCTTAAAAAAATCTGCTGCACGGGAGGCAACAAATTCTTCAACGGCATTTTGTACTGCCTCTCGGGTATTGAATTTTTTTCCCGCCAAGAAGTTATCCACATTCTGGAAAAAGTAGTAGTCTGTAGGCGCAAGGTCTGGTGAGTAGGGCGGATGACGGAGAGCTTCCAACCCCAGTTCTTGCAACTTGGAGACCGTCTGCTGTGCAGTATGAGGTCGCGCGTTGTCGTGCAGGAGCAGCGGAGACGAGCGATTGACCAATGCTGGTTGGAGATGTGCCAGCTTCTCCATCATTGAGTTCAGTTCTTCACAGTACACATCTGCAGTAATGCTCACCCCGTTTGGTAAGAAGCTGTGATGAATCACACCGGCGCTAGACCACCAAACAGTGACCATCACTTTTCTAGGGGTGTTTTCGTTTAGGGCATTGTTTAGGTGCTGAACCAGGATCCAACCAACTTGCTGAGCGCTTGCGGTTATCAAACAGAATCCATTTTTCATTGCAGGTAACCACAGAACAGATAAAGAGGTTAGAAAGGAAATAGTTCCTGATTTGTATTAGAACGCGTGTCGCCGCTTGTCTCCCACTCTTTAACTCCACTACAAGCAAAGGTCCCGAACGTACGCGAATTACGCACACTAATAAATTACACACACTTAGATCGCGAGCTTGCTATTGATTGTCACACTAACGCAAACACTGTACTTGACGTGCACTCACACACACGAAAAGCAATTTATTTCTCATACATGTTACGGGGAACAAAAAGTCGATAATCGATATCGATAAAATTACTGTAATTCTTAAAATTTTTGTTATTTAAGTTTTGCAATTTTTTGCTATAATATCGGGAGAGGGACGGGGTTGGAATAGTGTGGACGTATTAATCGAAATAATCACCCATGCAATCAATGCATCTTTGCCAACGCAGTGGCACTTTATTGATGCCCTTCTTAAAAAAATCAGCTGGACAGGAGGCAACAAATTCTTCACAGGCATTTTGTATTGCCTCTCGGATATTGAATTTTTTTCCCGCCAAGAAGTTATCCAAATTCTGGAAAAAGTAGTAGTCTGTAGGCGCAAAGTCTGGTGAGTAAGGCGGATGACGGAGAGCTTCCAACCCCAGTTCTTGCAACTTGGAGACCGTCTGCTGTGCAGTATGAGGTCGCGCGTTGTCGTGCAGGAGCAGCGGAGACGAGCGATTGACCAATGCTGGTTGGAGATGTGCAAGTTTCTCCATCATTGAGTTCAGTTCTTCACAGTACACATCTGCAGTAATGCTCACCCCGTTTGGTAAGAAGCTGTGATGAATCACACCGGCGCTAGACCACCAAACAGTGACCATCACTTTTCTAGGGGTAAGTTTTCGTTTAGGGCATTGTTTAGGTGCTGAACCAGGATCCAACCAACTTGCTGAGCGCTTGCGGTTATCAAACAGAATCCATTTGTTGAAAATTGTGCTGCATTTAGTAGGTATCCATTGTATTCTACCGGTTGCCTCAATCCACAATTTCCTTATATCTGGATCTGTTGGAAACCTAATAATAAAATATATGTTTTCATTATAAACAGCTAACCTCAAACCAAATTTTAGACGAAAACCCCACTCAGAAACTATATTGATAACCACAATTAACAATAATTGGTGTTAATTAACAAAGGTATTTTAATTCCAATATTACTGATAATAATCATTTGAATACATTCCGAATATCGACAGTGTTTACAACTTGGTGCAACACTATCGATACGCATGGAATTTCGCGGAATTCAAGCATTGGCTCGGCACACGCGACTCTCGCAATGATCGCAATACATCGCGCGATCACTCGCGTAGTACAAGATGGTACCCATGCGTTGCAAGCAATGTATAATTTTGCATCTTTTTTTCGATTGTGTCGTTTTGTCTACAAACTACATAATACAATTGTAATAATTACAAATACCACTCGTATTATAAGGTTTTAGGACTTACCGGTGAAAAGAAATCCCTTCTCGGGCTACACTACACATCTGGCTTCTTTTCCGACACGTTATGATAGCGCAAGACGGCATAATTATTTTTTTTCGCGGAGCTTCGTACGTTGTCACAATATGAGCGCGACTGTTGGCCGGTGACGCTAATTTCGGTCGACATATGAGCGTTCACAATATGAGCGGCGCGCGCGCCCCGCCCACAAGGCCCTTCTAACCTCTTTATCTGTTCTGTGCAGGTAACAATGCGGTTCAAAATTCCTTCATTTGTGTGTCTGTTGAGCAGTGCAAGGCACGTCTCGACGCGTACTTCGCGCTGGCGATCATTGAGTTCGTGGGGCACCCATTTGTCAAGCTTTTTTACCTTGCCAATTTGACGCAAATGGACCAATATTGTTTTGACGCTAACGTCGAAAGCTGCTGCTAATTCAGCCGTAGATTGTGTATCATCAGCTTCCACAATCGCCTTTAATTCGTCATTGTCGACCAAAGTCTTCGGACGACCGCGAGGTTCATTTTTCAGGTCGAAATTTCCAGAACGGAAGCGAGCAAACCAATAACAGGTGGTACGTTGGTTTGTAGTGTTAGCTCCGTAAACGTCGTTGATGTTGCGTGCCGCTTGTGCCGCGTTGCTGCCACGACGGTACTCATATTCCATAATTACTCGAATTTTTAACGTATCCATGATGACGAAAAAGATTGAAATGCGATGAAAATGTAACACTAATCAATAAACAAACAGTGTATTATTATACCATGAAACAAATGACTACTTTTGGAAAAAGAATTCCATGTTTTTAAAATAAAATTAATTTGAAATTAGAATTCTTAGACAAACAAAAATTATTTTGATTTGAAATGGCCAGTACTGCAGAATGGCAATTTCATAGGTAAAGACCTAATATATGACACTTTTAAAGTCCTATGACTATTTATCCCGATAGTCCGTAGCCCGTGGGATACGTTCCGACCGACATACACGCGGGTGAAGCCGGTGGCAAAAGCTAGTTCAGCATGTGATTCTAGACTAGAAAGTTAGACTGGTGATTAGTATGATTCTGCAGTCAATTTATGTAAAAACAAATTATTACTTTCTAATGAGTGTTTAGAATTATAAAATGGTAAATACATGATTACATTTCCCTGGTTATTGTTTTTCTTCCTATAATAGTGTAACCAAATAGTATCAAACCTTAAAATGTCTCCAGGTGTGGCTGATGCCAATCACGGGTCCGTCCGGCTTCCACTACACGCACGTGCTGAAGACCGGCCTGGTCGGCAGGTTCGCGGTCAACGTGGTCGATGATCTGGTTGTGGTGCATCATCAGGTAAGCCATGCATGAGAAGAAACTGATTTATGTTGTTTCACATTCAAATACTTAAAATTAAGACCTATGTGAGCACTTATAAAATGTCTGAAGCTAGGTGCATGATTCCAATTGGTCATTTCCTATGGTGAATGGCAGGCAAGAAATTCTATGGTTAGTCTTTTAAAAATAATTGGCTTTTTTCTAATAATTGCAAAGAGCCAACAGTCATATTGCATAGCTATTTACAAGCAATCGACGAGCTAACGTATCGAAAATGCTACATTTCGATTTCCTTGCCCCCAACAGCAAACAGATGTCGGAAGAATAGCAGTCGTCTATTCGAGAACTGACAACATTTTCAGGTTTTGCATTTGTGAATATCGTTTATCGTTTGTATGAATTATGCCTTTGAGAAAAGAATAAAGTTAATTTTCGTGTAATTTAAGCCTTAAAAGATATAATTAGATGATTGAAAGATTGGCCCTGTATTTATTTCACTTTTGTCAAACAAAAACCTAACAACAAGCAAAAAACTTTTTTTATCGGTTTCGGCTTTAGATCGAAAAATTGATTTGCTGACTGTAACGTAGTATGTTAACGAAGCCATTATAACAAAAGTGCCCTCCCATTCCAGGCCACGCGGACATCCCAGCTGTTCGACATCATGGAGGAGTCCCGGGCCGAGAGCGGCGTGGTGATCCACATCCCGGCCGTGCCCGGCGTGGCCATGCAGCCCGCCGGCCTCGGCGACCTGCACTGTCCCATGTGTATCCTTTACGCAACCATCCATCAGAAACCAGAAGCGCTAAATAATGCAGACGAATAACTTCAGTCCTATCGACCAACCTAGACAAGTAAATCAAATTGGAGTGTCTGTTTGTAATATTAAAATAACCGCTTTTTAGTAAGTGTATATGGATGTATACACGGTTCATATACCAAAACAACATTTTTTACAATTTTTGTCTGTCTGTCTGTTTATTCCGGTTAATCTCTGAAATGGCTGGACCGATTTTGACGGGACTAGCAGATAGCTGATGTAACAAGGGGTAACTTAGGATACTTTTTTTTTTTTTTAATAGAATCTCACGAAAAAAAAACGAACGAAAAACTTTTTGCTAAAAATACCACGCAGATGAAGTCGCGGGTAACAGCTTATCAATAAATAAAGTTTTATTTCAATAAACTGTTTGTTAAAATCACTTTAACAATCATATTTTAAAATCAGATGAGGTTGGTGTTTCTTGACTTGATTACTTTGCGAAGCAACACCCAGACAAACTTAGAGGTCTCCCGTAGTCTCTTCTAAAATCCAGACATTATCTTGGTCAGATGTTACGACCATAAGAGATCAACAGAGGAAAACTACATACATTTTAATGGTCCTGGTCTGGAAGTCTGTCCAGTCAGACAGCTAAACGATCATGGGTGATAGAAGGCAATCCCAAACCGGACGCCACCTTCCTTTCTTGATATTTGTAATGTTGGATCTGTATATGATTCGGTATGGTCCTTCGATGTCATATTTCTACGTCAATTGTTTCAATTAATTAATTTTATATGACTCTTGCAACGAAGAATTGGGGCCAATAAATTTTTGAGATGGATTCCTTGACAATATAGTACACATAGATTCTGACACGTGGGTAGTGTTCCAACCGGACTACATCATAGACGCGCGGCTCGGCTGTCTGTGGCGCGTCAACCTCATTCCCGCAGGACTGGCGCACTCGGTAATGTACTTTTACATGTTACTTGACGAATGATGAAATTATTTCTTTTGTTTCATTGTATTTCGATATTCATACCCAACACGTGGGTAAACAGCAAAACACAATCTGTTCAAATATATGTACTAGTGATCTGCCGGATATCCGTATCCATATCCGAGGTAGAAGAAAGATCCGTATCCGTTACTTTTTTGGCGGATTTTTACCTTATCAATTTTCAGTAGATAGATGAAATTCTATAAATAGGTGATTAGATAGCAATGACAAACTTTAAATTCAATTCAGCTTATTTTTACACGCTTTGTATTAGCTTCACTTGTATGTTTGTTTGTAACTGACTCCTTATAGCCCGATTTTGACCCACTTAAACGACCAGATTTCATTCAAACTTTGCACACCTGTCAAGGACCGATGACAATGCAATAATTTCATAAATTTGTGTCATTATCCTTGCCAGGGTTACCAGGACAGCAAAAAAACTGTCTTCGAAAACTACGCTGACATACGTCACAAACTACGCTGACATACAACATAAACTACGCTGACATACGTCTCAAAATTCGAAACACCCTAAAAAATAGAAAATAAATAATAGTTTAAAAAAACTAAAAAACACTGGAAACTAAGAAACAATGGAAGCGTGTTTTTTAGTTTTTTTAAACTATTATTTTTGTTTCTTAAAATCAAAAAAATTTGTGACTAAACTATAAACAAAACAAAAGAAAGACCCGCGCAAAGCAAGTCGAAACATGATCTGTCAAGCAAAGCTACAACGCGTGGCCTTGGAATCGTTCATCGCCGCGCGCGTTTACACCGATTGAGAAAAAAAGTAAAGATCCGTATCCGCCAGTCTGACAACAATTATCCTTATCCGCGGATACGGATTACGGATTTTAACGATCCAGCACATCACTAATATCAACCATCAAAATAAATTCAAGTTATTGTATGCTATCCTCAGGTCCCAAAAGACGAGATCGCAAAGATAGTAGCGGTACTACTGCGCCGAACGAACGGCAAGGACACGATATACAGGATCACGAACCAGCTGGTGAGCGAGGCGGGAAGCTACCTCGTGCAGCTGGCACAGGTGTTCGACGAGATCAACAGTGTGTACAGGTCAGTTGGGGTACATGATAAAGTGTTTAGTCACAGACAAAATTATTTCAGAATTAAGGACGCTATAACATTTTTGAATCGCTGAGTTTAGGAATCTGAGTCGGCACACAACAACATTACGGGCACGCACACACTGAAACCATTGTCTGCTCGATTTTAAACATTACTTAACTAATCTTGATACTCGAAGGTATTATTTATTTTAATTTACTAGCAGTGTTGAGTAAAATTAGTACCTAGTAAACTAACTTGACTTTCTGCATTTGGTGACAATTAATAAGGTTTATTACCATGATCATTATGATTTTTGGGATAACGTAAAATTTGTCAATTCAAAAAAAAAAAACTGGCCAAGTGCGAGTCGGACTCGCACACCGAGGGTTCCGGACAAACCTGCAGGTATTCACGGTTTATGCATAAGGTTTATGTTTATGAAATTAAAAGTTTTTTTTTATTTTTAGGGTTCCGCACCTCAAAAGGAAAAAGCGGAACCCTTATAGGATCACTTTGTTGTCCGCCCGTCCGTCCGTCTGTCAAGACCCTTTTTCTCAGGAACGCGTGGAGGTATCAAGCTGAAATTTATATCAAATACTCAAGTCTGCTGTCCCTTGGAGCTGTGAAAAAATCAAACCTCTAAGCTAACGCAATCAAAAGATATAGCCGTTTATGCCGCAAATTTCAGCAAATTTTCGAAACTCGCAAGGGAATCAAAACCTATAGGGTACTTCCAGTCGATCTAGAATTTTGAAATTTGGTACGAAGCAACGTCTTATAACGTCGCACAGATAAAGGAAAAATTGCGAAAACTGTAAATTTTTAGTAACATCATGTAATAAAAATATTTAAAAAAATTTAAAACTTTATACCTACAGGTTTGTACGGAACCCTCGGTGCGCGAGTCCGACTCGCACTTGGCCGGTTTTTTTTATTTTTATAGTTGACCGAATGAAAGGTAAATTTTGGTTTACGATTTATGACGTATTAAAAAAAACTACTTACTAGATCTCGTCCAAACCAATTTTCGGTGGAAGTTTACATGGTAAAGTACATCATATATTTTTTTTAGTTTTATCATTCCCTTATTTTAGAAGTTACGGGGGGGGGGGGGACACATTTTACCACTTTGGAAGTGTCTCTCGCGCAAACTATTCAGCTTAGAAAAAAAGTATATTAGAAACCTTAATATCATTTTTGAAGACCTATCCATAGATACCCCACACGTATGGGTTGGACGAAATTTATTTTTTTGAGTTCCAGTTCTATGTATGGGGAACCCCATATATTATTGTTTTTTTTCTATTTTTGTGTGAAAATCTTAATGCGGTTCACAAAATACATCTACTTACCAAGTTTCAACAGCATAGCTCTTATAGTTTCGGAAAAAAGTGGCTGTGACATACTCGGACAGACAGACAGACAGACATGACGAATCTATAAGGGTTCCGTTTTTTGCCATTTGGCAACGGAACCCTAAAAACGAGATGTAACAATAAAAAACTTTCATAATATTTTTCGATAATAAACAAATATAACGGATTGTGAGCATAGACTATCGTTGAAAATATACAAGATATTCCCTAAAGAAAACTAAGCAAAAATTGTGTGACGCCCAAACCCTCACCTTTGAAATTGGAGCGCGTATTCAGAATGTTTAATACACAATAGGAAAATGTTTTCATTTTTGTATGAGGGCTGTTTTTGTAGTCTATTATGTATTTATAATTCGAAATGACTTTAACATTTTGGAGAGATGATGATTAACTACATGATTTTCAATTTATGTAAATAATGAAAGTTACGTTAAATATTTTGACTACATACTAGCATAACCCCAAAATTGATACCCTTGTCGACATTTCATCATTTTTTTTATTTTTATTTTATTTATTTGGGAAAACAAACAGTTACACACTACAATATTATACAAAATATGATCTAAAGAATGAGTAAATGTGTAACCCACAACATTTTCCACATATTATAAAAACAAGTTATAAAATTAATGCGACGTGCGCTTACAGTTTATAGGTACAACAAAAAATACATTGTTACTGATAAAATTAAACTTAAGCTAAATAGGCATGCAATTAAAAAAAAAAAGAAATATAAACAAAATAACAAAAATTACAAAAAAAAAAAAAAATACAGTTTCAACGTCAGATACTAGGAAGCAATATTCAAAATTCTTTCCTTAACAAGGTCTCTAAATTGTCCAGTTGCTAGAGCAAAGATGTCAATACTCTGGAAGAGATTGTTATATTGACCAGTGATGCGACGTAGGGGTGCTCGTAAGCCTGCATTCGTACGACTAGATGATACGGCAAAGAGAGGTCGTGCGCGCACCCCACGGCTTATGGTTGTTCTAGGTACAACGTAGCTTATCTTATTGGTAATATCCATACAATCATATAAGCTATTACATACATCAAATAAGAACATTGTCTCCAAAATAGTACGTCTTGCTTTGAGGCTGTGTAGCGTATACTTATTCAGAAGATCGAAATAAGAAGCATAAGTACGAAAACAACGGAAATGCATGGCTTTCAAAAACTTACTCTGAACCTTTTCTATTGCGTCTGAGTATTTACTATTCAAATTCAAATTCAAAATATTTATTTCGGAAATAAATCCATTACACATAGTCACACTATAGAAGGGATTCCATACCGGCACAGCATACTCTAACTGGGACCTTATTAGAGATTTGTAGAGATGTAAGTATGTATATGGGCGAACGAATTCTGTGGCTGATCTCATCACAAACAATTTTATCAATATGAACGTCAAGGTGTAGTTTATCATCCAATAGAACACCAAGATCGCGTACTAGTGTATTCCTAGTTAAAATGACATTATTCAAAGAGTATGGATGCCTGATAAGAGTTTTATTTTTAGTAAAACTAATACAGCTACATTTAGAAACACTAAGTTGCAGTTTATTAGCTGAGCAGTACGCAGAGAACCTGTCTAGGTCATCTTGCAATAGTAGACAATCTTGCAACTTTTTAACAGGTCTAAAAATTTTCAGGTCGTCTGCGTATAGCAGTAATTTTGAATTTAGAAAACATTTATTGATGTCATTAATAAATATAATGAATAAAAGAGGTCCTAAAATCGAGCCCTGAGGCACTCCAGACGTAACATTAAGGGTGCTAGAACTAAAACCATGCATCACAACTCTCTGAGTTCTATTAGATACGTAAGAAGAGAACCATCTCAGAAGATCTCCACGTATACCATTGAAAGCAATCTTGTTCAATAGAAGTTGGTGGTCAACCTTGTCAAAGGCTTTCCGGAAATCAGTGTATATAGTGTCAACTTGAACACGAGAGTCCATGTTGTTGAATAAGTAGTCTACAAAAGTTACCAGGTTGGTTGTAGTTGACCTCCTTTTGACGAATCCATGTTGTTGTTGAATGATAGTATTGTGCAGTACTGGGTATACTTTGTCATGGACTAGTCTCTCGAAAACCTTTGACAAAGCTGACAGTATTGATATAGGACGATAATTCACGACATCGTCCTTAGGTCCTGACTTGTAAATAGGGGTTATATTTGCGAGTTTCCATGCTTGAGGAAAGCAACATTGAGAGACAGATTGGTTAAATATAATATGAAGAGGTGCACACAAATTAACAGCTGTCTCTCTTATGAAGCTTGCTGGTAAACCATCCGGTCCTGGCCCTTTAGAAGGATCCAGTGCCTTCAGCGCACGAAGTACTTCATCCATTGTAAATCGTATGTCATTTAACAGAGTGCAGCTAGCAGAGCAGTCGTCATGCGTGGATGGAATAATAGCAGAAGTGGATGGTTCAAAAACCGAATTAAAAAAGTCTGAAAAAAGATTACAAATGTTTTCTGGGTTGCTAGTTGACTGGTTGTTAAACGTCATAGTGGATGGAATGCCAGTGGATTTTTTTCTATTAGAAATGAACGTCCAGAAATGCTTCACATTGATCCGAATACCATCTTCAACAGAATTGATGTATTTCTTATAGCAGTTGTTACATTCATCGTGGAATCTAGATCGGTAAATCGCGAACTGCTCATAATCCGCAACATTGTGATACATTTTCCATCTAATCCAGGCCCTAGCTTTATTTTTATAAATATGTATAAGAGGTTTTGAGAACCACACGGGGAACTTATAGGATCTGCAAGTAGTCAATGGTACATGTTTCTTAATAATACCGAAAATAATATTATAGAAAGTGTCGAGAGATTCGTCAACCAATTGGTAATTTAAGGCGTCTTTCCAATTTATTTTCTTTAGGTCGTCATTAATTTCGTCGTAACTTGCCTTAAAGTACTTATATTTTTTTATCGTCTTGCGTACCATTGAACTGTAATGTAAACGTAGCGAAATTAATACACAGAACGGGGGGTGGTGGTTGTCAAGCTGTAATAAATAATTTGATGGAGTGGAAATTGTGCAATCATCATTACTTATGGCCAAGTCTAATATTCTCCCGTTCTGATTTTTTATGTTATTAAATTGATGGGCGTATAGGTAGGACATAAACACACACAAATTATTACACGTGGGTGAGTTACCTCTACAGATCTGTGCGGAAACTGAAGTACTATCAGTGCTAGCAACCCAGTCGACATCCGGCAAGTTATAGTCTCCTAACAAATAAAACTTTTCGATATCAATATCTTCAAGAAGTGACTGCAACATGTCAAAATATTCAAGATATACACAGTCAGGTGTTTTTGGCGGTATATACCGGGTGACATTTTTTAACGTCTTGAAAAAAAATGGGGGTAATAGGTGAACGGAGTAGAAGCCTTTGGCATAGAAATTTTTGGTATTTTTATTTTTGAATAACATGTTATGAAATTGATCTAGCAATAAATACTACACATTTAATGTAACATTTTCATACTAGAACAAAAAAAACAGAAATTTGAAAAAAAAAAAAAACAAAAAAAAAAATTAAAAACCTATCGAAACTCAAATCACACGCACCCTACTCAATGCGCGTCATGTATCAATGATTTCGTAGCACGGTCCTACCCTTTGAAGCCGGCAGATAGGCGTCCTCATTGATCTTTCGCAGGCGCACGAGCCGCACATGCATCCCTTTCCGCCCGTGTCCCACGCTCCTTTAGTCGCCTACGATGAATCTGAAGGCCTTCCTGCCTTCTATTCTAGTTACACAACACACCATTATGAAGGTCGAGACGGTAAAAAATGTCATCCGGTATACTGCTGCAACCATCTGAGACTTACCTCTGGTTGAGCTCGGCAGCTGTACAAGAATCTGTTCAATGTTTGTGTGCATGGATGTACGCGGAATTATACTTACTGAACGCAACTCCCTCAGTATGGCTACGAGAACACCACCTCCATCTTTTTTATTAGTGGCAGTACGATCGCGATCGCATCGATACACGTCATATCGTTCATCAATGAACTCTTTGTTAGATATCTCGGGCGTTAACCAGGTCTCAGTCAGAATTATGATGTCGTAACAGTTGGCTAAGATATTCATATAAAGAATGTGTAATTTGGTGCGGATCCCCCTACAATTTTGGTAATACATAATTAAGTTATTCGTCATAACAGTACATCCGCCATTTTAAATTAAAATAGTTTAAAAAAACTAAAAAACACGCTTCCATTGAAAACCAAACTAAAAAGTACAAAATAATGGAAAAAAAAGCGTGGAGTGCTTTTTAAGGTATTTTTTTATTGATATCAGGCACCCAACGCTTCTTTTCCATTATTTTGTACTTTTTAGTTTGGTTTTCAATGGAAGCGTGTTTTTTAGTTTTTTTTTTAAACTATTATTTATTTTCTATTTTTTAGGGTGTTTCGAATTTTGAGACGTATGTCAGCGTAGTTTGTGACGTATGTCAGTGTAGTTTGTGACGTATGTCAGCGTAGTTTGTGTCGTATGCAGCGTAGTTTGTGACGTATGTCAGCGTAGTTTTTTTGCTGTCCTGGTAACCCTGGCAAGGATAATGGCACACATTTATGAAATTATTGCATTGTCATCGGTCCTTGACAAGTGTGCAAAGTTTGAATGAAATCTGGTCGTTTAAAGTAGGTCAAAATCGCGCTATAAGGAGTCGGTTACAAACAAACATACAAACATACAAGTAAAGCTAAAATAAAGCGTGTAAAATCGATGATTTCATAATCCCTACCCCCAATATGGATAATAATCTTTTTATAAAAAAACAGTACCCGCCGTATTTGGATCAAATTTGGATGAAACATTCGTAATCACTATTCTAAAATTACCCAAAGTTGATATCTATGCCCACTTTTTATTTAAATAAATTAAAATATTCGTCGTTTTGAAATAAAAAGTTGTGGGGTCGGGGGATATCCCGTCAGGAAGTATGTTCCTTAGTATTTTTTGACTCCGAATGTAATTTATATGGAGTTTTACGGCTTCAGCACCTTCGAAAATCTTGAAAACGACACCCATGATGGAAAATTTTCGCAACCGCCATTTTTTATTTTGACCTCACAATCGGCTTCAGCACCCTTGTTTACCCTTACCAAAAGCTACATTAAAGAATTTCGTTCCAAAAATGGACGACACTTACATAATTTAATCACCACATTGAAAACAGATGTTCATATAACTTTTTATTGAATAATCATCCGCCATCTTGAATTCTTGTAAATGAATACATATTCATAATCATCACTACCTTCATAATTTCCAAAAGAATTTAAGTTATTTATTTCTAAACCAAGTTCTGGTGATAAGTTTAGTACTCATACTTTTGGCCCGAAAAGTATCAAAATTTTTCAACCTCAGTATACAGTACCGCACTCACTTTATTATTATTTTGATCGTATTTATTTCGTACAAAAAAGCGATACACCCGTGCTTTCTAGGGCGCGTCTGAGCGCGGAATGACAAGCCGCGAGTAGAAAATGTATGAAGAAAAATGAGAGCGTTCTTTATTTTTCTCATAAATAAAAAAGTTATGTATTTAGTTACAAAATATGCAGGCAAAACGTAGAAGATTATATTAGCCACAATTTCTTGTCATTTTGAAGTTAAAATATGCAGTTAATCTCACTATACAGGTACTAGGTGGATTGAAAAGTTCACGGCCTACCACATAAATACTTAAACTATTTTAATGTAACTGACCTCATTCGATTAGTTTACTCTCTGGTTGTCAAATTGTAAAATTCTATCGCAATAGCATTAACTGTATTTAAATTAGACTAAATTTTGTGAGCCTTTGTGCAGCGTTTTTAAAGAATGGAGAAAATTGAGCAACGTGCAGTCATCAAACACCTGTTTAAAAAAAAACTAACTCCAAAAGAGGTTCACGAAGATATGTCAACAACATTGGGGGAATCTGCTTCGTCGTATACGACTGTGAAAAAGTGGGTTGCTGAATTTAAACGCGGACGAGAGAGTATTGAAGTTGACCCTCGCTCTGGCCGGCCTATGACGTCTACGACTGAAGAAAACATCGGGAAAATCGGTGATCTGATATTGACAGATCGGACATTGACCATCAGGGAGATTGCAGACACTATTGGCATCTCATATGAACGAACACAAAACATCATCGTCAATGAACTTGGATTTTCTAAGGTTTCTGCGCGGTGGGTACCCAGATTGCTTTCAGTCGAACAAAAACGAATACGCCTCACGATTTCTCGCGACTGTTTGGAAATGTTTGAGGCTGATCCACAAGATTTTTTGGCCAGATTTGTAACAATGGATGAAACTTGGGTATACCACTACACCCCAGAGTCAAAACAGCAATCCAAGCAGTGGAAAAAACCTGATGAACCGACTCCAAAAAAATCCAAAACAATTTTGTCAGCTGGCAAGGTGATGGCGTCAGTTTTTTGGGATGCTAAGGGCGTCATCATGGTGGACTACCTTGCAAAAGGTGAAACTATAAACTCGGCTTATTACTGCACCCTCTTGCGTCGCTTGCGTGAAACAATCAAAGAGAAAAGGCCAGGATTACTCAGCAAGAAAGTGTTGTTCCATCAGGATAATGCACGCGTTCACACGTCTGTTGAATCTATGGCTCAAATTCGTGATTGTGGCTTTGAATTACTGCCCCATCCCGCCTATTCCCCTGATTTGGCACCTTCAGACTTTCATTTATTCCCAAACCTAAAAAAACACCTTGGAGGTCAAAAATTTTCATCAAATGAGGAGGTCGAAGCTGCGGTGGGTGACTTTTTTTAAGGCCTTGAAGAAACTTTTTTTATGACCGGCATACAGGCGTTGGAAACCAGATGGAAGAAGTGCATAGAGTTAAGTGGAGATTACGTGGAAAAAAAAAATTACTTTTGCTTATATTTTATATTGTTTTCTTGCTGAGGCCGCGAACTTTTCAATCCACCCTCGTACCTTTTCAGACCCCATTATTTTTCATTTTCTACGATTATTGCGGTGGAGAAAACGTATTTTTGTGAAAATATTGTATGGGACTATTCAATTTTTATGGTTCCATCATGGAGATGATTAAATTATCTTTAATTTAAACCATAATTGACCTCGCAATTGTGATTCCTCTTGACTTACTTGGTACCGGAAAACTACCGATATTTGTAGAAAAATGTTATAGCGTCCTTAATACATCGACCCCATTGTGGTTTGAGCAGACTCGATTAAATCGCTCTTGAAGCCTCATGTGTAATGGTGGTAGAGAATATATCATTACCTCTACGTAACTGCAAAGTTTTCAGATGGCAATTAAAACCGTGGTGCGCGTTATCCCCTGTTTATCGACTCTATAATTAAATAATAACGACTCGGGAACGTACCCATACTACGTGACCATTCTTTTTTTACATTTTTTTGTAGTATATGCTTGCCAAGACGCTCCCTACGCTTCTGTTTTGACGTAGTAATTCAAAAATATGGTTTTAAATATTTTGTTAGAAAATTAATAAATAATAATTGGCTCATAGTTGTCTTTATTAATACGACGCTAACCACGAGACGCTTAGAGTCCGACATACCTATAATTATAAATGAAAAATATTATCAAGAAGAAAAACATAGTGTAACCGGAATTTAGTTTACGAAAACAAAAGTAAATTTTTCTGCACGCCACATTTTTGGATATAGCTTAAAAAAGGTACAGATTCCTCTAGAAGATAGACTAAGCGTGCTATTTTGAAGTAAAATGTTAGTTTTATAACAGTTCTTTTTTATGCATAAATTCTTGACCTCTTAATTCCTCACCTCATGCCCCAGGAAGTGGGCAGATCTGGAGGTGGCCCGCAACACGGCGGGGCAGGCGCTGGAGAGCGCGCGGCCGCAGCACAAGTTCCGCGTGCTCATCTCGCAGCCCGACATCTGCAGCCACGTGCTGCAGCATCACGCCGACGACCAGTACTTGGTGCAGGTCAGCGGTCAGCCGGAGGACTTGGGCTCTCTCATACCAGTCGTGTCTATTCTCTTATCGTTTAACCTGTGCATGACAGTCACGATTTTACTTGGGGTGTCTGACCTTTTCCATACAATTATTTCGAGATGAGAAATAGGAATTATATTAATACGAATACTTTTCAGCAATGGTGGCCCAATGGTATTGGCCCTGAACGATCATGACCTTGAACTCGAAGTTCAAGGTTGTGATCGTTCGAATTCAAGCAGGCTCCCTTTTCTTTGTGTAAATCATTTCATTGCCACTGCTATCAAAATGGTGAAGAAAAACATTGTGAGGAAACCGGCATGTGCTAGAACTAACGATTCGAAGACATGTGACTTCTACCAACCCGCCTGTCCAGGCTCGCAGTCGGTACACAATTGGCTGATTATGTGTGTGAATACATCTAAACTTATCTTCTGTTCAAATAGTAGACAAGATTTTTCAAAATTAATTTAAGGTCATGCATGTGTTTATTATCATTTAATACGGATATCGTTCGTGTGGTGCCGGATGTAAAGAATAGCACCATCACATTTCTTCCCGTGGGTGTCGTAGAAAGCGACTAAGGGACCTTTTAGAGAATGGGCAGCAGCGTTCTTTATGCATTTTATCACCATACTGCGATTGCCAACCCGCCTGCCAAGCATGACAATTTTTAGTAAACCTCCCCATTTTAGGTTCAGCAGTGGATGTTTTTCAGCTGAAATGATGATGATAAATACGGATGTTCGAAGATGGCAACATGCTGTGTATTGACCCGAGTGGTCGGTCCGGGCCGCAGGTGGTGACGGCGTACATCGCGTCGCTGTGCCGCCACGACATGGTGGTGCAGCAGGCGGCGGCCGAGCTGGCGGTGCGCGCGCTGGTGACGCGCGGGGCCGCCGCGCGCCTGCGGGCCGCGCTGCGCCGCGCCGCGCTGGGCGACGCGCGCCCGCTGGCCTGCGCGCTGCTGTCGCTGGGCCATCTGGACCCCGCCGCCGCGCAGCTGGCGCTCGACATGCTGTGGCGCCTGCGAGGATACGAGGTACCACATTCAACACTCTCATATCCGCTCAGAACTACTTCCCACACATATATCTCCGCGCTGCGCCGCGGCGCGCTGGGCGACGCGCGCCCGCTGGCCTGCGCGCTGCTGTCGCTGGGCCATCTGGACCCCGCCGCCGCGCAGCTGGCGCTCGACATGCTGTGGCGCCTGCGAGGATACGAGGTACCACATTCAACACTCTCATATCCGCTCAGAACTACTTCCCACACATATATCTCCGCGCTGCGCCGCGGCGCGCTGGGCGACGCGCGCCCGCTGGCCTGCGCGCTGCTGTCGCTGGGCCATCTGGACCCCGCCGCCGCGCAGCTGGCGCTCGACATGCTGTGGCGCCTGCGAGGATACGAGGTACCACATTCAACACTCTCATATCCGCTCAGAACTACTTCCCACACATATATCTCCGCGCTGCGCCGCGGCGCGCTGGGCGACGCGCGCCCGCTGGCCTGCGCGCTGCTGTCGCTGGGCCATCTGGACCCCGCCGCCGCGCAGCTGGCGCTCGACATGCTGTGGCGCCTGCGAGGATACGAGGTACCACATTCAACACTCTCATATCCGCTCAGAACTACTTCCCACACATATATCTCCGCGCTGCGCCGCGGCGCGCTGGGCGACGCGCGCCCGCTGGCCTGCGCGCTGCTGTCGCTGGGCCATCTGGACCCCGCCGCCGCGCAGCTGGCGCTCGACATGCTGTGGCGCCTGCGAGGATACGAGGTACCACATTCAACACTCTCATATCCGCTCAGAACTACTTCCCACACATATACCTCCAAACTCCTCGGTGAAATGTTAGCGTACGGATACAGTTATTCACGTCGCCAAGATTTTTTTGAATGACGGTCTGTCAATGATGTGTCATCTGCAAATAAGACCATCTTCGGTTGATTTAGAAGTAAAACATAATATAAACTAAAAAGAGGAATGGACCCAATATTGAACCTTGAGGAACGCCCATTGCCTTTTCAGACCCTAATGAGTTTATGGCGTTTACTTGAACTTTAAACGTTCTGTCTTTCAAATATGATCTTAATAAATCAAGGGATGTATTTCTAATCCCAAAGTGCTCCAGTCTCAACAGAAATGGCTCATGGTTAACGCATTCAAACGCCTTAGAGAGGTCGCAAAAGATTCCAATGGCATCTTGTACTTCTCTCCAGCCGGTAAAACTACTCTTTATTAGGATGACAGTGGTATAACGCCCTTTACTGTAACCGTACATGAAAGATATTTTTTTTTTAATTAAAGTTACGTAACATTTGATTAAGCATTAATTTTTCAAACACCTTACTGAGAACTGGCAGAATTGCCACAGGCTTATAATTGTTCAGTAATTTACTGTCACCAGATTTGAACAAAGGATCTACTTTACTGTGTTTCATGAGATCCGAAAATATCCTTTGGCTACACTAGTGTAAAATATGAAAACTGAATAGGGTGCAATGGTTTCGATAACAGATCTACAGACTTATACAGACATTCCCCAAGATCTTCTATTGATTTTATTTTATTATTTATAAAAACTTTTATAACTGCCTGGGAGTTAGTATGCTGAAACCTAAACTCCAAAGAGCATACCTTTACAGTAGAATTCGTTAACTTGTAGCTGACCGCTTAAGCAAAAGTGTTGAGGCTTATCAGAAATGATACTGAGCGCAGAGGTTCGAAGTATTAGTAAAATCTTGAATAGAAAAGTGTTACGACGTAAACAAGTCGTTAGTTCGTTAGTTTTAGTTAGTATGGCTGTCCACCTTTGCTAGCTTTATCAGACTACTGACGAGCGTCTCTAAATATTGTTTTTAAATGTTAGCTCGTCGGAAACCGGTGTGATAGTAAAATTTAAATAATTAATCATTAAGACGAAATGGTATCGTGGTCACGTATGTTTCGAGGGGGTGAAGCAGACGCGGGCATGTAAGTGGCACGCGGGGCCCCGCTCTCTGCCGCACTCGGCCAGCAAGTTATAGTCCGACCGCTGTAAGCGTGACCCTCTCTCGTGAACCAAAATATTTCTGCAGAGGATCTGCATACGGCAGTCGGACTGTCGTGGCAAGTTGTAGATTTACGTGATACTAGTTGCGCAGTTTATAGAAATACTAGCTTTTGCCCGCGGCTTCGCCCGCGTGGATGTCGGAAATTAACGCAGGAGGACGTACTACTGCGGTAAGAATGTATTAATCCAGGTTATATAGGTAATATAGACTCTGTGTGCTATTTTCGATCCAGATCCATTCAGCCATTTTTGCGTGATTGAGCAACAATCACCCAATCATAAATATTTTCACATAATTTATAGTATTAGTAGTAAGTAGGATTATAATTCATATTACTTCGGATTCATAGTTTATGAGAATATCATGTGTGTAAATAAAACTAATAGTATTCAGAGTAAGAAGACTGCGGCATAGGGATTGGTTTAGTTGAATATAAGTCTTCCTGGTTTTTCTTAACGCTCGTATTCTACCTATACAGACACTCAATCATTTACCGAAAACCAAATCGATCATAGGAATTATAGGAACAGTACTTTTGCCAGTAGCTTCACCCGTATAGCTGTCGGAAAATATCACCTGGGAACCTACTACCGGGATAAAGTATCCTATATGGTAAGTATCCCGGATAACCAAAAATCCAAATCCATCCAAAAATCTAAACATCTAAGCCATACTTCGCGGTATCTTACTTGAAATAATACTATTAGGTTTATTTTGAGTATAATGAACACACATGATATACACATTTACTATGAAGCCTAAGTAATATGAATTACAATCCTACTAATCCTGCATTACCCGACCGCTACCAACTGGGACGGACGTACCAACGGCCTGCCAGCCGCTTCGCCCCCGCTTTTTAAATCTCTGATATCTTCTAAGATATTTATTTAAATTACATGCTGTCAAAGGCCATATTGATCTATATTAAATGCACAATATATTTAAGGTACTTAATTGGATAAGGATTAATGCTATATTGCTTAAAATCGCTTCGTAAATAAGTCATTATTTCTCGTAAAAAGTAAAGGATAAAAAATGGTTATTGTGGGTTATCCCTAAGAGATAGACATATACCATCGCGAACTTTTTTGTAGACCTTTTTAAGGTGTACAATACTAGCTATAGTACATTATTTTGATCAATTTTGTAGGGTTCAGCCAGCGTTCGCAATATAAGCGCAAAAAATTGAGTTTATTTGTGACATCACATTAGAAATTTCTAAAATTACCAGCGTTTCTTTACTACATTATGCATGTTATACACATATAAACCTGCCTCTTGAATCATTCTATCTATTAACAAAAACTTGCATCAAAATCCGTTGCGTAGTTTTAAAGATATAAACATACATAAGCACAGACGGACAGCAAAGTGACTTTGTTATTTTATATGTAACAAACTTTCATCCCCTATTCCCTATAGTTATTTTACCCCCTTAAGGGTAAAAATTTAACAAACTTTAAATATAATTCATAAATATGTATTATGTAATAAAAGCCAAATAAAAAAGTTTCATTATTCTAGCTTTAAAAATGAAAATACTTCCCTACAACCTATCATCCTCCCTTTCAACCCCTTAAAACCCCTTTTCCGCAATAAAAAGTAGCCTATGTCCTTTCTCAGGCTCTAAACTATCTGTGTACCAAATTTCATTTAAATCGGTTCAGTAGTTTTAGCAGGAAAGCGAGACAGACAGACAGACAGAGTTACTTTTGCATTTATAATATTATTAGTGTGGATATTTATTTTCTCAAAGTTTGTAATGAGTACATAATATGGTGCAGTAAATAAATGTAAAATAATATTTTAATTAGGCGCATACACTAGTGTTTTTATTATTATATCTATTTACATACGAATACTGGCCTACTGGAGTTCCTATAATAATTCCAATTAGTTTGTTGTTTGAATGGGTACTTGTATTAAAGATGAATCCTAACTGGTTTTTTCAAAAATCGGTTCTTTACACACGATTTTTTTTTTCACTACCCAAACTTTCATAGGGTGCTCTATCTATGAATATGAACAACTTTTACTATGGGACCAACTCTGAAATCACGACCAAAATGTATGAATCAGCAGATTTCATTCATGGGTAGAACAACCGGGTATTGATAAAAAAATTGCCCTGTAGAAATAAAAACAACTAATTAAAACAACTTTTATCCTACTAATATTATAAACGCGAAAGTTTGTATGTATGGAGGTATGGATGTTTGTTCCTCTTTCACGCAAAAACTACTGACCTGATTTAGATGAAATATGGCACACAGATATAATATTTTATAACCTGGAATAACACATAGGGTACTTTTTATGTATATATATGTTCCCGCGGGATAATTTCCGACCTCCACGCGGGCGATGCCGCTGGCAAAAGCTAGTGTATAATAAAATAAAATCATTCATAATGCTAGCGGGGTTCTATAACGGGTCCACTATCGGCTCTAAATTATTTGTCAGAGCCTCTCAAAGGCATACCATGGTTTCGGCGGGAATCTACCAACTCTGGAAGAGTGTGTTTGTGATAAAAGTTGACAAGTTTTGGCAGCATTTTATTTTTCCAAAAGACGTAATTTTTTTGGATGTTTACAATTTCCATTTTTTCATCTTCTCCTCCCCATATCCCGAAAATGCAATATCGTCGCATGCGTCGGCGGTTTATTACGATACATTGTAGGTAGGTAGGTATTTTGCGCCCATGCTATACTGATATAAAGTAGGATAACAAAAAAAAAAAAGTTTTGAAAAAAAAAAATGCCAATGTGTTCTATTACTGATACTGAACCACCAAAAAAATTTGCGCACTGGTAAAAAAAAAATCCTGTATGTAGGTATTCCATGTACGGAAGTTTTAGACCATAATATCTATCTCTATTACAAAACGAAAGTTGTGTGCTTATACAATAAATACGAGTTACTACGTCAGTGTCAAATGTCAAAATTGGTGTTTTTTATAAACAAATAAATATTCAAATTCATAAATTTCAGCTTCTTAAGCCTCAGTCTTGAATATTTTTTTATTTTATTGCGTTTATTCACCATTTTTGTGACTAAAGTATCAGTTTACACTTCAATGTTTGCTTGAGTAGCCGACGACAACGGGCGTAATAAAGTTGTACACGGGTGCTCTCTAAGCCGCGCTGCGGCCGACTGACAAGGTGCGGGAGCGGAGGGATGTGCAATATCATTGCACGTTTTTTATAAATATTGCTTTTTAAAATTCTATTTGCTCTGTTTCATTAAAATAAACCCATAATCCCCTAAAGTCTTTAATAGTGCACGTATAGACGAAATATTATTGAAATTGCTTTATTTACAATCGAATAAAACCGTTTTTTTTCTAATAAAAACGCTAATTTTGAGGAAAGTTTGCGATTTTTTTGTATCGAGCCAAATTATGTCAATCGTGTATTGGCCCTCATAATTCACTAAAAAATATCTTCAATTTTAATAATCATGAAAAAAAAGAACGCAAATTTGTAGTTTTTGAGGACAAAAATTGATTTTGCGTGCATCCGAAATGCGTCAAAACATCTTCTTTGAGGCCCATTTCGTCTTAACATTGTTTATGTCCACCATAATCAAAGTTGATTATTTGAATTTTATTTTGAAATTTTCCAAATATGTTTTTGGTATTCTCTCACCCTGCCGTACCTACTTAGCTATCAAATGTATGTCCTGCATATGCTTGCCGAAAACCCTCCGGGTTTCGCTACCAATTGAACGAATACTGTCTCAATGCAGTATTCGATCAGTATGAGCTAGACTATCGCTCAGTGAGCGTGAGCGCCTGCCCGCCGGCCGCAGGAGGTGGTGGAGGTGCTGCTGAGCTGGGACGAGCCGGTGGGCGCGCTGGGCGCGGCGCGGCAGGCGGGCGGCGCGTGGCTCGCGCTGGCGCCGCGCAAGCTGCTGGCGGCGGCGCAGGCCAAGGGCCCCGCCGCCTTCGCCGCCGTGTACCACGCGCTGCGCGCCAGGAACGAGCGGACGCGTGGCTCGCCGCACTTCCTCAAGGGTGAGCATGCAACATATTGTGAGAATTCTAAATTTCAAATATGTTTGACCCAAAATTAAGCGCCAAAATGCTTTGGATGAACCTAGGCAGATAATAGAAGAATAAAAGGCCCAAAATTAAGCGAACTACGCTCACTCATGCAGAGTCATAAGATCACCAGATGCACAACAAGATTGCGTCGATCGTTCCAACAAAAAACCTTACAGCGCACACACGTAATTTTTCCTGATTTAACCGAGACATAGAAGTAGGAGAGCAGTGGTGGTCCAGGGGCACTGGCCCCAACTTTCGTTTTCCGAGTTCATCGAACCCAAGTAGACAGTTTTTATATTTAATTTCATCACTACTGCTCTGAAAACGATGAAATAAAACATCGTGTGAAAACCGGCATGTCCTAGAACAAAAAATTCGAACACATATAACAGACCTGTCATCACAAACAGCACCCGTTCACGAGCAAACACAAACATTAGCCATTACCCCCCTCGCCAAATTTGTGGGAAGGGGATAACCCGACCCCCGACGCTACCGCAAGCAGTGACGTCTAAGGGAGCATGACGAACTTGATACCGGTTGCTCTCAATACTACATAATATATAATACAACTCACCATAAAAAAACATTGTAAACAGTAGATCATGTAAAGGCAGAAGAAGTTGCTAGTGTACGACAGTTGTTTGGAAGAAAAGGCTGACGAATGACAAGTTGCTGCTTTTTAAATGCGAAAACATTTGTCACGCTGAAGTGAAAAAAGTCATGCTGATCATGGTTTTCAGCAATATTTCTTGTAGATCTTATTACAAGATTAGAAAACATGCAGGATTGCCATGGCAATGTAGGCTCTAATAATAAATAATCTTTCCAAATGTCGCCCACACTCGTTAAAATCTTCAGCAATATTTTCACAATCAAAATTACACTTGACCTCAAGTTACTAATAAATCTACATCAGTCCAAACCAGTTCCAGATAGTTTTAAAAAAAACACATCATTATCATGGTGTGTCGGTTATATTTCAGCTGATAGCTTATCTGCACCATTTAATGTGATGAAGTCATGTTGATATCATGGGGTTGCTGCTTCTGATAAACTCTGTTTTATGTTGCCGATAAGCCATTGGTGTGGGGTGAAAATTGTTGTTTTTTTTTTTTTAAACATGAGACCGTCATCTAGTATTTCATAAGTTGGTGCTCGGAGTGCATCACTTAAGCTATAGTAATAACTTTTAATTCTATCCACTATCTAGCTTTGACCAGCGGCTTCGCTCGCGTGGAAGTCGGAAATTATCCAACGGAAACTTACTACCGGGATAAAAGTAATAAAGTATCCTATGTGTTAATCCAGGATATAATCCATCTGTGTCCCAATTTCATCCAAATCTGTTCAGCAGTTTTTGCGTCTTGAGTAAAAAAGATCCAAATATACAAACTTTCACATTAATAATATTTAATAGAATACTGAATTAATCTCTCCGTTTGAATACTTACTGCCTCATTGAAAATAGGATTCTCGCATCGGATTGGATCGCAAGCGCTATCGCGGAGCATGAGGTCCTAGGTTCGACTCGCGGGTCGAGCTAATTGCTGTCGGGTTTATAGAATCTTCAGTAGGAAGCCGGGATTTGCCCTTGTTGATGGCAATAGGCTCGCCTCCTTATTACATGAAACTTACTACAATTGATGAAATTTAGGTGTAGTACAGACGACAACAGGTTCAGCTCTGCCTACGCTTCGGGCATTACAGGCGTAATATTATGTGTTATTAATAAAATGTGTCTCCTCATTACAATTATTCAGTATGTTATTATTCACTCACTAATTCAAAACAATGTGTATGTACAGCCATTGTGTCCGTGTTCACCGCAGTCCGATTGTTTCAGGAGAACAATGCGACAGTTACGTGGAGTACTACAAGCAGATCACTGAGGATCCACTGTAGAAGACAAATACTTTGTGATGGACTATAAGACAAACTAGGAAGACTATCGCAACAGCCAAATGATTGTACAGTAGGCCGCCTGCCCGCACATTCGTCCGCGTTATTTCTGAGTCTTTTTTTTTTCTGCTCGACTTCTAAAGGTGATAACATGATTTTAAATAACATATAACATTGCTAAAGAGTTGGGTTTGGCTTGAGAATTGGCAAAAAAAACAAATCACTCAAAAACTGTCATCTGCTTTTTATGCAAAACAAAATCATTCTATTTGATCTGCCTTTTTAAGAGCTTAAAACACCTAAAAGAAAACTGAAATGAGAATGATTAGTGTTCACAAAAATTATGAAAATACAAAATTGCCAGAAATAGGCTTCTTATTAGCGATGGCAATCTATTTACAGTTAGCCCAGAATTTGGCACCTTCAGTAGCGTCCAGCAGCTCTTGTATCGTGTAAACAGAAGTACACACTTGACACGATATTAAGTACCCCATTGCTAGAAGTCTTTAAATATACTACGGACTCCAGTAGCCGAAGCTAAGAAAACCTGCTGTGACACAAATGTCTTTCAGCATAGGGAACCAATGGTTGGGAAGCACTGTCGCAGATGTGGGGCCAGAGCTATTGCCAGATCCGTTACCCGAAGCTGAAACAGTCAATATTGAATCATCTTCACTATGACAGTCATGTCACTCTTGAAGTAGTCCACACTGATTGGTCTAGTAGTCCGTCTGTTTGCAATCATTGTTACTAAGACATGTTGAGCTCCAAAAAAGGAATGAAACAAGTATCACAATTTCTAAATAATATCTACCTTTGAAATCGTCATACAGCATGTGCAAAGCCTTTTTATATCTTCTAACTGATATTATGCAATGTTTTAATTTATAATATTTCACAGGCATTCATTTCATTGTTCCTCGCATTTGTCCTATGTAATCTGTTAGATTATAAGTTGTTTAGTTGAAATTATAATTTAATGTTAATACTGTGTGTGGTCACTAAAAGAGAAAAGTAACGAGGCCGTCGAATTTAGTTAAAATTTTAATAATAAATCGATGGATAATTTCGAATAAAATGAAATTAATAGAAAACAAACAGTTAATTTATCATACTAAATTTTATTCGAAAACATCCATCGTCGGTTTCTAAAGAAGACCCTGGTTACGTATCTCTTTTGGTGACTGTACCTCTCCTGTTTAGTGTTCGAGTAAATATTTTTTATAAAATGATGACCAAGATGTACCGACAAGAGTACACTATCTTTCACTGTTTATCATTAAATTTTATAGATGTAATAATTATGACAAAATATTTATAATTATTTTAACAATGTTTCTCTAATTAGTCGAAAATATTATGTAAATTGTAAATAAATGTTTGTAAAAATGTTGGTTAGTTACATAATTAAGTAATGCAATGTATATTTTGTTATGAATATAGACAAATGTTATTTTCTTACTTTGGTTTTGTTACTGTTCCTTGACAAAACGGGGTACGTATGGATTCATTTCGCTATCTGTGCGACACAAGCTTTTATCTACAACTTTTGGATTTATTAGTGTCAAAAGGTCGACCTTTTCAGCTCTAATTACTCTATTAGGGTCACGAACTGTCAAGATTCGTTTAATTACCGATTTTATTGACCATGCAATAGGTACTTAGGCACTTACATAATAATAAATAATTGAGCGACGTGCTCGATCTTGATAAACCCCAGATAGTTCGGGAGAGGCTAGTTACAAGTAGGTACCATGGTTATTAACCGCCGGATCTAAACCATATTATTACATGGGTAATGGCGGGCCCGCGGGCTGGATGCGGTCCTTTACGACTAGATATAACTAGCGAAGTGTGTGTAACATACACGTCTGCCTATCCCATCGAGGAACACAAGCGCGAGGTTCATTTATTTATATATGCTTTATTGTATACCAGAAAATACATAACAACAAGAACATTTAACACAAAAAAACATACAATGGGCGGCCTTACCGCTTTCTGCGATCTCTTCCAGGCAGCCTTTGTGCAACAGTGATTGTGGTGCTTTTTAAGGTATTTTTGATATCAGGCACCCCACGCTTTTTTTCCATTATTTTGTACTTTTTAGTTTGGTTTTCAATGGAAGCGTGTTTTTTAGTTTTTTTAAACTATTATTTATTTTCTATTTTTTAGGGTGTTTCGAATTTTGAGACGTATGTCAGCGTAGTTTTTGAAGACAGTTTTTTTGCTGTCCTGGTAACCCTGGCAAGGATAATGGCACAAATTAGTTTGTGACGTATATCAGCGTAGTTATCAAAGACAGTTTTTTTTGCTGCCCTGGTAACCGTGGCAAGGATAATGGCATGTCATCGGTCCTTGACAGGTGTGCAAAATTTGAATGAAATCTGGTCGTTTAAAGTGGGTCAAAATCGCGTTAGAAGGAGTCGGTTACAAACAAACATACAAGTGAAAAAAAAATAGAAAATTTAAAAAATAGAAAATTTAAAAAATAGAAAATTTTATTTCGGAACAATAACACAGGACAAGTTTGACAAGTAAAACGATGGTAGCTGCAAAAGTATAAACTGTAGCGCAGCTAACAACGCCCTTCTCCAGATACAGAATGGAATGATGTTCCATGCGAAAAATTCTTAATAATTTAGATTTATATAATTAATATAGAAACAAAAAAAAAAAAATAGTCTAAAATATACAAAATAAAAGGTGTGATTTGGGATGTATTTTGACGTTGAGTTTATGTGGTGAGTGTATGGTGAATGGGTGTGTAGGTGAGTGACAGTGAGGTGTGCGAGGAGTGTTGTGGTTCTGTGTGTGAGGGAGTGATGAGTATTTTACACTTCCACGAGTTTCTCTGTTTCATCATAATTTTGTGATTTTAACCAGGAGTTAAGTTTCATTTTGCATTTGCTCTTTGTTAGTGGGTAGATGTGCAAGCTTTTGTTTAATTTATTGTAGATTTTTGAGCTTATGTGTTTGAAGTGACGACTTGCAGCTACGGTTCTACGAAACTCAGTGTTACAAACCCTATTCGAGCGACGTGTAGAACAATTTTTAGGACTAAACGGAAGTTGGCTGTGTTTGCGAAGGATAGTCTGCAGGATAAATAACTGTCTGACGGAAGCTAATTTAAAGCGTGTAAAAATGGGGTTGTCACTGGTGGTTATTTATTGACAAGCTACCGCCCCCGGCTTCACCCGCGTTGATGTCGATAACTATCCCACAGGAACGTGCTACCGGGACAAAAGGTAGCCTATGCCCTTTCTCAAGGTCTAGTTTATCTCTGTACCAAAATCTCATAAAAATCGGTTCAGTGGTTTAGGCGTGATAGCGTAACAGACAGACAGAGTTACTTTTGCATAATAATAAATAAAGTAAAGAAGTAGGGTTGTTACGAAAGATATAAAAAATATCTACTTACTATAGAAATAAAGTAGAACTAAACATTTTCATGAGGATTTGCCTACGTTATTATTTTCATGAAGGCGAAATTCAAGGATGACTCTATTAAGGTACTATTTGTGGTAAAGATTATCGCCAATTAGAAACTAGGTATCGAGTTTAGTAATGCTTTCAGTTGTAAGTAGATAAGATAACAACACCGATAGAGAATCCTATTTTCATTCTTCTTAGCACGTCAAACCAGAATTTGACTACAAGTATGGCACCTTCAGAAGCATCCACAATATCTTCAACCTGGAGGGGGGAGTCAGGAATTGCACGATTAAAAACTACATATATTACTTCTATTTAATTTTGCCTTGCCTTTTTATGGTAGGAGCAAAGGGCATTTTACTTGTCCACATTGGACATGTGAAATACAAATGGACATAGTATAGATAAGGATTTAGGTAATTTTATGAACCTCAGTACTCATCTATCGGAATATATGCCTAACGTCATTTACATAAATACCTTACACACAAACATATTTATCATAGATCATTATTTATGTCAGGTCTCAGATATAGATACAGACCTCTGACATGGGCTTATAATCATTTTGATAAGACAATGGTATTCGTTCGTTAAGTAGATTTCTATAGGTAATAGATATTTCCAATACTACCTTCCCAGCTAATATTAGAAATTGTGTGAGTTGTCTGTTGTCACCTTCCAACTAAGCTGAACAATGATGCATCCAGGGTAAGAGCATGCAGCAGCTACAATCCCCTTTAAGTGATACAGTGATTTGTGATCACAAGCTGTGTAAACATAATAGTAATGTTATCACTACATGCCTCTCCCCAATCAAGGTGAAAAGAAAAGAATCAAAATGCAGTTCAGAGTATCAAGGTTTATATTTATAAATATTGGGTATCATGTTTGACATGTTTATCACTTTTTGTAAAATGCAGAATAACAAGGACATTAACATAAATGCTTACAAAAATAGAAAGTCTTGCTTAAAATTAAAACTGTACAACAGCACGGATGGATTTTCCGACATGCATCAGGTGGAAAGCCTCATTGATCTCCTTCAGAGGAACATTGTGGGTGACAAATGCATCCAGAGGAAGTTTGTTTGCCAGGTACTCATCAACAAGCTTTGGTACACTGTCACGGCTTTTGTAGCCTCCGAAAGCTGTTCCCTTCCAGGTACGTCCAGTAACAAGCTGGAATGGCCGAGTGCTGATTTCTTCGCCGGCAGCAGCCACACCAATGATGACTGACACTCCCCAACCCTTGTGACAGGCTTCCAAAGCAGCACGCATGGTGTTCACATTACCAATGCACTCAAAAGTATAGTCCAGACCTCCATCAGTCAAGTCAACAAGAACCTGTTGAATGGGTTTGTCATAATCTTTGGGATTCACAAATTCATTAACTCCAAACTTCTTAGCTACTTCGAATTTATCAGGGTTGATGTCAACTCCAATGATGCGTTTAGCTCCGGCAGCCTTGCAGCCTAATGCAACAGCAAGACCAACTGCTCCCAGACCGAATATAGCACAGTTTGTTCCAGGTTCAACCTTGGCTGTGTTGAGTGCTGCTCCATAGCCAGTGGGGACTCCACAACCCAACAGGCATACTTTATCTAGTGCTGCTGCTTCATTGACTTTGCACAGAGAAATTTCTAGAACAACTGTGAATTCACTGAAAGTGGAGCATCCCATGAAATGGAACAGTTCCTGTCCCTTGCAGCGGAAGCGGCGAGTGCCGTCGGGCATGACGCCTTGGCCCTGTGTGATGCGCACCTTCTGGCAAAGATTGGTTTTGGGGTTCAAGCAGAACTTACATGTGTTGCACTGGGGAACGTACAAGGGCACGACGTGGTCTCCGGGCTTGACGGAGGTGACTCCCTCGCCGACACTCTCGACGATGCCACCACCCTCGTGACCCAGCACAACAGGGAACACTCCCTCGGGGTCCTTACCGGAGAGCGTGTATGCATCAGTATGGCAGACTCCAGTCGCGGTGATCTTGACGCGCACTTCACCAGCTTTAGGCGGGTCTACTTCGATCTCTTCGATGGACAGAGGCTTGCCGGCCTCCCACGCGACGGCCGCTTGACACTTGATTACTTTCCCGGCTGTCGACATGTTCGTGCGCACTGGGTGACTGCCACAAAAAAAGTAAATTATACAACACAACTAGCTGATTATATGGAACGACCACGTTACGTTTGAGACAACGTTTGTATGTAATTATGTATGTCGTAGTGGTGATGTAATAAATATGAACGATAAGAGCCAAACTTCAACGCTGATATCCTTGAACTCTGATCATGAATTTTCAAATTCGGAAATAACGCTAGATAACTTCTACTACAGTAACTACCTAAATTAATTGTCGAATCACAGAATACCTATACTACGAATAGAGTACAGAAATTGATGGGTAGATGGCTCAGGTAGGGATGCAAACGATACATCGATGTTTTTCAAAAATCGATATATCGTTCATAAACATCGATGTTTTAACATCGATATCGAAAACTAAAACATCGATGTAACATCGTTCTTCATGAACGATGTTTTATGACCGATGTCAGCAACACACACAAACATATATGTCTCTTAGTCACAAGCATAGATTTTTGTATTTTATTGTCTCGTTCGCTCTGCTGCAATTCAAACGCGCGCAAAACGAAGCAGTTTTTGGGAACACTGGCTGCCGACTACTGACATTGACAGCCATTATTTTGTTTGTTGTTAGACGTTCACCGTATCACAGAAGTCACAATCAATTAAGCAAATTAAACGCAATTATTGTTAACTGTGATAGATAACTCAACTGTGTATTGCTAAAGTACAAGTGTATTGTAAGTATTATTATATATTTCATTGGTTTAGTTTAAATAGTGAGCTTAAAAAGGTAAACGTTTATTAATAGGTTATGTGATGTTAGTTGTTGTTGCTTTGACTTATTGTATTATGTAGTTTCAAGATATTATCTATTAATATTACTTAAAGTAGGTACATATCTCTCGATTTCCAGTTATTTGGTCTAATAAGAAATTATTTATACGTTAATTTGGTTACGAAAATAGTGTTGGGATGTGTATATCGAATAATGTTATCTGATATTCGATTATTTGTACTTTACTAATATATACATTTTTTTTAAATCTCCCATTTTTCTATAGGTAGGTACTTTTATTTACTAGCCTTTATTACAATGTGAAAATTTTTCATATCGAAGTGTGAAATAGCAATAAAACTGCTAACTAATTAAACATATTTGACAAGTATGGCTTACTGATATTACTCGAAAATTTCAACTTAAAAATAACACAATAAATTAATATTAATTAAACAATTAAAACATAAGAACAGAATTATAAGTGTATTGTCAAGATTTTAACATGTAATATATTTTATTAACGAATTGTTAAAAATAATTTTACTGACGAGTCCGGAGGTGGTGGGCGTGCGCGGCGTGCCGCTGATCTTGTCAACATTTTTTCAGTTTATCCATTTGATTATTTTTCAATTATTTTCATTGTTGTTCGGAGGTGACATCTGTCATGTCACCCCCGAGCCGGCAGTTTTCGATGAGATTTACATATTTTTAATGTGAAACGGTCTTTTCTATTATTTTATGCTATGCCTAGTAAAGGTTTAGGCTATTAAATTAAAAATACTTATGAAAATTGGTTTAAAATTATTATGACTATTTAAATTGAAAAAACTGAAAACTGTGACGTCTGTCGGCGCGGTGTTGCCATTTTACTGAAAATATTTGTGAAAAATAATTGTTTAAGTATTACTAATTAATTCTCAATATTGATTTTTTTTACAGATAAAATGCCACCTAATAAAAAGAAAAGTAAAATTTGGAATTATTTCAAGAAATGTGACAATGACAAAGAAGCTGTTTGTAAACTTTGCAATAAAAACCTAAGAACGTCAGGTAATACTTCTAATATGCGGGGTCATCTAGAGAAGGTGCACCCAGAGGTTAATCAGGAGGTTGTAGCAGATGAGCCAGTTGAAAAGAAAAATAAGACCTGTAATGATGACGAAAAAGTTCAATGTGAACAACCCGTAGCAAGTACTAGTACTGCTACGGATGTTGTTATTGTCGATTCCAAGCATATTCCTGATAGACCCACCTCGAATGTCAAAGAATTATTTAATAATATTAAAAGCATATCAAGTGCTGAAGGTAACAAACATAAAAAAATCACTGAATCGATTGCGAATTTCATCATCTTGGACCATAAACCGTTTTCAGTTGTAGAAGGTAAGGGATTTATACAACTAATGAAGGAAGTTATGCCTTTATATAAAATCCCTTCAAGAGAAACTTTTAAAAAACGTATAGACGAAAAATATGAGATCATGTCAGAAGTTTTCAAAAAATATATAAAAGAAGCAGAACATTACTGTATTACGTATGATATATGGACTGAGACAATGCAAAATAAGTCGTTTGTTGGAGTCACTATACATTTTTTAGAAAATTCCAAGCTCACGAGCGGATCTCTGGGAGTTTTTGAACTGTTTGAAAAACATACAGCTGAATACGTACAAAAGAGACTTACAGATATTTTGCAGGAGTGGAATGTTTCAATTGATAAAGTAACAGCTACAGTAACTGATAATGATAGCACGGTGATGAAAGTAAATCGAGAGATGTTTGGCGAAAAAAAAATTATACCTTGTTTTGCTCATACAGTGAATTTAGTCGTCACGAATTCATTGGATAAATCTAAAGATGCATCTACCATCATAAGTAAAGTACGTGAAATTGTAAAATTCATAAAACGTAGTGTCAATGCCAGTGACGAATTGCGCAAAAAACAAAGAGAGAATGGAATGAAGGAAGGCCAGACAAAGAAACTAATATTAGACGTTCGTACGCGGTGGAATTCCACCTATTATATGTTGGAACGTTTTATGGACTTATTTGAAATAATTGGCGTGATATTGTTATGCCGTTCAGATGCGCCACCGATGATAACTTCAAGTGAAGTAGGCTGTCTGCGCGAAATCATTCAACTTTTACAACCCTTTGAGAGATTGACGAAAGAAATTTGTGGGCAAAATTATATCACAGTGAGTAAAGTCATTCCTCTCGTAAGCTGTTTACGAAACATGTTAGATAAATATTCACCAACATTTGAATGCACCCTATCATTAAAAGTAGAAATTGACAAGGAAGTTTCAAAGAGATTTGACAAACTAGAGCAATGTTCATTGTTGGCAATTGCTACCGCCTTGGATCCTCGTTTCAAGCTAATGCATTTTAAAGATCCTATTGCAAAGGGAAAAGTCATAAATTACATAAACAATTACTTAATGAGTAATGAAATGAGCGGAAATGAGTCTTCTGACGAATCGGAAAAAGGCGATAATAATGAAAGTGACATATGGAGCTACCATAAAATATTGACGCACAATAATATGAAAAAAAATACGAAAGATAAAACTAAAGCAGAAACAGAATTTCATATGTTCATGTCATCCACTGTTACTCCTATAAAGGGAAATGCGTTGGAGATGTGGGATGACATGAAGGGGTTATTTCCCAGGCTTCATAATTTAGCTATGACCTATTTGCCTATCGTGGCAACTTCGGTACCCAGTGAGCGGTTATTCTCTGAAGCTGGAGCTACAATCACCCAGGAGAGAAACCGCTTACTGGGCTCCAGGTTGTCAAAATTACTGTTTTTAAATTCCGTGTTAAAAAAATAAATACATACTTGTTTTCTGTCACAATAAAATAATGATTATTCTTTAAAAATAAATGTTAAAATAAATGAAGTAGTGTCTCATTTCTGCTAAAAAAAAAACATCGATCAAAACATCGATATATCGTTCATAAAGTTCGATGTTTCTAACATCGATATTTCACTTTTCACGATATCGATGTTCTAACATCGATGTTTTTTATGAGCGATGTTGCATCCCTAGGCTCAGGCGATTCGAGGTAAAATTATAGAACTTCTTTTGTTTTTATTTACTAAAGTCAATAAAATTCAGACTAGACAGAGAACACCACAAGTTAGTAACAACTGCCGCCGTAGGTCCATACCATAGTTAGGCCTAGTGCCTACCACACACACTCGGCACCGGATACATTAATGCCTGCAATTTTTGCTTTGTGTAATATCCGAACGAACTGAATGTCAATACTACTGTCAAAACTATGCATAAAATGCGGCATTTGTTAAATTTCGAACTGGAATGACACAGACAGAACCAACGACATATTGTCGTGTTTGTATTGTACAGGCGGTATTTCGTGTTTATAAATTAATATTTGTGAAAAATAATGGCTAAATTACATAATTACTACGTGCTGTGCCCATTAATTGATCAGAAAAGTTTTCTCGGCGTTGCAGAAGATAAAGAAGCAGAACACGTTATTGTTACTTTAGGACGAAATGTCGTCAATAAATACCAAGTAAGTTCTTAGATAACTATTTAAACAATCACAAGATTATTTCAATACCAAATTTAAAACAGTGACAATTTATTTTTGTGTATTAAAGCCATATTCATTCACATAGTTCATTCGTAAAGGTTATGACCATACCTTACTTTTTCAGCTTTCAGACCAAAAGCAGGTCGGTGGTTGGACATCAAAAGACCACATAACATCTACTGTAATCTACGACAAGGAGCAAGCAAGCTATATCGGTGTGTTCAACAAAAATACCATCAAAACATGGAAAGAGAACTCAGAAAATTTGGATAAAATCAAGAAATTCAAGGTAACTTATCATAAATAGCTTATCTTGCAAATTATTAGCAGCTGGCTTTACTATACAGAATTCAGGGAATAAGAACCTGTTAGGTAACATAATAAAGAACTATCATATTCACTTCTAATTTCATTTCCAGTTTCCCCTGAATATCCTAAAAGTCATCCCTAGGGATGAGAAGTCATCACTCATCGTGTTCTCCAATGGCAACTGTGCTTCTTTACCGTATGCACTTGAGAACAGAAAGACTTATGAAAGAAAGTCTCTGTTGAAAGACACCGATACAATTGTTGAATCAGCTTGCTACACAATCAACAAGATAGACTTCATATGCTATATTGTCAAGAATAATAAAGATAGCTATGAAATTCTTAACTGTCCATTACGAGATGAGCTTGGTGACATGGACAGATCCAAGTTGATGAGGACCAAAATTACAAGACCTGATGATGTTTATGTTGTTGGAAAGTTTATCTGCACCGAAGAAAAGAATGCCGTATATATTTTGTGTAAGTATTGAGTAATTTGCTAATTATTTTCAATGCTACAGACAAGTTTTACATTTATGGGAGTCATATTGAACTAGTGATTGAGTGTCTTTTTGGAGAAATAAAAAGAAAAAAATCCTTAAATCTATTTTATTATCCGTTTACAGGGAGTGATGGAAAGATGACAGTATATAACTTTAAGGACTGGAAAACAATAGGTAGTGTACCATGGGTATCAACTCTGTCCAGTGTATCCCTAGCCTGGATGGGCAAGGAGCATCTCATAGTGTTTGGAAGCAACACAGAGCAAGATGGAGCCATCATTATAGCATACAACATAGTACTTGGAGTTGGGTCATGCAGGTACCCCATGAAGATGTATGCAGAAGGTGCTAAGTTATATTGTTTCCATGGACGCATCATTTTAGAAGCGTCTAACCATATTGGCATGTTGCCATATGTCCTACAGACAAAGAGGAATCTGTCAAGTCTCTTAGGATCCCATGAAGTCATTCAAGATGAGTGTATGGAGATAGCAGACTGGGATTCACCTACTGAACCTCAGTTCCCAGTCAATGATGAGACAAAAGACCTTGTTAAACTAGGTCTCACAGAAAGAAGTATATGTAGCAATGTAATACCTCCACTGTTAGAAAAGGATGACTTTAGAGCTGTGTACCAAACACTCAAGCAGTTCAAAGACATTCCAGAAACAATTTTAGTGGCATTGCTGAAGTATTCTATAAAACTTGTGAACCCAAATAATATTGATGTCACTGATACTGAAGAATTCACAAAACTATGTTCTGGTGAGCACAGAACTAAGAAAGAACAAATAGTGCACAGGGCTAAATTTGAATTGCTAAACTTTACTCTGCAAATCTCATTCAGTGATGCACTGATTATTCCACCATTGAGAAGTGGCCTCAGTTTGGATGACACTCTTTTTCTCATGACATACATGGCACATGTACTTCTGCATTCTGACAAAACTATGGACACAGACTATGAGAGCAAGCTGTTTGATTGGTACACACTATTGATGGATGCATTCTACCAACAGTACTTGATGACAAAGGATGAGAAAGTAACTTCAGTTTTGCAAAACACACTGAATATTGTATTAGAGCTTATAAAGCAGCTACACACAGTCAGTGAGATATTACCGGTTATAAACAAGTTATTGTCTGGTAAGGTGATTGACAATGATGAAGATTCTATGTCATATGCCATTGAATTAATGCAAATATAACATTTTAAGTGTTTTACTGTTCTTTTATTTATCTAATGGAAAAGAACTCCACTACTACTCTACTACTCTCTCTACTACTTTACTGATCTAAAGTAATCTAGTTGAGGAAAGAAATAAAACACAAATTATTACTCTATAGTCTTTTTATTGGCAGCTCTAGCAAACTGGACAACCATTGGTTTCTCCTTCAGCATATAGCCATTAGTTTCATTCAGGGCTGCTTCTGCTGTGCTCACAGCAGGGAATGTCACAAATGCTTGTCCCTTCATCCTACCTTCCTGCATGACTCTCACATCAAAGCCTGTTAGTTCTTCATCAGTCAATCCTTCAACATATCGCTTATAAATACTTTTCAGATCTTGTTCAGTCACAGTTTTAGCCAAATTTTTTATGTATAATCTCATTGATGGTTGCCCAGGATGATAGTTTTTGAAGACGGGTAGGATCTTCATGTCCTTATATGATATCCTGTTTCGTAACAATTCTTTCTTGGTAATAACAGGTTGGTCTGGTTCTTCGTGTTTTTGTTCAACTTCAAGTGGGTGCTCCTCTTTCTGAAATTTTCCAAGTTCCCCTATAATTTCTGGTTCTTCAGTGGGCTTTTGTAAAGCATCTTGATGGACATTTAGCATAATTCTCTTTGGTTCTTGAATTGGAGAAATACTTTCGAATACATCTTCTTGCTGAGCTACAGTTTTCTTAGTCTTAGCAGCTGGCATGGCTGGTGGAAGGTGCAAGGGATTGTGCCTGGGCACTGCTAGTTTTCTTTTTCTTGTTAATAGTTTTCTGACAGGCTGCACTTTCTGCTCATCCTCTGCACTTGATATCTCTGACTCTGGCTCGCTCACGGGTGGTGGTGGCAGCTGTATATCTCCAACAAAGTAATGTAGATATGTTTCTTTGAAAAACTCCATTGATTTCGTATTTTCTTCGAAAGGTACATCAAGACACATTTTGTTCATCAGATGTAAAGTTTGTGTATAAAATGGTTTGTGGGAAAATAATGCATGAATTATATTAATAGCTATTACTGGATTGATGTCTGGGTACTTGAAATTTAAATGTATTGGTGGAGGTTGATAGAAATCGATAGATGGATTCCACGCATTCAAAACTTTTAGGAATTGTTTTATTAAATTAGTAGTCTCCGAACTCTGTTCTACCTCTGGTTTGTCGCTTTTAACCGGTTCTTTTTCTGGAGAATATTCAACTACTAGACGTCTGTTGGCTATTTCAAGTTGATGAAGGCGCGACAGCGATGCTTTTGCTTTGGTTGCGCTACTAAATGAAGCAAAGACGTAGTTTCGTTTGGATCTTGTCTCCCAAACTTCATCAGCTCCAAAATGCTTCAAGAGTTGTTGCTTTTCTTGAAATGATAGCGTAACTGGTAAATGTCTTATCATTAACACTTTTGACATGTTTTATTTTTTTATTAACTACCGTTATTGTAAAACCTGATGAAGCCAAACTAAACAAAATATTTTTATATTTTGACGTTGCCCACTCGATTTTAATCAAGTTTATTTATCATACTGTCATGCCCAGCTGTTTTTCACAGATAGCTGAAACGGCTCCTAATATCAGTAAAACGCATGAAATATGCGTGTAGTACATACTAATTCCATGAATCGATGCACTTTTGACTCTAGATGTGACGTGAAGGCCTGCACTGGCATTTTTCGGTGAATGTTCTAACCAGCCCGCGAAATTCAAATTTTCTGACGTTTTTTGCAATTTGCAGGCCAGTGCTAGGTTGTATGTTGATTAAAATATTATTCGCGAATGTAAGACATATGTAGTTACAGAATTATAATCATCAAAATCATCGCTCTAAGTTCAGTTCATAAAGCTGTAGGAATGAGTTTTTCTGTTTTATTTTTTATTTCCTGGGCCTTTATGAACTTGGAGGGTTGTATTGGTGATTTTAATGATTATAATTCTGTAACTACATACGTCTTACAGTCGCGAATCATATTTTATTCAACATACAACCTAGCACTGGGGCCTGCAAATTGCAAAAAACGCAACAAATTTTGAATTCCGCGGGCTGGTTTAGAGCGTTCCCCTTAAAAAATGTGCAATATTTGATTTTCTAACTTCAATTGTTTTTTTTATTTTTTTATTTAGCTTTTACGGAAAAATTGATACTTCGAAATTTTCTACACTAGTTCCGACGCGGAACTAACGCGGCAGAAACGGCTAGCAATATCAATGTTGCGTTTGAAGAGAAGACTGCTAATGAACGCTCCGTGCGTTTTTGTGCAAACTTCGATTTAAAGAACGAACCACGTGGAAGACCGCCCACACAGATGAATAACGCTGACATGGTGGAAGCTAATCCGAGTCAAACTACCCAAGAATTAGCAGCTTGCTTTAACGTTACCTGTCTACAATGTTGACTCATTTGCATCAAATCAATCAGATAAAAAACATGAAAAATGGGTGCCTCATGTTTTTACTGATCTGCAGAAAGAAACGCGTGTTGAAACTTACTCTGACTTGTTGAATCTGTACAGAAATGAAGGAATATTGGATCAAATTGTGGAATGTGACGAAACGTGGATTCTATACGATAACCGTTAGGGGCGTCCATTAATTACGTGAGGCAATATTGAAGATTTTTTGAACCCCACAACAAAAAAAAAAACACGTTAGATTTTTCAAAATGCGCAATTTAGTGTAGTGTAGATACGTTAATTTGAGCTTATTTGTGTTAAATTTATGCGTTTTGTTTGGCTAACTTGGCTGGCCGATGGCGGTACAAAAATCATGGGGCTGTTTTGCCACATTACCGCATTTATAATTATTATTTTATAGGATTTAGCCATATTTTAGTGGAAAAATATGTTTTAGTTATTTAATTTAACCCAGTTTATTTTACATTGTTATTTACAAGACCTCCCTCTCTGCCACGTGACATAGAGTGAGATTCCGCTTGACCTTTCATACTATTAAAAGTATAATAGGTTGGGGAAAAAGTTTCTTCGCATTTTTTAAGAAAATTCAAAACATTTTTTAATAAAGTTTATATACATTTAACTAAAGTATGTAAGTACCATTTTGTTCGATAACTTTTTGCCATCTTGTAGGTAGGGACATGATCCCATTGCTATAGAAATTTTGGGACTTCTGGTCAAAATACCGCGACAAGTGGTTTTGGCAGTCCTCTCGTGATGTTAACCTGACACTGCCTAAAGAATTCTGAAGAGACCGAAACAGGTGGAAATCTGAAGGTGCAAGGTCTGGACTATACGGCGGATGCATTAACACCTCCCAGCCAAACTCTCTTAATTTTTGTTGGGTGGCTAAAGATGTGTGAGGTCTAGCGTTATCATGATGAAAAACCACACCCCTTCTGTTGATTAATTCCGGCCGCTTTCTCTCATCTTCTTGCTTTAATCTCATCAGTTGTTCGCAGTAGAGTTCAGAATCGATGGTCCTGCCTGGTGGTAATAGCTCATAATGAATAATGCCCTTCCAATCCCACCACACACACAGCATCACCTTGTTGCGAGTTAACCCGGGTTTCGCCACAGTCTGTGAAGCCTGACCGGCCTTTGGTCACGACCTTTTTCGCACGTTCTTGTCATACGTGATCCACTTTTCATCACCAGTTATCAGCTTCTTCAAAAATGGTTCGGTTTCATTACGTCGTAATAAAGAATCACAAATGAGTACATGGTTCATTAGGTTTCTTTCAGTGAGCTCGTGAGGTACCCAAATGTCGAGCTTATTTGTGTACCCAGTTTTTTCAAATGCGCCATAACTGTTTTGTGGTCAATTTCCAGTTCTTCAGCTACGTCGTAACTACTGGTATGCCCATCTTGCTCCACTTTTTCAAAAATAGCATCCATTTTATCCGTAATAGGGCGACCAGAGCGACGTGCATCTTTGACATCAAAATTTCCGGATTGAAAACGCTTAAACCAAATTTGTGCTACTCTCACAGACACTACACTAGGTCCATAAACATCGCAAAATTTTTTCGCGGCTTGCGTTGCATGTTTAACTTTTTTGTAGTAAAACTTTAAAATGTATCGAATTTCTTCATTAGATTCACTCATCTTGACGGTACGAAAAACATGAAAATCACACATTTTCCTAATTTGAATTTGGAATTATGTTCTTTAAAATTTAAACTTTCAATGATACCAAAACCAGCCAGATACAAATAGTATAGCCAAAGAGATTTTATTACAAGTTCATACATACTATAATGCGAAAAGACTTTTTCCCCAACCTAATATTTTAGGTTGCCTGGTAATTAATTAATAAACTTGTAATGGGTCATAGTAGAAACAATGGCGATTCAGAAAAAAAAAAACAAAAAGTATTACTAACAAAAACAAAAAGTAATACTAACATAGTTTACAACTACATATTGAGATTTTGAGCATGCAGAGCATGCAATGTATCTGAGCATTTAGGTGGAAATAAAAACAGTAGACGTTATAATAGTATTGATTAAATAAAGTCTGTTTCAAACCTGCTTACCCAATATTCGCTTTACAAATCTATTATCGTTGTGAATTGGTTAGTCTGTATTTATTTTGTTTTTGCAAAACGATACTCTCTAGATTCTATCGTTAAAAACACCACCAAAGCATCGTGGTGTTATTTAGGTATGTCCGATCTGTTTGTCGGAAAAATTATGTCGAAGGGATCGCGCTCGGTATAAAATGCAATATTACTCTAATAGGAGAATTTAGGGTGTAAAAGCGAGCAAAGCAAGGTTGGGACTTGGGGCACTCCGACTCGGGCAAGTTAGGTTCGAAGTTCCATCTCCGTCGCATTTTTTTTTTAAAACCACCCAGAAGTAAGAGCCCTGCGAGGTGGGACTCCGTCGACTACGCATTATTATTATTCAATCAACTCAGCCTATCGCAGTTCACAGCTGGACATAGGCCTCTTGTTCTTCCAGCCTGTGCCACAACACTCTGTCCTCCGCCTTCCGCATTCAGTCTGTCCCAGATACCTTCTTGTGGTGGTCGGTCCATGTAGTTGAGGGGCGTCCCACAGTACGCTAGCCGATGCGCGGTCTCCTCTCCAGGATTCGTCAGGTCCATTGGCCATCGGTCTTTCGACAAACATGAACAGCCCTCTTCCACTTAAGTTATGTCGGTAACTGTAGTTCTTTTCCGGATAACTTATTATTATTGCCATTCAAAAAAGCCATACCTGGACTTGTTAGCGGCAGGATCGGCTCCAGCTATTGAAAAGCGTGTTCCGTGTTTGCCGTTTCGTAAGTCAGTAAGTATTTATTTGCATAAAATATGGTATACATGGTGTTACAATAATTTACAATAAAGATCTTACATGTTTTGCCAGAATTGTACTTAGCATGCATATGTTCACTTAATACTAACATGAGAATTTGTTATCCATAAATTCTTTAAGACTATAGAAAATTTTCAAGTTTAACCAGTCAAACAATTTTCCCTTAAATAATCTGGAGTTTAAGTTTTTTATGCTACTCGGTATGTTATTATATATATTTACACAATTATATACCTAAGCAGCTTTTATTATATTTAGCAAGCTTGGGAAGATCATGCAGAACGAGTCTCTGTGGATCGCCAGCTCCTTGGATTAATATCATTGGCTGATATAAACAGGTCTTTATGTTTATTAACTAACATACATATTTCAAATATAAAAAGCGACGGCAGCGGTAACAAACCTAGTTTCTTAAATATGGGTTTACAAGATTCCTCCGAGTGCATCCCGTAAATTGCCCTAATGCACTTTTTTTGAGCAACAAATGCTCGGTTTATATCGGCACTATTTCCCCATATTATAAGCCCGTAACGTAATACCGATTCTACATATGCATGATAGGTCATGAGAGCTGTTTTTAAGTTTGTAATATTTTTGATTTGTTTAAGAGCATATACAAATTTATTTATTCTCTTTGCAGCGTTATCCACATGCTCTTTCCAATTCAAATTGTCATCAATAATTACGCCTAGAAACTTCGTTTGTGCTACTTCTTTAATTTTTGATACGTTTAGTTTAATATTATATTTAGGATTATTACAGTTATTGAAATTAATATAAACAGATTTATTAAGATTTATTTTTAAATTATTTATGTCAAGACATTGTATTAATTTATCTATAGTATTATTAATGTCAGTCTCATGATTATTTCTAAAATTGTTACATTTTTCTGTCGCTATAATAATAGCTATGTCATCAGCAAATAATCTAAATCGGTGGTCAGTTATATTAATAATATCATTTATATACAGCAAGAACAGGACAGGCCCCAGTACACTTCCTTGTGGTACACCACATGTATTGTGCTTGTATTCTGATGAAAAAGGCACCTTGACTTGATTTTCATCAATTTTATCAATAATGACTCGTTGTTGTCGGCTACTGAGATATGATTTTATCCACTGAAGTGTAGGACCCCTGATACCCACAAGTTCAAGTTTTTTGAGCAACAGATTGTGAGAAACTAAATCGAAGGCTTTTGAGACATCAAAAAATAGCCCAGTGGTCAGATTTTTATTATTGATATTAGTAACTACAGCCTTTAACAGGGAGAGATTTTTTGGGCCCAAAATAGGCAAACTCTCTGGTGACATGAAGAGTAGATCAACCGCTTGGCGATGTCCTGCACTAGCACCTGGAACTCAGACCCTATGGCCCTAGTGATACGACTCATGTTCTCCAGCTGCTCCAGCACAGCCCGTCGTGGAATATGGGATGGTGCAAAGGTATCGACACAGCGTTGCATCCTACAACAAAGGCCTAACTACTTCCAAGGCATTATGGTCGTTCTTTCTGTTCTCTTTACATCGTCACGTGCAAAAGCAGCAAAAGCCATGTGGTTCTTAAATAGCTATGACGCATGATGTCATTGATGCTGGCCTTGTCGCATTGTCCGGTCTGCACTCTTAGGATAGGCCATGGATACCGAGGCAGTCACATCTTTACCGTATTGGCAGCGATGTGGAGACACGCAACGAATGCCCAGACGCAGACAACTAGCGACCCGAAAGGTGGTCTCAGCGTTGTCCAGCATAATGCCTTTGTTGGAAGACGCTAGCGCCTGAAACCAGAAGCACGACTCCCACTCACCCACACAGCTAGCAAAACGGCACGCTGTCCATTATTAGCATTAACGTTTTATGTCCGTAGGATTTTCAGTGTCCCAAAATGACGTTTTTTTACGAGCTTGTCAGAATCATAAGTGTCACTTGTCAGATTCAAAGTGTCAATTTCATCAATTTGTCATGATCATCAGTGCGGCGGTGCGCAGAAAATTGTTTGAAAACAATCTGAATTAATTTACCGGTAAATGAAAAAGTTGAATAGACGCGAAAAAAGATGACTTTCGTTTTAGACTTGTGATTGTGAACTTGTGTAATTACCATCATGGCATCAAAACCAGAAAGAAAAGTTGTAAAAGTCGTAGTTTTGGGCGATATCGGCAGAAGTCCACGTATGCAATATCATGCGTTATCTCTTGCAAATAATGGATTGGAAGTGAATATTATTGGATATTTGGAGTCTCAACCTCTCAATGAAATCTTGGAACACCCTCACATCACGATAACGGAGCTGCAGCCTATAAATATTGGACCCAGATTCGTGAGATATATTGCTAAAACGATATGGCAGACGATAAGCTTACTTTTTACATTATACGTCACCGGAAAATGTAATTATGTGCTCTGCCAGAACCCTCCAGCAATTCCAACATTGCCAGTATGTAGGTTATACTGCTTATTTAGTAAAGCCAAGTTTATAATAGACTGGCACAACTATGCTTATTCCATCATGGCTATGTCTCTGTCGCCTGATAACGTATTTGTTAGAATAGCCAGATTTATAGAGAAGTTGTTTGGTCAATCAGCAGATCATAGCATTTGTGTTACCTATTCTATGAAAGAAGATTTGATAATGAATTGGAATGTTCAGTAAGTATTTTATTTAGTAGGCATCATATTAGCAGAGTTTTATTTGTGGATAATGTTGTCTTCTATCTTAGTTCTTTATTTGTATGAATGAACAAACTATATTGGACATTTATTAGATCTAACTAAATTAATTTGCATCTTATTCTTTTAATTGACACTCAATTTTTCACACTCTAACATCAAACTGTAAAAAGGAACTGCTGTTATTAAAATTGTTTTTGTTACTATTTTAGCAATGCAACAGTCCTTTACGATAGACCACCAAAGCTATTCAAGCCACTCAGTTTACAAGAAAAGCATGATTGGTTTGTTGAACTAAGCAAAACATACCCTGGGTTTGTGGGCTCTGGACGTGAGCAGCTGAATGAGGACAATGACCAGGTTGTTGGAAAGACAATGTTTACTCAGGAGGTTAATGGCATGGTTCAACTGAGGCTTGACAGACCTGGCCTTTTGTTTAGCAGCACGAGCTGGACCCCTGATGAAGACTTCGGATTATTGATGGAGGCATTACAGCGTAAGAAATATTTTCTTTTTATTAAATGAATAATTTACTGTTTCTATTTTAAATTGCCACAGATATGCAGCTGGTAATATTAACTATGCTGAGTAGTGAGTTGTAAACAAAGAAGTTTCTTTAATTATCATTCTGAGTTAATCTAAAATTGTTGTCACCAGTTTATGAAACAAGTTATGAACTATCTAAAACCCTGCCCAAATTGGTCTGTGTAATCACCGGCAAAGGTCCTGAGAAGTTGCGCTATCTGAAGGAAATAGAGAGACGGAAGTGGCAGAACATCCAAGTCTACACACCATGGCTGGAAGCCGCTGACTACCCAAAGATGGTGGCTAGCGCAGACCTCGGTGTGTGTCTCCACACCAGCTCATCTGGCCTAGACTTGCCAATGAAAGTAGTTGACATGTTTGGAGCTGGACTCCCTGTTTGTGCATTTGATTTCCTATGGTAAGTTAAATATTATTTAGTTCAACGATAATCTCAGGCTTGCCTGTTTGTAATGTGGGTATGGATACTATATTCTACACCATCACTCTTCTTAGTCAATCTACATAGGTATGCATATTATTTATAATCAAAGCATGCTCTTCATGGTTTTTTTATGCCTCGTATTCTTTGCCCACAGCCTAGATGAGCTTGTCGAAAATGGCGTCAATGGATACACCTTCAGGTCTAGCGATGAACTCTTCAAATTGCTAGCCAACTGGTTCCTAGAATTCCCTGGCAACACCAGACAGAACCTGATAGCAGAGAGGATGCGCAAAGAAATTGCCACTTTCAGGGAAACCAGCTGGGAGGCTAACTGGGACCTCAGAATTAAAAAGTTGTTTACCTCCTGATCAGGTGTTGTTACTAGTTTTAGAGGCCAATGTTAATGTAAATGATACCTTTATAATTTAAGAGAAATATTATTGAATTATTATTATAAGAATGTGTTTTATTGGATTGCAAATGTATTTTATCACTAGAGATCGGATATTTAGATGCATATTCACCTAAAGTTGAAATGTTGGCTAATATGGAATGCGCGTTTTTACCGTGTTTTGTGTGTTGTTTTAACTAACACATACCACCCAACACACATACAGGGTGTGGCGTAAGTAGTGGTCCACCGTTCAGGATTCGATGAACCAGATAATTAACTAAAACAATTAAACATTTTTACCCAAGGTGTTTTTTTTTACAAAAATCGCTCTTGGACTTGATGGTGTGTTAAAAATTGGGGTTAAAATTAGAGAAGAACCAACTTTTTCTTCAAAAGAGCTGAATTTACATAAAAAATCATAATTTATCATGATAGCTCTAGTATTCAGCAGTAATTAACAGAAATCAGAAAGAAAAAATAATGGTTTTTGTTGAAACTACAAACAAATATGTAAAAGGTAGAAATTTCGTATGTAAATAAAAGACAAAAATGAAATTTTTTCGGAACCCTTGGGTAAAAATGGTTAAAATTTTTAATTGTTATAGTTAATTATCTGGTTCATCGAATCCTGAACGGTGGACAATTACTTACGCCACACCCTGTATGTATTTGCATCTGGGGTTAAACATAAATTTTAAATAAATATGATCCAAGAAACCCAGTTATTAAAATATACGAAGCCACTTCTGTGTTTTTACAGCTGAATTGTAACATTAGGTAAATATGCATCCGAATATCTGATCACTGGTTATCACAGCACTTACATAGAAGTTTTGAAAATATAACTTTTGCCTAAAGCAGGCAAATGTTATGGCAAAATATAAAAGTGTAAAATGGCTTTGGAGACAGGTCAGGCAGGTTACACAGGATACTAAAAATAAAGACAGCGATTTTATTAGTAGTTTTTGTAATTTCAATAGACTGTTTATAGGTCAACCCATCAAAGTAATTGAACATACAATAGTAATATATAAAACAAACAGCACTCAATGTCACATAACTTATACTAAGAGTCTCTCAATTTCTTGTTGGATGCCCTGGATCTGTGGCTTCAGCTGCGAGCCTTCATTGATCGTGATAGAACAGGATATAATCGGGCGGGATACACCGCACGCCCGTCCCAGGGCTTGTTTAGACCTAACAAATACATAAGGTACATTTTTGTCCTCACAGAGGATAGGAATGTGAAGCACAATTTCTAATGGCTCTGCATCAGCGGCCATTATAATGAACTCCGAGAGTCCTCTGTTCAACGTCTTAGTAGCTTCGTTGGCGCCTTTACGGAGCTGCTTGTAGTTGGAAGCTTGTTGCACCAAGTTCAAGATCTTCGCCGTGAGGGTGGCATCCGCTAGGGGGTATGCCTTGGGATTAACTGCAGCCTCGTCGCCCTGCAAATATAAATTAGTCAAGTGTAAGCAGACAGGCGGTAATATCAACATAACCTAAAATTTACCGCGTGAACGTATTTCATATTTCTTTTAACAATCTAGCATCTACATTTTCTCTGATAAAATCAATTTAACTATTTTATGAGATTTATAGGCGAATTTAGTGGAATAGAAACACGTGCTTACCATGTTGATTGTTTGTCGGTACAGTAGGGTACAGTGTTGATTTCTTAGTCAACCTCTCGGCGATTTCTCGCTTCACTGAGGACCTTGAATCACAGAGAAGACTTGGAGACTTTAGTAATTTAACTCGGTTTACTTAGTACAAATAGAGAGCAAAACAAATATAGTAAAATTTGCAGAAACAGCAAATGTGCAACAACACAGACAAAGGCTCAATCATGCACGCACATGTGAACTAGTGTTGTGTAGTTCGCGAACGAACTAGTTCGAAAGAGCGCTCCCATAGATGAACTACGCGAACTAGTTCGCTCATTTCCCGATCCATAGTTCGTTAGTTCATCAGTTCGCGACCGAATGAGCGAGGATGGCGTCAACCAAACTAATACACGGGACAAAATACAAAAAGGTTTTTGTAATCACTAAACTTGTTATTTATTGCAACAATAAACCTTGGTATTTTTTACAATCATGATCATTTTATGAATTATCATTCAAAGGTTTTTGCTGTTTTTAGAGTCCAAAAATTGTAGGTAAAAGTAGAACATTCCGTAATCTTGTCACATGCAGTACGAGCAAAATCTAAACGAGCGGACGATCTGCCTCTCTTTGATTCGAGCTGGGAGTGGATGAACCAGAAGAGCGGATGAACTAGAAGAGCGGATGAACTAGAAGAGCGGATAAACTAGACGAGCGGATGAACTAGAAGAGCGGATGAACTAGAAGAGCGAACTAGTTCGTTAAGGAGCGGTGAACTAAACTGAGCGATCTCAGTCGCGAACTACTATGCCCAAGCCTAATGTGAACGTGATGTCTGTCGCTAGTGAAGTATACGCAAAAAGTATCGATACCACAGGGTATCGATACTTTTGTTTCGATACCAAGTACTTTTGGAATCGAGACTTTTGTTCCGATACTTTTGAGGTATCGATACTTTCTAAAAGTATCGTACCTTGTCCTCATTTCTAATAAAAATAATCAGCTTATGAAAAAGAAAAATTATTCATCGATATTTTAAACAAAATACTTGTCACAACGTGTGGGATTTGTGACGAAGGAAATGTGCGGAGAAAAATATACCACGTCGAGGAAAGTGATTCCGACAGTAAATTGTCTGCGCTACCAAATTCAAAATATTAAGGCTCAAGGCGAAGACAAAGCAATAATTAATCAATTAAAAGAGCGCGCCATCAAAGAACTTAACGAACGATTTCGATCAACAGAATAATCACATTTTCGGTATCTCTATCCTGCGTGATCCAAGATTCAAAAACATTCACTTTACGGATCCCAATGCCTGCACCCGTGCGATTTCGCTTATCCGAAGGACAGTAAACGCAAATGACAGACCGTGCTCATCAACAAACTTCTCAGAATCGGAAACTGACACCATACACTTCTGGAGTCAACATAAACAACTGGCTCATGCAAGACATCAGAGGACAACTGAAGGGGGAAAGGGACGAGGTTGGACTATACCTTTCAAATCAAGTTTCTCCTCTCAAAGCAGATCCTTTGCACGTGTGGGAAGACATGAAATTCGTTTTTTCCATGGCTATTTAACCTGGTGAAAAAATACGTTTTTATTCCAGCATCTTCAGTGCCTTCGGAGAGGCTTTTTTCCGAGCTGGAGCCATTACATGACAGAGTCGTAATCGCTTGACTGGATCCCACCTGGATAAAATTTTATTCATGTCAGATTGCACAGAGGAAAATTGGCAGTTTTCTTAATAATTTTTCATTATGACAATTTATTTGTAAGTTTGATTGTGTTTAGTCGTGTAATTATAAGTAAAAATAATAAAAAACATTTTAATTTTAATATTTGTACTGATTTTTAAAAGTTTGATTATTTACTCCAAAGTAACGTAAAAAAAGTAAAGGTACCTACGTTTACGTACGTTATGTCTAACAGGTTCTAAATATCTATTGGATAATAGTGACTATTTTGTGAGACACGTTCCTGGTAGATTTTTTGCGAAACTTAGCAACACAAACAATACTCCATTCAGGTTTTTTTTATCTATTAAAAAGTACTCGATACTTTTTTTCCGATACTTTTTTGGTATCGATACTTCTGATACGATACTGGTATCGAGTAAAGTGTCGATACTTTTGAAATTTTGCGTATCCCTATGTCGCCCATCAAACACAAGTACTCTTGACCACAGATTCCCTGCTCGGTGACCACAGAATATGTATACCACGAGCACTCTGCGGTGCACTTTTTGACAAGCCTATAAAGCAGTGACAGAACAGTTTAGGAATGGGAAATAAATTGTAAACGGGAATTGATGGTAACAGGATATGGATAGAATTAATCCTCTAAAGAAGAGGGGAAATCTTATCTACGCAGCAAGCAAGATTCCGTCACGGCTCCGGCGCTCCAGGTCTCCTACGGTTCCACGCGAGCTTACCCTCACCAGCGCAACTTCGGCTTGCTGGCTGGCTTGCCTCAGCCGCGGCGGCGGGCAAGAAAAACCACATTCTCTTCCGCTCGCGGGTCGTCTCCGCGGACTTAAATTACGCTCAAGGGGTAGAGCAGACAAGACTACGTGTAGTCGGGTTGCAGCGATTCGTTTCAGTCACTAATTAAATACAACAACGTAATAGACTTTATACGAGAATATTTTATTTTAGGGTTAAAAATGCCATTTTATAGAAATGACAATACAGGATGTAAGGGTAAACACCGTTGTCACTTAACCCATGGGTAGTTTGACTTAAATATAAAATAATAGAACAAGTTACAAAAAAATAAAAAATAAATATTCCTAAAAAGGTTTAGAACGGACTTTATCCCACACCGCCCCCAAATTCATGGATATGCGCATGAGTGACGTAATCACTACAACGATCGCCGGCCGTCCTCACCCACACAACACATAAATACATATTACCTGTGATGTAACTTTCCCTTCATACTTTTCCTGGCTTAGGACAGGCACAAATACCTACCTTAGGTTTTGCGTGACGAGTCTAAATGTAAATTTGATTCGAAATGGCTTTGGATTTTAAATGATTTAAATACATTTTTTTATTATCTTCGTCCGTAGACAAAATGGAAATGTTATCGAGGTTTAAGTCACTGCGAAAATACCATCCGTGGTATCATGGTATGCGATCGTTATCATTTAGTTCTTGTGTGGGCACGTAGCCACTACGTTCCGTAGGTACGTAGCCTTTGTGTCGCCGCCAACTTCGTTTCACGGTTTGGCACAGGTTGTCCAGGGAACAATTCTGCGTACATCCTACGCGCCCCGTTCAGATTATTACCCGCAATGGCGTAAAGCCGAACCATTTCGGTCCACTGTTCATTTGTGTAAGACATTGTAAACAATTTACACGCGAGAAATGAGCGACTACGAGACGCGGCGCGGGCGTTACGTGCGCTCGGTACCGAGACTGACAGCTGACTGGGGTCGCGAACCGCGACGGCGCGACCCGTGCGTCGGCGTCGGGCAACGCGGGCGGCCAAGTTTGTTGCCCTCGCGCCTAGGGTGAAATATTCTTGTGGAAAAATACAGATTTTCCTTAAAAAAAAAGGTTGTTTTTTTTCATTGGTTCTACGTTCTATTAACGAAACCAAATCACTGGTTTCAGGGATAACGGTGTTTACCCTAACATCCTGTATACCTAGTAAAATTATTCCAAAAAATACTGTCATCTTCATAGAATATCGCAATTCGGGTTACGATAGGAATTATAAGGAATGATACGTCGGGTCAGGTTAGGATGAGGGTTACATTCTGAACAAATATGTGGCGTTCCGCGCATAACGGTACCAGTAGGGAGGTATTGAGTTCATGGATGTTTCGGTAAGTACCTGTGCCGCATAGGTCGGGAACCGTCACCCGGTTGCCACCATTGCAACTGCCCTGACGACACGGCGCAGCATACCCTTGAGGAATGCCACGCTTGGGCAGTGCAGCGCCGTGACCTCGTTATGGCGGTTGGTGCTGTGGATAGAATCTCGCTTCCGAGCATGGTTCAGTACATGCTCGGGAGTGAGAGCGCCTGGGACGCCGTCGCTTCCTTCTGCGAGGAGGTGATGGTCGCGAAGGAAGCGGCAGAAAGGGAGAGGGAGGACACAACCTCTCTTCCAATCCGCAGAAGGGTAACCGGGCGCCGGAGGGCGCGAAATGATCTCCGGCTGCCTTAGGGTGAGGCCTGCAGGCAACAAACTTGGGGAGTTTGTTGCCTGAACAGAGAAAGGCCCGTGACGGCGGCGCGCCGTGTTCCGCGCGCGCCTGTCTCTGATGGAACTGCGGCCGTTCGTGGCCGTTATGGTGACGGGGCCCGCATGTATTCATGCGGGTCAACACCTAGCCGGGGGAGCGTGACGAAATGCGCAAGCACTCCAGCACCCCGGCCAAAGGTAGCAGCAGAACACCGTGTGATTTTAGTCAGTAGAAGTCTGACAGACCCCTCCACCCACCCCAGGGTGGAGGACATCCATGAGGATGTCCACACGAAAAAAAAAAAAAAAAAGGGGAGGTATTGAGTTAAGGCCGGATGTAGAATCTAGAAGAGTCCCTTTATTCCCATGGCTCTTGTGATACAGGAACTCCTAGTACAAGAGCCAGGGCTACAAATGCTACAATGATGTCTGTAAACTGAAGTGAACAATAAATAAATAACTTAACTTATTATGCTCATTACAAAAAAAAAAAAACCTAATAAGCACTTTTTTTGTAACAGACATCCAAAGTTGAAATTCTGAAAAAACTAGTTTCGAGAAAATGGAGTTTGAAAGTTAAGGTTAAAAAACAATGCCCCACTCTCGGCAATTCCTGGCTACCGCCCAACACATTATAAGCATCAATGTATCACTAACATAATCAATACTGTACTGCAAGTATACAAATAGTATTAAAATTCAAAAACTCAACATAATAATTATGAAAATATCGACATATTCATAATTATTATGAAAATATCGACATATTCATAATTATTATGTTGAGTTCTGAGGCCGTCACACCAGGAGTGCCCCTTAAAGTTTTTTTGCCACCGACTTCCGAAATTAAAGTTATTTTACACTTTGTAGTGTTTTTTTTTTTTGAAGTGAAAACTTCTTTAGCGGCGTTGAGCACTTTTTCTGTAATGGGTATAAAATCTTAAACTCGCGTCAGGACACGTGACCTGATCGAAAAAGCGTAGGACGGATGGAGAGTAGACAGCTATCCCCTCTCTACGGCGCGGCGAAAATGTATGCCTGGGCCTACTGTTTCGTTTAGGCGGCGCAGGGCGCTTGCGCGAATGTTCGTCTATGTTACAGCGTGCCACGCGCATCCATGGATGGTGACAGCTGATGGCTCGACCGTCTGTGTAGTGATCACATTGTTGTGTATTCGTAAAATTCGTGAATATAAAGTGCTTAAAATATGGAAATTGAACAACAAATTATTCCCTAACCATTCCAAAATATCAAACATGCTCAACGTTAATAATCAAGTTTTCACTTCTGCCGGCACTCCCGGAGTGCAATTTTTTTTTTTTTTTTAAGGAAGTCGGTTGTTTTAGTAGTAAGTTTTTATTTTTAACGTTTTAGTTATGGTATATACCCCGCACTAATCTAATCGCGTTATTCGCAATGTTATTCGTTAATTTGTCGCGCAAATACTTTATGCAAATTTAAGACTTATATGGTTTTGACATGGACCCCATTGTCCGAATGGAACCAAATTAAAATAGGACCATACGGGAAGCACTAACTTTCAAATAAAAAAGAATAATCAAAATTGGTTCACCCAGTCAAAAGTTCTGAGGTAACAAACATAACGATGGTCCCTATTAACAATGTCGGATATGCATTTTTATCAATATTCACTCTTTTACATAAATAGAATCACAATAAAAAGATCTATCGTACGTAATTTTTTTTTTGTTGAAAATCATGATATTTAGCCAGTTTTAAAGATAATATTGTCGGTTTCCGTGCAACAGTGTTAGCAGTAAAACAAACTTTGAATTGCTCTACTGAACAGTAGTCTTTTTGCAGAACCGACATTGTTAATAGGGACCGTCGATAAAATGACATTGGAATCCATGCGAGTCTTAAATCTCATCTGGCTAGTACTTGTATAGGAATTAATGCGGGGTAGATACCGTAACTAAAAAGTTAAAAATAAACAACTATTTCCAGAAAAATAAAAAACAACCGACTTCCCTAAAAACACTACAAAGTGAAAAATAACTTTAATTTCGGAAGTCAGTGGCAAAAAACTTAAATACAGATCCTAAGACTACTGAACTAATTAACTTACAGGGTTCCACAATGTTCTTCTCTTTTATTTAGCCAATGTAATCCAAGAAATCGTGAGTTGGACTCACTTTGAGAGGAGCTCAATACCATCCGTCGATGTGACTTAGCCCAGCGTTTAAGATATTAAGTGCTAAAAATGTTCCAAATGTTCAACAATTACACGTTAATAATGCGCCGTTATCTAGAGTCAGGAAAGTACCTTGGAGTCTAATCTAAGATAAACACCTTACCTGGAAGCAAAAACAAAATACGTTTAAATTATCGTCATAGATGGGAATACCACGAAGTACCGTCTGTTCCATTCCCAAAGCAGATAAGTACATAATTTACAATTCCTGCATCACATCCCACCTAACCTACTTAATTGTGTGGGGTTCTGCACTGCACTACACTTGCACGTCACATCATGTGGCAAACACGTCAGTACTTTCGAATGGTTTGATCATCTTGCATGCATGTCTTTCTGTATGTATGACAGCTTGTAAATATTGTTACGAGCTGGGGTTCGGGATAAATTAATTTAAGCCAAAATTATCGAAACACACCACAGTTTAATTAAACAATCACAATATCGCAATAGTCAAACAGAGTCACTTGTTTCGCTTGTAATGTATCGCTTGATTCGTATTCGCTCGCTTCCGAAATCGAACTGCCCATCGGGCCGACAATCCGCTATTTATATCCCGAGCAGAACATTCGCGAACATTCAACACTTTTCCACAGTTTACAAGTAGATTCGAAACTTCGAGAACCTTCCACAGACATCTATTTACTGTTTAATCCCGCTACTCAACAATAGATGGCGGTGGCGTCTACGTACAATTGTTCGTAGTACTTGCTACTTGATAACAGATGGCGTCAGCGTGTCGTATCTAGAAGTTTCAACACTGCCCCATCCTTAGATGGAATTAGCGTGACGTTTCTAGACTTTTCGATCTACGTAATGTTGTCCCTTTCTGAGATGGAGTTAGCACGATGTTTCTAGACTTTACGATCTACGTAACACTGCCCCCTCCTTAGACATGCTCGTCCCGAGCATCATTATTCCCGTAATATCGTGCCAATCGATCTACATGAACAATTTTAGGCGCAGTTCGCAAACCCTTTTGTATTCGGTAAGTGACGTCATTGATCTTGGTCACAATCCGGTACGGCCCGTCCCATTTTGCCTATAGTTTAGGGGACTTCCCTTTGCTGCGCACAGGGTTATGCAACCACACTAGCGAACCTTCGTCGAAGCCAGTATTGTTCATCTTTCGATCATAACGAGTTTTCATTCTCTCGGACATCTGCTGGCCTGATTCTCTGACATGCTCATATACGTCATTCATCTTGTTGCGCAGATCATTTGCATAATCTGTTATACTGCGTGGTGAATCAGGTGGAATGCCGGTTATTAGATCAGCTGGTAACCTTAACTCCCTTCCAAAGTTCGCGAAGGCTGGCGTCACAGTTGTACTCTCGTGAACTGCACTTCGGTATGACAGAAGAAACGGTTGTATGTGCTTGTCCCAATCCTTTTGTCTGCTTGCTACAACTTTTGCCAGATATCTTTCCAACGTCTGATTAAATCTCTCCACCATTCCGTCAGATTGTGGGTGGTATGAAGTGGTTCTGGTTTTGTGAGTACCCATAACCCGACATGTTTCCTGAAACACTTGAGACTCGAAATTCCTTCCTTGATCGCTGTGGATTTCCAAGGGTACCCCAAACCGACAGAAGACTTCGTGGACTAATTTATCAGCGACTGTTGAAGCTTCTTGATTAGGGATGGCGAAGACTTCCGGCCACTTGGTGAAGTAATCCATGACAACCATGAAATATTTATTTCCACTTTCACTTTCGGGAAATGGCCCAGCGACATCTAATGCTATTCGTTCCCAGGGGGCTCCTACGTTGTACACTTTCAATCCACCCCTGCTGCGTGTGTGTGGTCCTTTTACCGCTGCACAACTGGTAAATCTGCGACACCAGTCTTCCACATCCTCTCGACAATGGATCCAGTAAAATCTTTCTCGGATCTTTAACAGAGTCCTTCTTACTCCCATATGACCTCCTGAAGAACCATTGTGGTAGAGCTGTAGAATTTCTGGTACCTTCGTTTTTGGGACTACCATTTGCAAGTGACAGCTATTCCCTCGAGCATTTTCCCATTTTCGGCACAAGACACCATCTTGGACCACCAAGCTCTTCCACTGTGCCCAATAACTTTTTGTGGTGGTACTCATCGCTGCAACATCACACCATTTCGGTTTGGGAGCATTAGCTTTAATCCACTCGAAAATTGGCCTGATATCTGTGTCACTTTGCTGAGCATGCTGTAGGGTTTCCTTCCATTCGTCACTAAGGTCCGTTCTTAGCATCCTGACAGGTACTGTTTCCTTAGCTTCTTGCCGGACACAATGCTTGCAGTCTTCAGGACAAGGTCTTCTTGATAAAGCGTCCGCGTTACCGTGAGACTTCCCACTACGATGTTCAATTGCGAAGTCATACTCTTGTAGCAGTTCAATCCATCTCGCCACTTGTCCTTCTGGATTCTTAAACTGCAACAACCACTTTAATGCAGCATGATCAGTTCGCAGGTGGAATTTACGTCCAAGCAAGTATTTGCTGAAATGCTGCAATGTCTTTACTACGGCAAGAAGTTCACGTCTCGTGACACAATAATTTCTTTCTGGCTTTGATAAAGATTTGCTGAAGTAAGCTATCACAACTTCATAATCTCCTTTCCGTTGAGATAACACACCGCCAATTCCAGTATTACTTGCGTCCGTGTCAACTATAAATTTATTTTCTGTGTCAGGGTAGCCCAAAATTGGGGTATTGCACAAACGTTCCTTTAAATCTCGGAATGCTATGTCACAATTCTCATCCCAACAGAACGGTCTCTTCTCCTCAGTAAGCTTGTGAAGAGGTTTGGCAATGTCAGCAAAATTCTTGACAAACCGTCGATAGTACGAGCACAAACCCAAAAATGCCCTGACCTGCGTCTTGTCTTTCGGGACTGGCCATTCCTTAACGGCGACGATTTTCTCAGGGTCTGTTTGGACTCCTTCCTTCGAAACCACGTGCCCCAAAAAGCTTACTTGCTGTCTGAAGAATGAGCACTTCTTTGGACTTAGCTTGAGATTGGCTCCTCGGATTTTTGATAGAACACGTTCCAAATTCTGAAGGTGGTCTTCGAATGTGCGGCCCACGATGATGATGTCATCTAAATAGACAAGGCAGGCATCTCCAATTAGTCCCGTGAGAACTAGCTCCATTAGCCTTTCAAATGTTGCAGGAGCATTGCACAATCCGAATGGCATGACGTTAAACTGCCATAATCCCTTTCCCGTAGAAAATGCGGTTTTCTCCTTGTCTTTAGGGTCTATTTCCACTTGCCAGTAGCCACTTTTTAGGTCTAACGTGGTAAACCACTTCATTCCTGACAGCGTGTCCAGTGTGTCGTCGATCCGGGGCAGTGGATAGCTGTCTTTCTTAGTAACGTCATTCAATCGACGATAGTCTACACAAAACCGCATGCTGCCATCTTTCTTTTTCACCAGGACCACAGGAGAACACCAAGGACTAGACGAAGGCTCTATAACTCCATCCTTTACCATCCCTTTAATCATGGTATCTACCTCCTTTTCTCTTGCCACTGGTAGTCTTCTGGGTCGCTGTCGTATTGGCAACTCATTTCCGGTATTAATTCTGTGTTGAACTAATCCAGTCTTCCCTATGTCAGCATCATTTCTGGAGAATATGTCTGCATACTGAAGTAGCATCTTCCTAGCCTTCTCTCTTTCTTCTTTTGATAAATCTTTACGACAGTCTTCCAAAAGATTTAACACGTTAAATCTTGCAGATTGGGTGTTATTTTGAGAAGGCTGATATTGGCATTCACGCATCCAAGCTACTTCCCCACAGGAACCCATCAACGCACCCTTCTTGATTACTTGCTCCTTTTCACTTGGGTTCAGTATGCGTACGGCTGCAACGTCAATTGCCTTTACCAAGGTCCGCGCAATTTTCCATGGAAGGTTTTCATCCAATCCTTCAATGAGAATACATCGGTTCTTCTGCCCGGAATTATGTGGGAGCCTAACTGGAACTATTGTTTCCGATCGGGGAGAAAGAACAATCTTCTTCAAGCAGTACACTTTCCCTGATGGTGCACCTTCCATGAAGACTTCTTCTGACCCACATTTTAGGACTCCTTGACTAACGTCGATCTCGCAACAGTGCTGCCGCATGAAGTCCAAACCTAAGATGCAGTCGTCCACTATGTCAGCCATGATGACCTTAGATAGTGTTTCCCAGTTTTAACTCCACTTCCTTCTCACCACGGACGGTTATGTGCTGACCGGTAGCTGTTACTAATTTTACGCCGTCATGCTTACCGAAGAAGTCCCCAAGAAAACGATTCGCTAGTTGGGAACTGACAACCGTGCGAGAAGCTCCAGTATCCAATGTCAGCTTACATGGTCTTCCGTTCACTTCACCTTTTATGACTAGGGTGTTCCCATCATGGGCTTGTGAGACCGAAATTCTTGGGGCTAATTTAACACCAGCCAGCACCCGCCCCGCAGTCCTGGCTTTGACTAGTTTTCCTGCTGCTGGGCGGTGATATCTGCCGCCTTTCTTTCTTGGGTCTGGTTTTCGTTAGCTGTGTTTCGCTTCGGGCAACTTGACCGAAGGTGACCTTTTTCTCCGCAAGTGTAGCACTTAGGGCTGTACCTCGGACGGTCACGGACAGGTGATGCTGCAACCTCCCTGATGCGATGGGCTCGATGATCTTGCCTCACTGCCTCCACTTCCAACGCATGGGCCAAGGCATCCTTGAGTGTCTCGTGGTGTCCAAGTCTTACAGTGGCCCTTACTTCCAGGTCCCGTATGCCATCTATGAATGCTTGAGTCAGAGTCCCATCGATGAGTGCAGGCGCAGACTGGTACGCTTTTCGAACCAGCTTTTCGATTTCTAGGGCCCACTGCTGCAGGTTTTCACCACTGCGCTGCACACGATCCTTCAACTGCGCACGAAAAACGTGTTCCAGGTGCGCGTCACCGTATCTGGCCTCTAACGCCTCAACGAGCTGCTCGTAGGTAACATTTTTGCTGAGAGCCTCTAACACGGTTAAGGCCTGATCACGAAGGGCCAAAGTTAGCGCGGTCATGGCCTGCTCTTTTGTCCACCCATTTGCATTCATGACAGCTTCAAATTGAATTTTGTATGCCGGCCAGGAAGATGTTCCGTCGAAGGGTGGCACTTTAAACCCACGCACGGAAGGTGCAGCGACTATCGAAGCCGTAGTCCGGTCTCCAGCTTTCAGAACTCCAACCGCTTTTCTTATATCAGCGATCTGGACTTCGGCCTCGGAGATACGATTTTCATGTACCTGAACAGTCTCCTTCATGGCTTTGATGTCCTTGCCAAATGTCGCGTGTAGATCTTTCAAGAGGAGAACCTGCTCCTCTTGCCGGCGAGCTTGTTCCTCTTTGTCCTGCTGCAGCTGTTCCTGTAGGCGGCGGGCCTGTTCTTCCTGTCGGCGGGCCTGTTCCTCTTTGTCCTGCTGCAGCTGTTCTTGCAGTTGGCGGTTCTGTTCCTGCAGCATTGCCATTAGAGCAGAAAGATCCATGGCTGGTGATGCTGTAGGAACACCAGACGCTTGGGAAACTGGCTCCGTCGTCGGCTGATTACCCCCAGATGTCTGTCTTGAAGGTCCTTCAAATCGCCTCTGATCCACCTCCTGCTGGCGCTGACTCCTGGTACGAATACCTTCCGTGTCCTCCTTCGGTAAAACTGGCATAATTTATCCCACTTCTGACACCAAATGTTACGAGCTGGGGTTCGGGATAAATTAATTTAAGCCAAAATTATCGAAACACACCACAGTTTAATTAAACAATCACAATATCGCAATAGTCAAACAGAGTCACTTGTTTCGCTTGTAATGTATCGCTTGATTCGTATTCGCTCGCTTCCGAAATCGAACTGCCCATCGGGCCGACAATCCGCTATTTATATCCCGAGCAGAACATTCGCGAACATTCAACACTTTTCCACAGTTTACAAGTAGATTCGAAACTTCGAGAACCTTCCACAGACATCTATTTACTGTTTAATCCCGCTACTCAACAATAGATGGCGGTGGCGTCTACGTACAATTGTTCGTAGTACTTGCTACTTGATAACAGATGGCGTCAGCGTGTCGTATCTAGAAGTTTCAACATTGCCCCATCCTTAGATGGAATTAGCGTGACGTTTCTAGACTTTTCGATCTACGTAATGTTGTCCCTTTCTGAGATGGAGTTAGCACGATGTTTCTAGACTTTACGATCTACGTAACAATATTATCTTATCTTACAACATTTACCAAATTACTCAAACTAAAATCACACATTACTATTTAATCTTAAGCTCCAACCGGGAGTGGACCTGACGTGTAACACAGACAACAAGCTGGTGAAGGCCCGAGGGCGCTCCCACAGGGAGGCCGTGTTGCTGGGGACCGCTGCAGTCTCACAGGTGGTAGGTTGTATACGGCACCTGGACTTGGAGGCCTTCGACAAGTCGGAGGCCGTGGTCTTCCATGGCCCCCGGCGGGCGCCGACGCCTGGATCATATATCGTGGTCAGGGGGTATTACTGAACAGTCCACTATGAAGTACCTGCGACTGGTGCTCGATAGCCGGTGGGACTTCAGCGCCATCTTTCAGCGGCTGACGCCTATGTGGATGGGCGCGGCGGGCGCGCTCGTAACGTTGCTTCTCAATCTGGAGGGCCCGAGCGCCGCCTGTAGGCGGTTATACTTGAGGATCGTGCGATCTATGGCTCTGTATGGGCCCCGGTGTAGGTTTCTGGCCTAACTGCCGGCAGTATTGCAATACTGCGAAATCCACACAGGGCGATAGCCGCCATAGTCATCAGAGGGTATCTCACGACCTCAAACGAGGCGGCTTGTGCACTGGCTGGATCTCCGCCCTGGGACTTAGAGGCGGGAGCCATCGCATTATTGTACCGACGGTATGATGAGACGCGAGCGCGGAGCGGTGAACCGATGCCCCAAGATTATACGCCCGGGCGAACTGGTCCGACGGGAAACGGTCTCCTTTACCCCAAGTATTGCGCTGGGCCCCGCGTTCGAGTCTCCGGTCGTCGCCAGACCTCAGCGCCGACTCAGAAGCCCAGACAAGGAAGCCGTTAAAATGGCGAAGCACTACTACACCGTCCTTGTGATTCGTCATCCGTGGCCGAAGCGGCTTAACGTTCGCCGTCCACTGGTGTTGTCGTCGGGAGGAGTAAGGTGTGAAACTCCCCCCGCTACGTGCGTGCAACACTACGCGCCGCCGCCGCGCCGTCTCGTGTCCTGCTGGGGCGGCGGATGTCGCCGAGTCCACCCTCCCTCAGGACCTATTTATTGGGGCTGGAAGAGGGCATGTCCACCCTCCGCTGACGCTCGGTCCGCTTGCTGCGGGTTGGTGGAGCGGTGAAAATCACAATTTCCCTTCGTGCAGCCTCCTTCTGGGAAATCACGGTTTCACAGAAAGAGATCACCGCATCCCACGACTCGAACGAGCGACGAAAAGGAGCGTGCGGGTGCGTTCACTACTGCACGAAATACCCCCAAAGAATAACTCGGCGACACGACCCCCTGAAACATTCTTTTAGTCTTTTATAACACGGTTTCTAACCTACTGCCCGGTGACCCTCCTAGCAGGCGCGGTCCGAGGGGGGGGGGACCTAGGGGTCATGACCCCCCCCCCCCCCAAAGAGTCGAGAGCCTGAATGATACACTCCAGTTTAAAGTAAGTTTGTGGTCTTGTATTCTACATTCTCTTGATACTCGACTTTTTCTTCATAGACCGACCATGCAAATAATTCCCGGTTCTTTTGGAATGATCAAAAGAAAATCTATCCGAGCGTGGGCAAAAATTTTCGAGCTCGCTACGCTCGCTCTTACATCCATAATTCTACTAGGTTCCTGAACTTTCCTGGCATAAGTCGACGATGTAACTCCTAGATTTTATTGAATATACTACATATCAAACAAAACTGACCCTAAACAAGGAGATTAATTAAAATTTTCCAGCTCACTTCACTCGCCTTTGCAGTCAACAATTTCATAGTTGCTAGGGCTATTCTGGCATAAGTCGACATTGTAACTGCTATTTCAATTTGAAAACATTAAAAAAAATGTAACCTGAACGAGGCGGGTTGCTAAAATTTTTCGAACTCGCTCCGCTCGCTCTATTATTCATCATTCTCATGGTTGGCAGGGATATCCTGTATAAGTTGACAGTGAAACTCCTATTTCTGTTTGAAAACATCAATAAAAAAACCTAACATGAACGAGGCGGGTTGTTAAAATTTTCGAGCTCGCTTCGCTCGCTCTAGCATTTATCATTTTAATGGTTGACAGGGATATCCTGTATAAGTCGACAATGTAACTTCAATAATTTCTATTTGAAAACATCATAAAAGAACCTAACCTGAACGAGGCGGGTTGTTAAAATTTTCGACTTCGCTTCGCTCGCTCTACCATTAATCATTCTCATGGATGGCAGGGATATCCTAGCAAAAAGTGGAGAATGTAACTCCTATTTCTCTTTGAAAATATATAACAAAAACTAACCAGAATGAAGAGGGTTATTAAAATTTTCGAGCTCGCTTCGCTCGCTCTTCTCGCCCTAAGTACTATAGTCTGTTCTAATGCCAATTATTTATTTATCAAAAAGTGCTGTGACCAATTTGCCAGCATTTTTAATACTCCCCCATGCAAAAACGGTGTCCCTGAATACTATAAGGAGCTGAAGATGTACATAAAATAACGTCTTTGATTCCCGAAGGGTTAGGCGGAGGAATACCTGTAAATGGTCATTCGAAATTTCACCAGTTATCTATAAGTCCCATGTCATATTGGGCGAGCCTACTGCCAGCCACCGGGTACAGATACAGACTTCGGGTTGCTCTGAGAAATTACTGATGAAAACCCAACAACACTAACCGACCTGGGAATCGAACCGGTAACACCAAACTCGGCAGTAGCACTTGCCACCACTAGACCATGGTGTACCTTCCTAAAAGTATTACTCGGCACTCATGGTGACCCCCCCCCCCCCCCCCCAAAATCTTGGGCTGCGACCGCGCCTGCCTCCTAGAGGTATCATTTTAGCGCAAACGTAATGCAGGTGACTCTCCTGGAGTTGCAATATGTACGGCGGCATGGTGTAGGTACTTAAGTACTTATTCAATGAGCTCTATGAAAAGTGGGTGCTATTGAAAGTGTTAAATCTGTCTTTGTACTATCTTTTTAATTGGGTAGGTAAGTTTTATATTAAATGAATAGCAAATTCTCCGTTATTAATCTAAAATATGTTGCCAAAAACAACAAATGTAGCTGTTGCCTACTTTTCTATTAACGAGGGTGGGAAATAATCAAGAACTTTTGACTATAATAAACAATTTATTGGTACAATTCAGTTTGTGTAGTAAAACATACAAATATATTGCCTTGGTAGGTACCTAGGTAATGGTATGCGGAAGTTAATGCTTACAACAGGATCTTGCAATTCAAAAGGGAATTGCAAGCTAGCATTATCTCGTACAGTAGTTGTATTAATTAATTGATAATAGTAGTGTGGCCACTGGTCACCTTTATGCTAGCCGAAAGTCGTTAACTGCTGAACATAGGCCTCCACCAAGAATCGTTACGATATCGAATAATATTTCATTTTACAATACACACGCATGCTGCATGGATGTTGCTACAACTAAATATAGTTATACTACTACTAAGTTTCTTATTTTGTTTCACTAATTCATTAATTTATCTGTACCGTAGACAAAATAGAAGAGGTCTGTGGATTCTTAGCGCATATAGTCCTCGCTCTGCGCAGAATAAGAGAGGTACCATACGAGCAGATCATAGGATTTTTGGAATGATAACATTGAATAGCTTTTTCTTTTCTATTGACATAGTGCAAGATTCAAAGGTCTGCTGCCCTCAAAACGGTTAAGGAAAACATTGGTACCGATTCCCTTGTTCACAAACTAAACTAAATTTAAGTTCAGTGCATCTTTTTCTTTGTATTTCATTAAGAAGAAGACAAAAGAAAATTTTTAGTTTAGTCCTGTCAAATTAATCAGCGCCTGTCACTACTCCATACAAGTTTAGACGTGATTAAAAACTTGCCTACTAAAATTACGTCAATTTACGTCAAGCGCTGATTAATTTGACAGGACTAAACTAAAATTTATCTTCTGTCCTTTCCTTAATGAAATAGAAAGAAAATTTAGTTTAGTTTGTGAACAAGGGAATCGGCACCATTGTGAACCATGTCCTAGAAAAACCAAACGTGCGACAAATAGCAACCCGCACTGGGCCCGCGTGCTGGATTACTGCCCACTCCATTTCGAAGAGAAGCGGCCTGTTCCAGCAGGGGGAACATTGTTGGCTCATTATGCTTTCCGATTGCCAGATCACACTTTTGCAAAGTAAAGTAAGCGCTTCATATGAATGTAAAGTCAAGGCTTGTGTGAATCCGAAGCCCTCTCGGAAACGGAAATCTTTTGGTCTGTGCTGCGCCTTAGACCCACATCTCACTAGGACACCATGGTGACGCAGCCATGGTCGAGTTGCCAGAAACATATACTTACAAAACTGTGTAGTGGGTATCTCACTAGGCGTTACGTCGGTTACGCAACCAACCATTCGTTTTATGGCAGTGTGACCATGGTCTCGCCACCATGGTGTCTGTGTGTTAGCTCCCTCTGCTGTTGACACGTACCGATCGTGTGTATGCACACTTAAAGATTTAGGAACGTGACTAGGTTTATCAGCGATACTCACACACAATCCTATAATTTCAAGGAATATTTATGAAAATTTTAAAGGATATCAACAAAGTAAATGAAATCCTGGGAAAATCCTTACTACTGTAATATTCATATTCACTTATGAGAACGTGAGCTATGACCACATGCGAAAATGATCATTATTTGTTTATAACCAATGTTCACAATTGTATGCGGCGCGTATATAGCCAAGTCAAAGTGCGATCTGTGAAAACAAGCCTAGGAGAACACATTTAATATCTACAATCAGAAATGGCGCTAAGTGTTTAATATTACGGTGTGCGGAGTTGATGTCTGTGATATTCACGCTTTATTTTAATGGTGTTTTCTATCAGTACACATAATTTGTGAAACATAAACACGTTGAAACAAATCCACCTAGTTTGGAGGTATCGCGCGCACAAGCCGCGCGCGATACGTCCAACCCGCGTATTGAAATGTTATACTACTTTAACAATTAGTACCTAATCAAAATTTACACAACTCGTTTTTTTTTATAGTTTGTCACTGAAGCCACTACACTAGAGAGGTTTTTTAAAGGGGCTCTGATTGTTATGATGGTTTAGATTATTTGGATGGGGCTGATGATTTGGATGGGGCTGATGATTTGGATGGGGCTGATGATTTGGATGGGGCTGATGATTTGGATGGTTCTGATGAATTTGGTGGTTTTGATTCTGATGGTTCTGATTTTGGCTGGAAAGGAAGGCCAGGTGGCCCTTAGGACACTTATTGGCGTAATGTCCTTTGGTACCACATTTGAAGCAGGTGACTTCTTCCAGCGGTTTGTGAATACTTCTCTGCAATCTTGGGGTGCTAACTTCGTCGTTGTCGGTTGCTGGTTTGACGTAGCCTAGGGCGCGATACCTCGCCTCTTCTTGTCTTTGAGCTGCTTCTCTTTGCTGCAATTACATTTAAAGTGAATGATTTCATATTCTAATCAAACAAAAATAATTATTAAAAAAAAATTGATATTAAGTAATGGTGCTCAAGTAATTTGCTACAAAGCTGACACTAACTGGGTTAAAAACCCACAAAAGATTGATGAATTAAACTGATTTTCTGTTACAATAAAGAAACTATTAACACCCCTTACCTCTGCTGGTATTTTATTACAAGAGGAAGCTTTGTGTCCAGCCTCTGAGCAGTAATGACACACGGGCAGTCTCTTTGTATCCTTGGTTTGTTCCGGAGGGGCAGGCAGCTCAAACCGTGGGTGCATGTACTTGCAGGTGGAGCCATCAGGACAGAAGCCAGAGAGGTAGTTCATACAAAACACGCGGCGTACATGTCGATGCCGGCAGTGCGGACCGTGACGACAGAAACCTCGGTCATACCTGCAAAATAATATAATTTGCTTGATATGTTACTGTGTAATATTTTGAGTCCTGTTACAATATTTTAATAATGTAGACATTATCAAAGTGTATATTATTGCCAATATAATATGTGCAATTACTAAGAATACACTATTTGACTGGCCTATTAGCCTAGTGGTTAGTGAACCTGACTGCTAAAACTGAGGTTGTGGGTTCGATTCCCACCCAGGACACATGAGCACAATTATTTATTCTGCGTTTGGGTCTAATTGATCTATAATATGTATGTATTTAGAAATATACAGTTTGTACCTCTTTATCCCGGATACCTACCTTATGCTCGCATTGTTTCAAACGATTCAGAGCCTTATTTTATCATACAAATAAGGTTAAAGTTAGCTGGTATGCGGCGAACCAAATGTGGTATTCCATGGCCTTAGAGGTTAACAGTTGTATGGTTGCCATTGTACAGGCTCTGCCTAGTTTGGATCAAATAACGTAGTGTTGGTTGTCCTAAGATATATTATACATGACTGATTTTTTACTGTTACCACTATTAATATTAAATTGTTTATTGCCCAAACCATAGGTTCTTACCGTTCCTTAAAACAAACACAAATGAACTCCTTCTAATATGTATTATTGTTAAAAAGGAAACAGGATTTGTGTTCACCAGGTTGGGCCTGGTTAGTGGATTCCCTAATGTTTTAAGTATGCAATTTCAGGTTTGGTCATCATCATTGGATTAAACACACATATAAAACACTCATAAAAAACAAAGAGTTCACTTAAAATATGAGATATTCAAATAACTCATGGAATTTTAAGGTACCATAATACCGTACGCAAAATACGCGCTCAGACGTGGAGTTGTGGACACCAGCCCGTTCTACCTAAGGTACCATAATAGCAAAGACTCTGTGAGTCGACAAAAGATAAACACAATATTTTATATAAGGATTCTAAAGATTTAAATTGTATACAGAAGGTCTAGCTGGTATTTCCATTTATTTCAACATATTTTTATTTTATCCTCATCATTTCAGCAGAAAAACTTCCACTGCCATATGTACGTAAAATGCATAGAAAATGCTGGTGCCCATTCCCTATTAAGTCCCAGGACTTGTATAGTATTTTATTTATTGAACACTAGCTGACCAGACTGACTTCTTCTGATGATATATCTAATCCAAAATCTGACAGAAAAAGCAGCTCCACTTTCAGTTTTTTAACCCCATTTTTCTTTCTATATAATCTAATGTGTCATCATTTCAGCCGAAAGACGTCCACTGCTGGACATAGGCCTCCCCCAAGCACCGCCACTTCGACCTGTTCTGTGCTTCTCGCATCCAATGTATTCCTGCGGCCTTTACCAGGTCATCGGTCAGAGGCCTTCCAACGCTCTAATGTGTAATGTGAACTATAAAAAAAAGTTTTTATAACTCAAATAGCCAAATTAGTCCAGCTACTGAAATGTGACGTGCTTACGCACAAACGGTTGACAAAAAGTTATTAATTTGTCCACCATTTTAATATATTTATTTCTAAAACTAGCTTCTGCTGCAACCTCGTCCACATCAAATTTTTGCTCCCCTGACCCGTCCCATCGCATCGAAATGCCTGCCAGTTTTCGACCAGTTTTCGTTGCTGCTCTGCTCCTTTTTATTGTAGCATGATGGTATATAGCCTATAGCCTTCCTCAATAAATAGGCTACACAACACAAAATGATTTTTCAATTCAAACCAGTAGTTCCTGAGATTAGCACGTTCAACCAAACAAACTCTTTAGCTTAATAATATTAGTATAGATACATACCATGGGCAATCCTTAATTTTACTCTCAGGGTCTATATGAAGGAATGGACATTCTTTATTATGACAGGCGTTAAATCTAGCGTAGAAGTAGCATTCAGGCATCTTGGACATGTCATACTCGTGAAGGAACTCGCACTGGTCGCCTTTCTTGCAAAGGCCTCTCAGCCAATGCTTACAGACTACCGTGCGGTCACCGCGGACGTGCCTGTAGGGGCACTGCGGGCCGTTCCCGCAACCTCCAGGTTGGCTGAAGAATTCACATACTGCCGCAGTTGACTCTAAAAACAATGAGACTATAATAAGTAATAATTCTTTGCTTATTAGTGCATAATAGCAGTTATTGATATATATTGTTGACTAATTGAATGTGTATAGGAAAGAAAACAACTTACTATCCATTCCTGGGAATGGTAATGGTAGCGCTCCATATTGCTCTTCTAAAGCAAAATCTATATCAAATTTTATGTGGTCAACATTAGCGACAATGACTTCCATGTTTTCTTAGATTATTTTTACTTTTTTGTGAAAATAAAGTGAATTTCTTCTTGCCAAACGCAACAGGAACACAACGGCAAAAAATCGCAACCACAGAATACAAAACTCAGATAATCAGATAATCTGTGACACCAACAATGTCACCAATCCACAAATCCTTCGTTATCCAACGAACTAAGAAAATATAGGCAGTGTGACGAGATTAAATTTTACGAAAATACCGAGGCACCTCAAAAAAATACTGAAATATACCGACTTACATAGGACAGATATACCAATAAAAGTACTAATTTTCTTAACACGTTTTATTTATTCATACTCACAATAAATGTCGAGTTATATTTTAACATCCTTTTCGAAGGATTAAAATTTACGCAACCTCCTTCATCCTTAACACCTTGCTTTGTTTTTAAAATAGCTGACACATTTTTCTTTATAAATCTGTTTCTTTGGTCCGTTTTTATTAAATTTATCTGTGAAAATATGCGCTCGCATGCAGCATTCGACACCAAATTCTCCATAATGCGTTTTACTTTAATCCATCCCTAAAGCATAATAATAACATTTTTTTTAAATCAAATTATTGTTTAATATATTATGTCCTATTATATTAGTATCTACCTATATCATATTGCTTGGTCACCCTAATGAAAGGGACAGAGGGCTCTCGCGAAGCTATCTCGCTCGGACCGCGCATTGACAGCCTGTGCGCATTCCAGGGGTCGGGTATAAGTTCCTTGGAAAATACACTGATGTTCGGAAAAATCGATGAAATATACTGAAAAAGAATTAAAATACTGAATCTGGTCACACTGAATATGGGACAACGGCTGGCTGGACGAAAATTTGATGGTTTTGTTTACAACTGAACCTAACTTACGTTTAGTTGGAAAAAACACATTCAAACTAGATACTAAATGAAATGACTTACTACCGAACTATACAAATCTATCAAAAACAAAAGGACTCGAAATACAAATAATCCTTCATATCGCTGTCATAGTGTCATCCGAACAGTTGCACCACGGAATAAAGAAAACTATATTATTATTTAGTATTCTTTGTTCTGTGAGTTGCACAGAAGACTGTGAAGAAGAAGCAGAAGAGTAGCAGCATTGCTACGTTGAATGGCAATGAATGTTCTTTGGGCAAAGAACAAGAAACTCCTTTGATCACGTGAAGTGTTTTGCTTGTGCACATTGTATATAGGGTGATTGCGTTTTGCGCCGGTTAGCGACCAGTTAGCTGGGTTGCCCAGTTAAGATGAGGAAAAAAATATGTTATTTACACGCAAAATAGTCTATGTTAATGTTAATTTGTCCCAAATATAATGTAGTTTGGATACAAAAACATAAAATAAAATACATTCATACAAAAATATTTATAAAATGCTGAAAAAGTGAAAATATAGCGAAAACGTCGGTTTACGACCATTTTTATCAGTTTATGACCACCAATGAGCTGGTTTGCGACCGCTATTATAATATGAAAAATATACCAATAAAACAATTATAATCGCTTTAAAAATATTTTAAGAATGTGTTATTCCAGGTTATATAGGTAATATAGACTCTGTGTGCTATTTTCGATCCAGATCCATTCAGCCATTTTTGTGTGATTGCGAAACAACAACCCAATCATACATATTTTCACATTTATAATATTATTTGCCCGCGGCTTCACCCGCGTGGATGTCGGAAATTAATGCAAGAGGACGTACTACCGCGATAAGAATGTGTTATTCGATGTTTTATATAGGTAATATAGACTCTGTGTGCTATTTTCGATCCAGATCCATTCAGCCATTTTTGCGTGATTGAGAAACAAACACCCAATCATACATATTTTCACATATATAATATTATTAGTAGTAGGATTATAACTCATATTACTTAGGATTCATAGTTTATGAGAACATCATGTGTGTTGGTGTTTTTAAAATAAAAGTAATAGTATTCAGAGTAAAAAGACTGTGACATAGGGCTTGGTTTAGTTGAATATAAGTCTTCCTGGTTTTTCTTAACGCTCCTATTTTACCTATACAGACACTCAATCATTTACCAGACACCGAACTTAATTATAGGAATAGTACTTTTGCCAGTGGCTTGGCCCGTATAGCTGTCGGAAAATAACACCCGGGAACCTACTACCGGGATAAAGTAGGTATCTTATCTGTTACGTATCCATGATATAATATATCTTTGTGCCAAATTCGATCTAAATCCGTTTGGCCGTCTTTGCATCATTGAGAAACAAACATCCAAAAATCTAAACATCTAAGCAATTTCGCGGTCTCTTACTTGAAATAATACTATTAGGTTTATTTTGAGTATAATGAACACACATGATATTCGCAATTACTTTGAAGCCAAAGTAATATGAATTACAATTCTACTTATCCTGTACTACCCGGCCCCTGCCAACGCGCTCTGCGCCCACTTTTTAAATCTCTAATATCTTCTAAGATATTCATTTAAATTACATGCTGTAAAGGGCCATATTGATCTATATTAAATGCACAATGTATTTAAGGTACTTAATTGGATAAGGATTAATGCTGTATTGCTTAAAATCGCTTCGTAAATAAGCCCTTATTTCTCGTAAAAAGTAAAAGATAAAAAATGGTTATTGTGGGTTATCCCTAAGAGATAGACATATACCATTGAGGACATTTTTGTAGGCCTTTTTAAGGTGTACAATACTGTAGTACATTATTTTGATCTATTTCGTAGGATTCAGCCAGGGTTTTACGAATTTTGAGACGTATGTCAGCGTAGTTTTCGAAGATAGTTATTTTTTTCTAAAATAAAAGAATCTTTCTAAAATAAAAATAGCTTAAGTTACTCCTTGTTACATCAGCTATCTGCCAGTGAAAGTCCCGTCAAAATCGGTCCAGCCATTTCCGAGATTAGCGGGAACGAACAGACAGACAGACAGACAGACAAAAATTGTAAAAAATGTTGTTTTGGTATATGTATCGTGTATACATCCATATACACTTAGTAAAAAGTGGTTATCTTAATATTAAAAACAGACACTCCAATTTTATTTATTTGTATGTATGTATGTATATGTATGTATAGATAATTAAACTGTATAAAATCTACAATAGCATTTTCACTGTGAGTTTTCGATTCGTTATCTAAACAAAAACTTTTTTTTTGTTGACTCCAAATTATTTGGGAGCTCCATCTAAAAAAAAAATATATATATAATATAAAAAGTAGTTTGCTTTTTATGACAAAATTTTGTTTAAAACTGAAAAATAGTAATATGTAGTTTTCGACAGATTAGGTACCTACAGCAAATAATTATGAAACGGACATTTCAATAACCAACGAAATTCAAAAAATCAGACATGGTCGCATACTCAATGAACTTTCATACTTATTTCTGTTGGCGGCCGTTATTTCTCTCATACTAAATTATGGTGGCCGGAAACCAATGTCTTTATTTCGCTTACTTTGGTTTACGACCACCTGTTTAGCGCCCAATTTTGTAGGTAAATTAAACAAACTTCTTACAAAGAAACTGGTGGTCGCTTACCAAAGAACTACAAAGAAAAACTTTTACAATACTACATTCAAAATTGTAACAGTCCTGTATGAAGCATTAGGATCATATTAATCAAAACAAAATAATGCTGATCTCGTCGGTTTGCGACCATGTGGTCGCTATCTAACGTTTTCGATAAATAAGCTTTTCGGTTACCGACCACTTGATTTTATCTTATTAATAAGTTAAAAAAAAACAAAATACAACAATTGTACAATTTAACATGTAACTGGTGTCTAAAACATGAAATAAGTATTAAAACTTACCTTTGAGTGCCGCGCGCCGTGTTAGTTTTTTTTCAACTCACGGTACGTCCACTCACCACGGAATCAAGACGCGCGTTAAGCAATATTTTTTCGGCTCTAGGTGAACCCATTTGTTTCAAACTTTGCAAATTCTTATTTCATAATTATTTATAAAGCACATTAGATTTATTTTTTATGTATGTTACCTCTACAAATACTATTTTCTTGATTTAAAGAAACTTAGTCCGTCAAATGGTCGCCTACTGAAGGTGGTCGCGAAACCGGCGAAACAACCCTATATAATGAACTTGCAGATTTTCATCGATTCAAGATTCTAACATCGACTAAATCACAGTTGATGACAGCAAAATTTTCGTTCCAGTATCAGAAAATCAAATTTTAAACTATCCTTGTTTCATTTGACACATGCTAAAGAACAGAAAAAGAGTTTGTTGTGTTGTGTCAAATTTTTTGTGCAGGCACTGCCACTGCACAACTGCAGGCACGTCTATCGTTTATTATTTCTATCCGTAAAACTCAAGATTGCTTAATTATTTTGGGGAAATAAACAGAGACAACTGGTGTCAAAATGTCTATATCCGATTTAAAACATTCTCTGAGGAAGTATGAGTTTCCTGTATGTGCTAAGGAGGCTCTAAGCAAAATTGGTAAGTTAACCATCCACCAATAAACAGTGAATACAAATTTACTTCTTTCGTCATTTAGTGTGTCTTATCACTCGAGATTAAGACCTCTTTTAACCAGAATGTAGTAGGTATCTAATGAGTTACTATTGTTTTCAGAACAACTGTTGGTAGGCCGTACGGCTCCATCGAACAAGCACCTAGACCTAGCGATGGACATCATATCAGAATTCGTGTTCTGCGAGTCAGACAGGCGCGGCGGCCGGCGGGGCGGAGGCTTAACCCCACTCCAGGACTTACAGCTCATAGACCTCATATGTGACTACCTGTCGGCATGTACTAATGACACTACTAAGAATACAGTGTTTTTATCACTGTTTGGTGGTATGGAGAGTCAGAGGAGATTGAAAATATTGAGTATACTGGCCAGTATGGCAGTCTCTGCATCAAGTACACCAGTAAGTATCATTTTTTTTTTTTCAGAAACACTTGTGCCCGTGTCCAATCAATTCGACTGGCCTGTTAGTCCATTTGTTAGTGACCCTGACTGCTAAGACGGAAGTTGTGGGTTCGCTACCCACCCAGGACAAATCTTTGTGAAGAGCACACTTATTTGTTCTGGGTCTGGGTGTAATTTATCTTTAATATGAATTTATTTAGAAATGTCTATACATATCTATACAAATAAATAAAATTAGAATGTCTGTTTTTAATATTAAGATAACCACTTTTTACTAAGTGTATATGGATGTATACACTGTACATATCGTCACATCTACGGCAAACTTACGAATCTGCAGAAAATGTATTTTACAGGGGAGCTTTTTGAAAGTAAAAATCAACGATTTCTTTTTTTTTGTTAACGGGTATATAGGTACCATGGTACATTTTGGTTTTTAAAATGGTACTTTTTTATATAATGAATAACGGATTGTCAATATTTTAAAAATTACGAACAGATTTTCATCATAATATCGATTTTACCAAAACTGCAGATTCGTAAGTTTGCCGTGGATGTGACGATATACCAAAACAACATTTTTTTCAATTTTTGTCTGTTTGTCTGTTTGTTCCGGCTAATCTCTGAAATGGCTGGACCGATCTTGACAGAACTTTCACTGGCAGATAGCTGATGTAACAAGGAGTAACTTAGGCTACTTTTATTTTATAAAAAATAAATAATAGTTTAAAAAAACTAAAAACACGCTGAATTTTGAGACGTATGTCAGCATAGTTTGTGAGGTATGTCAGTGTAGTTTTCAAAGACAGTTTTTATGAAATACTTTTTGTAAAATACCACACGGACTAAGTCCAGGTAACAGCTATTACCTATAATATAATCAGAATGAACACATCTTACCGCGGTAGTACGTCCTCCTGCGTTAATTTCCGACATCTACGCGGGCGAAGCCGCGGGCAAAAGCTAGTTATAAGTATATTTATCAGCTATCTGGTTGCCATAGTACAGGCTCTGCCTAGTTTGAGATCAGATAACATTGTGTTGGGTGTCCTAATATATTATTACATAAGTCAGCTTTTATTTTGTTTTATAATCAAGCATTCAAACTTTACTCTGCCTTTCAGGTATTACTTGCAGTTGGTGTTTGGCTTCAACAAATGGGCTGTTACTCAGCACAGTCCCTGCAACTGGTTGAGAATGTCATCCGAGACCATTTCTACCTGAACACCTCGAACCAACTGGCTCTGCAGTCTCTAGCTAACACGGCCCCACAGTTTGTGTCAAATTTCATCACAGCAGTGACTGAGCTATACATGCGAGATGATCAAGGAACTATTAAATTGCCACCTAAGAACCTTTTAGGAGTGATCACAGCTTGGGTTAGTCAATAATAACAGTAATCATTTTTAAACAATCATAGTGAAATAATAATCTGTTCTTCTAAGATTCATTATGAGAGAGATCAACAACAGAACATGGTTTCTTACCTTTAATTTTATCATGATTATACAGTCTAGAGGTAAGGCTGTCCCAATAACATGAAAAATGCATATAGAATGAGGAATTCTTGTCATCTTTTTGCAGGTTTATTCAAACCCCACTCTGTGCATGTCAGCACAACTGAATCCTGCTGCACTACCAAGTGGATCCATACCAATGGCAGCTGTGACTCCTTTGGCAGGGCTCATACATTGGTGTGCACTTGCTCCACTATATATTGATGAAGGTAGTAATTTTTTCAGTTTAGAAAATTGTTAATTAGACCTTTACTATTATTAAGTCATAATTATACTTTTTTTATTACTGTTTACAGATTCAGAAATGGTAGAAGTTCCAGTACCAGTAAAAAGAATTAAACTGGAAGGTGACAATGATAGATCAGTTATAAAGACTGTGATGCACAAGCCTCTGTCAGAAGCCGAGTTGTATGTAAAGCTTCATCTCGGCGTGTTGCACAGCCTGCGAGCCGGCCGGCGCACGCACGGGCCCCCCACGGCCGTGAACGCGCAGCACCTGGCGGCGCTGGTGCCAGTGGTGCAGGGCTACGCGCATGCTGTACTCAAGAAAGGGGGCAGGCTGCTCACTGATTATAAGTTACAGGTTTGTGTTACTTGTGATTTACATACATATGTGCATATATTTTCGCCTTATTCCCATGGAGGTAAGCAGAAATTTAAAAATGGTAGCTGCTAAAATTGTAATTTTTGTCTACTTTTATACAAAATAGTCTGGCCAATGAGAGAATGAGTTCTTTATCAGTTCCTAGAATTGTTGCATTGTCAGGTGTCAGGAATGCATTTTCTTGACAGCCGATAGAACTACTACAAGGTCTATTTTTAAGATCTATTGCTTATCTGCAAAAGGGATATTAACAGCCTCGAATTTATTGTTACAGGATTGCCTAGACAGGATAGGGCAAGCAGTCCAAGTGGCTCTAGCAAATGGCTGTGTCTATGGCAACATCAACAACCTTCTCGCTGCATTAGACACATTGCCAGAGAACAGACTGCTGCGCATCATCATCAGAACTCACCAACAGACCATCTGACGAATGCTTTAACTAAATAACTAAATAATGAACATTGATAGAAACTGCTTCATTTCATAACAGTGATAGAAAGATCCTCAAGTGGCTTGATTACCCATGAGTTTCTAAAGTGATCATATGGATTCAAAGACAATATTTAAAAAAATGGACTCAAAAGATGTTACTTTGAAACTGATTCTACTATAACAATAATTATATAAAATGAGCTATAAAATTAATAGTTCTTTTGAATCAATTTAATAGTTTATTTAAAAGAAGTACTATGAAATAGACATAATATGTCAGTGTACGTATGTGTACATTATGTAAATAAAATACTGTGATAATTTTATAAACTTAATAGTTATTTATTTCAAAATGGTTTAAATCTCCTAGTCTGTTTGATCTGAGCTATTTTCTTCTTGTCTTCTTCAAACTTCTGCCTCAGTGATACAATGTGCTTCATTTTTGATTCTCTTATTTGGAAAGTGTAGAAGTTCTTCAATTCTTTTCGTTTTTTGTTCTTCTCTTCCTTCTGCATTATTTTATTTTCTACCTTCTCTGTTCGTGCAAAACTCTGGACCTTCCCTCTCTTAGTAACAGTGACCCATCCTTCATCATCTTCTTGTTCCAATTGTTTTTCCTTTTTGTCTTCTTTCTGTGCATTTTCATCAAACTGCTTCATGAATGTTTCTACATTCTCTTTGAGTGTTTTGGGCAACAATATAGCACTGTTGTACTCATCAATCCATTTTTTTATTCCCACTTTCATTTGGTGACCATTTGAGTTCAGCGGTTGTAGTTCAGTTAATTTCAATGCTTTATCTAAGTCTGCAACCTTTTTGAAAACTATGTAGGCTGCTCTGAATGTGGTTTTGTTTTCTTCGGGTATGAACCTTGTAATATGCTTTATGTCAGCAGTTGATGGTTTTAAACACAGTTGAACGGATTGTACAGTACCAGCTTCTTTGAAAGCGTTAATCAATCCTTTTTCATCAGCATAAGGTGGGACATTCACTATTAGTAAAGTTCGACCCTGAGGTTTGTCTTTTGTGTGTTCTCTTACTATATGCTCCTTAAGATATACTGTGTGTGGTGCTACTGAATCCTGTGTTAACTGAAGCTCTAAAGCTGCAAAGAAAAACAACATTAATACATTTGTAACTGTTAAACAATACAATATTTAACCAAAAACAAATGAACGCGTCTATTCTTACCTTTAAAATCCTGAGAACGTTTTGCAGCCTTCATATTTATATTTTTACTATCTTGTACATTCGACAAGCAAATACAGTGTAGTTACTTTTGTAATAAAAATATACAAATCAACATGTTTATTGAGCAGAGGTTATGTTGGCTGATGATTATGACAATTCCATCGTCGTTCAACATCTATAAAACAATCTTACTTCAACTAGTTCATTTATTAATTCAAATGAACAAAACATACCCCCTAAATGTTTATTATTATTTATATAATTTCACGAAATTATCAACATTAACTGAATAATTTAGGAAATGATTGCAATCGAACTACTTGTTTCGTTCTGAAATAGAGTTGTAGTATAACTCTACAATCTCTATGCGCATGAATTGACAGAGGTTGACAGTTTTCAACAATAACAGTGACAGTCCTGACAGGATTTACCATTTTGTCTATGATATCCAGTGACTGTTGGCGAAGAGTGTCTGTTTTGCCCGTATTTTGTCTTAAATTTACGGCCATGTGTGTTTACAATTACGTGTTAGACAAAATTTCTAGTGATGATACCCACCACTGCAAACAGTAAAGTGAAAAACCACAAGGGAACGGAGGGTACCGACACTCCTGAAAGGGACGAAATTGGACAAGAAAACACGGACGATAAGGTCAGAGGTTATGTTGGTGCGTACGATGCATCCTCGTCATTTGGGGGGCCATCCAGAGATGGCAGGTATCGGTCCCGCGGTCGTGTCACCGAGTTCAGGCCGTCTCGAGGCGGTGGGCGCGGAGGCAGGGGCCGTGGCGGATTCCCGCCCCGCGGCGATCGTGAACCTCTTGATAACTCCTATAAATATCACGAATCGTTAAATCAAGCCTCCAACGACACCTGGTCTCAAGGAAATAGCAGTAACAAGTTCTATGAACGTTCGGAGTTGGTCGTCAACCTTCCCGAGGACCCTCGCATCTCCAAGTTGCTGCGTCGACTATGTGCAGAGGTGGACATGGAAAAATCTCTTGTCATATGTAGTAAATTACAAGACGCCGTTATGTTGCCGGAAAACTCGCGCTACATACGACGTTCTTACGATATACTAGTTGAGTCACTCCTGGATGTGATCTATGATGCCCCTGGCCCTGAGACAAAGGAAGGTGCATCCATAGTGCTCGGTAGGATCGGCTACGTCATGGGTCCTGACTTCAGGAAGCATCTAGATTGGATTGCGGCTAGTTATGCGGTGCATAACTCGACCATAAAACATTATCTGACTCTCTCATTTACAGAGACATTTCAGCTAGATTACCAAACTCCTCACCTAACTGATTTTGCTGAATTAACGCTAGATAGGCTTCAGACTATCATTGAGGGCACAGATTCAGCTGATGTGTTTATGTCTGCTATAAATGCTATGATCATCATGTCAAATTCATATCCAGAACATTTTGCAAATCATTTTGTGGACACGGTTGACATTCTGGTTGGTTGGCATGTAGATAATGCTCAGCCGAAGAAGATCAAAGATTTCGCTCTACAATCATTGTTTAAACTCAGCCGCCACTGGCAAGCAGATGTTGGATTTTCAGTCAACCTTTTGAATCAGTTTGTGGAGGACATGGTGGTATATTCTACTGAGATGGATTCATCTTGTACTGACAAACAAAGTGATGCTACCACACCTGAAGATTGTAAGCAGAAAATCACATCATTCCTCAACGTTTTCAACACTGTTGTCAAGAGCTTAGGGACACTTTTGAGTCCTACAGTGTCACAAATTGTGTCATGGTCATTTCTTACAGAAGCATTCACAAAGATTTTGCAAGTTTTAACTAAAACTCTGAAGGATGACGCCGAAGCAGATCTGATACTGGCAGGTAACGAATGTATTGCTTTGCTTTTGAAATATTTGCAATCAAAATCGTCATCTTGTTCCCCAGCCCTGTTTGCATTAATAACAAAAGAGATGAGTAACTTCCTGCAAGGAGAGGAGAGTGTTAGCCTCAGTGTCATTGACTTAGTATCCACTGTTATAAAGGAGATTTCTTCAAACCTTCCCATAGAGTTCATATCACAAACCATTGGACCTGGATCTCTTTTGCGTCAACTACGCTATTCTGACAGTTCTCACATTTTAAACAGTGTGATGTCAGTATACAGTTACTTGTTGAACTTGAAGAATATTCCACTTTTACAAGAAACATACAAATATGTTTTGACAGATATTCAGAATTCCTATTCAGTTATAATACCCAATATACAAATAATAAACCCGGAGTATCCAGAAGAAGTAAACAAAGATGATGCAGAGAAAAACATTATATTTTATTTACAATGTTTGTCAGAGCTGGCTAATGCTAGTAACTCAATTATTGGGATGTGGGCATTACAACCTAGCATACTAGAACTGTTAGCCATCAAAATGTGTCCTCATGATGAAAAGCTTATCAAGGAGAAGCCAGCTCTTCAATATTCTGTACTATACTTGCTTTACTCACATTGCAAAAAGAACAATCACTTCATAGCTTCTAGCGACTTGGTAACAAATACCCAGCAAAGAGCGAATGATATATTTGGTCTATCAAACTTGAGCCTTGGTGATGTCTCTAGCTCTAGCCCAACATCTGGACATTTAGCTATGATCCTCAATACATTAAGCATGGTATTAGATGAAGATGCCCCAAGAGAAACTTTAATGTTAGTCCTTAATTGGATATCTGATATATTTTGCCAGTTAGACAAATATTTACCCATAGTGAGCATGTCTAAAGGTTTTCTTGTATTAACAACGAACATGTTGTCACTAGCATATCATTTTGATGAAGATATTGTTTTGCTTGTAATGAAGAATTCCCAACATCTGCTGAAAAATAAGACCCTCACTTGGAATGTTATGGTGTTGAAAACAATAGCAGTCCTTTGTATACTACACATTGATAATCAAAATAAAAAATTGTCAAATGTCTGCAAAGATGTGCTATTTGAATTGCCTTGGGATATTGTTCAGCTGGAGTTAGACAAACAAGTTGTTAAAGTGTTTACTGCAAGGAAAATGAGCCTGAATGTGCTCAACAGTGATACAAAGGCTAATTCTTTTAAAGAATATCTCATGCGAGGATCCTTTTCTAACCTATCAAATCAGCACTTTAAAATAATTATGAATTGTATTCTCCATAACACAATGGAGGATAAGAAAGCCTTAGTGGATATATTTTTAACATCTTGGCCTTTACAAACTGCTGATATTCATGAAAACAATCTTTTATTCTTTCGGCAATGTGCTACAAGTTTCTCATCTATTTGCGTCGGTTGGGCACTCTCAGAACTGGCTCAAACGTGTGTGTCATTAAAATTAAGAACTATTCTGGGCAAACCACAAGAGACTTTTACGAGGATCGAAGGAACTATGAAAGGAATAGCAATAGAAATATCATCCCATGAAACTGTATACATTGGCAATGACCAACAGCAACTAGTGGAAGTTGTGACTTCAGAGCAAACGCGATCGCGCTGGATAACAGAGTTCATGATGTTCCTAGAGAAATATATTTATAATGCTGCAGAAGGGACTGCTACAGTACTGCCAGCCGTCGCCAAACCTGTAAAAACATTCTTTCATACGAACAGGCCTACTTGCCGCGAGTGGTTCACTAGAGTACGTCCTGCTGCGCTTGCCGTCAGCCTCTACGCTGGACATTGCGGCGCTGCCATATTTCATGCTTCACTAATGTTGCAAACAGCTGCTAATTCGAGTACAAATATTGACGTCGAGGCAATAGCGATTAGTGTTGCCAAAGCACTTATACAAATTGAAGAGCCAGAAGTTTTGCACGGTTTATACGTTTGGATAAAACAGAATTTTGACAAGAAGTTACTGTGGCTTAAAGGAGCCGCTGAACAGGCAAATTCAAGACATGAATTAGCTATAGAGTTCTATAAAAAAATAAACAACTTAAAACGACATGAAGATTCGAAAGAGGATGAAACATCACCCCAAGTAGATAAAAAAATTACCAAATTCATTGACGAACAAGTAATGGAAAGTTACAAACACATACAAAACTGGGAAGACATGCAAACATGGAAAGACAGTGGTCAGTTTAATTCAAATATTTCACAATGGAGTTCTTTTTCGACGTTAAAGTTTTTCGAAGATGCTTCAGAGATCCCGCAAGACCTCACTAACTGGGACATACTTGATAATGAAGCAAATGAGATATCGAAGAAATCATGTTCCTATCAAGGTTTATTAAACAAAATTGAATCGACTCTTGTATGCACTGCAGTGAAGATGTATAACAGTGATTACAATGACAAATATGAGGACTTATTAAAACAATGTGACACTTTACTTAAATCACAAGCGGAAGAATTCTCCAGAACGAATGCCGTACATTTCTTAAAAGAGGTTGCAGTGTTGCAATTAGCAAATCATGGGTTAAGCAACATTGTTAAGAGCGGGAAGACAATCCCAAATCCTTTTAAACCATCAACAGTAAAGGATTATAAGTACGGAACTAATTTCAAAAACCTAAGCAGAATATTATGGTGGAATCAATATTTTACTAAGCTTAATATGACAGAAGAAAACGTTTTTTTTGCAGAATGTCTTCGCCTAGATGTGATAAAATGTTCTAGGAAGAACGCTAACTTGTTAATGGCAAAAAGAGAACTTTTAAACCATTTCAAACAAAATTCTGCTTTCCAAATGTGTTTAGGCAGCGTTAATAACTTAGATGATTTAAGTGAAGCACTACTTATGTCTACTAATACATACGATCTCGAAATTTGGACTCTTAACAACGCCACTGCTTTGGCTGAGCTTTGCAAACTGACTTACGCGAAAGAAGAAACTAAAATACGTGCTGTCAACCTATGCGCAAGCATTTCCTTTGGATTTTCTCAAAGATTGGCTATGAGTGAACAAAGTTATGAATTACGCGAAAAAGGTACAAGGCTACTGCTCACCCTTTCGAAGTGGGTGCAAAACGAAACGGAAAATATATTGGACGTAGATTCACCGTTACTGAAGTTGGTGTCAGCTTTACCAGAAATAGGTTTGGTAGACAATAATATATCGGAGAATGTCATACCAGTATCAGACTCCGCCGTTGGTAAACTACTGCAATTTGGTGTTAATCAATGCCCAGGATTAGCTAAAGCTTGGGCAAGCTTTGCTGCATGGTGCTTCAGGTGGGGTCGTAAAATGGTTGAATTTAGTTCAAAAACTCGAGAGCAATTGACAGAAAATGATAAGTTACAGATAGAGAGCGTTATGATTGGATGCTCAACTCAAGATTTTGAGCAGGTTTGTGAAATATTGTCGAAAACAAAAGCTACCTGTGATGACGAAGACATTGATTGGAACGAAATTAACACATCTGAAATGATCGAAAGTCAACTGCGGACTGTTCCATCTTTAAGCAATGCATATCCTGAACACCTTGCATTGTTAGTGGATATTTGGCGTCAAGCACAAAAGCGAGTATTTTCTTACTTTGAGCTTTCGGCTGATGCATACTTCAAATTCCTTCAGCTTATTTGTGCATCAGACATTATCAATCACAGCGGAGAAAACGCGGTAGTTAATGCTACTTTGAGACTTCTACGTTTGATTGTTAAACACGCAATGGAGTTGCAGACAGTATTAGAATCCGGCTTAGCAAACACACCTACTCAACCTTGGAAAGTGATTATTCCACAGTTATTTTCACGTCTTAACCACCCGGAAACGTACGTGAGGAAATGTGTATCTGATCTTTTGTGCAGATTGGCTGAGGATACACCGCATCTGATCACATTCCCAGCAGTAGTTGGTACAGTGGAAAATGAACAAAATGCTCTAATGGAGTTGAATGTTGCAAGATCTTTCATGTCTAACGACGCTGAAAGTGTGGAACAAGGGGATCTTGACTTAGAAGATGCTATTAGCGATAAAGTTGTCAATAATGAACTTAATTCTTGTTTCCTAGATATGGTGGAAACACTTGCAAAACAAGCCCCAAAAACGATTCAACAAGTTAAATTGTTAGTCAAAGAATTACAAAGAATCAATTTACTATGGGATGAATTATGTCTGGGCACATTAGTTCAACATCAGTCAGAGTTTATGAAGCGTCTTTCGCAATTGGAAAGCGAAGTTGCTAAAGTAAAAAACAACACACACTTGTCAGCAGAGGATAAAGAAAATCTGATCAAAGAGAAACATCGTATCATTTTTGAGCCAGTCGTTTGTGTGTTGGAACAACTCTACCAAGTTACTTCGGCGAAACCTGAGACTCCGCATGAAATGTCTTTCCAAAATAAGTTCCTGCCTCTCATCACCGACGTGATAGACAAATTGAAGAACCCTGCGAACCCTGATAAACCTCAGGAGTCATTTGCGCCACTTAAACAACTTCAAATTAGACTTCAACTAAAAGTACATAAAAGAACTTCATACATTTTAAAAATGTCGGACATTAGTCCCGTATTAGCAGAACTTAAAAATACCGTGATCACTATGCCAGGAGTACATACAAATCAAAGAGCGGTTAGAGTCACAATAAAAGCTGTTGAAAATACTGTGGCTATTCTGCCAACAAAGACAAGACCAAAGAAATTGGTGTTTAACGGGTCAGACGGCAAGCCTTACACGTATTTGTTCAAAGGATTAGAAGACTTGCATTTGGATGAGAGAATAATGCAGCTGCTTTCTATAACAAATACGATGATGGCCAGGGATTCTGAAAATAACGATAATCAAACGTATAGAGCGCGCCACTACTCGGTGATACCTTTAGGTCCTCGATCGGGGCTGATCAGCTGGGTAGACAACGTTACACCAATGTTTGCGGTGTACAAACGTTGGCAAAATCGAGAGGCTGCTTTGCTAACAGCTAAAACCAATAAGCCAGTTAATATCTTGCGTCCTTCAGAGTTATTCTACAACAAGCTTAATCCGCTTTTAAAAGAAGCCGGTATATCAACAGATAATAGAAAAGACTGGCCCGTGTCGATCCTTAAGCAAGTTATGCACGAGTTGGGGGCGGAGACTCCTCGGGATTTACTGTGGAGGGAGTTTTGGTGCAGCAGTGTTAGTCCTGAGCAGTGGTGGCAGATAACACGTCGGTACAGTTATTCGGTGGCCGTGATGAGTACGATAGGCTACATCATCGGGCTCGGTGACAGGCACATGGACAATGTGTTGGTGGACCTCACGTCGGGTGAGGTGGTGCATATAGACTATAACGTGTGCTTCGAGAAGGGCAAGACGCTGCGGGTGCCGGAGAAGGTGCCCTTCCGGATGACACCCAACATGGTGACAGCGCTGGGCGTGACTGGAATTGAGGTGAGTGTTTTAACTGTTAGTTCCTTGCTGGTTGTACCTTGTATTGAAATGTTCTTTTTCCGTAAAAAAATTAGTGTGAAGTTTTCCAGGTCTTACTTAACGTATACAGGCTGTATAAAGTATCGGCTCTATAGGATGGATGATAAGTTTAGACATTCTTGCTTGCTTGACAAGGCACATTTAGCCGTGATCTCTGGCGATAATCCGCGATTAAGTTTCTTCCTTCTTCGCTAACTTTTCCTCTGTTGATTTCACCCTTCGGTCTTCTGCCTCTTGGGAGATCACGTGGGAGACTAATGGACTTAAATTTGACTTACGAGCGACCTTCTCACAGATTTACCTCACTCAGACTTATTTTGGTCGGAATGTGCTTTATTATATTTTCTGCATTCAGTTAACATCGTAATATTATAAAAAGTCAAATAAATCAGAGAAGTAGATCTTAATTACAGTCTGGACACAGTATAATAAAGTAACCAGTTAAGTCTTCATACAAATTGACCGAAATGACGCGCTTTCGAAATGTCGGTGTAAACCAGTATTCACAGCCGCGCGTGCGCCGCAGTTCGGCAAGGGCGCGGACAGTGTGAGACGCTACCGCACATTTATTTACGTAAAAAATGCCACGAAGTTATCAACTGTATTGTTCAGTATATTTCATTAATATCGAAGCCAGAAAAAAACATTTTATGAATTACCAACTCAGTCGGCTTGGTAAGCCTATGAAAAATATTGAAGCGCAGCGACTGCAGCGAGAATAACTTCGTTGACAGGTATTTAACTCTTCAAGCGATCGATGCCAGATTGAAGCAGTAAAACAAAATATAACTATACTAGATTTGCCCGCGTGGATTTCAGTCTGTCATAAAATCTGATAAAATAATAACACGTTCAAGAAATCTAAACTATACAACCCATATTCATCCAAATGATTTGATGTATAATGCAATTTTATCTACATAAAATTTCCCAAATGATAAGCAAATATTTTTAGTAGAGGATGGGCAGCTGCGTTCTCTATGCATTTTACCACCATACTGCGATCGCCAACGCGCTTGCCAAACGTGGCGATTATGGCTACCCTACCTATGATAAAGCAAATTTATTTCGGTAGGGATTTAACATAAACTACTCAAATTACCCTAGACAAATTGGCATATTTGTTTTACAACTCTCATGTATATTAACTTCATCATTTAGTTAAATAATGTCATGGTGGACTTTTCATAGGCGTTTTTTATGTAACTTTTCTATAGAAAGTATTTATTTTTGACCCCGAATAAATCTAAAATATCAAATAAAGAAAATCGTACTTTCCAAATGAATTCAATGTGCCAAGAGGATTTAGTAAGCAAACCCTTATACCACAAGCTACCGGATTGGTGAAAAAAAAAAAAATGTACACGGCATACCAGCAACAAACCGCAAGGCTTTAAAAAGAATACTCTCCCATCATTAAATGTTTCGGAATTATGAAGTACATTAAAACAATTAGGTTGTAACCTAAGAGACACAGTCAGTATTGCGTGTTTATCTACTAAGCGGCCGTAGAAAATTATTTCAAGCACACTGCCGACACGTAATTCGTTACTTTATTATACTGTGGCCCGATTGACGTTGTTTCCATTTCGCCGCCCGTAACCTCATTCCTTCAGGTTATAGGCAGCTGTCCTGTCCCACCGCTGTCAAGGAAACGACTAGCTGTTAACGAAATTCTCGGTCAGGAAACTCGGAAACTCCATGGAAATAGTTTTCCAAGAGTTGCGTTACGTTGTCGCGTCACGCCGCGCCTGTCAGAAAAAGCTTTAAAAAGATTGTACGTCCTTTGTAAGTGAGAGATACCTACATTCTATTAACACGTGGCGAGTAATCGTTTGTCGCAGCTACAAGAGCTAAACTTGTCAAATAAAGTACTCGCTTGGCGGGCAGAACACTCGCTGAAAGACACGCGCTTGGTACTATATGCATACCAGCGAGTAATCGGTCGTCGCCGACGCGCACTCTTGTTCGTTGACTCGTTTTTAACTAACTGTACTCGCCTCTAGCTAATCGCCGGCGGTGGGACAGAGGCCTAATCAAGGCTTTCGCGATGTTCACCTGTTTTCGATATAGGCCAATATGTAGGACACTGATATTCCGTGTGTCTTGGAGCTTCAAATAATTAAGTTGTGCCCGTAGCATTATTTCTGCACTTATACCTTTATCTTTGTCTAGGTACGGCATATCCGCAAACGTATAGTTCATCTTTCATGTTTCATATACATTTTTAGGTACTGCCCGTAGTATTGTCGGTTCCGTAACGGTCACATTACGGTGGAGACATTTAATGTTTGTTTTTTGTTAAGATCATACACGTGTTTTCAATAACGAGTAATTGGATAAAGATAGGGCCATCAATCTAATAGCTGTTTGATTGCGCTCAGATTATACCTGTAAATGAATGTGGTGTTCACGATACAATGTTCAGTTGGAAATTCAAAAAATGCTAAATAGGTACATTGCTACAAGCCGGCACTGGCGTGATTCTCGTCCGTTACTGACCTCTTTAGATTGCACAATACGGACAAACAGGATTATATCAGCTGACGTTCTCAACGTTATCAGTCAACAGTCATGTTTCGTTCATTTAGTTAGGTCACTAACTTCATATAATATATATTCAAAGCAGCTCTACGAATAATATCCGTTCATTCAAATTGTACTTTCCAAGTTTTTGCTACGTTTTGTGAGTTCACTTATTTAACAATTATGCAAATTAATCAGTTATTTGCTTAAAACAATCTTTGGTAAGGAAACATCTTTAATTTAGTTTATGTAGCGCCATCTATGATACGGACTTTTTCGTTGTTTCAGTCGGGTGCTCGTTTCATATATTTCTGCGTTTTGTCATAGATGGCGTTGCAAGTCTTACTCTAAACAAAAGTAACGTTTGGTCGACAGGTCTGCAATAAATAAAACACATTATTTACATACTTTAATATTACATAGAACATCTTTTAATTCATATTTATATCTTTTAAACATCTTTATTTGACAGAGAACCTCTTATTAAAACATCATTATGGCAGGGAACTCATTATAATCTCTCAATAAAATTTCAACAATAAAGCTTTTAAAAACTTGAGCGTAGATTCCAACAGGTACCTAAATGGGAAAGGGGTACCTACAGTCACTAACAACTTTAAATACTAGAAGCGTTTCACGTTTCCCACAAAACGTCTAAAGGTCGTTTGTACACTACACTATGTCTGCGCGCGGGCCGGGCGCGGCGCACGGTGGATCGAAAATCGGCTGTAGAAGACATAGGATCTCGATTTCTTAAATGTTATTTTTTTTGCTGGAAATGACTTCTGCTGATCATTACTGTTCTATAAAATGTCATATGAAGTAAATATGTGCACAAATGGAAGAGTTATAATTTTTATAAGAAAAAAATGTATGGAGCTAGTATGAAAAATCGAATTATCTCCTAAACGGCATGTTCAACCGTAATATCCTTGGAGGTGGTCATAGTGCTAATTATTTATGATTTTTTAGTTGCGGATTTGACGAAAAATTTCATGCCGTTTTTTTTTTAAAAATCGTCAAAATATTTTCATTTGTTTTTTCATATGAAACGATTCCTTTTAGTGTTTATGTTGAAGAACACGGACTTTTAACTACACGTAACATAAAATAGCATCACTCCTATATTTCCGAAGGAGTTGGCAGAGGTTTATAGTACACCCACACGTAGACAACTATGCTTGAGCTAGATATTTATCAACACATCATGAGTTTTAAAACTTTTCATACAACCAAATTACCAATTGTTTACTCTTCTAATGAGTCCGAAAAGAAGTGATTAAGTAACTACACTGATTAGGTCTTCTAATGAGTCTTTATAGGTGATTTAATGATTTTCAATATCTCACGACAATGCCAACTATGGATTACATTCAACTTTTCCTGATAAGTAAGCTAATTTGTTAATTAGAAGTGCTAAGAGTTCTAAGAATAGTTAGTGACAATTATAAATTTTCATTAGCTAATGAGAAGATAACTAATGAGGGTAGTTACCTAATTATTGGCGTTTTGCAATAAAAGGGCTACAGTTTTGTTTTATAATTTAGTTTGTTCACAACTGTGTAACTGCTAACACTAAATCTGCGACTATAAAATCTTAGAATGGAAAGTTTAATCACGAATTTAGACTTGTTTGTTCTTCTACGAAGTGAGAATACTTCATTTGATCATGAAATATTGTTCAGTGCAGTTGTATCCCGCATAGGCGATTGCCTGTCTGACGAAAATCGTGTTGTTCTCAAAGAATTTTGTCGGAGATTTACGCGAGCCGCTTTACAAAGGTGGCAGAAATCCCACCGATTCCTTGATAATTTCAGGAGAAAGTACGAGAATTGGTTGGGAGCAAATATTGATTGGCCGAGTTTTGTGCAAACTTTAGTTAATCAAGAACCAAGTGTTGATGAGATACCAAGAGCGCCTTCAGTCTCTCCAGAACCGTCGACATCAACGTCCATTGGAACAATGACGAAAAGATCCCGTAAACCATTCGAAGATCTGGGAAGTAAACAAAAAAAGAGAAGATCTGATGAACACACAGGCGAAGATTCCAGTGAATTGGCATATGCAGCTGCAGCACGTTTAAAAGAAGAAGGGCATGGAGATATCGCCTCTGTCATCGAATACATGATGAAAAATCCTGAAGCAGCCGCTAAATTAAATGAAACGCTTAAGAAACCAGCGAAAACAATCATATTTACGTCAGAAAAGGCGCTTGGATTGCTTCTTTCGCTAAAACTCTCAAAGTGGCAGTATATTACGTTGCGAGAGGCTGCCATTCGGGAAGGTGCTAAGGATATTTATCCATCTTACTATAAAGTGCAACAAACTAAGCTTGATTGCTACCCTCCGAAGCAATCAGTGACAGTTACTGATTCATCGGCTAGGATTACACTTCAAGCTTAAACTTATATAACTTTATATGTTACTTAAATAAGAGTTTGATAATCTTTTTTTATTTAAATTAATAAAAATGTGTAAAAAAACAGCAATTTTTTAATTTAATTTTTCTTGTTTTGTGTGTTCTTAATATTTGGGTTAATAACATATCGAACTTTTTAACTTGGACACTAAAAGGGATCGTTTTACATGTAAAAATAAATAAAAATATTTTGACGATTTTTTTAAAAAAAACGGCATTAAATTTTTCGTCAAATTGGCAACCAAAAAATCATAAATAATTAGCACTATGACCACCTCCAAGGATATTACGGTTAAACATGCCGTTTAGGAGATAATTCGATTTTTCATACTAGCTTCATAGAAATTTTTCGTAAAAAAAATATATTTCCTTCGTTTTTGGGCAGTATTAACTCGGGTGTCATTTTTGTACATAGTAATGATCAGCAGAAGTCATTTCCAGCAAAAAAAATAACATTTAAGAAATCGAGATCCTATGTCTTCTACAGCCGATTTTCGATCCACCGTGCGGCGGGCCGGTGCACGGGCGTGGGTGCGTCGGGCGCGTACGACGGGTTGGAGTCGCCGCGCTCCGCCTCCACGTAGCCCGCGTTCTCGATGATGCGGCAGCGCGCCGTGTCCGCCTCGTGCTCCATGTACAGCAGGCGCGCCGGCCGCCCGCCGCCCAGGCTCGACAGCGCGCTCGGGGCGCTGGACCGGGTGATAGAACCTTCGCGAAGCGCCACTGAGCCTCGCTTCCTCTCCGGGGCGGGTGAACCTCGATACTCCGATGTGTCTGGTCTCTTGCATCGCAGTAGTTTAGCGAAGGCTGCGCGGAAGCCTGCATTCTTCCACGCGTATATGAGAGGGTTGATGCCCGAGTTGGACATGGCCAGGGATGACGTGACCCGGTACGCTATGTGGTTGTGCAGCGGCATCATGGGCAACGTCTGGGCACATGCCACCACCACGAACGGCATCCAACATATTGAGAATGATCCCAGCACAAGCAGCACCACCTGCGGAAACATTATGTCGCGTTAATGTCAGGTTTTAGAACCAGTTGGTATCAGGTAACGTTGAGTGTCACAGTTCTGTAAATTTCGGAAATTGAACATTGAACATTTGTGTAACTGAAAAGTGCATTCGTTTCATGACGGAATAAAATAATACACTCGGTTATATAACAAATTGATCTTAGGGCGATTGAGATAAAAAATTAATACTAACTAATCACAAAGTACATAATGCAATTTTTTTATGAGTTTTCGGTATATTAATAACATAGTAATCCCTTAATTACTCTGTTATTAATATACCGGAAACTCCCTTAAAAAGTATTAAGAAATACGATGTTTGTAGCAATCACTTAATTAAGCAAACTAGATTTAAGTACGTATAACGTATTTTGAATTAATTTGCGGTTTCGGATTAGGGTGCTACTAAACTTGACTATTCTATTCTAAAACCAGCTTTTATTAACAAGCAAAAACTAGACTAAATCACATATTTTTCTCTAATAAGACGGCATAATTTAAGGTATCGTTTATTATGCCTCATGCATGATTGATTTTCTAAACCCATATTTTATTTCTTTCTTCACCTAATTTGGCAGTTGTCGTGTCTTTCATGGTATTTTATTATTGTTTCTGCCAATGGTTGACTAATAGAAAAATATGTCTATTATATTAAGTACGGCACTGTAAATATCTGTGCTTGAAGTATTTAATAAACGAATAGGATTGGCCATGTCACCTGTATGCTTTTCCAATCGTTGGCCCCGGTGGGGCAGCAGGTGTTGGCCCTCATGCGTCGCGCGTGGCAGGTAGCTTCCCGCCATATCCGCCAGTACAGGATAAACATGACCATCCAGATGAGAGAGAACATTGGCGCCAGGATGCTGGTCGTGTAGTTCGTCGGCACCACCTGCAACATTGATATCAATTCGGTTAAAGGACTTGCAGTAAAATGAAGCATATTTTCTTTCGTCTTTCAGTTTATTACTGTTGAGAACACAAAAAAGACACATCTGCATTTCTCAGAGGTGCTACAATAAACAGTTTTCCGCGCTTTTCGAGACAGGAAGCCAACACGAGATCGTGCGATCGTACTGACAGATAGCATTTCCAGATTGTTTGGAACGGTTAACTTTGTGGTATCCGATCTTGTATAAAAGTGCACGCTCAGGAAACAGCCTTTCAAGTTTGTTTTTATCTTTAGTGAATATTGACTCGGATTTGATGGCCTGATATCCATATTAGCATACTTAAATATAGATTGAGGATAATGAAGTAATCGCACGTTTGCAATATTTGCTCGTGTATATTTAAATATTCGCTTTTTTTCATTTGATCAACAAACGGAATTATTCGAGATAATATGTGATGGTCAACAGGCGCATGTTAGGTATCACGTCTATGTTTAGCAGCACTTTGTTCTAAGATGAAAGTTTTCTTTCAAAATTTACCCAAACCCGTCAGGACACATAAGCGAGATTTTATTATTATCTTTATTTACCTAGAATGTTCAATAGTTCAAATCTCATCAGAACATTCCTGTTTTAAATGAGTTTGGTAATTAACTTTATCTCTGGACCAGATAAATATCATCAAAGAGCAACATGTTTATATACCCTTTAATGTGATGTTTACAAATAATGGCACCGGTCCAAAACTTATATAGAAATGATTCTAGCGCCGAATATGAAGTGTTCTAACTTTCTCATAATAATGTCGTGTGACTTTACTTCTCAGGGCATTATACCAAAATGCATTAATTGTTGTGTGTATGGTTACACTAATACACTAATGTTCATACATTTGTGTATTAATATACACATAGGTCGGTCGAACAAGTACGTACTCGGTAACAAGATATTCTTCCCAGAAACAACTGTATTAACTATTTATGTTGTAGTGGGTTTGCGGAGCGTGCCTCGAGAATACCATTTCTTTCCACAATGTTTCGGATAATGTTGTCTTATTACGGAATGTGTTGACAGAGTGTTCATCCCTGGAGATATTTGTATGCTTTATACTCGCAGGCAATATAAAGGTTAGCATGTTCAGATTCTAAAACAAGCAATATCATGTTTTATGTGGTGCTTTTAGATGTCTAGACGACGTTAGATGTCTTGGAACTGCCGTAAATATTCGTATTCACGTGATAAGCTACCATAGCGAGGTATAACAAAGCATGGCAAGCTATGAGGGATTACCGTATCCGTATACGTTTGTATTTCAGTATTATTAAGGCGCAAAGTCTGCTCTTACTTTGCACGTATATTGACTTATTGCCGTTTCTTAAGTTCACAAGACCTTTGACCTCTTGAACTTAAGGTACGTGAATAAGGCCGTCCGGGTACATACCAAGTTCATCTCGCACGCGACGCCTTCGTGCCAGTCGTTCCAGAACACGGGGATGCAGCTGATGCAGACGGCCACCGACCACGTGAAGCTCATCATGAGGCGCGTCACCAGCTTCGTCATGTACCGGCTGTAGTGCAGCGGGTGCACTATCGCTATGTACCTGGAAATATAAACCATGTGCATTAATATAACAACGGGCGTGGAAAACAAAATTACAAATCAGTTGGTTCTCAAAAAGCATACACAGAAAATATTTAATAATTCTACATTCAAGTTCACATGGCGTGACAAAACCACGACATTGAAGTTTCTATTTCAGTGATTTCTTTGAAACAAAAATTTAAAACGGAGGGCATTTCACTTACCTGTCTACAGCTATCGCTATGATGTTGTAAATGGACGCCAGACACGCTAGGATTATGAGGATGAAGCGCATCAGGCACGACCACTTGATTGTGCCGAAGTCATCGTTCAGGTAGAAGACCAAATGGTATGGCAGCGTTAGCCCTACCATCAGGTCTGATATTGCCAGGTTGAGCACGAACTGGTTGGACACGAGTGACGACAGCCGTCGACTCATGGTCACCGCCAGGATCGTCAGCGTGTTCCCGCTTACGATCAGCAGCATCAGAGAGCCGTCCACGATGCTCCATCCCCAGTGATTGTAGACGTTCGTACCCTCCCTCTCCTCGGTCGCGTTCCACCCCAAGTCGCTATCATTCCCGAATACAACGTCCATACCATCGCTGGCCGCGGACGCCAGCGCCCCCCACTCTGAGTAGTCCGACGTCGTGGTACAACTCACGCGCACATGCTCTTAACTGTTACCCTCACCCGTCACTCGCGATACACTAGATATTTTCACAGAGGTCTTTTCCCGTTTGCACCTGTCGCACATTTTATTTGCTCTATATTGTTGATTTCGAACACCTGGAACAAAGTGTAGATATTAGTCGATTTAGTATTTAGGGCATGTGCTGTGCGGGGTGCACGTGCGCCGGGGTCCTTGTGCATGCATAGCGGCGTGCGCAAGTAATGCATAGTGTGAGGCGCTCAGTATGCAGGGGCGCGTCGCCAGACAAATGTGTCGCCAGGACCGCCGCCCCACTTCGCACGCCTCTCTAAATCACATTATCAACTTTTTCAAGGGATCGCTTGCGACAGCGTCGGAAGTTGCCTCTCCCGCTGCCGCCTCTGAATTATTTATGTTGCACAGTATGAGGCGAGCCCTGTCTGCCGGCGCCCTAATCGATTACCGTACCCCTCTAAATGAATTATTTCCAGACGTCGAAGGTCACATGGTTCATAAACTCGCGACTGTTTTGTTCAATTATAATCGGTAATGTTTGAAGGTAGCGTCCTTCAGCGGCAGGTTACTTATTCATATGCAGCTCCGTCAAGTTGGAAACTCGATAAATGATTCTGAACACCGAGTGTGACTGTTTTTTGGATATGGATATGTAAGGAACGAGTGCAAAGTTTAGCACTGGAAAGATGTGTATTGGAAAGGAGACGCTCGTAGTTGAAAGCTCTTGAAATAAAAGTAGTATAACTGCAGAAAGAGCTCGAGATTGTTTCCGATAGACACGTTTGTATTCAATTTAAGTAGGTCAAGGTTAGATAATGTCCGTTTTAAAACCAGCACTAGCTTAATACCAAGCAAATTAAAGTTGCTGGATTACAAAGATAAGAGGGGGAGAAGAGAAGCGAGATTCTTTAATAAATCAAAAATGCCCCTTTTCAGCTTTTTTTAAATTAATTCAGTGGGCGGATTGTTTATCGATGAAATATTTAACTCGTCTGGAACTGACAACGTCAATTATATTCGACTCATCTGGACCAAGCGGCGACACGGCCATCTGAATTACAAATAGGCACGGATCAGAACACTTTGCAGACTCCATTAATTTTAATCCATCAACACCATTTTGCTCATCTTCTGTCGTTAATCTACTTTTATAAAGATAAATTGTTTGTTGAGGCTTTATTTAAGCTTCCTAAATCGTAAAAGTTCGAATTTAAATTAATAAAATCTGATATAAACATTTGTAAAACAATTGAAGAGAAATCAATACAAATAATACATTAATAAAGCACGTTTGGTACTACCCAAACGTGCTATCAGAATCTGAAATATCTTTTTTAATGCTTTTGGGTAATAATGACTAATTAAACTATAGTGGGTCCATATATTTCAATTTCGTTTAGCTGGAGTCGGTGCCGGCGTTCATTTGACGGCAATTTATAGTATGTTTGGACAAATACCGAAGTAGCCACGCGGTAGTATTCGTAAATGTCTTGAGACGCGGAAATGGCTTTAGAACTTTTGCACGGAATCGGTCCTTCCTTACGCAGATTTCAGAGTTCGACAGCCTTATAACGACAATTCATTGGCATTTATTAATAAAACGATCAATTTGGAATCGAGATTGGATGTCGTATCTCGGTTAGGTGTCATTGATGGACGCTTTAATAAAATAAGAGAGCAGTGAGCCTCATCAAAATCAGATTGCGATGTGACAGAACGATCGTTGCTACGTAATTGCTCAGTAAAGCCAAACGAAGTTTTGATGAATGAAATGTCAAAAGTGGTTTTACAATTTGGTTGCATACCTTTGTGTGGCAACGATGACGAATACCAGAGCAATTTGTAGTGCGATGATTTCAACGGCTAGATTGTTTGGATGGATTTATTCACGTATGATTCTGGCGCGCGATCGTACGCGTGTCGGCGAATTGTAGTCTACGTATTGGATTAGTTTGTAGCGTTAAATTATTTATGGATATCTCCGAGAATACGTTAATGCTTTTAGCTCTAGTGTTTTGATTCGATGCTCTCGTTTTGTTGTTCTTCATGAGTATGAATAATTAAATTTAAATCTGCCTCCTAAGGCGCGTCTATTTCAGAAAATATTTAATAGGAATATTTATCTTGTTACTCGGCTTCAATAACGCTGTAATTAAGCCAAAGTCTTGTTGATTAAAGTCTCGTTGTCTCAGAATTTGGAGAGGAAAAATTCTAATGAAATATTGATTCATTAAACAACAACGTTTCCTTACGCAACTCGGTACGCAAACACCAAAGTTCTAACGAAGCCATAAACTGGAGAGCTGTTACGTATTACAAATAGTAGGTACATCAACATACCAACTGTTTTCAAAGTCAAAATAGACAATGTAGATGAAACAAATATGTTAGTAGCCGTCGTCCATACAGATGCGTGATGGAGGCAGTATTCTGGTCACAGGCACAGCGCACAGGGCTACTAGAATGCCCTTTTGCCAATGCCTAGGGCATTAGCATGCACCACGATAACTGTGACTAATGTCGTTTGTCTATGCTTCGCTTAGGGCGCCGGTTTGCGGACTCTCGATTATGATCGCTTTGGTTTGATCGCTCCTAATGCTGGCCAGTCGTCCCTCTACAGTTGAATAGCAGCCTAAGTCGATTTCGTCGGTAAACAGCGCTTAGCATATCGATGCTGATACTCGTGTGTGTTATCTTCATAAGAGCAGGTACACGAAAGTGCTACACGAAGCTATATGATAAGTTCAAATGTGGCAGTAACCGAAGCTATAACAGTTTTTTCCCCAATATAAGTATTGGAAGTTGCGCAGACCTACGGACTACTTTTTATTCCAATAGTTTCGAGTTTTTGACATATCGCCTTTGGGCATATAGGTACGTTTAGTCACTCAACCGAATTGCGATAATCCTAAACGGAATATTTTTTTAACTATCGGATGAGCAAGTAACATGCAAAGAAAGATTAATTTATAATTGACCTGTGCTAATGCGAACTCACGCATTGATTTAGCTGTTTTACAGCCATGTTTATGAATATTAAGCTATTTGGCGTCAAGCGCCATATTGATCGCACGTAACAACTCAGTACACTCACGAGACTACTCCCCGTTATTTATTATTACCGAACACAGAAGCTACACTGTGATACTGTTTGCTGAATTAGGGGAAGGAAAATTAAATTGAAATAATATGTAACATTCCGGAAAAAGAATATCGCGTTATAATAGAAAGAAGGTATGTGCTTATTATTCTAAATATGTAAACAAGGGCGGCTCATACGTAATTACAAAATGTTAGATACACTTTGAAACAGTAGAGTCACTCGTATTCTATTAACGTAGTGGACTGGTCGTGCCGTAATTGTATATCGGAAAATAACACTGTGACACTGAAAAAAGTTAATCGAAAAAATAGTAGTTCAGTGCCTGGTATCGATTCAAAAATATATTTTAGTGTTTATATCTACGATCGTCCTTTACGTAACGTGGCGTGCTAGCGTCGCGTGCGACCTCTGCACTTCGATTACTAATTATTGTAACTATTTTAATTGCTTAATTTTTCATTACATTTCGATTTTAATGAATGTTTATTTTTTCTTTGTACTGAGTACATACATTAGTGCTTCAATGTCATGATTGAATTTATATGTAGAAATAACGAACGATTCTTAACTTTTACTGACATGGAAACCAAGTTTGAATTATTATTTTTCCAAATAGTATAAACGTACGGGTATATAAGTAAACATCAGGGCAATGTTGCAATATCAATATCTGCAACAAAACACGCTTGTCACTGTTCAATTGCATGGCACGGTACCTACTGCTTGGTATATAAACATAATGACTATTAAATAATGTAACAACGTGTTAAACAAATAAAGCAACGTCTGACACTTACCGGTTACTTGACTAGCTCCGGAGATATCGACAACTATTAATACGTGCTATATCAATCACTCTCGCCAAATAGAGATTGTAAATCCAAACAACGTCCAAGACAGAAAATACCACAAACATACTATCTTAGGTAAACTCCCATTTGATTCGGCAAAGTTCAAAAATGAAGACAAATGGCCCGGCTATTACTGGCCACAATTCAATCAAGATAGCAATATTGTTTCTATTACAGTGGGACTGTGTAGCCGGTCAGGGCAGCCAATATGTTTGGAAGTAAACATTCAGACGTTGCAGACTGTGTGCTGGTTCATTTTGTGACCTTTGATTTACTATAGCGTTATCAAATGACGTGGTTAGAGGTCGCGCGATAACGGTGACTTTTGTGACTCATTGATTAGTTGTTATTAGTAGTTACACTCACAAGTAAAAGAATTTCCTCTCGCCGTATCTACGTAAATATCGCAGAGCATAAGACCAGACGAGCTCAAACATTCTTTTGAGAATTGTGTTGTGTAACAGTATAATACCAGGGACTAAGAAAGTTTCGTGACGACATTGTTCGCGTTCCGAGGAGCGCGCAGAAACGAAAATGTCCGTTTTATTGGAGGATCTCGCTTGTCAAATAACTTTGATTTATACTCGTACTTGCCGGTTCTTACTTCATTTGAACGCCTGAAAACTTTATCACATAATCCTTCTAAATTACACGAAATGTTTAATAGGATGGGTGCCCTCGAAAGTATGAACTCATTACTTCGTTAGTACTTCGGAAGTAATGTTACGAAGTTGTGGACGACCGCAACAGTGGGATGCTCTGAAGCCAACGTCTACGAGTGAGGAAAAACTTCTATCCAATTTTCATTAATGCTTGCGCCGAATTAAGTTTACGATTTAATTCCGTGATAGAAGTGAATGGCGGAATGGAATAAATTTGCAAATAAAAATGGTTGCGGAGCCTCGCTGGCCTCGATACAATATAGGACGTTGTCCCTAGTACGTGAGGAGCTGTAACTGGAGCTACGAACTGCTGTAAGTTATCAACGAGAGAGGAAACCACCGGCGTCGGCGCGAGCTCCCCGACTATTGCTGATACGATTTACAACTACTAATATTTTCCGTCGCACGCGAACATCGCGAACAAACAGAGAAAGTAGCCGAATACGTGGATGGTACAAAGTGTATTTGTCCAAAGCCGGATATACAGTCGAGGCCGAGAGAAACACATAATAACGCCGCCTCGTTAAAGTCGGAATAACCACAAAAATTACGAAATTATTGACTCGATGAGCGCTTTAGAATTGCGAAAACTCTTTAAATAGGCACCGCGTACTTGCTCAATGCGTGCAAATATAGCGAAATATGCTTATTAGTGACGTCAGTTATATCCTTAAAGCTGTTTGACAGAAGTTTGTCGTTACGACATCATAAGTGCAAAGAACTGCCAAAAAGTAATATATACTCGCCAAATAGACATGACACAACCATCGAAATAGAACAATGACGTTTATGTAATATTTTGTAGACTCTAGACTAGCAGACGTCTGATGTAGATTGTCTCCAGAAGCCCGTGTTTTCCTCATCAGTGAAAACAAAAGTCAAATTAAGAAGCTTTTTTTTCTAAACTGGAACTCAATTAAAAAGGCCTTTGACTAAACCCTAGTTCGGGAGATTTGGGATTTTTTTAAGAAAATGTCCAAATTGATTATTCAATTAATGGCAGAGGAAACTGCTAGTGCTCTGAAACATATTTTTTCATGGAGTTATATTTTATCTTTATCGTTATCTCGATGATAGCTCGACGGGTGATTATGGCGGTTCCCACATATTTGATGGACTGTTTCGCATGGGGCAAGTGCGGCCATCGCTCATGTCGGACATAGGCTAGGGCGAGCGAGAGGTCGTCGGCCGGCGAATAAACCTTCGCCCTTTCATAAACCCTGTTTCATTCCAGTTTTTAGATTTTGTATTTTTAAGATATCATAACGTAATATCTAAATTGGTAACTGAAAGTTAATTTTCGTTTTGCTGCGGTTGTTTTACGGTACCTTTGAAGTCACGTCAGCAAAAATTTGTTTGCATTTAAAATTTCATTTAGATAACCTGAGAGCGCTTTTGGTATTTTAGTTATAGAAGCATCAAATTATATTTGGAATTGGGACTAAACGAATTGCCGCTCACATAAAAAAGCTTCTATAACATTTTAATGATTTTAGGGAATAAAAACAAACCCCAATCAAATTAACAAGTCACTTAACAAACAGGAAACTATCTCAGAGACATTCTTCGGATGTCAAGTTTATCACTCTGATTACTACTAACTTTAAGTGTTCTTCGTGTAAGAAGATGTCGGGGTTTCCCTCACCATGTTTCTCGATACACTCAATAGAAAGAGTACAGTAGAAAGGCGTTGCGTGAATCTGTCGACATCAGCCATCTTTGATTGTCAACGTAGTTGGCAGTTCAAACTGCGAACTACATACGTTTGCAGTTTCGTTGCAGAGTTTAAGTTGAAGTGAAAGTAATGAACTCGAAAGTTGCTTTAAAGTTTATCTAAGTTCAATTTCGCAAATGTTTGAAAATATACTGCCAGTATGCTATCCACAAATTTTTGGTCGTACCTATATTTTAGTATAACGTTTTCGCGTCATGAAGATACACCTACCCGTCTCATATTACACGGATTAACCTTCTAATAACAAGCTCCACGCGACGATAAATCAATTTATAAACGCGATTGAACGGGGAAGCTTAATAGTGTTTAAAGACGCTTCACATCGGCGCGCCTCAATGGGCCGCGTCCTAATTGGCCGGTGATCTCAGTTCCGTCATCGTGTGACAGGCGACATCTCACACGTTGCCGCGTTACGTAGGGTTTAGCGGCGCTCTTCATTAAGATCGCTTAATTGATCAGATGTGACCGCTAATTCCCGTTTATTTGCTTACTTTAAACACAATCAATTTAGTGTCTGTGTTCGGTGTGATATAGCTATGGTCGCGGTCGTCGCGGAATATATTGAATCCAGTACCTTTTTCGGAGTTTTATTAAGGTAAACGTTATCGAAGGCGAACTAGGGTAATTATAAGGGAAAATTTATTATGTTTATTTTTTAAAGGCGTCATTGAGTGTATATTGAACTCTTTTCGGAATTGTCAAAAAGTTGTTGCCCATTCCAAAACGTAGAACTTTACGGAGAGAAAGTGCAAGAAACTCCAATGATACATTATTTAATCAAGATATTACAAATCTTGGCATTCCGTCCAATCCCATGTACAGTTTATTTGGAATCAAAACAGAAGATTATAGTCCTTTGAGCCAAGGTAGGATATAAGTTACGTAGTTTGATCTTAACGGCGCTAACGAATCCTTTTGGTGTCAAGTACAATCAGGAGTTTTATTTTCACGGTCTGTATGAAGCAATTTAGAAGAGATATGTTTGGCACAAGTCTCTGCTCTTGGGAGCTTATAGGAAATTGCGTTAACGCCCCCGAGACAGCAACGCGAATCTTTTATTTCTATAGATATAGTACGCTTCGTTAATGTCGAAACAAATTGACAAAACATCAAAGAGTTGTTGTTTCCCTTTGATGTGCAGATCTATTTCACCGTGAGACGTCAGCAGGTCGACAAGTCATTGATACAATCAGGACATACTGCCGCGTACTACCTAATGGACAAGATAACTGATTGAAGTACCGATAATGTGTTTATCTGAATTTTATTAGGTCATCTACTAGCTAGCGAATATATTTTTATATTTTGCTGCTAAAGTTACTCGTACATAAAGTTGTTTGTACACAATTGTGGTGTCTGAGCTCTGAATAGAGTGCATTAAATGATTTCCAACTAGAGTTTCTTTTACAACAATAGCCGTGGAAAATGTTTCGTTTACTTGTCTACTTTTTCTCATTACTAATCTCCTAAAAGATTTAATGTTCTTGACAATAATAGTGCTCTCAGCCGGGTGACTGTGGTACCCTTTCAGATTCACCGCCATCTTTATTATAGTGATAAAAGTTACATTGTGTGTTAAGGGTGCGCCGGTCAATGTGTACCCTGAAAGCAAATAACCTTGTGATGGACAGCGTTTTAAGAAGGCGTTTTATTGTATTAACTCTAATAATAGACGCTTTTAATCTTTTGTTGAGACAACAATTTGGGCATGAACATTTTTGCGTGATTATTTGATTCTTCTAAATTAAAAGAATTCATTTCGTTGCCAGCACAAATGTTGTGAATGCCTACGAAGAATATATGGTTCTATAGTCCATTGGTGCTGTACATTGTACAAACCCTCTTTCTTATCGAAGCCCTTTTTATTGAAGTGTGCCGCACACGCGTCATATGGCGCTGATGGATATAAAACTTTTGCCTTTCTTTGTCAAGCGAAAGTTCCTCATCTGGAAGTTTACCTAGATTTTGTTTTGTTTGTAGATTTAGAACTTTGTTTTCTGAGTTCTAATAAATAACTAAACAAGGCACCGTGTAACTCAAAGGTGCTGCGATATTTTATTCATAAATTTCATTGTTTCTTGAGTGAAGTTCGCTTTGTTGAGAGTTGTTCAGTTGTTGTACGGCGAGCTAACACAACGTACAGCTAAATATTTTATAATGGCGGCTTGTTCTTGTAGTAAATTACACGCCACTGTTGTATCCTTGAACTCTACTGACTACCTTGACTCTGTGGTTCACTTGATATTTTTACTTTTAATGGATTTCGTGCAATAGAGCTTCCGGTTTATTTTTCGTAATTAATTATTAGTAACCAATTGTTAGAAATGTAGTTCCGGTTAATACTCATCAAGTATTAATTTGTTGTGAAGCTCGACTCTGTAGAGGTTTACTTGATATTGTGCTTGAAATATTTAGTCATCGAAGAACTTCAATGCAGATTGTACACAACTTATGCAACAGTTCCGCATTATCTAATTGTTATTAGTGTTAGGTGCAGATGGGTAGATAACACATGTTGATTTAGAGTTGCAGTTAAAATAAGTACGTAATGTCCTGGTATTGCTGCATTGCTTAATAATGGCTTTGTTCTAGTAATTTTCGTACAATGTCCAGAGTTTTTACATAGAAAAAGGTACGATCATAAAAGAAAGTACTTGAGGGTGTAAGAATGGTCATTGTCCGCACTGTTACAGTCAGCACAAAAGATCAGTTGGAGTTTATGTGTGAATGTGGTCGTACTGTGAAGTAGGCCGCATCAGATAGCTCTTACATTTCATTAAAACTTTACTGTTTGTCCAAGTTTACTGTCTATAAACTTTTTCGTTATCCTTTCTATCTTCTGCCATTTAAGTGAGGTACTTATGACATGTCTACTGCTGATAAATCTGTATTCAGCTATAATTTAATAATTAAAACGTTATTTGACACATACAAATATTGATGTTTATCAACCTGTAGTATCGTGCCGTGCGTAACGACATTACCCGCCCGCGTTTCCCAAATTACCCGAAATGACCGGCTGCGTTTAATTGCTCTAACATTAACTTTTATTTTATCATGAAACAGCGCCAATTTCACCCTTAACAAATTGTGGATGTATTGTTCAGGATTACGACCAGTGTTTGTAGTACTCCTAGGGGTTTAACGATAAGATGCATTAACTGAGTAACCTAGAGTCATCTTCGATAGATTCAATTGACTTTACAGGGATGACTCAGGGGATAGCAGTACACGGAAACATTTTAAACATTCCTATATTGTTTGTAAAGTGTACTCGGTAAGAACGATTTTGAAGCCCCGACAAGCTACTATGATAGATAGTTGAGAACCTTTTTCAAATTTTCTAGGTCAAGTTCCACCAGGCCTAGGCGTTATGAATTTGCCTAACTGTCGGCAATATGTCTAGCCGCGATCGAAATTAACGATCGAGCTTCATGGTTCAAGTTCCCTCGCATACATTAAGGAAGAGGATTTCTTTAAGTGTTACGTTCTTCGCTTAGGTAAAAGGAAGGTTGTGTAGCTCATCCTTCATTTTGTTTCTAGTTGGGTGTTTCCAAAGGAAGATCCAAGATCCTCTTTCTCAGCAAGTCATTTCCACTTTCGCCAATTACTACAATTATTTGCCTAATCAGATTTTAATTTGCTTTGTGTCTTGTTCAAACAGCTCTTTGTGTAATGTATGTTTCCGCTCTCTACAAACATGAATACTAAGTAGGTACATGTGCCACTTGAAACGTGTTATCATTATGATGCTATCGATATTAATCTATTATTATCGACGTTATTATCTATTCAATAGTATTTCCTTAGCTATTTTTTTTAATCATGAATTATGATGAGTACGCTTGTAGCCGTATATTATAAGTTGTTATTCATAAAGTTTGGTAAAGATAAGCCCGTGCGGCGGGCGGCGCGAGCCTGCTTGATGCGACAAATGTTGCGAATTTTACTCCACGATAAAAAGAAAATTTATTATTTTGTGCTGTAGTCATTTGTAAAATATAACATGCAAAACAACTTCTATCACAAAACACACAGATAAAGTACCGATGAAATCAATGTCGCCCCTAAAATATCGTCTGTATTTTCAATTGCAGTGCCAATTTTGTATCGATAGTTCATTTTTCTCTATCCATCGCAAGAGTCGGCACAGAATTCAATCATAGACCAGTCGTAAGCGTCCAATCCAGAAGCGTTAGTGTTCTCTGTTGACCTACTGGATAATGGGATTTCAACCCCACCCCACAGATATTGGCTATTTCTCTCATCAAATTGACAGTGAACGCATCTTCCATCTATATCGCATATATCGGGTATGGAGGTTTACCTTCTTATGGTTTCACGTTGTGCCTATGTGATATTATAAATATTTTCCTTTATATCTGAGTCATAAAACTATTCGCACTGCGCCCGTGTAATAAATAACTTATATCTTCTAATTGATTCCTAATATTTGTTAGGTACGATAAAACAGCTTACTCATGTTATGTTGTTTTTTCCATCCATATCTGCATGAGAATGGATAAGATATTATTAGATGTCAAAATATATGAAATGTATAATATCCAACGTGAGTGTGTTTGTCACTCGAATCACGTAAAGTAAAATCAAGAGAAATGTTAAGTCATGACTGACCTCTGGGAGCAAACCCTTCTCACACATTTATTTGGCTTCATAACTCCGTGAAATTATAATGGATGTACTCTGTGATCAAAATTGCCGGCATTCTAGGTAGTAATCGTCGCACCTTAAATGGTTTCGTGTTAAGATTTATGTGTATTGTTGAAAAAACGAGTTTGTTGCTTTACCACCTACTACTGAAAATATACGATGTAACTTAGCCCTGTGCGCAAATTGGATCTGATCAGTGTTTATTGCCCCTGAAAACTCATTCAACTTATACTTTCATCCAATAAAATGATGGAGTGTGGTAGTAACGATACATATTTACGAGGCCGTACGTATGTAAAGTGAGTGCGGTCAACGCACCGTGGTTTGGGCGAACGACGCTAAAGTGTATCTGAAATTATACGAGGTCATACAGAAAGCTTCCCCTAGGGCAATATTGATGTAGGCCATCCGGTGTAATGGAATAGATAATTCGAAGCTTCTTATCGACCGTTGAGGCTTAGTTGACGCCTTTCGCATTTTTTGCGTCAATTTTTTCTTTATTTAATTAATAAGTAGGGGGAGTCCTTTAGCGGTCTAATGAAATGGAAATGTATACTTAACCTGTCTACTGTTTGCGAGGCGCACCTTTAACTTTATACTGCCCATTTAATATTTATTTTAATACCATTATCCTGGAATAGCTTACATAAACGATAATTTTATTTGCCGTTTAAAACACAAGGTTGGCACCAGGCAGGAGGTCGTAAACTGGCACAGCTGATAATAAGTCTCAAATCTAGCGAGATTTACCGGTTAATGGCACCATCAAATGTAACCCTTTCCAAGCACCTGGATTACGAACACTGGAAGCCTGAGTTATCACTTCCACTATCCTTGAATGTTAATTCGATTGCTTATCTGAAATTTTGGAGCGAGCCGTGGGGGGTAAAACTCTGTGTGCACTGTTTTTGAATGGTCGGTTTCCTCAAAGCCAGATCTCAGATATTTTCCCGATAAGAGTCGTAGATCCTTCAAACGTAAACTTTGGCTGTCGTAGTAGATTTATCATTCATCTCAATTGTTCGACTAATTCAACAGATATGTTTGGCAGGCGGCGGAGCATTACTAGGCAGTTAGAATCCGTTACAATCTTCATTGATAATGCTGCATAGATACTCGATCAAGGGCGCAATACGATTGCATTAACCCCATTAGGTCGCGTGCATCGAATGTCTGGCTCAACACACGAAACAAATAGCGAACCAGCAACAATAACATCAAGTAACAAGGTTGCTGCGACCTGTTTACCGAAATAAGTCTTCCGAAGCCTATTCACGCCCGACTCAACTCTCTACTGTTTTAAAGAAAAGAAAAAGCTTTTAAATAAAAATATTTTGGCCATAGAATACAGAACAATGCCGCGCTTGACTATTTACTGAGCTGTGTTCTTTGAAACCGAACTCACGACCCGGCAGATACAATCAACTTTGAGATATACTTTTAGATAGCAATTTCAATATCCCCTAAAAATGAATCCCAAAAAGATAAAATTCCAACCAAATGGGGTAGTTACATAAGTGGGGGCGGGGAGTCCGTTGAAAGCTTACGTAAGCTCGTCTGGAACTTTAACAGTGAAATATAAAGAGCACTTTAATTCATATCTTGTGGTGGATGGCGAATGTACACACGCCGTACGTGGTTCCGTGCGGTCCTGCATTTACATATCGGACGCGACAAAACCAGTAACAGCTTTTAAACGATGTGCTAAATTCTAAACGTTTGAAATTAACTTGAAATTACGTTTATTGCGACAAAATGTGAGAATTTAACGTGTGTCCGTGAAACGAGATTGAATCTTTTAGTGTTTGCTTTGCTGAGTATTAAATGAACGAACGTCCGAACCGTATTTGCTTTCAATGATCATGCAAATATGCAAATGACATCGCGGGGAAATGGAATGGACGCCGTTCGAACGCTCAGCAAATACTTATCTGGCACCGGACGGTGGTCGCGAGGACTGAGGAGCAGTGCCGGCTATCGGCTATCGTCAATATTTACCTCCACGACGATACTGCCATTGGCGCGAACAGACTACCAAAGTGGTCTGATATGGGCAAACATCACGTTCCTACATTATACAACAACACTAGCACTTGAAACTATGTTTGTTCACTGGATGCAACTTTTTCGTGTTGGAGGGTTCTCTCCGAGGGTATGAGAGTGTTCTTGGGTGACGTACGCTCGCGTCGGCGCTCGGCACGCAACTAACGGCCGCGGTCGCCGCCGCCGGCTTCCAAACACGAAATTCGAGGTCTTTGGAGGCATTAGTGGACAAACACCAGTGGCAAAGGTCATGGTTTTTTCGTGGTTGCTCTCTGCTGCTACAAATATGTATTTGAAGCGGATTACCGAGATAATATACGCAGCTTTTTCAGTAGCACGTTGTTGTATAATGATGATATAGGAGCGCTACTCGGAGTTTTTGCTGGCCGGAGTTCGCGAAATGTTTTTCGCGATTACAGCTATGATTCTTAAAGTTAATATTTTTATTACCGAAATGGAAAAAGTTTTGGCAAACTCTAGCATATTCTCGGTTGTTATGGTATATTTAGTTGCTTTTCGTAGTCCCAAGAATAACGTAATTTTCTTAAGGTTCTGAGTCATTATTTCCTGACATGTTTTGCTATGTTGTAGGGTAAGCTATTCCTCAGGCAGTATCGATGAATACCTACTAAAAAACTCTACTTTTCAGGATTCGCCTCTTCAAATTGATCAGTTGACTTAAAAATTGAACTTTTACATCAAGCTCACTGTTTTCATTTTCGCAGTTTGGAAGTTCATTGGTTACTGAATTCCACGGGATGCAAAATATAAAGAAATGGTTTTAAAGCTGCATTGGTCGAAGGTGCTTTTGTAAGTTAGGAGTATTTGCCTCGGCTTTTCATAATTTATATTTAAACTACGGTACGAATTGCACACTAGTGACACAACGTATTATGTTTCTGAAATAATACAAAAAACAAAAATATATAAATCATTAATTTTTGACCAAACATTTGTAACATTTCATAAATAACAGTTTGTCGGCAGGATTAGCGCTCGATTGATTACATTTGGTATTACTAATTTATAAGGAAGGAATATATGTAAACACATATGGTCGATTGGAGCCTCCTCCTATTTTTTTCGTCGGTAAAAAAAAGTATCGAGAGGATCGGGATTTCGTCCTTACCCTGATAATAGTACTATAACCCACTCGTATGACAATCCGGTGATGGTGATTTATATTCCCTGTATTGGTACTGACCATTACAGAAGATCTGGATGTTGTCATAGCATTAATCATGCTTTTGGTGACGGGGTCAAGCTGGAGAAATTCTTTTCACGAACTTTAAAGCGAATAGTTAATAAAAAAATACTTTAGAGTGTCACCATTGAAGATTAGATAAATTCTTAATTGCGCAGTCTTCAGCTCTCGGTTTACCTGTAACAAAATAGGCAGTGAGCTCCGTTAGCCAATTTCGCGGTGTTTGCCAAGCTGACGACTGACGAGCTCACACTTCACGGTTGCTTGATGCCACAGTATGTTCACATGTGTTACCTGTTCCACCTCTCTTTAATTCTTATGATTTTGTTTTTTGTTCCTATAATTGGCAAGGCAGTTTTATTCTTCTGTGTTGTTTTGTGAGTGTGACTGTTACCATTGCAATTGAATTTCTTACTTACGTAGGCCCATTTTGGTAACACTTTGAGCAATATACAATACAAAGTTATTGCTTTGTGATTTCCCGCAAACCTAAATGTTGCCTTCCTTTTCACTATGTGTCTCGACTTAGTTTCCGTCATATTATTTTAACGTGTATTTCCACGTAAATTGTTCGTTAATAAAGTAAAGTACTGAGTGCAGTTGCTTTTTGCTCGTTGTTCCCGGTGGAGGGTATAATCCCGTGTGTCCGAACCGCCACATAAATTGTCGCTAGGTGTCGCGCGGCGCAGATTACGCTAACTAACATTATCCTATTGTGCCACCCAACGAATATATTTTGGACAATACACTTTGACTCGGGAATAATTGGACGGTCTTGCTTCGGAGTGCGTGATAGGAATAGAGAAGAAGAGTTTGGGTAAAATCGGAAGTTGAGCTAAGTAGAAAAATAAATACGTGGGGATCTCTTGTGTTATCTGTGAAGGTACATTTTTACTGACTGCTTCTGATTAGGCCCGATATAATATAAGCTTCTTTAATAAACGCATGTTCCTTGCTTATTAGAGAGCTTTTGGACATTAGGACCAGAAATGTGTAAGATATTGCCATGTAACATACATTATGACGTTACGCCCACAAACATTGCACCTAATGCAGGACTATATTATATTTAGCAACCCTAACAAAATATAAACTTGTTTAGTATTAAAATCTGTTTCAAATAGTTCTTAATAAGAAACTTAAACTAAAATAAATCACAATCTTTAGTTTTTTAATAAGCATGTGCGCTATTTTATTCACTTCACAAATGCAGCTCGAAATGTCGCGACTGTATTTTTAAGAGAATTCCGCAGAGTAATGAAAGAATATTGTACAAATGACCCGCTTTGTGTTTTCTGCCTTTAATTTCTTGTGTTTTCTCCTGAAATATTATTTTCTAGGTCCTTTGTTTGTGCTATTGTTCTTATTTAGCAGTCTTCGGGCGTTTGATCACTTTTTTCATCTGAAATTAATCAAATTCCTTGAAAACGTTTTGGCATAAAAAGAGGCTAAGAATGTTCGATATTTCCGAACATAAAGATTAATAGTCGTGGTTGGGATTTTTATTTATCGTTGAGCGCTAGTCACAGGGTTACTGTAGTATCATGTGAGTGGCTACGTCCGGTGACGTCACACCCTGTGGTCGCAGCCTATTTAAATCGGATGGAACCGGTGGAAGCTCAAAGCAGCAGTTATTTCGGGACACAGGTGCGTCTGGTTTGCAATCATTAATATCGACCAAGTCTTTATCGATAAGCCGCGATCGGTTTGTTTTTATCTCTTGAGCATCACTTCAATTCGGATGTTTGGAGACATCATCTGAATTTTTATTTTTGAAATTAGTTTTTTTTTTCTGATGTGCTAGTGCATTAGCATTTTGCTTAAAAAACTAAAATCTAAGGTCATTTAAACTAGGCCTAATACCACCACTCTTCGATCGTAAAATTTACATAAGACAGGTCCTCAAAACGTCTCAAATCACCCTTTAGAAGTGTGATGATAGGTGTAAGAAGCGTTACGTTGGGGATATCATTTAAACTTTTATTTTCAGGGCTGAATTAAAAAAAAATCTTCGAAGTACAATGTTGTAGGTATCTCACGGGTATAGTTTACAAGGTTGATTCCTAAGTTACCGCTACAGCACTAGTTACTTGCTCTAAGTGAATTCCATCCACGCTGTCACCTCCGATTTTTACTCCTCGCCAGAGTTTCATTAGTTGAGTAAACCACAGAGGTGTGCTGTGTTCTGTTGTTTAACGTTGAGTGAAAAGTGAATACCGTGTGTGTTGATGGGTTAAAAGCTATCTCATTCTGATGTTTTTTTGTTGGTTTTACTAACAGCAGTGAATTTAGGTGTCATTTGGAAGTTACATATCTGGTGTTGTACCTGGGCTCAAACATTTTCCATGGTCAACGGTTGTGAAAACCGTTAGCATATCAGTTTTAGTGCACGGAAATCCCAGCTTCATCCATCTAGATTTTAATTAAGACGACAGATAACGCCCACGATAACACAATAAGTTTGTCTATTCATAGCTGACGACTTACTTCTCTAGGAATTTCTCGTACGTAGTATTTTCATAAATTCTATCCGTTAATAATCTGTATTCAATCCATTTCTAGTACAAATTAGTGATCAAATAACAAACGATTTCATTATTTGAGATTTCTGAGAAAATGAAAACTCGGTCATGATGCAATTTGCAGTTCACACTTTCAGGAGACTACCTCCAGAAATTGCGAACTTAATATTGCATCATAACGGAGTTTGCGTAGAATAGACCTTCTTCTTACATGATCACGAAAATAGCCTAACGACAAATTTAGTAATAGTATACTTGGATGGACCTTTGAGTGCCGTAGTCTCATCTATCGAAAAGGTCGCCAACAAATAGGTCAGTATGTTAGTAGCTCAGGTTCGGTTTAGCGACCTGACTTCTCAATTTTGTAACACCTGAAAGTTTAAGCTTGCACTTTGTTCATTAGGAGAGTATAATTTGGTTAGCTTTTGTCCCGTGTACAAGTATTACCTACACACTCATTATTCACGAAGGTGTCGGCAGGGATGTTTGAAAAAAAAAAACTTGGATGTAATTTGTACCCTGAAAGTACATTAATATGTAAGCTTTTAACGTTACGGCGGGTAAAGCAATTATAAGAACGTATGTGGTGCCTAGCTGCCACTGGGTATACGTTTGGCGTAAAGTGGTGGGTCGGAGCTGAAAAATTTGCACTTGTAGCGAAAACTGATAGGAGCAGTAGTGGGAGCAGTTTAGCGAAGGACTCTATGGCCTCAGTAAAATATGGAAGCATAAACCATGCTTTATCAATCTTACTATAAATTGAACAAAAGTTAACTAACTTCTTATACTTTTGACCAAACATCCCACTATAAGCGAATATTTTGCTTCATTCCGATCAAACCCACGTACTGAATAAATAAAGGCTACACTGAAAAAATCCTGTTAATCGTCCGTTTGGAACGTGCTGCAACACCTGCGTTATTTGTGCACTCATCAATCTCATCTACGTGCTCCGAATGCTGCGCTGTTCATCCCACAGCTTCACACGTAAATATTCCGTTTTTAGAACAGTTTTTTTTTGCAAAGATGGAAGGTGAAAGTAAGGATGAGAGTAATATCGTTTGATGTTTTTATTACTTGTGTGATCGTTATGGACGACATACATTCAGAAATGTTTTCTAATGAAATATAATGAAGAATGAGAAAAGGCAAGGGATCTTGTCATGATATTTAGTAAATATTTCCATTAATGATACAGGAATCAAATGAGTATTCATTTGATTCCTGTATCATTAATTGGAATACATTAATAGAACATGCCTTGGATAATAATACGAATGTGTTCAAATAGGTTTATTCAGTAGCCGTTTACAGACCATAAATTGCACGTACCGCCTGTACTGTAATGGCACCAAACGCGAGGGTTGGAAGCATAAAGGGAAAACTAAAACATAAAGAGTATGAACCGCAAAAACTGGCAGTCCTGAATAAACAGCCCACAAAGGAGACCGGGCCGCAGAGAAACAAAGCGAAATTTTGACATTCAGAATATCTTACTTTGATGATATCATGGTGCCTACACCGTGAATTTAAATGAATATGTACCTTCGCACTGGTGTCGGGAAGCTGCGCCTTTTGGCTCAGTTTTTTTTTTACAATGCACGTCGAAATCAAATCGAAGCGGTTGTTGAGGTGACAACTGAACTGGCAAACTGAAAGAACACGGGTGGGTTTTAGTCAATAAAAGTCTGACACGCCCTCCCGCTCCGCCCAGAGCGGGAAAGTCATTTGATGATTTCCCATCCAGAAAAAAAAAGCCGTTGTTGAGGTGTTGTACGGGATCTACACATTCTTAGCTGTAAAGTTTCTACCGTTTTGTACGTTTGTTAGATTTGATTTAGGATAATTTTAATTTGATAAAGTTTTGCTTTTATATTCTTTAATTCTCTATAGACTTCCCTTTTTAACCATTAAATGAGCAAAAGTTGACTCGTTATCATTTGGTATCTTTAGCTTGTTGCTTATAGGTTCTGGGATCAAGGCCCCCTGGTTTATAATCTCAAGGCCGGTAGTGTCGTGGCCTTCACTGCAACAACATCAATAAGGCTCAATTACTTGCGATTTTATGTGATGCCAGCTTTTTTCCTTAGAGAACCCTCCCTGAGTATAACTCTGGGGAGTGAACAAAATGATTGCATTACCATTTTCTGTATGATACAAAAAATAACGCTCGTGATATTGTGCTTTATGAAGTGAACTCTGCAGAGGGAGTTGCGGCGGTATAGTATTGATTGGTTGACAGATTAGCTATTAGCCGTCGAAGAAAAAGCAGTGAAAATTCTTAATGCGATCTAATTAATGTACTTGTTTAATTGTAGTTCATGTGTCTAAATTAATTTCATGTTTAATTATATTGCATGTATGACTACTTTTGTACGCCCTAGAGGCAAAACATAGCGCCCTGAATGTTTACCAAATAAGAACTAATAATGTACCTATGTTTTACAATAAATAAATGAATTGAATAGAAAAAAAAAGTGATATAACAAAATACATACTGCGTGGCAAAATGGTGGCCTAAATTGTCATGTTAGTTTCCAAGAAATAGAAAACAATATTATTTATTTGAGGATCTTATATTCAAAGTTGCGTGTACACATGTAAAATACATACACTGTTTAAGGTTTACGTGTTCTTCGTAGCAAGCACAGAATCCTTTCAGACAACACCTATTTATGAATTTATAGCTGTATATATTTTGTGTATCCTCGTAACCTAAACGCAGACAAGTCAAGGTTACGCTTACAACCAACATTTAGTATCAAATATCTGCGTAACGCTTGTTTCCTAAGTGTTTTTATGCCTTCTATTTCTGATTCTTCAATAAAATCTGCTTTTGGAGTCAGAAGTTTATAATTTGGAATAATTGTTGGTTCTTTTTTGGGCCCTGATCACCTGCTCACTGCTTGTCCAAGATTCATCAGTCAGTGTTTTCTATTAGTAGACGTCGTCGCAATTGTGCTATTAGAAAACAATCTATATTTGGTTGTGGTTAGTAGTCAATAACTTGTGAATAATGTAGAACCCTGTAGAATTTATTACCCCAGACTGTACAAGTTGTATTGATTGCTTAGTGGCTAGTTTAATAACAGGAAGACTGTTGCTGTTACCAAGCTTTGGTTCAAAGTAACGGATCGTAGTAGATTTATGAAGTTAGTGATCTGTGTCTAAAACTGTGATGACTAATAGTGCTTTAATTAAGTTCAAAGTATTTCCTCTGGAGTTAATAAATCTTTGTTAGTTTCGAGAAAATATTTTGTAGCTTTTACTTCTAAGCAGATGGTAGCCATTTATTTACTTTTCCTGTTATCTGTATAGTGTATAAATTGGCATTGTTAAAGGAGATTAATGATGTAGACAAATAGGCTATTATGAGAAGTAAAGCGATGCTTCCGTGCTCGACCGGGAAGATTGTATGGATTTTCGGTTAAATCAGCTTAGATGTATGGCGCAGTAGAATGACATCCACTTCTTATTTTCTCTAACGAGCTCGCTCGACTGACCACTAATTTATTCGAGATTTTTTTTTTTTTTTTTTTTTTTTAATCTTAGGACAACCAACACAACGTTATCTGATCCCAAACTAGGCAGAGCCTGTACTATGGCAACCAGACAACTGATAAATATACTTATATATTTCTAAATATATACATATTATAGATAAATTACACCCAGACACAGAATAAATGACTGTGCTCATCACACAATATTTGTCCTGGGTGGGAATCGAACCCACGACCTCAGTCTTAGCAGTCAGGGTCACTAACCACTAGACTAACAGGCCAGTCAGGCCAGGTGGTTTAGTTTATAATTGAACACAATTTTTCCATACTATGTTCTCGTATTTAAGGCACTAAAGTCCACTATTTTTAATTAAGTTACTTTAGTAGCACTGCGGTCTTGCTTTAGCAAAAACCTTCCTAATTATCATACCGAATACGAACAAAGGTTTGTTAGTTAGCAAAAACTTGTAAATTTACCTTCATTGTTTACGTGCCTTCATTCCGTATCAAATATAACCTTTAAAACTTCTTTGCAAATGTTTGACAAGTCATCTGCCGCAGGTGTTCAACACGAGAGTTATTCTTATTTACGTGCTCAATACGCTACCATTCATCTCGCGTTACTATGTTTTATCAATTTACGTTAATATATAGTGTAGTGGACCATCTGTGGCGCTTGGCTGCTTCGCTCCCTGGCTGCCGTCCAGGGACATTCCATGTTAATGTCAAGAACACTCCGACACTCGCGTGATTACACCCTCATATTTAGGGGAGATGATAACACGTACATGGATCTGTTAGCTTGTGCCTATTAGTGAGACGAAAGTTTTAGTAGAAGTTAATCATCGCTTGAAGTTTCAAGATTTTTCGTTGGAAAACTGCCCTTAGAGCTGAACTTGACACACAAATATACAATGTAGCAGCTTCGTACTTACTGTTAGATTTGCGTGAACACAAGTGTACGAATTTCGCGCTAAGTTTTTCATACCTCGCTGTTTTCAGAAAAGTTTATTTTGTGACCTAGATGAGTCTGATAATATTTCATTTGTCAAAAGAGAATAAAGTTTCTCCAAAAACGATTAATATTTAATTCTACATGCGTGTCTTGGCATTACACAATTTGTCTAAAATGTTTTTGTACTTTTTTTGTAAAAGAAAATGAGAGAATATAGACAATAACAAATAAGCCTTGTTCTCTGCTAAAACTTAAACTTGACCTTCAAGGCTGGCTGCAGAAAAAGAACACGCAAGAATAATAAATATTCCGCCATAACAAACAGCTTCACTATCCTTTGGCTTCGACTCAGAGAAATAAAAAGAGTGCTTCGGCAAGCGTGGGTCACTTATGTTGCCAAGTGTCACCATAATAGGTCAAGAGCAAACTGAAGTTGGTTCCGCCGGAGAATGGCGCCTCAGCCGAGGAACATGGAGGATAGACGGAAACTACAACTATGCCGCTAATGTTGTCAACGTGATTGCTTCACTTAAACGTGGGAAACTTTGGGAGCTCGAGAATTCTCCTAGATATAGATGAGAATTGTTTCTTATATCTCCAATTTATGATTCTTCACTGTCGTCAAGAGGGTTTCAACAATGTTGATGTAGTATTAACTTTCATTTATTTAGGGCTAACTAAAATAGAATTGAGCAAGGAATGTTAACAGAGCCAGGAGTATTGATTCAATACTGTTGACCTAGCATAAACAAACTAATCTATCATAATCTTAAATATATTCAGTAGTTCATTGTTCTAAGAAGAAAGAAAACTGGTAAAATAAGGGAATACCTGAAACATATCTTATGAATATTTATGGAGACAATGCTGTAGTAAAGAAATGTAAGTAAAGTGCGTCTTGTCTCGGAATTGTATTTGCTTTAGTGAGTCAGCGTAATTGAAATTGTTTTTTTTTTGTGTTATTGCCGTAATTGTGCCTCAGGGCTATAAGATCACGAATTTTGTGATTGTTCACAAATAACGCTGAGCTCCCAACCTCTTTAATGGCTCATAAAATTTTCTATCATAGTGAGAAGTTCGACGTAACAGTATTTTCTTTTAATCTTTTGTTCTATTTACTATGCTATACATATTTACTACTTACAAATAAGTAAACTTTGTCCTTTTTGTTTTAGGTAAGTCTCACCACTAAATCAATACAACGGTACCAGGCAGGAGACAGATCAACGTCTGAAGACAAACCAGGTTTGGTTGCTCAATGCACATTATTCCGGGGCTGATCTCGTAGGCACGGTAGATCTTGTTAAGCTGAAATTAGTGCTGGTTGCCTACCATTTTGAACTAGCAGTGCTAATATGCAAACTTCAGTGTCCGTTATTAATCCAAGTAAGCTTTCAAAGTCATAGACGAAGTAATTAAACGCCTACTATAAGCTTAATTAAAATAAAGACCTACCAACAATGTAATCTACTCGTAAACAAAGTCGTAAGTTTCTAATTAAGATCAACGACTGTCCAAAGTGCTGAACATTTAATAGAACAAGTAAATACACTTCATAAAGAGCACGTGTTCGCACGTTCCCGCCGGATGTCATTCAGCTACTGTCCCGAATAAACTGGACCATAAACCCCACATGTCTACCGGAGACTATTAAAAACTTGCCGAGTAAGCCGCGACACACTCCGAAGCGATATAATTTCACGACCATAACCCTTTTGACGAAAGTGTTAAGGCCGAAAATCCCATGATGAAGGTATATGTGGGAATGGTAAGACAGCGACCTCCAGCGGGCATGGTGTTCGCCCTTGGCACGGTGCCAGCCGTTACAGCCAATGTCAATGGCATGAGCCAAATGCCATGCTCACTTTCGGCGTTTTATCGCGCCAGACTGGGGGCTGGGGGCTGGCAGAATTGGTTCCCTGTTATAAAATTTTCAGTTCTGGTTGGCTATCTATCGTTTGTTCCACTTTCGAGTGCTTAAATGATGTTCACAGTTGATGGTCAGCGCTGTATTGTACAATTGTTTTGATTGCCTAATATAATTAATATTGCCTAGCTACGACTAAATTGCAGTGTGGTAAATATTAGACATACGTAAATCTGAATTCATAATAATTGACCGTTCGTTTTCAATTTAATTCTGTTCAAAATTTAAACGACAAAACTGATATTTTCACACTGTCTCTATGTAATTCTAATGTCTTTTTGTCCTAATATGCTCTTTTACAACTCGTAACGTGTCTTCGCAGACAAATGTAAAGGCAAATTCACATTGCAAATTGATCTGTAGTAGGTTGCACGTGCCTTGAAATATTCAGTAAATCCGAAAGCTCTATTATGTACAAGTTCCATTCGATTTCTCTCGCAATTGTGAACATTTATTTGACATGATTTCAATGGTAAAATAGTAGCTGAAAATCAATGGTTTCGCGGAGATAAGGGCCAAGTGTTGTGGTGGAACATGAAAGTACTTGTGGAGTGCGATAGCTCGTCGATTGTTTTAGCCCAAATGTTATGTTGGCGACTGACTGTTCATCAGTAGAAAATACAGTTCCAGTTCTTCTAAACCTGATCACTCTAATATTTATAGCCAACTAGCAAGCTTAAACTTACAACTGATTCACACAAACCAGAAGGGCTACGTGAAATGGACCGCCAATAATAATTACATCAGCATTGATTGATAACTGGAGGTCGTCCACCAGAAGGTCAGGATGCCGCTGACATTCGCCATGTATTTGTCACGGGAGCTACCGCGAGCGAACGAATTTTATTACGACGATATCTTTATTGTTGATCGGCAAACCGTCATAAAAGACGCGATAACAACTGTTTATGTAGCTGCACAGTATTTCTGTGTGCGTATCATAAAAACGTTATGGGTTCGAATCTGTTTATTGAGTTTTTGGAAAAGTTTCCGCACTTTTTCGCCAGTGATATATGTGGGCGTGTCGGCCTACGTACGATGTTCGCATGGCAAACTTATTGATGTGAGTTCGATTGCTATATCTTTAGGGCATACTTCAAATATTTGTACAGCCATTTTTTTTCTACTTTATGGATATTTGTTCCAAGCTCAGTGGTTTGTGTATTAGATTTGTTTGTTATGCCGCCCGCGAGCGAGCGCGAGATCTGTGCGTTGTCGCGAGTGAGCCTCGTTCATTTGTTTATTGTCGTGGGAAATTGCAGGTCAACGACCCGTTTTTCTTTACTGTAGTTTCTGAGCAGCTCGGCATGAATAAGAAATGCATGTCGGGCACAGAACTGTAATCGTGCGTTCGTAGTGAAAAGTTGCGCGGCCGCATGAGAGCTGTGACCCATTTCGCCCGCCTGCTTCGACACTTGCGTGTATTCGCTATAAACGCATACATTCTACGTTTTACTGCGATATTAACTGCCAAATAAGGAATATAACTCGCATAAGACCCTATTTTCGCTCGTTATTTCTGCATTTTATTAACAAGACTCAGCCAGAGTTGTTTTTCCTAACGTTTTATAAAGATTTCCGTGAAAGAAATCTAATTTGGTAGGCATTTAATTTTTCCATCATAAAACCGGATGGGGGTGTTTTTTTTACACAATATTGTCTCACCGGAAGCCGGCCGCCCGCCTTAATCGCCATCAAACGGCTGTTTACGGTCTGCGCAGCGCCATTCTCATCAAAATACCTTTTGGTCGTAACTGCTGCTCTTTTGATATCAGTATTTATTGTGTTGCCATATTAAATGAGATGCGAAATCAGTGCGGAGAGTTCGGTCGAATTTCATTAATGATTAAATTATCCTGTTTATGGAATGTTGGATTGAACATATTTCTAACCGCCTATTGAATGGGATGAATATAAAGATCCGGTTTATGAGATGTTTTATGTAACACGCGTGTAACTTAAACGGATCACACGAATTGAATAACGTCTCATTTATTAAACCGAATGTGGGCTTCACATAGCGTTCTTGTACTTAAGGATGAGCATGTTAATGCGTATTTTTGTACTTTTATTTTGACAGTGAAAAGTGTAGACCGTTCATCGTTCTTTATTTATTGCCATTACGTTTTGTTCGTAAGACAAATTGTATAACTACACGCGTTAGGCTCGGTCGGCTCTTCAAATTAAATTCTTGCAGTTAAATTAGTCAGTTCCCAACAAGTACAAACCTCTAGAATCTGGGAAGTTCCACATGTGCCAGTTAGTGGTACACTTTACGTAATGTTGCCACTAAGTTGGCGTGCCAAACTCCCTGTTTGTTGGAACAGCCTACAATATTCTTTGCGAAAATATTTTGTCCAAAAATAAACTTAACCATGTCGGCTGCGTGGTTTCTGTGTTACGCTAAAAGTGTCACATACTGTTCTAATTTAATGTAAATAATGTACGTGTCATACTAGATAGGATTAAGTCCCCTATTTCCTTAATGATCAATGATTAATAAACAAAATAATATAACATCACGTCTTTATTCGCCGATGGGCTAAGTAGAGCTGTACCTATAGTACACCCATATTTCGCCAGTTACACATTTTAAAGCCCATGTCACAGAGAGCGAGCCTATTGCCATCAACCGGGCACGAATCTAGACTCCGGGCTACCACTGAGAAATTTCAAATGGAAAACCCACTAACAGTTTGCTCGAGCCGGGCAAACTGTTCATACACCTCATGCTTATAACGCTTTTGACCACTAGCCCTTCGAGACAGTCATGAAGCATAATATTTAGAGGATAAAAGCCTTTGCACGATTTGCATCGGTATTTTATACCAAAGGCAATCAATCATGTAAAATTTCGTGAAAGGACCAGTTCAATGCTAAGGTCAGAAAATCGCTCTATATAAATCGTTACAACCCCAGAGATAGATTTGTATAACAACGCATACTAAAAATTACGCTTAACCTGGCCTGAACACTTTCAAACCCTGGAAGGATCGTTTATCAGAGAGTAATTTAAATAGAAATTGTTATTTCAGAACTTTCTTGTCTCAAAGATAAAACTATCGCGAGATATTATTATCTTTGAAATGACCTACGTTTATTATTTAATACACTTACTTTTGCCAGCGGCTGCGCTTGCATAGATGTCGCAAATTTAAACACGGGAACGTGCTACCGGGACAATAAGTAGCATAACATGAGCTATCTGCCAGTGAAATCTCATCAAATGCGGTGCAACCGTTTCGCACATAAGCCTGAACAAACAGACAGACAAACGTGTTTTGTTTTTTGTTTTAAGTATCGGACGTACTTTCATATGCTTTTAGTAAAGAGCTGTTACTCTGACATTATAAACAGACACCTCAGTTTTATTTATTTGTTTATAGAGTATATATAGATTGGTATTCAGCGGGCGAGCCTCCTCTCGTTAGTCGCGGCTGATTTGCTCGTTTTTGTACTGAACATGCATGTTTGAAGATTATAGAAATAAGGGAGAGGTGTTGTCAAAGTTGAATGGGTTCCTTCACAGGTTTGTTCGGGTGTGTCTTCATTTTTTGTAATGAGTAAAAATATTAGGTCAATGTTCTTCTGGCACGTCGCATATCGCGTTGCTAACGAAACTCTGAGTTTTTTTCGCGTTATTCGACACACATTTTTCCTGTAAGGCATACGACTTTTTTAAACACCATTTATATGTAATCTAAGTAATCCTTCTTATCGTTTTCTATAATGACGGCCTCTTTTTACCGACTATATGTATGAATGGGTGAATGTATGTTTCTATGTATGTATGTTCACTTAATCCCTAATGACTTCTGAACTGCTTATCATAATTTGACATATAAGGTATCGTTGGAAGTGTCTTAACCGTCCGTTGGTTATAGACTATGTGCGTCACATGAAATTGAATATCGCGCCCTCTAGACCGCGACGTACAGTGACGATTTAAAATAATGATGCCTTGTTGGATATCAAATGAAAAGGCTTAATTAGCGAAATTCAAAAAAAATATAGAAGGTATATTTTGAGCTAACACCAAAATAATTTAAATAAAATGAAGTTCTTAAACTAAAACCCGACTACTGAAAAATCAGGCTCAGAAACAAGAAAATCTGAAAAGTACGAATATAAAATATAAATATTTCAGACAGGAATCAAGACAGATAAAACTGCCGTGGTCGCATATCATTATAATTTTGAAGGTGTTCCTGGTATAGACATTTCGTACTTTTTAGAGCATGATTTTTTGTAATTACAGACCGAATTAGTTACACCATAAAAACCATATATACTTGAAGAATACTAATAGTGAATTGCTATAAGCCCAATTTAGGCATATTGCAAAGGACGCACCGTTGGCATATCAACCTCATTTCTACAATCAACGTCCATCCCACGCCATCACAGTTGAAACAGCGCCTGCGGGCTTTTTGTCCGCTCCGTTGCCGCTTTTATCCTAGCATTTTTTCAAACCCGCAATGTATGTTTTCATTATACTTCGTAGTGATTACTTAGGCCACAAAATGAAGTAACAATGGAAGGGCTATTATTGAAAATATCATTTATAACGTTTTAGAAATAAAATATTATTCATGGTCCAGGAGAAAGCACAATAAACTGAATCAGATAAATTCAGCATTTCCTTATTTGATTAGATTATCTAGCTGGCAACTTCGCTTTATGCATTCTTCTCACACCTATTCTCAATTATCATCATTATTAGACGTCCACAGCTGGACATAGATACCTTGGCCTATCCAAAGTATCGCCACAACGTAGGAGTTTTCCTCACTTATGAATACCTACTAAAAAAAAAACATTTTACAAGGATAGGGGTGGTTAGTGCTATGCTATCCCAATAATAACGGATACGTCTCTAGTGCATTTTTGACAACACTCGAGGTTCATTAACTTTTATAAATGTTTTAAATTTAAGTGTGATTCATATTTGATAACAATGCTTTGTGACGTAACTTTCGAATAGAAAATCAATGTATTCGGCAAGCTTCGATCGTCCGACATTCCTCCGTGGCTATGAATTCGTAACATTACTGAGGCTGTGAGGAGTAGCGGAGGCATAGAGTATGCGCATACTGTGACCTAGTTATTCAGTCTTTATTATTTAATGTCTGTTCGAATATAAACTAACATATTTTTGTGTCATATTTCGAAGGTTTGATTACCTCTCGTATATAAAAAAAAAACAAAACAAGCCCAAACAATTTTCGTGCAACTACATCTCATAAAATGTCTTTATTGCCAAGTCTAGTTTCTTTATTCACCGACAAAAAGCTGGCCTTTACCTGAATAGCCTTAAACAAGTCATCGACCTTCGTCCATTTCTCTCATGCGGTGCTGAGACACACCTAGAGCTATTTCTGTATGCCCCCTAACCCCTTTAGGGCGCTCAATATAACCCCTAATAAAGATAACGAGTTTCCTTCAAAACAACGCCGACGATGTTTTTCTTGTCTCCGTTTTGTTTCACTATGGAAATTTCAAGATGAGCTGCTTTTGTAATATTAGTTTTAACGAGTACAATAACGTGGTATTTCCAGTGATCTAGAATTATATATTTTATAGTTATCAACCCCATTGTTCTGTTTTATTCATTCGCATCATAGATGTTATTTCAATTATTGTTTTTTAAAGAATCTGTCAAAGCTTATGTATCGATTTTAATCAGATATCTACCTTTTTTGCTCTGGCAGATGAACGACGCAATGTGTATGGAAATAGCTTTTTAATAAAACAGTCCTCTGAAGATATTGCAAATTTATTCTATAACACAAGACGTTTGAGGTGCCTTGTACCTTACTGTACGGTACAGAGCACGTTGTGATCGTAAAATAAGAAAGTAGGTACTAGGTACTATTTTGTTTTTACAAAGGCGCACTTAAAAACTTAATTTCAGTAGTAGTATTTTCTAATCCTTCACACAGCAGCTTTAGCGGAACAATAAAGAGGCTGATATTTGGTGTAAAATCGAGTATATAAACAAAAAATAAAATTTTTGAGTTTCAGTTCTATGTATGGGGAACCCCGAATATTATAGTTTTTTTTTTTTCTATTTTTGTATGAAAATCTTAATGCAGTTCACAGAATACATCTACTTACCAAGTTTCAACAGCATAGCTCTTATAGTTTCGGAAAAAAGTGGCTGTGACATACTCGGACAGACAGACAGACATGACGAATCTATAAGGGTTCCGTTTTTTGCCATTTGGCAACGGAACCCTAAAAACGATCTTTATTATTTTCTTAAACTATTTTGTTATTTACCTTTTGATGTTTATCGCAGTAACTTGTGATCCTTCTGTGACCATATCTGTGTTATGTTCGTACTCAGACGTTTCGTAACAGAATTTGTCCTAAGTTGTGTACGACCTTCCTGCCCTTCGCACATAAATATTAGGTTTAAGATAAGTTTTGACGCGGGGTACCATCGCCAGGCTTCGTTTATACAAATTATTGTGTCATTTGTTTGTAGGGCAGGTGTTTTGAGCTTCAGATCTGCTTGTTATACTCCAATTATTATTATGAAATAAATAACATTTATGTTTCCTCATACGTACGTCGTACATGACATACTACAATCATTCTTGGTACTATATCCACTCTTTCTTTTTCGAATAAACAAAAAAGATGAAATATACAATTCCGAAGTTTCTCGCTGAATCGTACAATTGTAGTTTTGTAATAAATCTCTTTTCCCACTATTCGTTTTGGTTCCCCGTCCTATAGCAATGAAAGTTCTTTAATTCTCTCCTGAGCACCAAATAGTTCCTTACCTAGTTCCTACTTTGGAATTTACCATTTAATATTTCAAGCGTGAAGTTTCCCAGTTGCCTGGTTTTTTTGTAATCTAGGATATTCATTATATAGCCTATTTTTGAAGTATTTTAATAAATTACTTTTGTGTAGGAACTTGTTTCGATACTTTGTGAGCTTATATTAAAACATTCTCTAAAAAGGGCATGTTTATGTTACGTTCGCTTCAGTTGCTCTTTCATGTATCTCTGAATAGGAAACCAAAACATAGAATTATTTATGAGTGAGCTATTATAACGCGGATTTGACGTAAGCTTGGATAAAGTTCTATATTATTCGCAACATCGCTGAAGATCGAAACTATGACAATATGGCTTATGAAGGGTCAAATATGATGTGAATGTTCCATGGTTCCAGTTCCATAACATTTTGAAGTAAAATGTCTGCGTTCAAAGGCAGTAATCTACCGTTTAATGTAGCGACTAATTTAGTCTACTGCAGGTAGCAGTTGTGCCTGTACTTATGTGATAAATGGAGTAATGTTGTTTGCAACTCCGCGTCACGTAATTAAACCTGTGTGTGATACTCAATTATTCATGTTTAACGTACTTACGTCACCTCGTATGTGCCTAGTTTGATTTGGGTCCTATATCAACTTTATTACGTTTTGATGAACAAAAATCAATCTCGAGGTCTCCTCCCTATCGCGGCCTGGGACTCTCGTAAGCCAGTGCAGCGCGATAAGCCAGCAGTATTCATCATCTGGATTTCAGCACTGGGCTTACATACTAGCCTCGCAGTACACGGGCTTCATAAGGCACGAGTATATGGGACGGGTGAAGTCTAACTTTACGTAACCGAACTAGCTGAAATTCGGCGTGTCGACTACAACTAGGGAAGCGTGACTTTTTGTACAACTATAATTGTTAGACTGCCTTTAGGGAGCTGCCCAAATAACGTTATAGCCAGTAGATTATTATTTTCTACAAACGATACTGGCATTATGTGATAGACCAAGCAGCCCATTGCACATCGAAGTTGCAGAAACGTTATTCAATATTCTTTAATATTATATGTACCTAATGGACAATCCGCAAACTTTAGTAAAAAACTTAGACAATATGTATGCCATTACCGATAAGGCCAGACATATTGTGCAAGTCTTGTAAGGTTTTCTGTTGCATGAAAACTCACAAAGTAATAAATTTTAAATCCCTTACGTTTCATACAGATAATTTACGTCAACCCTTTTAATCCCTTAACAATAATTTTATTGAAGAAGTTTCTAATTCATGATCCTATTCCAGTATGCAATGCATGAACCCGAAGGTTACGGTTGCTATCAATTAAAACTGCACGGTGGCACCTTTATACCGGTGCCCTTTCATAAGGCTGCAATTTAAAACGGCCTGTGGTGGAATACTTTCTTTGACTACGTTACGTGACGCAAATCATTTGGTACTTGATTTTGTCTTTATACGATCTTTTGCCGGTATAATAATGGCCTTCCTACTCTCTTTCCGTCTCGTTCTATCTAGAACCCAAGGACCAATCTTAATTGACATCGCGGCAGGCCCAGACGGACATGGTGGGATACGGTGGACTTCTTGAATACAGATAAAGATGATCTATTGACTTTGACTTTCACTTTTGTAAAATTAAGATATCCCCATATTTCTTGAAGTCGTAACAACCGTGCGGAGTAGGAGCGAGTCTCTAGTATATAATATAAGAGACATTGAATCAAACGCACTCTTAGTAACGTAACGATCATTACACGAAGGTCCTCTTAAACAGACGAGTGTGCAGCGTGCACGTATGTAGCAGCATAGTAAGTAACTATGTAGTAATCTTTAGTACTATGTGCACAGTACTACAATGAGATCTGTCTCGTGCGTGCAGCCGACGTGGAGTGGTTTCTGTGACTGTTGTGTACAGACCACAACGTACGCACGAACAGAACGTTCATAATTATTTGAAAAATAGTTTTCTTTAGTGAATTCTCGTTTTTTAGGGTTCCGCACCTCAAAAGGAAAAAGCGGAACCCTTATAGGATCACTTTGTTGTCCGTCCGTCCGTCCGTCTGTCAAGACCCTTTTTCTCAGGAACGCGTGGAGGTATCATGCTGAAATTTATATTAAATACTCAAGTCTACTGTCCCTTGGATCTGTGAAAAAATCAACCTTCTAAGCTAACGCAATCCAAAGATATAGCCGTTTATGTCGCAAATTTCCGCAAATTTTCGAAACTCACAAGGGAATCAAAACCTAAAGGGTACTTTCAGTCGATCTAGAATTTTGAAATTTGGTACGAAGCAACGTCTTATAGCACAGATAAAGGAAAAATTGCGAAAACCGTAAATTTTTTGTTACATCATATAATAAATAGAACAAAACACAGACAGAAATAAAACCAAGCCAAGAAACAGAACAGAACTACGACTCGATTGTCGTGATGGGTGAACTTTTACTTATAAACCTACAGGTTTGTACGGAAACCTCGGTGCGCGAGTCCGACTCGCACTTGGCCGGTTTTTTTTTATTACGACTTTGCCGTCATCAGATAATTTTATCCAAGGAATACAGTTGATGTTTGTCTGTTGGAAATGTTAATCTCATAAAGTTATCTGAGTGACAATCTCGTAATTTTAAGAACGTTCACGGGCTCAGGTCAGTTTCAGTCTGTCAAAAATTCTTCGAGTTTCCTTACATTTTTGACACGTTTTTGATATTTAGTGGTCACCGAGGTGAAACTGCGATTACATTTTGAACGTTTTTAATTTATGAGATGATGCCATCAGGTGATTTAAGGAAATTATGTACCAGTTGTGTACTGTACTGTGCTGTAGCATAAGTAACATAAAAAACCTCTTTACACAAGGAGTGTTGCTGAATAATTTCATCAATAAGTTCATCCCTATGAACCGTTCATCGGTTTATTTTTGACGCCGACTGTACCACGCGGCAAGGGTTCCTCGGATTGTTTAGATTGTGAGTGAGGCTCCTTTCGTGTGGAAACAGAATGTGGAGTTTATGAAGTAGGAGTGATAAAAGCTTTCGGTTCAGTGTGTTTGAACCTGTTGCTAGCATGTCTTACTGGTAAAAAGACACGTTCTGCACACATTCACGAACATATTTGGATTAAAGAGTTTTGGCATACTTATCTATAAATTTGATATTGTTTAAAAAGCCCAGTTTTATCTCTCATATCTAAATAGGTCGTCAGCAACTGCGCAGTTTGTTATTTATTCCGTGAACAATTAATTCAGTTGACCGCTTTTTCGAGCAGACAATAGATCCAACGTATCGAAAACCAACAGATTATTTCGATTGAATATTGAATTATTTCCATTGAACTGAGCAATGTTTGTTTTTAGTTAAAATGCTTGCGATAAAATACACAAGAGGCACTGACTCAATATTAATAAGCTTTCTAGGTAGGTACTAGCTTTTTAGCTTTAAGTTGATGAGTTTTGTAAATTCTAGTTTATCCGTTCTAGCTTTACTCGTGGACTAGTAGAAATGACTAGTGTGGTGGAATATAAAGGTCTTGTCCATAGAAAGCTATGCGTCATAACGCATAAGCTTTATCCCAACTAATATTATAATCGTGAAAGTCAGATTGTTTATATGTAACGGTTTCAGGCTAGAATGACTGAACAGAATTGTATTAAATTTGTCATATAGGTAGACCATGACCCTGGGTTACAACAAAGGATAATTTTAGTTCCGGTAGTACTTTTCCGTGATAATTTCCGCCATCCACGCGGTCGAAGCTGTGGGTAAAAGCTAGTTCTCCTCTAAATTATTCAACTCAAATTACTATTTGAAGATTTGTTAATAATTTACAACTAGTGTAAAAAGTAGGCTACTTTGTATATTTGTTACAAGTTTGATATTACTAGACCGATAAGATTCCCGAAATATAGCACAGTTGTTGTGACGGTGATATTATAATAACAGGGTTCTAGAGACTGGAGGCTGAAGTACTACAGTAATCCTGAATTCTCTTGTGTACTTCCATTGTAGTAGTATGAGCGTTATTCTGTAACGATCACTTGAAACAAACATGAACATACAATAGTATCATAAGGTGTTATAAAGGCAACATGCTGGTTCCTAGAAAACGAATACTTTCTAAGATATAAAAATGTTTATATTATAATATAAAATAATAGGTATGAATTGAGTAGCGTCCGGAACTATACCAAACATACATAGTGACATACAGACAGTTCCGTAATGGAATACGAAGCCCATATTTATTTAACTCACGTAGCCATTGTACTAAACTCGTAGCTCGTAGCGCTACGAGATCTCGTAGCGCCTCTACGAACTACTACGCGGCTTGCGCTACGTAACGTGGCGTAGTCAGTACAAATTGTGACAATTTCTGAACACATTTGAAATAATGTTTAGGTTGTTTACTCGTTCCCTTATTATCTCATCGTAATGATATGGTTAGTACTAAATATTCGTAAGTGTTTTTCTAGTAGTAATTGCAGTGGTAAACGATAACCGGCCGATAATGTGGCAGTTATCTTATCTGCGCAAACATGCAGGTTTATTTATGTAGGTACTGAAGCACTCGGTGTAATTGTAATATAAATAGGTACTTGGGAGAGAAATTAAATATTGATGATTAGTTTACCTAATGCTAAAACTATATTTAAATATATTAGCTGTTAGTAGAACAGACGAGCAGTGCCGGTCATTACAGACGATGGCCTTATGACCTATGATGACTTTATGACTTGACCTCTATATTAGAGGATTTTTGGTAGCTGGACTTTGATAGATTGAGCATTTAATATTTTTCAAGTGGTATAGAATTATTATTGTAGTTTTAAATATAGTGTACGGATATTATCACCATTTGGGTTGTTCGTTCATAACAAAAGCCACGCGCATGCAGCGTGGTCAGCCATGACGCCAACACTTGAGATCCATCTATATGATGATGCGCTGACGCACCGCTGCACACGCGTGCAGGACTGCGCCGGATAGTGAAACTGAATGCGTTATTAGTTTTACGAGAATATTTATGGGTATTACGCCGACTTTAGGTAAAATAGGTGTTTGTATAAACAGGGTGAGTCATGGTGACGAATGAATTTGTTTGCACTAGTTTGTTTGATCAAAACATAGCAGTAATATGTATATGAACTTATTGTATAGAGTCACGATGATAGCTAGGAATAAGAGTGCGGTCGCAATTAGTGATCACTAGTCAACGCAAAGTTGGTGTTATTCTACTAATAATATTATAAATGTGAAAGTTTGTTGTTGATGTTTAGATGTTTGGCTGTTTGTGACTCAGTCACGCAAAATAGTATAGTATCAGTCGCGACTTATGAGTTACAGCTCTTAGGTTCGAACCCAGACATAAGCTTTAATTTGTGTAAATAATTTCATCTCAAAACAGTAAAGGTTAATATCCTGAAGAAACCGGCATTTACTATAACCAAACATTCGAAGACATGTGGCATCTGGACTGGGCTCTGTCTGGACTCTTGTGGGAGATTACGGCCCACTCCCTCACACATAGAAGAAGCCTGTGTCCCAACAGGTGGGAACATTGTTGGCTGTTGATGATGTCATAAGACTGAACTATTCATCATGTGTGTTTACTACTGCCCCAGCACACAGAGCCCTTACTTACTAAATCAATACCCGTGCCCATGCTTGTAAACAAACTCGTATAGATTTGTTTACTTATTCACTTAGACCTGAATTATCCGCGAGTGCTCGACTGTTTTACAGCGGTCGCTTTGAATATGAAATGTGAGGCTCCAGTGTTGGCGGAGCGCCAGAGGGATGAGCTAGGATGGTCAGGGTCTGTCAGGTGTTCTGGTTTATTTCTTGGAAATATAGAGGGCTGTGGAGTTGTGGTTTTGATAGCTGGCTGGCCCAGTCTAGTCATTTAAATTTATTGTTTAATATTATACTATAGTTCTTCACTGAGATTCATTTTGAGTAGTCTCTTTTTGGAATGCCGATACTTTTTCCCCTTAGTTGATTTTAATTTTATATAGGTTTTGTCTCCGAAGGCCTCTCTCGTAATTAAAAACGTTTAAAATCTAATCGCGATCTCATTTCAGCGACATTCAATGTCGAAACTTGTCTAATATGTAGCGAAATTAGAAGTATTACTGACAGATTGGCTTTGAATGGGAACGTTCTTAAAAATATGGGGAACAGAAAATAAGGAGGCCTCATCCCTCTGGTTTAATTAAGCTTCGATCATTTAATCATTATAGTTGGTTATTGTTATTATTCTATTTTATTTATCACTAGCGGCCCGTCCCGGTTTCGCACGGGTGGACATGATTTTTTTATGGCAGCGTTTATTTTTTCTATTTCTATGACTTATTAAATTCGTTATATCTATTGAATCGAATAGCCGATTTGAACAATTCAAAAAGTAATCTACATGAATTGAAACAGTCTTGAAAATAATATGATTTATTTGGATAAGGATTTAAACAGAAGTATGAATAACATGGTCTAATTTTGGTCGGTATTTCTATTAACTTTTAAAATGTAAAAAGTGGTTATTGTGACATAACGATAATAGTTGGACATATAGTAATAGAAGTTTTTTGTAGTTATTGATATGTTCTTTAATAATGTAGAACATACTTTTGTTCTATCATCAATAGTTTCCGCAGCGCATGCTACAAAATATGTTTTTTTGCATTTTTTTTACACCTTGGGTTACGTTACTAAAGTTTTAGTAAAGATCCCTAATCTTTTCTAGCAATAAATATAGCCTATGTTACTCAGGGTGAATTTAGCTTTCTAATGGTGAAAGAATTTTTGAAATCGGCACAGTAGTTTTTGAGTTAATTCAATACAAACATACACACACAAAAATACAAATCTTTCCTCTTTATAATATTAGTGTAGATAAGTACCTTTAGTTCTGATGATAAAATAATGTAAAATGAAAGCCTGTCTGAGCTAAACTTAGGGAAAAGTTAAAGTGTCCTGAGTTAGCAGCCCCTATTTGAATACACTCTGTAGCTACTTACTTTGAAACTTGTCAGGGACTTTGACCCTTAGATAAGTACAATGTACTAGGACAAGGATTGAATTTAATTTTTCTTTAAACAATAATTTTGGGACATTTTTGTATGCGAACAAAGGTTTGTAAGGCCATGTATTGGTATCGAACTTTAGTCCACTTGTTAACTATTTATATTTACCTGAAATTAAATCCGTATATGTCCCAGTTGAATTTTCCTTACGTATCGAGGACATTTGTTTAATCTTCCAGTAAGACCTGATGAATCCGAATGAATTTGAATGTAATGAGTACGGACCAGACTGGGTAATTCGCACGAAGATCGGTACCATTCACAATGTGCCTGTTTGCACTGCTTATTTATTAATGAGATTTGTTCAAGTTTTATAATGTACGGACGGGCTGGGGTTTTGTGATTATTCGTAGACGATCCAGTCACTATGTTAATTTGGTTAGGATTTGATATCGAATGTATTTCTGGTGGCAGTTGGTGAAAATTCTGCATACCCATATACTTTCTTTTAACAAATAGTCATAGGCCTGCATTGGAGCTGTGTCGATCCAAAAACCGCTCTTGTCATTACCAATCACTCTCCTACCAATATTATTCACTATCAATTTGGTGTATCGCGACTCGAAGAATCCAGGTTAAAGCCGTCTTATACCGTTTTGTGACATTAAAACGAGTCATTTAACATTAGTGGCGTTATTGTCTACTACCTTGGTCAAGGTTACTGTCACAGTTGTGTTACCACGAGGCAATGATAAATAGATAGATAGATAGAATACTCTTTATTATGAAAATAACAGAACTAAATGTAGTTATTAGGCATTATGATAATTGACTTTTCACTTAACAGACATTCAAATCAGGATGTTTTTATTTCACGTATTAATTACTTGGGTAAGTACGGTAAAGCAAAAAATAATTAAAGATTTGAATAGCCTTTTTTTGTGGGTAGGAAATCATCAAATGACGTCTCCCGCTCTGGGTGGAGCAGGAGGGCGTGTCAGAGTTTTACGGAATAAAACCCACCCGTGTTCCTTCAGTTGCCCATATGCCAGGGCTACGGTATCTCTTTCGAACAAATCTCGCGACCCTGGCAGGCATCGGTCCTAGCAGACCCCTGCAGTACTGCTGACATCTCTTTGAGGCGCGCGTGGAACACAACGCACCATCGACCCGAGCCTGATCCTTACCGGGTGGCGAGCTACCCATTGCTCGCCGCCTGGAAGCTCGCCCCTACGGTGGCCGGGGGCCTGCAATGGACTCCCGACGCCCGTGGCGTTTAGCCTTAGCCTGTCTTTGATCGTTACTATAAAATTTCGTTTTTCTAATATCTCAGAAAGATCTTAAAGTAATAAACAGTGATAAACAATTAGTCTTATCCGTAGGCAGTTAAGTAGCGACGAGTAAATCATGAACGTCAGCTGCACACTTGGTTGTGCAGGAGAGGATTGTGTTCCAAAACAACCTTTTGTTTTGGAACACAATCGTCTCCTGCACAAACCTGCTCCGGAACCCTTGTTCCGGATGCATTCATAATTGCATTTCTTCACAATAGTAAAGCAATTATGAAATTGTGATTTGTTTTTATTTAGCTGCCGCTATGTAGAATAAATTTCACAGGGATATTGCAGAATTTGGATTGTAATTCTATGTTTAAAACTTTTGTCCAAAAACTTATAAAAATAAAAGTAGGCCCAAGTACGAATAGTAATATTGTCTCTATGCTGCCATCAGTAATTCAGTACCAAAGCAATTTGTCATGACCTTGATGGAAATTCATGTAACGACAATAATACGGATACAATAGACACACAGTGTAATCCATTACCTCAACATAATTATCAACATGTAAATTAATGTCCTAATGGATGTCTACAATGAACACTTGTGTCCTAGGGGAATCATTCCTGTTATTTCCCTAACAAATTATTGATAGAAACATTGTATTGTTATTACAGAATAGGATTGTGTTTGTAACTTTTCCGTGGCCACTTTTCTGCGTTTCCTAAAGTTTCATACATCGTGATCTAGGCTATACGGATATGTTATTTCTCTTTGTATATGTTTTGTTCTTCCTTCTATTTTCCTTTGCTTTTCCTGTTTTATTTTTCTATTCTTTCTTATTCTTGTAACTAATCAAAACGACCCAGTTGCAGGCCCAGAAACATAATCTAGCATTGAGAAATATGTTGACACTAGCGGCTTGCACGTTTGTACTGTATGTTCACTTGTTAACGCAAAATTTCAATAAAATCATATTGTAATGTCAGCATGAGTGAAAATTGAAGGCGCGAATAATCTACTGATATCAGCCCCAATTTTATCGCCCACCACATGTACGTACCAGTTTTTGGGATTAGGATATGATATTTTAGTTGCATTTCCAGGTATGAGCGATTATAATATGTAGTGTCATGTTGATATTACGTGGTAACTAGGCTACTAAAGGCAGGCAAAATTAAAATGAGATTTATGGGTTAAAATTGTTTATGTGTTGAATCATGAAAATCTCTTCTATTGATCTCATTAACACAGTTTCCAGAATCACTTCCTAGGAAATGTAGGCATTAGTTCTTATGTAAAACCGTTAATTGAGCTAGAACATAGTGAACTGATACACTTGTACTAACTCAAGCTGCTTTACATTTCGATTCAATCACATTTATCTGCAAGAGGTGCATTACATTACTATTCATCATCCATTAACATTGGCTGTACGATTACAATAGTTTATTTGCATCAGTACGGCAGCGACCCCCCGGGGTGCGCCGGAGCCTTCTGTTTCGATGCAATATTAAATTGGAGCGCTGTCGTCTATATTGAGCTGTTTTAGGACGTTAACTATTCAGTGGGTTATGTAACGGTAGTATGGCAGTGGCGGGTATTGTTCTATTCTAACTAAATATGGGAATGACGACAAATATTGGAACTAGGATTTGGTGTACATTTATGTAGGTAAATAGAACATTTCTCTTACCGTAAAAGACTTTCAAATTGCTTTTGATCTCAATTGTAATTTCATTTCAAATAAACTGAAGCAATTGAACTCCATTCAGTCGCAAAAAGTGCCAAAACTTTAAAAAACAATCCATCAAACCGCAATAAAAATTATTTTATCTCAAAAAAGGTAATTGGCAATTGTGTCCAAATGGGAGTGAAATGTTGACTAATTTTCCACAATGAAGAACCCTCTCAAAAGCCGGAACAAAGAGAGATTACAATGCTAAGTTACCATGAAACATTCGGCGAGTGTCGGGAGCGCTCGGCTGTCTTCGGAACAACAAATTATACGTAACGGAACAGGCGAACGAGCGTGAAACTTGACGGAGCATTATTTCTTACGAAGCAAGTTGGCTTTGAACTTGGATACTGTTCTATGTTATTATTTCAGATGAAATAGGTCCCGAAATATTGGGTTTCTTGGGCACTGAACTTTGTTTAATCAACGCTGCAGACTTTGTTTAATCAAATCTTATGCGGGTCCAGTACAGCTGTGTGAGGCTCAAGTGTTTCTAAATCTTTTGAAGTGCCTGTCTTGCTGATTTTCACGTTATACAGATCAAATAATGTTTGCGAAGTTTCACAAAAAGATGTTATACAGGTTTCAAGTTTACAAAAGTTGTTAACGTGCTGAAGCATGAGATGAAGATTATAGTTTTAGCTTTAAGTATTATAAAACGTAAATATCTGCAAGTTCTTTAATAACTTTTAACGAACTGTTTACTAATGACTTGATCACGTTTACACTTAAAAGTTTTGTTTTAATCTTACTTTTACTAATGTTTTTATCTACGTGATGGCGAAATACACTGATGATTGCTATCCGAAGCATCTGATACAAATTAATTGAGGTATGCGTTACAAATGAATGTGTGCAAGTGGCCTTCGTATCTGCATTTAATTGCACTTGAAAGACACGCTCCCAACGAGCAAGCTGCGGGGTGACAGCCTGAAATGTAGATTAATTGTGTCTCTATACATACTGTGTTGTATCTGTTCTGGTACCTAGGCTTGCAGCAGACAGCCAATTATGTCTGATTAATAGGCAAATTATTACCTAGATTTATTGGTTCATTTTGTTCTGGGGTTGCGTTTCCTGTAATTGAACAATCGGAACAACTGTGAATGTCGAAATAATTCAGATTAACGTTCAATTCACTGGACATGAAATGAATGAGCTCTGTTATTAGTATCGGCACTTTTACAACAAAAATCTCACTAGGTTCGGGCCTGTACTGCAAACACAGTCAATATATAGCATGGTGTCGTTATAAAAAAAAAGGATAGATCTACTATCTCAGGAGCTCAAGGAAGTAAAGATTTTATAGTGATAACTACTCGTATGTACTTGCTTGGGAGTAATTAACCAAATTTCGCCGCGATCATTATTTACTAGTTCATTCTCGAAGGCCCCCCATAGCCGATTTAGACAAGTTTATATACAAAACACAAACGCCAAACTATATTTTATATTGGTAGTATCTATTGAAATCTTAGACAAAAGGCTATTCAAAACTTTTTTGATTACCATTTTAAACAAAAGCACAGAAAACATTGAACTGTTTGCTTTCTATGTGCTGAATAAGCCAGCCCTTTTATTGAAGCCGATAAGGGATTATGGGCGAAAATAACAATATCGAGATCACTAATCAGTTAGTCAACTCAGGCTATAATAGATTTTTTACGACCGCTAATCATCATAGCCCGTTAGGAGGCACATTGAAACACTTACTAACTTATAATAAACACATTGACATTAACAACATGAATATTTACTTTGTAAAATAATATATTATTTTATTTAATTATTGTATATTATTACCTTTGTACTCAATTCTTTTACTATGCCTTATCACTTTGTATTTTACTGTGTGTACATAAATAATAAAATAAAATAAAAATATTGTGAATTTGAAGACTATGTGGTCCATTGTTTTTTGTTAGTCAGTATTAATCTTAATCATGGTCTGGTAGTTCAAGTAATACATAAAAGTAAGCGGCGTATCCAAATTTCCTTTCTTTGGTATTGTTTGATGAATCATTGAGCTCCTTAACTTTTGAGTTGAACTGCACAAATGCGTGCACTGACTGGGAAGATCCACTCAATCTATGTAGTTCTTTCCTCAGACGACCATTTCAGACATCAATCTACTGGTCTTACCATGATCTGACCAAGATTATGCCTTGACTTTAAAAGAGATTGTAAGCTCTAAGTTTGTTTCGGCAATTCTTCTCAGAATAGTCGGATAGGAAACGTCGACCTTATCTATTAATGACGTGTTTTTCAAACCTACCAGCAGAAATAAATAATTAATCATTCATATAAAGAACTAGCTTCTGCCCACGACTTCGTTCGCGTCAAATTTTTGCTCCGCTGACCCTTCCCATCGCATCGAATTGCCTGCCAGTTTTCGTCCATTTTTCGGTGCTGCTCCGCTCCTTTCAATCGTAGCATGATGTTATATAGCCGAAAGCCTTCCTCAATAAATAGGCTATCCAACACAATATTTTTTTCATTTCAGACCAGTAGTTCCTGAGATTACCGCGTTCAACCAACCAAACAAACAAACTAACAAACTCGTCAGCTTATATATATTAGTATAAATAAACACGTGTACATGCTGTGAACAACCTTTATTTCGATTTGGTTTTACGGTCAATCATCACGCCACCCAACTGTAAATATGGCACATCGAGTCTAAGAAAAAGTTCAGCTTTGTAGAGCGTCGTCGTCTCTCTTACTCATAATTGCGTTAGGCCATCTGAAGCCTTTTTCTTTCGACTTTTACTGACTAAAACCCACCCGTGTTCCTTCAGTTGCCCATATGCCAGGGCCACGGTATCTCTTTAGAAAAAATCTCGCGACCCTGGCAGGGCTCTCTGAAGCTTGATGTGTCATATTTAATAAGCCCACATACGTTCTACTCATATCACTATTTTTGTTTCAGTTTCGCACTAGCTGTTTTATTTATAACTCATAATGGTACCTGATTATTCTACACTCAGGCGTACCCGTTGCGAAGTCGTTTCATAGCCGCCCTGCGCCGCCATTGTTTTTCTCTTACACAGAACAGAACAATAGATTCATGTACACCCTGTTAGCTCTGATACTGTTTATGTTTTCTATTTTATTACGGGTTTTTAGAAAAGTTTGTGTTTTATTAGGTAGGGTGAATTTTGGTCTTTTGTTTTGCAGAAGTTGTTTGGATTTTCATATTTTAACATATATTAATATGAAAAGTCATTCCAGCCAAGAGTCACGCAATTATTCTACTACTCATTGGACATAATACCTATGTATCTAATACCCGTAGGGATTTTTCAAAACCTGAGAGCCAAGCCAAGCTTAGCCATTTAAAGTAATTTTACATGAAAATAATTTGAAGAAAAACATTTATTATTAAAAGTGCTACCTGTGCCTGCGGGTTCGCCCACGTGGAATATTTAAAATTTTCTTTATGAAAATAATGTACTTTAGTACGTACCTTTTCCAGGTACAGCTACCTTTTTTAATTTATTTTACTTTTTCACCGCTATTTAGCCGTGACAATGTACCAAAGTCCCTTTCGTGTTTGTAACATAACTGTGGCTAACTAAAAGCTGGAATTTTGTGTGACTGACCTAGTTATTACTTGAAACAACATCTAAGTTTATTTTAGCATTTAATTCCCTTTATTATACTTATTACACGCTTATTAATCCAAAAATCTGAATTTCATAATAGTCACTTATTTAGAAACGGAGCCTCATTTCGGAAAATTATTGTGTTGATTTCATCCGCGGCTCCTTTTGTCTCGACTTAGTTTATATCAGAGCTTATCTTTATCTTTTCAATAGTTAAAATATATCTTCCATTACATTACCAGATAATGTTCAAAAAAATGTATTTACTTGCAAAGCTAATCTGCAAGATAAGACTAGTGGTTTAAACTTATCGTTGTGTACTTTTGCAAATGTCAAATACACATAAGTACCTAAATGAACATGTTTTATAGAAAAGTAACGTTTGAAAATTGAATAAATTTTTACGTAACTTATGAAACCCATGAATTATTAATGTTTGGTCTTTGTTTCTTGTCTCCTTAATACAATTGACAGTTAGTTGTTCATCTAGCATGTTTAACTACTGTCTACATTTTAAGCTTAGAACTTAAACCTCAAATCCACCATGTAACTCCGCACTTAAAATAAAACATTAAGCTTAAATAAACCACTGCCGTGCGTAGGTTCAATGTCAGGCAGAATTCAACTGAAAGCGACTGCTCATAACCAACAGTTTTCAGTAACAACATATAACAACCCGAGGTTCACATCCCACGTTAGACATCAAAGCTTCTCACTGAAGATTTAACACAAATGGCCTGTGACTGACTGATGGAGGTCTAAACTATGGCAATTAAGGAATTACTCACAAACTGCCGACCTGTCTGGATGTAACCACCAGATATTAGTTTTGACCACACAGTACGAGTTTCGGAAAATTTAACGTTGATTAAATTCATTTGTTGGATGTTACGTCACTTCTGAACATTCTGAATACGTTCTCAAAATTGTTCCTTCGCTAACGAACGAGAGGTACTCAGTCTGACTGGTACAGGATGTAATTGAATTGCAATATGGAATGCAATAAAGTATTGAGTATTAAAATGATTGAACATTTGAAGTGATCATTGCACGCGTTATTATAAGCTACTTTTACTATGGGAACGAACTCTAAAATCGCAAAAGAAAAAGACAAACTGTTCAAGAAGTAGGCACACTACACATAGTAATTATTTTTGAAAGAACAACAATCCATATAAATGAATAAACAGAATTATTATAATACATAGATACTTATATAAAAATCATATAAATTATGTTAATACATTTTATAGATAAATAAGCGATATATTGATTTATTCTACGACATCTCCTGACCAAATGATTTTCAAAAACAGAGCTTCCTCTCTCCTATCCTTTTGCTGTGCCCTACAGGGTCCATAATGATCTAAATTGTATAATTACCACCTAAGTTCACATTATGGTAAAGCAATAAAGATATTGAGTATTGAGTATAAACTATGGCAAGAAGAGTGTGAGCTACAGAACGCCACCTGCTACGATCCTTACATACTCCGTTTGCGTTGTTTACGTTCATACGCGCGCGCCGGTTGCGATTACCTACTACGCACCTGACCTTTTTGAAGAACTTCCTTTCTGTCGAATTAAACGAACATAAATGTGTGGAGCAGCTACTTTCTCTTCCTGATTTCAGTGCTGATCTCACAGTAAAAGTTGTTTATAATGATGACTATAATATTGAGTACAATACTTTACTCGTTTTCGGGTTTCCACTTTTTAATTACACCTATAAAAGGGAACCATTATTTATCGACCAAGTATCGATTTCTAAATTGTCAGACAATATGGCGACTACTAGACCAAATACCATTTCTATCACCAAGCTGTAATAATGTTAGCAGCAGAACTGCCGGCCGATTGCACGCCATTAAACTGCCGTTACAAATCAGTTGGCAAGGCAACGTTAATAGGGCATTGGGTAACGGGCCGTCGGTTCCAATCCCGGCTGGTCGAAAACCGGACGTGATTGGACAGCGCTGTTTGAGTTTATGACTAGATCAACATTGTTCAGTTTATATAAATGTTGTTATTTCGAGTTACAAGAATATTACCCTCGCTCTTTGGTATTTGATTACAGATTTGTGTACCCGTGTTGTGTTTCAAATCAAGTCTATTTTCATCTAGCAGTCAATAAGAAGTTCAGAGGTGAAGTGGCTAGTGATCAAGGTGTCATGTTCGCCTCGCAGATATGTGATATGTTTCGTAATTTTTAACCGACTTCAAAAAAAGGAGGAGGTTATATGTTCGACTGTATGTATTTTTTTTTTTTTACTGAGAAAGGAACGCTGCATATGACTTCTATAAAGATTGCTTTGATAAGCAGGATCTGACTCGGAAATTACAATCAAAGTACTGTACTGGTTCTCTTGTCACCTATTTCACAATCCAGACGTAGTGGCGTTAATAGGCAATCTACGCAACGGGTCGTCGGTTCCAATCCCGGGCGAGACGAGGTGTCCGTTAATTAACGCGAGACTGAATGACGAGCTGCCTCTATGCTAACGATGTGTTCATAATTCAAGCGGGGACTGGAAAATACATGAGCGAAGGTCAAAGGTCAGGTGTCAATATGACACCTAAGCGGGCGGGTACTCAACGCATTATTTGAGTTTTATTTTTTATTTTATTCAAGGAAAAGAGAATGTAAAACAGCACCGTTTCGTAAATTTTAATAAATATTGTTCCGAGGAAATTCTTAATACAGTTTGCTCTTGAAAGCTTTGTACTTTGAAGTTTTGAAATTCTAGAGGGAAGAGGATGTTAAAAACAGAACTGTTGATAGAACGAAATATAGACCGGATTTTGTTGTTGTATTACTGAAATCAGAACCGGACTCTTATATTGGTACAGTCAAAAGTAATAATTTTATGTGTTTAGGTACCATTTTGTTCTGATATGAAAATGTTGTTACAAGCTGAGAGTTTCACATAAATTGAAACCGCAAGTAGAGCTAAAAATAGAATCGCAATCCGCGTCAAATGTGCAGAATCCAGTATACATAAGTCAATACTAGTGTTAGAACATTGACCCAATTCGTGAACATCTGGCGAGATGCGAGATGCGACCAGATATGCCTGGAGGCTTTCGTGACACAGATACCTACGGCTCTGGGTTTACTGCGAGCTATCTGATACATTCGGGCCCGATTCTGCGTTATGTTCGGCCTTTTTACTCATTGTAGATTTGAGGATTAGGAATGCTTTATATGTTCTAGTCAGATAAGGCAAGGGATATCAAGGTTTGCTGAAATAGCAGTGCTTTTTAACAGAAGTCGTAATCGCATTAGTGATTCAGCAGCTTCAATATCATCAGGATTGTGCCGGAATATAGCAGTTCGTTGTGGATGTGGTACGACAGCGACTCCCTTGACATCATCTTCAGTCATCAGAAGACGGCCGCCAAGCAACCATGCGAGGCTCTGCTAGAGTGACTATCACCAGCCAGTGTCGCTCTTATCCTTTTCGGTGATTCCCAGTAACTTCGTAACAAAACGGGGCCGCGGCGCACCTTGCGGCTCCGTCGTATTGTTTTGTAAATATTAAAGGTAACCAAAAAAAATATCACTACTTAAGGTAATTTCGTTGTTGGTGAATTTTTGCGGCTCACTAGTGTGACCATTAACATGTTATGACACCGGTCATAAGAGCAATCAGAAAGTAATGTTTCGCTAAAAGTATTTCCTCACCGCGACGTGTTTGATCGATGATCCGTCTCTCTGATCCATGCCTTCCAACCCACAACTTTACGATCCGTGCAAAACTTCGCAAGAAATTTTCTCAGATGGGTTCGCCTAAATGTCTTTGACACAAGTACTAAGTAACTTTGCAGTTATTTTCCGATATTTTCTTTATGTTTACTGAAACAATAGTTATGTTCATCTACGTATCATATTACTAGGTTCATGAGTCTCCATCACATCACATCACGCTTGTATTCCCCAAAGGGCTAGGCAGAGGAAGTACAAATGCAAGTATATTAGATACACCCACAGATGTTAAGTCCCATGTAATTTAGCTTGACTTGTAATGTGACTTTACATATACCCCAATTAATTCTCTACTGAAAGGAGGTGGGTAAAGTTTAGAATGTTTTTCGCCTATCATATTCATGAAAATTCAAAGTATTTATTGACGTCATGTTATTGTGTTTATGTGAAGTTATGGTATCGACCTTTACATCTAAGTATTCTAAAATAGTAAGAAAAAAATTTGCAAGTCATATAAAAAAAAAACATCAAACTTGGCAAATTCGTTGCAGTTTTGTTATTTTAAGCACTTTTTTTTTAACTTTCATTATTAAATAAACTGTCAAGTGCTTTATGCACCAACATATTTTTTAGTCTCTCAAATACTACAGTAAATAGAAAACTGCAACGAATTTGCCAAGTTTGATGATTTTTTTATATGACTTGCAAATTTTTTTTCTTACTATTTTAGAATAGTTGTAAAGGTCGATACCTAAACTTCACAAAAACACAATAACATGACGTCAATAAATACTTTGAATTTTCATGACTACGATAGGCAAAAAATGTTCTAAACTTTACCCACCTCCTTTACAAATTAATTCACCATTTTAAAATCTTTTAAAGAAAAATTCCTCAAGATTTTCTTAACCCTGACGCGAGGACTTAAAACTTTGATACAGTTGCGTAAAAACACATTCCCCAGAGATTAGTGAGGCGTCAGAACGGAGGTCTTAAAGGGAATTACGTCATATTGAGAGGGCCATGTAATTACAAAAGTGTTTCACTCCGACACAGATTTTGTACGAAAATTTCGGTTGACATTGTTAGGAAATACGACTAAAGTACAGTAATACCCTTCGTTTTATGTACAATTGGATTTTCTTTTAAAAAGGAAAATGCTTTTATTATAATCACACTTGCTTTGAATGGGATATTGACTGTTCTTTTATGGGAAAAGGGTCAGTAAATGGTCATAAAAATATGGCGACACGTTATAAAGTAATCACCTCCGTTTTATTTCGCTCAGTACAAGTTTAATAAATTCTATTACTCTCACATTTCCACGAAGTGGAGTGAATAAATCAAAATGAAGTATGCGACCGTTTTGAAGCGACTCATATTTCCGAATTCTTATTAAATGTAAAGTATTCCGTGACAAAGTTGTTCGGTTGAGATGTTTGCCTCTCCTGGCGTAAACAATAGATTCATTCGGAACAAGTTTTGTAGAAGGAGGTTTCTGGTCAACGTTTAAAAAATTATAAATATGTTTGAGATCATTCAGAGCCTAATCTAACTGGAGTAGCTGCTCATCACGTCAGATGTAAATTATGCAAAATGTGTTTTTAAATTCATACATTTTTTCTGTCTATTACTGGGGTGGTGACACAGTGATTAAAATGCAAATTATCTCCTCTCTCCTAGCCCCTCGGTGGCTCCGTGACACAGAATGTCCGCGGCGGCTAACGCATTGCCGTGCAAGCGGAATAGTACGCAATCTGTCGCTCTTTACTAGCCACTTTTGTTTAATAATGTTAGCTATGATAATTTCTTCGCATCACAATCCAGTTAAAATGTAACATTTTAGTTCTCCAAGTTAGTTTATCTCTCATTTTCTTGCGTTGTGAAGGTCATGTAATCTTTGTTTTTGAAAGAGCGTTCGGCAAACAGGCCCTGAAAGAGATATTTTTAGAATAAAATTTTGTTCAATCACTCGATAACCTTGCAGGAGAAACTTGAACGGAATTTAGATTCAGAGAGAAGTGTCTAACGATTGAATAATACTGGAAATGCTGGCGTGTATAAAAATGTGTGTTAAGTATCTATTCTGTAGGATTTTCTACCGACGTAGGAAGTAGAAGTTGAAGTGATTTACGCGCCCCTGGGGTAGTGGGGTTAGTCTCCAGTAACAAAATGAATTTGTAAAAGCCCTTGAACTTGAAACAGCTTTAGAATACTGAAATGTTTCTTACATCCAGAATTGCAAATGCTCATTAAATATGTCAGCAAATAACCCGAATTCGCAAATAAATAACGTGTTAGGAAAACGCTAGCTAGTTGAAATAATAGGTACCGAAAAGAACAACGGAACCTAACACTGTTTTAAAATGTTCTAAATAATCGTTACGGTATACAAGAAGCATACACCAAACCAAGTATGACCATAGAAGCAACAGCGGCAGCAGCTGGCGGGGCTGGCACCGTCCCCCAATAACAAGTGAACTTGCACTTGCGTTAGCCGGGGCAATAAGCCCCGATGTGGGGCATCTTCCAAAATCGATAGCGGTGAAAGTGGGCAAGGACGACCTTTGGCAGCGCGCCAGCCGCGGCCAAGGTCCGCCACTGAGGATGTTCCAGTATTGATGAGCTAACATTATGGATATATGGAAGTTTTGGGAACGTGCGTGTGTTCGTGTACTAGCCGGCGTTTGAAACGTGACATACTGTGATTTAGTGCGGTAGTGAGCGCTTTGGTATTGCTGCTTATAGACTCAACCATAAATTTGGTATATTTCTTATTAAGATCTGTGCACATGTTCTATAGCAAATATTGAAAAGTCCAAGTTCAAGAACTACATGTATGTACATTAAACGATTCAATCAATCAACTCAGCCTATCGCTGTCCACTGCTGGACATAGGCCTCTCCCATGCTGCGCCACAACATCCTGCCCTCCGGCTTCCGCATCCAGTCGGTCCCAGCCACCTTTTTGACGTTGTCATTAACGACGACACAAAAACATTGCGGAAGAGTCCACGTTTAAACTTAATTAAAAGCTCTATAAGCCCTTTTCACGTCAAAAATAAACATGCAGGTCACGTAACAAACAGTCCCAGGCTTATAATCTTTAATCCAGTTACATAAGTGTATAGTATGCGCGCATTCGTTACCCCTGCGGCCTGCCCACGTATTCCACGCCCGATATTTTGAACCAAATATAGCTCCAAGGTTACTCGAACATGTACAATACAAACCTAGTTTCCACTCATTTGTTGGCCGCCAAATTGTAGTGTTTTGAAGCACAAATGGACACTGGGTCGAGACAAATATGTACTCGGGGTAAAATATCGCTGGATAAATGGGTCAGTGCTAAAGTTGTATGCACGATCAAATATAGCTGTTTAAGTGATAGCCTTCGGGGCGTTTTAATTAAGTTGGCCTGGGAAACAATGGAAATGAAGACTGTTTAATGCAGCGGCTGCGACTGAATATGATAGCTGGAATTAAAGTGCCTTTTGAAAAGCGGTTTTACTAATCCTCCTGCCCCAATTTCCCCAAATTTCTGCCTGAAATTGTCGAACGGGCTGTTCCAATAATATGCATGTGTTATAAAGCCACATTTAAATTGGGACGCAGCGATCCAACAGCCGGCACTCAATACGAGCGTGCAATCATGTGTGAAGCGCCATTACATTTGGGCGCAAATTCCCGGCGGAGGTTGCAGGCGCGAGGAATTCAACTGTACCGCTCGAGAGTCTTCGAGCTTGCGGTGCAAATGCATATCAGGGTTACGTCCGGTTTAGAGACGTATTTGTGGTGCATTCATGGATGACGGTGTTAAACGAAACTGGGTGGGTTGTGGTGTATCCTGGGTTAAATCTAAGTCCGTGTAACACTGTGAAGTACATTCGCATCTTGCTACATTAAGTCGATCTCAATGTATTTGGGTTTGGAGAGTACAAGTGTTTTGTTGTAGCTTTGTCTTTATTTAAAAGTTAAACTCATAACTGTTTCTGAACAGTAGCACGTTGTGTTCTATACTTAACGCCAACCGCATACAAGTTAACTTGACTTAGTTCTGCTCACAATGCAAGGGAGCGAGATTACGAGTAGGTCAACACTAAGTGCATCAGACCAAGTTCCTGAGAGCAGTCGCATGGTTTTGAACCCAAGTTATTGAAATTGGTAACTCGTGTTAACGTTGGCTCATATAGTTTACAGGCTACCTACCAGCCTAATCTCACCCACAAGGACCATGCAATTAATAATAAGCAACGCGGCTGTTTTTACACATCTGTATATTAACGACGTGCTAGCAAATTAAAATGCAAATTAAGAGGGCGCCTGTGTCCCTCGTCCTGGATCTGTGTCCGCCGTCCGAACTGTCCGGCCGATCCGGACGATGCGTGCCTAATAATGTATTCGTATTTATGCGAGGCTGTCACCACGATCATTGTCAGGTTAACCGTTATGCAAATGGGAGGAAAAATGGCCGCTGTGGACAGTGCGATAGAGAGAATTAACGAGTGTTACCAAGGATTAGCAAATATAGGTTTTATGACGGGAATAAAGGTTTATTTGATACAATAAACAAAGTTTCATAAAGTATTTTTATTTGTGTCTGTACATTAGATTTACTGGGGCAGTAAACAGTATTGTAGGCACAATAAAACCACGTGTGCGGTAGACGCATTACAGCTGTATGTCTTCGATATAGGTACTTCGTGTTTGTAGGTCTTTCGCAGACCAATAATTGCCGCTGTCTAGTTGCGTAGAATGTTAATAAAAAGACAGCAAAACTTTAGTTATTAAATAACAGAAATAACTGTACCCGGGTTGTTAAATTTTAAGCACCCCGACTTATTATTTTATGAAACTGACATAGCAACCCGACGGATACTAAAAATATCTGAAAATAGACACGAATTTTACGAACTTTAGGATAGGTTAGGATAAATCCACATGAATCTAGATGCCATCTCAGACGACTAACCGGTAATTTTAAAAAAAAATTGCTGTTCCATACACTTTGACCGAGTAGGTATTACACTTTTCAATAAAACAACAGATTTTCTACAGAATTGTCCTTAATTCATGGTTACAATTTGCGTGTCGATGTCCCTGCCACTCTGTCTTTACGAGTTCGTGAAAGTCGTGTCTATTTTCGGATATTTTTCGTATCATAAAATAAAACCGAGCCACGATTACTGTCAGGGTAATCACGCAGGCTTCAATCCATTCTATTTTGGGCAAGACGTGACTTCAGATATAATGGTTTGCATGTTACCTACTTATCATTTGGGAATACTCTGATGGGATTTATGAATTGCGAAGGCAAAGCCCTTGGGCTTTCATTTAAATAGGCTTGTTGTTCTACGAATAAGTTTGTGACGTCCACGTCATTTACTAGGTAAAAAATGATAAATGTATTTTTTTTCTGTAAGTGGGTTTTTACGAACAGTTCTAAATGTCAATCCTACTAATATTATAAATGCGAAAGTTTGTGAGGATGGATGTATGTGTGTGTGTATGTTTGTTACCCTTTCACGAAATAACTACTGGACGGATTTGGATGAAATTTGGCACACAGATAGTTCATAACCTGGATTAACATATAGGGTACTTTTTATCCCGGTAGTATGTTCCCGCGGGATAATTTCCGACCTCCACGCGGGCGAAGCCGCTGGCAAAAGCTAGTCATATTATAAAAGTAGATGATGTCTGTGTTTCCTATCTGACTACTCTGAGAAGAAAGGCCGAAATAAACTTAGAGGACACAATCACTTTAAAAATTTTAATCAGATCATGTGAAGACCATGATGAATATTGATGCTTAGTGTCTGAAATGGTAAATATTTCGTAAAATATTAATTATTTTTTCGTCATTTTTTGACAAATTCAGACTTCAATTGACAAAAAGAATTGGATCTCTAACCCAAGTAGTTGCTGAGATCTATGTCCATGGCCGCGCAATCCTCCACGTTACGTTCGCGCGGCCAACTTAAAACCCTTCTTATAAATAACTTCTTTATTTCTACTTAATCAAATTTTAGGTTTGTGCCCTTCGATTTTGACAAATTCTGATAATTTTTTTGGCGAAGTTTTTTTCTGTTTTGATAATCTGCCGGAGCAAACGTAACGCACACAAAAAAAAAAAAATACGAGAAACAATAATACTTTAGAAATTCAAATAAGCCGTGGCAGCTAACAGATGACCAGTCCTTACTGACGGCGTCCGTTCACGAACATGATGTAGGGACCAGCACCATTCAGCTCAACCATTTTAAAGGGACTAGTGATCCAAAACATGCCAATGCAAAATGGTAGCTTTATAGTAGGTACATAGTGCTCACACATGTTTGATTCACACATTCTATGATTACACCACAGCCTACACCAAAAACAAACGTACCTAAACCAGTTAATAGTCCGCTAATTGCTTGCATGATTGCATTCGTAACTCAATCGCTGTTGTTGGGCTGCATGTTCACAATCGATTGCCGGTATAGTACAGACGATTAATTAAAACGCGCTCATTAAAGCCGTAGTGAATGTATGGGTGAAATGTGTCGCTGGAAATGTGCCTCATCGATTGGTCTGAATATTGTCCTGATATGAGTCTCTTATGGCTCTGTTGTACTGTTAATTTTCACTACTATATGTAGTTATAATTTACAGTCATATTTTGCTGACCAAAATAGGAGACAAAATAGATCACCCATATATATATATGTGTATATATTTTTACGTAAATCCAACGAGAATTACCATTTCACAACGTTGGCTATGTATAGACGACTTCTGTCAATACTTTTTCACTCATTACCGAAAACGTTTGCAAAAAAGTAAACATAAATAGGTAATTGGCTGTATCACAGATTGAGTATAGAAAGTATCGAACATAAAGGGCGGCCACACTAATAAGTCGGGCCACATTACCGCAGAGTCAACATTTATGGCAGTTAGCAGTAAATGGGAGAAATTGTGCACTTATTTAAGATATACGCGGTACACATGCTGGTATAATTAATTGCCCTGAGAATGCTCCGACCGCGGTCTTTCCTCCAGAGGCTAACAGCATACCAGGACGACTTGTCGTGTTTGTTGTAGAGGTTGCGATTGCAAAATATCTGTCTAGTAGCAAAAGAATTACTGTTGCTATACTGGCTTCCTAGCTCTTGATCATTACTCAGTGGCAAATAAAATAGTGTTGTAACATAACAACAAATCCCTCTTATATTTTCTTTTTCTCATTTATGGCGCACAATCAGTCGTATCGTAATACGTTTATGTATTGTTATTAGCTATAATATCCGCACGACTATTTGTCGAACGAATAGTATAGCTAATGAATACTAGACCTAATCGAAAAGCTGAATCGACGTCGTAGAAATAAACGAGAACTACCAATTATGTGCCGCGAGTGGGCTGCTGGGAAAATGCTGCGCTAATACCGACGGAAATGGGTCATATTTCAGGATTACAGATTGAATTTTAAATATTTTTATACACGAGGCTTACTTTCTTGGTCAAATACTGACTGGGGAGTTGTAGTTGATTTTACGATACAAGCTTACTTTTGGCTTTCTTGTAGCTTTCTTATTTATGCTAGCTGTAGTAGAGAAATTATATTATATGGAGCAGACTGAATAGTTGGACACGCAACGGTTAGTAGCTGGCGTCGGGGTACAGTATGCGGCAACTACGATTTTCTAATGAACAATATAGTGCAGATATATCACCCGCTAACGCCATGTGAAGCTAATGCGGCAACATTACGTCTCAGTGGCTCGTCGGTACAGTAGTACTATCAAATACAGAAGGTTCACTTAATATAGATATTAAGTTGGCGTAAACGCTGCAACGACTGTAGCAGACTGGTAAAGGCAGGACAGGCGACTATGAAGATCACTTGGAGCTTCAGATAGCAGGCGGTCATTCGTAGATCTTTAACAGTCCTCGGGTCGTCAGAACTCTGAAAGTCTTGACAACTAGTCTTAAAATAATAGAAACTATTATTTATTTTCTATTTTTTAGGGTGTTTCGAATTTTGAGACGTATGTCAGCGTAGTTTGTGACGTATGTCAGCGTAGTTTGTGACGTATGTAAGCGTGTGACGTATGTCAGCGTAGTTTTCGAAGATAGTTTTTTTGCTGTCCTGGTAACCCTGGCAAGGATAATGGCACAAATTTATGAAATTATTGCATTGTCATCGGTCCTTGACAGGTGTGCAAAGTTTGAATGAAATCTGGTCGTTTGAAGTGGGTCGAAATCGCGCTATAAGGAGCCGGTTACAAACAAACATACAAACTTACAAACATACAAGTGAAGCTAATATAAAGCGTGTAAAAAGATGTATCGTATTACCCATTAACTGGGTCGCGTAGGTTTCATAGGCAGTCGCTCCATATAATGTACTAGTGTTCAGCTGCATCTGGTTTGACTGGAAGCCGACCCCGAAATAGTTGGGAAAAGGCTAAACAGATGATGATGCCCCTTTTCAGGGTTCCGTTGCCAAATGGCAAAAAACGGAACCCTTATAGATTCATCATGTCTGTCTGTCTATCTGTCTGTCTGTCTGTCTGTCCGTCCGAGTATGTCACAGCCACTTTTTTCCGAAACTATAAGAGCTATGCTGTTGAAACTTGGTAAGTAGATGTATTATGTGAACCGCATTAAGATTTTCACAAAAAATAGAAAAAAAAAACAATAATATTTGGGGTTCCCCATACATAGAACTGAAACTCAAAAAAAAAAAAAAATCTTCAAACTCATACCTATGGGGTATCTATGGATAGGTCTTCAAAAATGACATTGAGGTTTCCAATATCATTTTTTTCTAAACCGAATAGTTTGCGCGAGAGACACTTCCAAAGTGGTAAAAAGTGTCCCCCCCCCCGTAACTTCTAAAATAAGGGAATGATAAAACTAAAAAAAATATATGATGTACATTACCATGTAACCTTCCACGGAAAATTGGTTTGAACGAGATCTAGTAAGTAGTTTTTTTTTAATACGTCATAAATCGTAAACCGTAATTTACCTTTCATTCAGTCAACACAAATACATAAATTAAAAAAAAAAAACAATATTTAATTTCATAAACATAAACCTCATGCATAAACCGTGAACAGGTTTGTACGGAACCCTCGGTGCGCGAGTCCGACTCTCACTTGGCCGGTTTTTTCATTACTTATTCAGTGGTACAGCGGTCAGTCGACAAGGCTCAGGCAATGCTGCGTTGCACTAACAAATTGCTCACACGGTAAAGCGAATTTATTTCAATTGTAAATTACGGATATTTATTATCATAAACGAGAGCCGCGAGTAATAAATTCGTTTCTAAAACGTGAAGTGCGCCCTAAATATACGAACATACAGATAAAATGAGAGAACGTACCTCTTTGAGATGTAAAAGTATCACATATCTAAGTCACGTCCGCGATCCCAGGGGAGGCGGAGATGAACTGGCAATCATTTATATTTTGATCACGATAGTTTATTTCGGGTCCTTTTGATAAACTGAGCTTACATCCCTGTCATAAAGGATTTCTCCCTGAATTGAGTCCAGTATCAAATGACCAAGGTACATAGTCTATAGGTCACCAATAGGTACCAAACGCGAGTAATGATGTGGAAACATTGATAGCTACCGTCACACGTCATGTCGAACATGAGTTACGACTCAAATGCATTCACTCTGTACTAAGCTTCCACGAACAGTAAAAGCATTTTAAAATTCTGTGTCGCATTTTAAACTGATGTTGGCGTACGATTTCTTGGCTATTTAGCATAGTTGACGATGCATTTTTCACGAGTTTTCGCAATACCCTCTTTGTTCTGCAACAGATATGTTTCTTTCCCGAATCTCCATATATCGTTGTATGTGTAATAGATTTGAATGTGAAATGTCCAGCTTCCGTAGCTACCGGTCACACAATCCCGGTACCCAGATCAAAGTGTACGTCCTCCGGGACACGTCTATTGCACACCGTTGTCCTGTCGTATTCTCCCGCCTGAGATTTATACGCAAATGTTTCTCCTCAAACAGTGGGAATTGTATGGGAGAGATTGTTAGGACCGGGCTGCCTAGGCTCTATTGTTCTCCGAGAGAGCCATGCACTATCAAGTCTTGCCTGCAGGAGAAAGACTAGCTAATTGACGAAATGTTTGTTTGCGTAGAATGTTGTTACCGGAAAATTTAATGGTAATCGCTTAATGGTACACATAGCTTATCTATACAAAAAATAAAATTGGAGTGTCTGTTTTTAATATTAAAAGAACCGGTTTTTACTAGTGTATATGGATGTATAGATATATATATACACGGTACATATACCAAAACAACATTTTTAAAATTTTTGTCTGTCTGTTTGTTCCGGCTAATCTCTGAAATGGCTGGACCGATTTTGACGGGACTTTCACTGGCAGATAGCTGATGTAACAAGGAGCAACTTAGGCTACTTTTACTTTAGAAAAAAAAATTGGATCTCACGAAAAAAAATAAAACGAATAAAAAATCTTTTTTGTTAGTCGCGGGTAATTATTAGCTATATAACTTGGATTAAGCATTCTTAATACATTAACCGCGGAAGTACGTCCTCTTGCGATAATTTCCGACAGCCACGCGGGCGAAGCCGCGGGCAAAGCTAGTTTTATAATGTAATAATGCATCATCTTGCTTAACATCTGCGTCAATCACGGTAAGTGTCTCTAAGTGTTTGGATCCTGTCGAGTTGCATAACTTTGCCAGTATTCTGGGGCCGGACTTCATATTTCTTGTAACAGATTACTTCCACAAGGAGTGCAGAAAGTTTGGCTCAACTTTCCGTACCTGATATAAACTTTACTTTTGAATTATATATGGTCTATCACATAATGATCAGCGAGACAGCTGTTTAAATGTCACTAGCCCTACATTCTATCTTCTTGTGCTGCTTCAACTATGTCTTTCGCCAGATCAATCAGATAACAGTGTGAATCTTCATTGGTTTTATTAGATAAGTGGCACTTTTACCGAAATGACCCAGTTTCATTTACACTTCGACCAATACCTACGTCATTGTGATGCGACGAACGTCGATCAAACTGAGTAGCTACTTATATTTATGCATAGGATCATGAATCTAGGTCTCCAAACACGAAATTGTATAATGAGCATCTCATCTATCTAGCACTATAAAACGTTTAGGGAGTCTAGTTATAGTAGAAATCGTTTGCTTAACAAACGTATGGATAAATTATGTATTACTAAACACTTTATGGCTTATAATTTTATGGAGGAGCGCTATTTGCTGAGTAGCTGGTACTATCTATCCCCTTTGTGTGGCGTCCTAAACAGACATAGGCTTACGAAAATCATTTGAGCACATATTTATCTTTCTTGGTACATGCGAACTTTATGTCCGCAGTACAATCTAACTTTACCTCATGTGTTTTTCAAGATTTTTATTTACATTAATATTTCGACAAATTGTGTTTCAATGTGAAGCTTTTATAAGCTTTTAAAAAGATTGATTTTTTATTTCCGGGTTCTTTTAATATATTTACTGCCCTACATCTCATTATTACTCTAGCTGTATTCCAATCTTATTAACACACACATACTCTCGTAAGTGGGCGTATTAATTTTGCTTCATAATTTACTTAATTAATTCTGTAAACGAATGAGTCCCTTAACCCGTGTTTAAATGCTCATTATGGTGTACAAACGTGGTTAAAACCAAGTATTTTGTTTTCATAAACGTGTTAGTTTATGTTCTCATTATTTTAATAGAAAGCTCTTTAATTTTCTCTCACAATTCGCGGCGAATACTATAATCGTGCTTTTAGTGAACGGCATATTTGAGTTAAGCTTTAAAGGCAATTAAATTGTAGAGTGACGGGTTGGTTAAAACGTTTTAAGCATTATCCAAAATGAACTATTTGATTGATCGCTTTCTTCCATTATTTATTTAATTCAGTATCAAATAAAAATAAAAAAACTAAACGTAGTTTCCAGCCAGTATGTCAGCAGAAGTTGGCAAATTATCTCGATATACCATTGCTATATAATTTACTAATGAATAATTAAACTGTAACAACCAAAATTTTAATTAATCATCACTATCGTTCCAAACTTCAATTAACTTCATCCAACATAATTCAGCGCAAATACGCGCAACAATAACAGATATTATGCGAGTAATCATTTCAAGTAGGCGCCCACAGTAGGCACAATACACGCATTTACATATTCAGGGGCGTCGCGTTATCTCTATACAGGTATACGTAACGTTTGTACGGAGCAGTTTCATTTGCGACGGGCCCCACGTTGGGCGCCAAAATAAATGGTTATTGCTTTCCATGTTTCGACTTGTTTTGAATGAATGAAAGAGCCGTTTGAAATATTTCAATGTCAGAGATGACAAGCCAAGTTAGTGTAGCAATAATACTTTATTTTATAAGGTGACACTTTGGTGGCAGTGACTCGAAAGTTTACTTAGCACCTAATTATATTTCAAGGACCACTGAATCGTGTTTGATTTTGATGTAGTGATTAATAAAAGCAAGTGAAAAGTGCTTTTCAAGTACCAAAAAATAAAAATATTTCTTAAGATTACATAGAATTTTATTTACATTTCGGATTTAAAAAGCGAACATCTAAAAGTTTGTACGTCCAATTCAAATTTTAATCAACAACGGCGCCCGTAGATATGTTGTTGTGAGTCCCACGTAAGGCGCCATCAAATATATTACTTTCGGAAGATTTTATTATTGCGCTGCATTTCATTGCAATATCTCGTTCGATTCTCCGGTCTCGTTCACCAACGGGGCCCAGGAGGTTCGAAAATTTTCTATTTGGTACTACATGGTCTCCGGCACTTAGGTTGATTTGAATTACAAGTCCCAGAAGCGCCGGTGGACAGTAAAACTTACGTGATGTGAATGTCTGAGTGTCAATTTCGTAACAGTTGAAATTTTAAGCACACGTTCAACTCCGGCCGTGATGTAGATGGAGTTATGATGAAGGCTTGCAACTCATTTCTACCAATGACTCAAGTTTGTGATCTCATTCAGGTATCTTTTAAGTACGAAGTCGCAGAATATGTACGCTATTACTTGTCATTGTTATTTTTAGCTACACAGTAATGCCTTATTGTTGAAAGTGGATAACGCTGTCTGGAACTTAAAGTAGGTAGCATTAACGCTCGTATAAGTTGGTACTAGGTAGGTATCGTGTGGTGCCGGACGTAAAGAATAGCACCACCCCATTTCTACCCGTGGGTGTCGTAAGAGGCGACTATGGGACTTACTAGAGAATGGGCAGCAGCGTTCTTTATGCATTTTAACATCATACCGCGATCGCCAACCCGCCTGCCAAGCGTGGCGATTATGGCAAAGCCCCCTAAATTGGGAGAGGCTCATGTCCAGCTGTGGACGTTTTATTGCTGAAACGATGATGATGATGATGATGATGATGATGATGATGTAGGTATCGCTTGAAATTTTAAGCCTGAAACGCTCGGGGAGCACAACCGTGACGATACATATATGCGGGTTTATATACGCACATTCCATGTTTCACATACATAAAAGTGAAATATAACCTACTATTTTTTGTACTCAGTTTTTACAGTTATTGATGGGTTTTACTACGTCTATTTTTACGGCAGCAGTTTTTTGTGTATTTTCCATTATTCTATCTTTTCGGTTCATAATTCGATAAAACATTTGTCACTTTGTCATTTTAAACAACACTTTATTGGATTAGAAAATAAATAGAAATTGCGTTGCAATATACATGAAAGCTTGCACAGGTCGAACTCTAGAAAATACTGAATTTCATAAATAGTATTAAAAGTTTTTCCAACAGTTTCCAACGGGCTGTGTAGTGGTAACTTGTTTTTAATGATAGCCCCGGCGGCGGCGGCACCAGGAGTGTGAATAACAATGATGCAACCAGTTTATTTGTTTAACCAAACGAGTATTTTCGTATACACAAACGTACTATTTTTGTGTACGCGTGTGAATATTACATGTTGGTAGTTTCGTCTGTTTATGCGGGTAGATTGTTCTCCCTGTTTTGTATGGTAATTATAAGTAAGGTTTGTTTGGAAGCTACGATTGTTTGTTGTTTCAAGACAGTGTTCTGCTGTGAGATAGTTGGGTTTATTATTGTTTAAGATTTTTGTGTCTGCTAATTCTGTATTTAATTGGTTAAAAATTATTGAAAATTGTTTTGTTTCAGGTAAGTTACCAAATATTTCTGTCCTGTTTCAAACATCGCTATATAAGGAATCAAATAAAACAACAGTCGCTAAGCGTATTTAATTTAAAAGCAGCATTTAAGTGTATTTTATTGTTCCGTAACAGCTCACGGGTTGTAAAATGAAAACATAATTCTTCTCCTAAACCTATTGTTGAATATTATCTGAAATCCTATTAAATCATATAGCTTATTAAATAGCACTGGGTAGAGTAGTCATAAAAGATGTTTTCACGATTTATGCTTTGTATGGAATGCGGATACTGCTATTTTACTGACATGGTCAAATTCAAGTTTGGCAGCTGGTATGCCAATAATAGAAGACGTTTTTTAACCGACGAAAAAAAACGGAGGAGGTTATCAATTCGACGCGTATATTTTTTTTTTTATGTATGACCACGCATAACTTTTTACATAGTAGTCCGATTGTGATAATTATTTTTTTAATGGAAAGGGTATACTCCGAGGGTAGTCCCATATAAATTTGGAACACAAAATCGAACCCTAAGGATCGGAAAACAGGGGATGATTGATTGTTCACTCATTGATTGTAATGGGTACGTATTTGAATATCGAAGATTAAAATACCTACTGTTAAAATATCGATGTTCATAACATCGAAAATGGAAAAATCGAACGACCATAAAACCGAAAATTAAAATAACGAAAGTTTATAGTATCGAATGGTTAAAATGTCTCCGGCGCTACGGGAAGTGCAACCCCTTCGCCCTTGCGTAACAAAGAATAGGCACCCATGTTCACCTCCGCAGCTTCGGCTTGCTGGTCGCCTCCGGCGACCAGCCTCAGCCGCTACGGCTCCCACGGGTGCCTATGCTTTGTTACAGCGGGCGGGGGTTGTCCTCCCTTCGCGCCTCCGGATTTTTATATACACTCTAGGGGTAACAGCCAAAAGACTACGTAAATTCGGGGTGCCCCAATTCGGTTTTGGAACAATTTTGACCTATTTTATCCATGAAAATCAGTGTCTAGTGTACAAGCATAGGTCAATCGTGAAGGTATTATTTAGGTCTTTAAATTAAAATATTTTCTTGAAAGTCAATATGTTGTGCTACTAAAGTTAGTGACAGAAACATATCGCTGCAAAACCGACTCCACGTAGTCTTGTCTGCCCTACCCCTAGAGTGTAATTTAGAATCGCGTAGGCGCGGAGGGGCGAGGCAGCCCGCGAGCTGAGGAGCAGGTGGTTTCAACACCCGCCGCCGCAGCTGAGGTTGGCCGGCGAAGCCGGCCAACAAGCCGAAGCTGCGGTGGTGAGCGTTTAGACCATCTGCGACGTTAAGCTCGCGTGGGACTGCCGGAGCCCTGCAGCGCCGGAGCCGTGACAGAAACCATGCTTACATTTACGCAGTAAACAGACTAATGACTCTTAATAGCAACGGGTTTGCAGGGTGTGAGAATTTCACATCTACCTACATTTATGAATACACTCATACTGCCTATATAATTTTTTTTCGGTATTTCAACTAGTAGGTATTTTTAACGTAGATATTATGAATTTAGATGTATGAAATGTTGATATTTTGAACTTAGGCATAATGTCATTCGATATTTTGAATCATTCGAAATTTTAATCACTCGGCATTTCAATCTTCGACGTTTTAAGCTTAGGTATAACAATTTTCGACATTTTGATATAATCGATATTTAAATTTTCGATGTTTTGAACATTGGTATTTTAAGCGTAGGTATTTTAATCTTCGATATTCAAATACGTACCCATTGTAATGTATAACCACGCATAACTTTGTACAGAGTAGTCCGATTTTGATAATTCATTGGACCGTGACCCTGGCACATGGGCAACTGAAGGAACACGGGTGGGTTTTAGTCAGTAAAAGTCTGACACGCCCTCCCGCTCCGCCCAGAGCGGGAGAAGTCATTTGATGATTTCCCATCCAAAAAAAAAAAAAAAAAAAAAAAGCGCCGACTCATAATTTTAAGGTTTATTATTTTTTGCTTTTCTGTTTTTTCGGCGGTTTAATTTTTTGTTAAAAGTTTTTATAAACGTACTTTATAACCAGCATAGTAAAGTGCATGCAAAAACGTCGTCTAAATGTTCCACCTAATCAAATCATATTTAAATTCTTACAAATTTAGTATTAAATACTCTTCATTTGATCTCAGAAACATCATCCGTATTGACAAACACGCCAACTTATTATCTGCCTTTTCATAAACTAATTTTAAACTTATAATAACAAGATAAAAGCCAACAATAGAATCCAATAGAAAGTTAAACGAGATCCACTAAGTCTTGGATCTATAAGGAGTGGAAGAAGGCTCCATTCATGTGGAAACGATGATACCTCTGAATTGGCTGGCGGGCTGCAAACACCAGATACTCGGGCTTTTGTGCTCCTTCTTATATTACACTAGTATTTACTTCGGGACCTTATTGCAGTTTTAAGTTGAAACTGTTTTTAGAATCGGGTTCCAGTTTTTTGTTAACGATATTTAAATTGTCTTTTTGACTTTTTAGCAGTTTTAATTGAGTCTCACAACTTGTTTTAATTTTAATTAACAGTTTGCCTCCTATAAATCTAATTAGATAAAAACGAGTTAAACGTATATAAACTTTTTTAAGCCAAATTAAACACAGTTGAGGGCATCGCAACATTATAATACACTCTTCAATATAAGCCTCTCACATTACAGCTCAATGGAACATAATAGGCGCTAAACATATCATCAACATACATCAGCCACATACATAAATAAAGGCGTTTGCTGATAAGCGGCGCGAATCACTCTTCTTCAGCCACTGAATTATGCATGAGTCGTTGTGTTTACGCTTCAAGGGCAACTACCTAATTTGTTATTGTTAACTAAGTATTTACGTGTGGGGGGTGATTTTGATTAGATAATTATGTTACGTTCTATTTGTGTCTGTGCTTCATTATAATTGATTCTATCAATGTTAGTGTTGCAGATTTTGCTGGAATTTGTCCTATTTTTGGCACCTCAATACACAAAGTTTTTTTTTGTCTATTACCTTATTTTAATCTGTTATTCCTTTGTCAAAACAAAATGAAGTTTGTTGATCGTATGAAAGGCAAGCCTTGTTGCATATACAAGTTATAACATATTTATACAAGTTACAAAAGTCCTGAACGAAGTTTGTTTATAATTGACTACTGACTCGATATCGGTAACAAAAATTAAACAGAATAAACGCCAAAGTCCTGAAATTAGTTTGTTTATAATTCACTACTAACTCGATACCAGATAGTTAAAAGAAAAAAAGTTATTTTGCCGAACTGACCACCGATTGTGCCAAAGAAAATGTTATCTTATTTGACGACAATAAATAATAGTTAGCTTAAAAAAAGTTTTGGTCATTGTATTATGTTTTTAACTCAATACTCTAATTGGGATGTACGAGGTATGTTACATATTGTATAGACAAAATCCGCGGGTTCACCAACGTATGGCTAAGATCCTCAACATCTACAAGTAAACATGCTTCCCCAAATTATGCTAATAAATAAATCCTTAAACAAATGAGTTCAGGGTATTACATCGGTCACTTCCTTACCCTGGGGAACCTATAGCCTGAATTCTGAAGGTCCACATGCAAATTAGGTGTGTATTATTAAGGCGGAGTTAGGGCCCTAGGGTCTGAAGATGTAATATGAAGTAATCCGTATTCGTTGACCGTTCGTGTAATAACATAGGCTTGATGAAGTGCTGACACTGAGTCTAACTGTAGATGGGTTAATCGTGGGCACAGTATTATATAATGGCTCTAAGAGTCGAATGTTAAGACCGGGAATCATGGTAACCGCCGATGTTTCCCGCATCACAAAACTTGTTGTTGAAATTATGTTGTGCGACGTCTGTTTCCCATGAAGACGGGGCTTACGTCTTATCCATCGTATTTCATCCCTAAAAACAGCTTTGGTAAAAAAGGATATCTGAATTTTGAATCACACTACTGTCATCAAGAAGGACATTTTGAGAATTAAAATAATAAAATCGTTTATTTATAAAAAGGGACGCATTAAAATAAATACCTTAAACAAATAAAATAGAGCACAGTTGCTAATTTGCCTGAACTAGGTTGAACCTGTGCTTCGGGCTCCAAAATGCACAAATACTTAATGTAATAAATTAACAATGTGTATAAAGTTATAATAAATTAAAACTAAGCTCAACAAAAGTAAAATAGCATGTTAGCGGTTTTATTTGCAGACAACTAGTAGATCTCCTGTCTGTGCATATGAATGTGAATTAGAGTGAGATTACAGGTTACTGATTAAAATTCTAATCTTCAATAATTAAAAGTTCCTAACTGCATACAGAGCAACTAGCCAAATGTCCTATGCGTTGTACACCAGTATCTGTAGTGCGGCCGTCCTCATGTCGGCGGTAATAACGTCATTCCTTGGGGGCCACCCGCGTTCTGGACAGTCTAACATTATGCTCCACTCAATTATATTTCGTTATATATGCACATGCTTTTGAATTTCCTTTTCTTTTTTTGGCAATATTGAAGTTGTCTTGTTTATAACCAAGCATTCTAACATAATCACATAGAAATTGTGTTGTTTTAATTCAAAGGTGATCTATAATTTTTCAACTATTGCTACTGTCACAATTATTAATGGTTCAGACTTTAATTTCTTATAAAATTGCAAAAAATGGCATGTCAATGACCATAGTAAGTTTTTCATTACTCACGTCTCTTCAGTTAATAATAAATCAACGTTCAAAAAACAAGTCTTGATCCGACTTTCAAATATTTCAGCAAAAACATTAATTGAGAGTGCTCCAAAATCGTTGTATGAAAATAAAAGAAACCGAAAACAAACGCCTCGCCAAGTTTGGAACTAAAGGGTTGTTCGAACATATACTTTTTTTCTACGAATGCTGTTGCCAGATAATACGTATTATGAGCAACTATAATGTCCAATAACATTGAAACTTATTCCCAATAGATTAAAAACTAGTACAACTCTTCTTACCATTGTGCAATAAAAGTGAAAGTTTTATACAGTTTGTAAAAGGAACTATCCATTCAAGATATAGATAACCTCCTTTTTTTTCTGGATGGGAAATCATCAAATGACTTCTCCCGCTCTGGGCGGAGCGGGAGGGCGTGATAGACTTTTACTGACTAAAACCCACCCGTGTTCCTTCAGTTGACCATGTGCCAGGGTCACGGTATCTCTTTCGAACAATCTCGCGACCCTGGCAGGCATCGGTCCTAGCAGACCCCTACAGTGCTGCTGATATCTCTTTGAGGCGCGCGAGGAACACTACGCGCCGACGACCCGAGCCTGGTCCTTACCGGGCGGCGAGCTACCCATTGCTCGCCGCCCGCAAGCCCGCGCCTACTCCCGACGCCCGGGGCGTCTCCTCCTGCGGCGGCTAGGGACGTAAGGGCGCAGAGATTGCCACTCCCTCACGCGCCCCGCCTCCTCCTTCACGAGCATTCCTGCTTCGCAGAAGGAGATGACGGCTTCCCATGCCCTCTCGCTCCGTACCATGGCTCGCACCAGGGCCTGACGCGAGAGGTCGCCGCCGCCGATCGCCTCCGCGAGGACACGGCGGTGCTCCGCCCAGGCAGGGCACACCTCCACCGTATGCTCCACCGTGTCCTCCAGACGATCCTCGCAATGGAAACACCCGGGCGTTTCCTCCCGCTTTATCTTGAACAGGAACCCACCGAAGCACCCATGCCCGGTGAGAACCTGCGTCAGGCGGAAGGTGAGGACGCCGTGGCGCCTCTCCATCCACTCCTCAAAGAGGGGACTTACCGCCGCAATTGTGGCGTGCCCATAAATAACCTCCTGTGGATAGGTTTGAGGTTTCAAGGCTATTTTTATTAATAAACTTCTATACTCATTAGACTTCATAATCACATCAGTTTGTTTATATGATCAGTCTTATAAATCCCACTACTAATACGCCCAAAAAAGGCCAAGAAATGAAGGAACATACTTTAACCTTATTAGATATGATTACTAATGTCTAAGTCGATAGAATGCAGGCTATAGAATTCATTTCATCACCGGTTCAGCCGTTGCGTTAAATCAGTCTATCCAAACTTCGGAGTATGTGTTATCTCATCTAATAATAATACATATAAATTGTTTATTCAGTCAACTGTTCCTGAATGTGACAGTCATGTTGGTGGAGACATATGTATTAATACAGAGTAGTTTGAAGACTATCGATCGGCTGCAAGTGGCGGCCGCAAGCGGGTCGAGTGTCGAGTGGTCGCTAATGACACTCAATACTCGCGAGTATACAAAGATGGGCTGTTTGGATGGATGGTGACTTGGGTGCCTCTGTTAGTAGTTCTTTAAGTTTACGTGCCTTTAGAAATGAGATTTCAAGGCGCAAAACTGTCAGTACTTTAAATAAACTATTGTGGTGTCCAGTGACTTAAGTTTTTAATGTTTTAATGTTATGGTGTCCTCTTGTTGGTGTAACCAATATGATCATATGGGCTTAAGTAGTAACTTATTACCAACAAAACATGCTTGCTAACAAAATTGTCGAACAATTTATACACGATCTATTAGACCTTTAGCATTTGAATGTGAATCTAAACTGACCTAACCACAAACACGTGTGCTGCATGTGAAAACTGTTTGTTTCCGAGCCTCCATCGCTTCGGCAGCAAAATTAACTGCACACCGTAGCCGGGCGAGAGACAATCAGCCCACATTATTCAAATCTGCGGGAACGGACGGAATATTGAGCGCAATCTATGCTCATCTAGTACCGGATAGAAGCGGTATATCGAAAGAGGTTCTTGGCTGACTTGAATGTAATGATGATAATTTGGACTAAATTGGTAGGACCAAAAGGTTAATTCTATTGAGAAAGTCAAAATGAATAATGAATGTATTTGAAGTAGGTATCCTCTTCCTATCAGAGGATAGTTGGTGGTCAAAGGAGGATACTTAGCATACTTTTAAGGAATAAACTAATATCCTGCTGAATACTCGTTTCCACAGAGTCGGACCTCCCGCAAGACCTCAGGAAAAATTCACGCTATAAAAAGTATGAAACAAAAAGAAATTTCATTTGAAAGCCATGGTCGTATGCCACTTTGTTTTAATACGTATGATCGCTTATAACTGTTAGAATATATGTAGTCGGGTAAAAATTGGGTTCGAATTGCTCGTAGAAAATTCCGTCTCAGCCCAACTCCCGAAAGTTAGAAGTTCGCTAGTAACTGTACTCCGTCTACATTTGAAATAAAATTAAAACTATTGTTAACTTAAATGGAACTTACTGTTTGCTCCCACTCGACGTTTACATCACAAACATTAGTTTTAATTGTTACTTCATTCCACAGAGCACGGAGACGCTTAGGCGGCCGCTGCTAGACGCGGCATTGTCAACACTTACCTTTACCGTTTACTTGCTCTATGACGCTAATGACGTAAACAAACTGACGGCTTTGAAAGCGGTCTGTGGACGCAGATTTGCGCTTAACGCACTTTTGACACGATTCCTCGTCTTCAGTTCCATGCTCTGTGCCTCACTCTGTAAATACTCTGTCTTTGTATTAAGTGTACTCTTGTTAACTAGCTTGTTTTATTGCGATTGTGTGAGCATGTGTTCTGATTACTATTAATAGCTCTGTATTCATATTGTTTCGGGTTTATTTGTGTTTTAGTGGTTGACTGAATACTGTGTTATTTATTTGGCATAAAGCCTTTGACGTCACAATCAGTTCAACCGCAACTTAAATATAAACACCAACACTAATAACATACGCATCAATAATAACTTAAAATAATACATTTTTGCCAGTAAAGTTATTCATTTCACAATACTACACTAATTTATTTAATTGTCCCATAATTCGGCTCTATTACATGGGATGTACTCAGTAGCGGCGTTAGGGTAGGGCGCGTTAGGACATCCGCGGACATCCGTCACCCCCTATTCCTTAGGACCCGAGATGGTGGCGCTTAGTGTTCCACACGCGCCTCTCTGAGATGTATGGAGAGAGTTTAACACCTCACTCCCCCCTAACGTGAGGAGGCCCGCAAAGGCGGTACCAGTCGGGGATCGCGGAAGACATATTGGTTCCCGTGGTCCCCGACGTAGGTGTGGGACGGAACACCGGGGTGGTTTTAGTCAATAAGAGTCTGACAGCCCCCTCCGCCCACCCCAGAGCGGAAGACATCCATGAGGATTTCCACCTCGAGATCAAAAAAAAAAAGGGCGTGGTTAGATGACCGCCCAGGGCGCCAGATTTGAAGGGGCGCCTGTGGCGCCCCTTTTATCCGCTCGTTCACTGAGCGAGTCCTATTAGGTACTACAAAGTTCCCTGAAAGTAGCTAAAAATCGTTATAATGGCAAAACCTACTAAAATCAAATGCAGTGTCATAGATTGCTAAATATTATTCAGTTCCTTATACCTGACTGCACCCCAGACATTAGTCATGTAGAACAACTTTCACTAACAATACTATTTGATGTCTTAATAAAAGAGTTTGCTGATAGAAGGTTAGAAAAGTAAAATTTTATTGGTTTTCTTAATAAAGGTTATTTCATATCTTCCTTGCCTCTTTTTCGGATGGATTTCAATTGAAGATATAGGGCGCCGCACGCCGTATAAAATCTCGCCCAGGGTGCTGGTAGTACTAAAACCGGCACTGGATGTACTATATCCCGGGCACTATAGGATGTATACAATACATCATAATTATCATCGGCTATCATACACACAAAAACACCAACCAGATATTATAGGCACGCGAAGGTAGGTACCTTAGAGTACATATTATAACAGAGTTTTTTTGCCGTGCTAAAATATTGAGTCTTCTTGTAAGTAGGTCCTTCTTTCCTCGCGTACGTTCAGTATGCTCGTCACGTTGACCACTGCCGCCACTTTGACAAATAAATTGTGCAGCAAACGCTCGGCGGCAGTAACTCACTGGAAGCGCTCGGTGGCGCCACCAGCGCAGTTCGCAGTACATTACGGCAGCTTACAATTTATTAGAGTTACGTAACAAACGCAAAGCTTTTCACACGCTGTATACCAAGTGGGGGCCCAAGCTATAAGCTTCGAAAATTCTCTCTCTTTTGCTCAATTTTATGGGTGACCATGAAAAACGAAGAAAGAAAGTTATTTCCTTAAGCTGCCAAGTTTCTTGATATATTATGACGAATATTTTGTCAGTTGAATTATTTGGTCTTGTAAGCTAGTCAGGGCGGATCTCACCAATGAAACTTAGCGCAATCAGTGCACATAAACCGCGTTCGAGTGTTGTCAGTATCCTCATTGTTGTGGAATATCGACACTGACAACTCTTGAACGTGGTTTGATATGTTGATCCGTTCAGTTTCATCAGTATAATTCGCCATAAGTATAATCCATACCTAAATACTTCATGAAAACGTCGTTCAAAGAAAATCAATTCGATTTCCTTTGAACGACGTTTTCATATTTATTCATAACATTGTACGGAAACAGGTCTGCCAAGAAGCGGCGCCACATCGCCGAGCTGTCTCTCCGCGCGACAGGCATGTCATGTCCTAGGACGAGCACATTACCGGCTAATGTATCGTCGAATCAATCATAATAATGTCGCACCCGATTGTTTTCACTCCTATTTCATATTATAAGATAGGAGTAGTAGGCATACTCTCCAAAATACTTTAAAAAATAAGGCGGAAGAACTCTGGACCGTCAGAAGCAAATTGTGTCAACAACTTCATGTTACAACAATAGTTATTTGATTTGGTTTCTGAAAGCTTTTGAGGTCATCCACATTTCTTAGGCTATCCTATTACACAACGCGGGAAGACTAAATCTAATCAATTCTTCTACGCTTTTGTCAATTTGTGCTTGAAGTTCTCAGCCTTCTTTTCCTGCCTCTTTTGTGACATCATGTCTCTTTCAGTTTTCCTGGTATATCACGTCTTATTTATTCCGTCATTCGGTTGTTAATAATCGTTTGTTTTCCCTTCACATTGACCGGATTCCCGATAAATATTCAGGTTATTATTATAACCGGTTATTGGAACAGATTTCCGCGGTCAGTGATTGCGTATTTTAATATAAAAGTTATTGGAGTGGAACAACTGCAGGATTCTCGGCAAAATAACGACGGCGAATTGGAAATGGGCCCCGGTATGCATGCCCCGGGCCTCTGGGGGAGCACTGGCGCCACTTTATTCATAGACCATGACCGTTACTGTGGATTTATAGGTAGATAGGTACAGTTTTCACGCAGCTAAAGTGCTAATAGATTAATTGTGTTCTGATTATGAAATAACGTATGGGAACCAGATTCATGACCTTTTCTGACCTTTCCATTGTTGAAACGAATATGTGACTCGAAATAAAGCTTTTGATTTGGTAATAAAAATACAACATTATGATTTCATCGTCCACACGCTGTTTATTTTATCCGCACATGAAATATTCGTTTCATATTCTCCAGCAAAACGAAATTTATATTTATTTAGCGAACAAAGCCTATTAATATTAATTCGGCGTTCAAAATAAACAGCTCGAGTAAACGATTACTAATGGACAGGCAATATATCAATGTGTAGTTTCGACAATTTTCTCTATGAATAAATCAGGCGAGTTTCCCGCCGAGGCTGAATATCCGGACTTTAATCCTCTAATATTTGGCGGACTCTCGCCCGGATATATATACGAAAACGTAGGCTTTTAAGTGGTGTCTGGCACAGTTTGACGCTCAATTTAATTAACTAGTTTTATCCGGCAGCTGATATCTACAGCTTTTCAAAGTGAGTGAGTTAGATTTTGTATGTATTGAGCGGGAAGTTGGGCTAAAGCTTTAGCATAAGTAATGTTTTGTTGAAATGTATGTTATCTTGGGATACAAAGCCCGCGTCGGCAGTACCTTCTTGCATACCCCACTTTAAAAGTCTTAAATACTAATCGCATTAATGGCTAGTTTTTTTCCCAACAAAACTTGAACATTATTCTGTGTAGAACTTGGCTCTCATCAAGTTCAACGTGCCGTGATAAGCACAACTTCTGCTTACCCCCGGGCGTTTATGTTGTAAGACAAAGTTCTCCTCGTTCATGTGTTATTTGTTAAATTCACTCAAGTGTTCTCAGAACAGCTACCGAGTCTCTTATTTTAGTAGAAAACTCTTCAAAGGTCCACTCCTTTGAAGAGTTACTCACAGGGTTATTCCAAAACCGACCAGACGTTGTTATTTAAAAAAAATTACAAATGACAATGTATTCTGTGATAATTATAAAGCGTCTGAGTTTGTTTGGTTGAACGCGGTAATCTCAGGAACTACTTGTCCGAATTGAAAAAATATTTTTGTGTTGCGTAGCCTATTTATTGAGCAAGCCTATAGGCTATTTAACATCACGCTACGATCAAAAGGAGCGGAGCAGCAACGGAGATGGGTGAAAACTGGCAGGCAATTCGATGTGACGGGAAGGGTCAGGGGAGCAAAAATTTGACGTGGACTAAGTCGCGGGCAGAAGCTAGTAACAGTTATAACTCCGGTAACGAGAAACTAGACATACACATAAATAAATAAGTCGTTCTTTTTTTTAGTTAGGTACCAATGTAAAAAGTAAAACACCAATTCAATTTTTAAGTATAAAGGTTATGGTTATTTATTGAGTTTATTCTAGAAAACCTGCTAAATATTCGTCCAACACCTCTCACATTCGGACATGACTAACTGTGTTACTATGCTAAGCAGTAGTCGCTTCTTCTCGGTTTATCCATTCGTTTTCACTCGGATGCGGATGCAGCATCTTATTCTAATCTTACACGTGCCTGAAAGCGACCTCGGACGATGCAAAAAACGGTCGTAAACTGAAAAGTTTTAACGTTTTCTAATACGTTAGGTACGCATTTTCCTTTTCAACGTCATATTTTGCTCAAATGCCTCTATTATACTGGTAGACTTTATTGTCTACTTCATTGCAAGTTCCCTGTTTTTTCCCCCCCCTGTATTTGCATAGCTCCGGATGTGAAGTAGCCCTTCCGGTCATGTTTTATTTTCGTGTTGCAATGCAATACATTTTGCAGCACCTTTCTTTTGAATTCGTAGTCTCTCATTATGAACTATGCTACGATGAAAGCGGGGATTTTGCAGCGCTTTTTTGTAAATTTTTTGGAGATCTCACTTTTGTTCCTTTCAGTTGTTTGAGACCCACCTTTACTTCTATCTCCGACAATGTGTTCCACATTCTACTAATATTAAAAATTTGAAAGTTGTGTGGATGTTTGTTGAGCTCAGTGTTCGCATGTGAACGGCGAAGTGAACGAATTTGGATAAAATTTAACACACAGATAGTCTATAACCTGGATTAACACATAGAATTCAATGTAGATAGTACGTTCCCGTAGGATATTTTCTGACATACACGCGGGCGACGCTGCAGTCAATTCAATGCATTTCGCACTCTATGCTGAAATTTTCTCCTGTTCTGAATACGTAGCTATATAGGTCTCGTGCCCCATGGCACGTGCCGCGTCACGACCTTGACCCGCATCACTATTATGCGCTGCACTTGAACTGACAAATTGTAGGTTCCACTGCTATCGTGATCACGCAATCCCATAGTCACTAACAACAATAAGAATTGGCAGTTTAATTTATTACTCATAAATAATATCTTAGTTACAGTTTAATTTGGTACTTAAAAACTTAATTCTTAGTTTGAAAAAAAAAAAAAAAAAAAACACTTTTTATAATAAATACTTTATGTGCTACACCAGCTCTGAATTCGTCCTTGAATCCATTTCAGCGTATCAGCTTGATCACGTTCGTTGATTAACAGCTCCGTGAACTTAGATGTATGTTCATGGGTCTGTGTGTGAACAACAAATCACGGCTACACTGACCTTAAAAGTTAAATCAGCGCCATTGATTAAAATTCCGTTACAATTCCCTTTATCCTTAGCAACCCAACCAATTACTAAAATTGAATAGATTACCAGAACATTTTTCATCCTCGATTATAGGAGAGCAAACCCCCGAAACAGTAATTGCTTCCAGGCATTAACTGCTGCCGATTGCATAATCCTATCTGGAAGAAAAACGCAGAAGTTTCACTTATAATTACGAAAGGCACAGTTGCTATCTGCATAGAACAGATTTACCCACTCTATTACGGTCCACCACAGGACACAGCCGCTCCGAAATTACGCAACAAATTCATTCAGTCAATAAAGGCAGTAATATGAAACTATCCAAGAACAGGGACGTTGCAGATTACTCGCACATTTGGCGACGTTTTGCTCTCTCATTTTGTCGTCTATGCATGCCTTAGCTTATTTTCGTGTGCTGTGACAATAGTGGTCTTTCTATGACTATCTGCGTTGTGACAATTCCCCCTTCGATGTTTCGTGTAATGGTTCCGTACGTTCATTAAGTGAATTGAAACGTTTTGGGAGCTCCAACAGTATTGAGACTTTGTTGAGCCAACCTGGAATAATAAATGGGGGGAAGCCAATGGAATGCCATGTTTGACTGTGATTTGTTCGAGATTAGACCAGTTATAGTACGTTGGATACATGGGAAATGTGTGATTGAAGGTCTTAAGACCATAGCTGTTACGGTTGCTCTGATTTTGAGGCCACCAATTAATTTAAACTATTGCCACTGTATCTGGGTTTCGGAGATGTACGTAAATGAGGTGAAAGTAAATCAAGACTATCAAATTAGATGAAACGAAAACTTTCAAACAAGTTTAAGATCATCTTAAAACTCGCTCGTTTGAACTTAACCTAGTATGACAGCTCGATCTCAAGTCTAAGTAGTCTAACCATCAATGTCTATGTTTGAGTCTGTAAATTACTGAAAAGGAATAAGCTAATTTAGTTCTAGACTCTTTTTAAGGTCAGAAACTTTGTCTAGCTCTCAGGAGTTTTATTAATTCAGAAGACCTAGATTTACTTTAATGTAACTCCTAAAAGCCATATTGAAAAGGTAAAGTCTTTCTTTGTTTTTAAAATAAGCAATTTTGTTTTCATTGAAACTAATTATATTTTAATAGGACTGTAAACGGTTTATTCAAGTGTTCATACTATTTATAAAGTAAATTAAAGTAGGTTACACGCGAGTTGCTAACGTTTGCTTGTTTGTTCTTGGACTCTCACTGTTGCTGGGTGTGTGACAACCAGAAATTATGTACCTTAATCCACATACGTAATTTGTGGAAATTCAAAGAGGTCTTTGCTCTTCTTAGTATTTCAACTTGCCAAATGCAACGTGCAAAAAACGTTGTTTAAAAAAAAAGATTTCCCGCTGTCATGCATGTTTCTCTGCAGTATTTCTTGTCTTGCCGTAGCTAAACCAAAATAGATCAATACCATCACGAAAGTCATGGAAATAGCATACTTATCTACTGCTTGCACCAATGCCTAGAAATAAAATCTGAATAATAAAAAATAAAATAAAAATATCAGGACAACCAACACACCTTTATCTGATCCCAAACTAGGCAGAGCCTGTACTATGGTAACCAGACAACTGATAAATATAAATATATAATATACTTATATATTTCTAAATACATACATATTATAGATACATTACACCCAGACACAGAACAAATGATTATGCTCATCACACAAAGATTTGTCCTGGGTGGGAATCGAACCCACGACCTCAGTCTTTGCAGTCAGGGTCACTGAAAGTATATGCTATGAAAGTAAACGACATTTCCACCAAAAGAAAATACGTTCTTGCTACTACTTATAATGAAAAGTACCTGTATCTTAATACCGTCGCGTGTAACAACGCCTAAGGGACTCATTCGCAGTCGCCTAAATACTTGTGCCAGAAAATAACTTGTTGAGGCATTACCTTTTATCTTTCAACAGGAAACTAGGAACTATTGCCATCACACCACAGTGACAGATTGTTAATGCATGCCAACACAAATGTTTACATGTTAACTATTTGCCAATCTCAAAATGATCACTTAAAACGATTTGAAAACTGAAAATATTATGAAATCTCGTGCCAAATACATAGATACCAAATAATATGTTTATGAAAACGTTAATATTGCGGAATGGTGTTGAGCTACTAATGAGTTCGATGATAGTGAAATTATTTCGTTCATTTGCTGCCTAATATGTTTTGTGAGCGAGTGTCCAGTCAGATACTGCGGTAGGCAGAGTTGATTGATTGAGTCATTGAAGCGAGATATCGCGTAATTAATCTGAGAAGCTCTCATGCCCCGGTGACCATGCAATCGGGTTATAGCGTAACACGGTCACTCTGATCCCCTAACTCAATCACTGGATCCTATCAGATGACCCTTAGGCAGGTAATGCATCAGACGGATAGGCTCTTAAGCCAGCTTTGTGGTAATAGGAGCTTCTATTGCCACAAGAAAAGAAAAGAAAATAATACAGTCATCACGACTTACCTATACAATACTGGATGTAACTGTTGAATCGTTAGGTCTGAGTCTCTCGAACTTATGATTGGTCCTATTCGGATAAAAGGTTCCAAAATTATCTTCTAGCTCAAAAAGAGTTAGAGTACTATGTCAACCGCAAGAACGATTACTGTATGCAGTACGCATACATGCTGTCGGCAATTGTCGAACACGTGAGCTTGCGCATGCATTATTCAGTCTGCGCGGCGCGGCGCGGCAAAGCAAGGAAATAACGAGGAGCAGCCGACGACTTTTTTGTTTTCAGACTTCCGCTCATGTGTGCAATAAGAATATGCAATTATCTTCACTGTGCACTAAGTTTCTGAACGGCGAGCTTGGTCTTAAAGCTGTTTCTTATTGTGCATTTAATGTTAAAACTACGCCTAACAGACTTGAGTGTTTGTACATTGCCTTTGTCTGACAATGTTAATTTTTTGTCTGCTAGGAGACCAACAAAAGCTATGCTAAAATTAACGTTAATCTTAAATCATAAAAGAAAATACGATTCTATTCAACTTCAAAAAATATTTAAATAAGAACTAACTCTCGTAATAGCTGAATTAAGTCGAAAATAGGGAGCACGCCCGTCCCCCGGCGGCGCGGCGGCGGCGCTTTATACAATCATCACAACTTCGCCCAACTATTGTGGTGGAACTCTAAAAAAGATTACTTTTCTCGCAAATAATGGTTTATTCAATTCGTTTTACATATTTTAAAGGTGCTATAGGTTCGCATTGAGAATTTTGAATGTGCATATCTTAACTTTAGCCAGCATAAGGTGATCTAAATATGATAGAGAATATATTGATCATCAATCAAAGATGCGGGTCCATGCCATTTCTAAACCATATATTCTGGTTATATGATAAACAGAGGTACAGCTCAAAAACCCGTTTCATCAAATATGCCGTGTGTGCCTGGCTATATTTCATTAATTCAGGCCTGCAGGTCCGCTATACGTATGTTCGAATGTATTTCGGATATTGGTTGTGATCGATCGAGTGCGCGTTGCAGGCTTGCAGCTGAACTGTGAAGTGACACAAGACTCATTGTAGTGTTTGATGGGAAATAACCTGAAAGAAAGAAAAATGTGTTTATTGGCATTATATCATTAAAATAAAACTTAAAACTATAAAAAAAGAGCAGAATACAAACAAAGGTAATAATGCCAAAAGGGCCTCAGCTCAGCATAATGTCAGATGACAACACACATAGTGTGCCACCTGACGCTGATTTTCAGCTGCAACCCTGGAGATGGGCTTAACGACGGTAGACAAATATATGAAATTGGGACGGTAGATCATGTGGTTATTTTTCGAAGAACAAGTAATGGTTCCCCAAACTGACCTTACCTTTACAATCTGCTTAATAAATCCCTTGTTTAAAATTTGCTTTAAGGCGCGGTGTTACCTCAATATTCACAAAACACTGGTGTCTTTGACAATCGAGTATGACGTAACGCAATGAAAATATACGACACAAAAAATACAGTGGACAGAGAAGGGTTTAAAGAAAAATTCTAACCGAATAGAATAGTGAAAAATTGTTTGATATTCCCAATAAAAATTGTTTCACAAAAAAAACTTTGACGTCGAACATCTCTGTATTTTCAGCGATAACAACATTTTTTTTTTAAAGAGTTCAATAGAATAAACATTACTTTAAAACTTTAACCAGACAAGTATTTAATTTAATGTGTGTAGTCCGAATAATCTAAATAAAACCCGTAAAATAAATGCCAATTCGCAGCTTAGTCACATCGTCAATCCAAATATTTATTCAATTTTCAACCTTATTTGTTGGAGCTGTAGCATGTAGTTGTAGCATTTAAAATCGTAGTCAGTCCGCGCCTTAACTGTCATAATTATAAATAAAACAATATAATTTTGTCTAAATTTATAAAATTCAAAGAACATCAACATTTTGCCACATGGAGCCATGTTGGAATGTGTTTGTAATACTAGATGGAGGGGAGGAATTATGGACATTTAAATAATAGACGACAAGAGATTATCATACAATCAAGATCAAGATAAACATATTCGCACGGCTCACATTAAAACGTATCATTAACATGGAGCTAAGCCCGAGATTATTTGATGTAATTCATCATAGCCGGCTTACCCGAAATACTCTCCGTGTTAATTTTAATCAAGCTACATTTATGATTCACAAATAGCGAATAAAACCAGCACTCAGTGTTTTGATGGCACAATGTATGAGAATATTACAACATTTCGCTTTCATCACTATGGAGATTTTCCACCCACGTGGTTCCTAAAAATATTAAAGTTTTGCTACTAATAGTGACAACAACATTTACACAACATTTTATGACCCTATGTTCGCCCTATAATCTTCACTGTTTCATCTGACTCGTTGAAACGACACAGTTGACCGCAAACCTGACCACAAAGCTCTTCTTAATCTAGAACAACTCTGCTAATCTCATCCTTAGAACATAAAAACTTTAATCTCTAGTACAGCATGTTCCCAACATGTCACTTAGTTCCAACTTTTAAACCAGAATACATAGTGCATAACAGGTTGAATAATGTACTCGTGACTTTACATTATCTGTCGCTCCGCGCAGCTCAGCCGTTACTAATGTGCGCTCTATAACCATAACATATATGCCCTGTACTTGCAAGTCAAGGTCAAACGTTGCAAGTTACTGCAAATGGGGGTAGACGCACTTAATGTCAAGTTTCTCGACTGTAGACGAAAAGGTTCGAACGCTTAACTTAAAATTCTGGGTGAGAAGGCCTGTATGTAAGAAAGGAATATATTGACAAAATTGGGTTACGTGAAGCAGTTTCAGTTTTTTGTGTTTGTACTGAGAACGACCTTGATATGTTAGCTTCAATATTGTTCGGTGATATAAAACTTGGGAGGAAACGTGTTTGAGCTACATTATTTTGTTTCTTTAAAAGAGATCAACGACTTAAAATTTTAGGATGTTCAGTGTCGACTGCAGGTTATAGTTCGGCTTACAATAGCAATCCTGCCTCAAAAAGTAAAATCTTAAGTGTACAACATTAGTTTCAATCTTACAATTAGTTCTGCGCTGAGAACGACGCTAGCACGTTATTCTACATTAAAACGTCTCCCAATTTCCCCAGGAGTGTTGATAATAAAGTTTTATTTAGCTAATAAAAGTGTTGTGTGCTGTGTGGCGGGGCTTAAGACGCAGTTGTTAAGTGACGCGTGTGCGCAAGTGGCGCCCAACATGGGACTCTTGAACTTTTTAGGGTTCCGTTGCCAAATGGCAAAAAACGGAACCCTTATAAATTCGTCATGTCTGTCTGTCTGTCTGTCCGAGTATGTCACAGCCATTTTTTTTCCGAAACTATAAGAGCTATGCTGTTGAAACTTGGTAAGTAGATGTATTCTGTAAACCGCATTAAGATTTTCACACAAAAATAGAAAAAAGAACAATAATATTTGGGGTTCCCCATACATAGAACTGAAACTCAAAATTTTTTTTTTTCATCAAACCCATACGTGTGGGGTATCTATGGATAGGTCTTCAAAAATGATATTGAGGTTTCTAATATCATTTTTTTTTAAACAATAATATTTGGGGTTCCCCATACATAGAACTGAAACTCAAAAAAAAAAATTCATCAAACCCATATGTGTGGGGTATTTATGGATAGGTCGTCAAAAATGATATTGAGGTTTCTAATATCATTTTTTTCTAAACTGAATAGTTTGCGCGAGAGACACTTCCAAAGTGGTAAAATGTGTGTCCCCCCCCCCGTAACTTCTAAAATAAGGGAATGATAAAACTAAAAAAAATATATGATGTACATTACCATGTAAACTTCCACCGAAAATTGGTTTGGACGAGATCTAGTAAGTAGTTTATTTTTAATACGTCATAAATCGCAAACCACAATTTACCTTTCATTCAGTCAACTCAAATATAAAAATTAAAAAAAAAACATTTAATTTCATAAACATAAACCGTATGCATAAACCGTGAATTCCTGCAGGTTTGTACGGAACCCTCGGTGCGCGAGTCCGACTCGCACTTGGCCAGTTTTTGTAGCTAAATATTTAAACGTAAATAATTACCGCCAAGTACCCGCCAAAGCACAGTGGCTTTGGCGGGTACTTGGCGGTAATTATTTACGTGGGAGGTGTGATGGGAATTTGTCAATATGTCAGTTGTTTTTATCCCCACTTCCACACTAATATTATAAATGCAATAGTAACTCTGTCTGTCTGTCTTTCTGTCTGTCTGTCTGTCTCGCTTTCCTGCTAAAACTACTGAACCGATTTAAATGAAATTTGGTACACAGATAGTTTAGAGCCTGAGAAAGGACATAGGCTACTTTTTATCCCGGTAGTACGTTCCCGCGGGATATTTTCCGACCTCCACGCGGGCGAAGCCGCTGGCAGAAGCTAGTAACAGATTCTTTATCCTTTATCTTTATCTTTGGAGAACCAACACAACGTTATGTGATCCCAAACTAGGCAGAGCCTGTACTATGGTAACCAGACAACTGATAAACATACTTATATATTTCTAAATACAAACATACATATTATATATAAATTACACCCAGACACAGAACAAATGATTATGCTCATCACACAAAGATTTGTCCTGGGTGGGAATCGAACCCAATGTCTTTCTCATTTCATCATCAAATTGAAGGTATAAGCTGAATGTATCATTATGCAAAAATAGCACTATGAAACAAGTAGACATTCCAATTAAAAACATCTCTAAACGATCAAAGCGCTCTTCAAAATATCAAAGCCGATGCGTGAATACACATTTTAACATTCTCCTGTCAAACCTTACACCACATAGTCACTCCTGCAGTCGTAAATTCTTATTCGTAAAGTTGTTAACTAATTTATTGTAGTTGTTCAATTAGTCCTTGATATGTCGCGGTCCACTTCAATTTGTCAAGAGTCGTTGAAATTGTTGTGTATGTTCTGTGACCTTTCTCGACAAATTGCTACCTAGTTATAGCATCAATAGTAATGGCCGGCAAAGGTATGGTTTGTTCGCCCAGTTAATCATCCCAGTGGCAAATTTTCTAATCACCATCAGCTAGACATGCACATGTAGAATTGTTTTTTTTTATTATCAACTTGTATGAGCATAATTCAATAAATGCAATGCATGTAAATTTACCATCGTCTCGAAAAGAAGTAGAAGCATGGTTCAACATTTAATGATAAGGAACATTTGCGAATATTTCCAGATTATTTTAATGAATGCGACTAAAAAGTGCATCTCTCTGTTTATTTTGTATCATAACAGATCATAGCTTGGTCATCATCATCGTTCACCATTTCAGCCGAAAGACGTCCACTGGATATATGCCTCCCCCAATTTGGAGGGATTTGTCATAAACGCCACGCTAGGTAGGCGGGCAAAATCGTGGTAAAATGCATAGAGAACGCTGCTGCCCATTATCTAGTATGTCCCTTAGTCGGCTCTTACGACATCTACGGCAAGAGATGGGATGATGTTAACTTGGTACTTAGTGAAGAACATGTTTTACTTTGTTTTACATTAAAACACAGGGGCAAAATCACAGGCAACAGCAAGTTGGGAAATAAATCAGCTTTCTTGAAACTTAGCTAATTACTTCGTGCGGATAGCAAAACCCAACAAATGTAAAATATAAACAGAGCGTTTAATTTAATCTCTCTCGCGTCGCGTTGCTGTAGATCGGTTAAATAGGCGTGTCTTAACGTTCAGACTAACACTTAGCATTCTCGTATAACTAGTGGGTTTAATGAATTTCGTTAGTGGACGACACCGAGCGAAACTTATGTAAATTCGCGATGAAGAATAAGTGCAGAAGTTTAAGTTAAGTTGCGGTCATGAAGTGATAAAAGGTGGAGTGTTGGGGAAGATAGAATTGCAAAACAAAACCGATTACCGCTAGCCCGTTATTTATGAAAAAAAAAATGAAGAAAGAAATGAAGTTCCTTGAATCATCTTGCATATTCTTACGCAGTTGCTATACAAGCCAACGGATTCCAATGTGCTACAATACAACTGATACCGGTAACCGATATCTGAAATTGTTTTTATTATTACGTGAATTATAATCAGACGACTTTACATATTCCCAGCTTACTCGAATAATTCGCTTCTATCTGGTAGGTACTACATCCTTACCGCTGCTTTTTTAAAATAAATGTTGCGTTAATTAGTCGCTGTTTCTAAACCTCTTTGAAGTGTGCCTTCTGTACAATCTTATTTTATAATACTTGCTATAAGATGGTTCGATTATTCATTCGATGCTTTCGTTCAATATTCGAGTGTCCGCGCTTTGTTCAGATAATCGAGTTAAAAATCAATTACGAGTCGCGCCCCTCTTGCGACAAGTGTTGCTTGATCAGAGTAAGTGTTATTGATTGATACAATATTAATATCGAGACGGTAGAGGTCCTCATTTAATTCAATATTTGATTGATCCCAGGATTTAGTCTTTATGGTCTATGTTAAAAGAGTTTCGTGGTATGATTGAGACAGTCACTTTTTATTGCAATATGGTTATGCCTTAATTGCCATATTTTGCAGCTAACAACTAAATAAATAATTAAACTCAATTGCAACGGTACCTACATTTAATAATAAGCATACACGATCATATAAAACAGTGTTGAGCATTAAACGTGACACACATCAACAACAAGCTCACGTGTCGCAGTCAAACATTAAATACATTTTCGAAATAATTTGAGCTGATAAATTTACACGTTCGAGAAGTTTCACCAGCAAAGTCATTTATTTCAAATAGGCACATAAAACGCACTTTGAACTTCATAATTTGAGCACCAATTTTTTCACCGTAGTACAGAGTAGGGACACAAGGTCGGTTCTATGCAACTGGCGCACACTTACGCACATATAGACACGTGTTAAGTATAGCGATTGCATACTTTAAGATGGTCTTGGCTCTTGGCGCACAAGCCGCGAATCGCAAAGCGTCATTTTGCAATTCAGACATTATTTCAACTTGACGCTTTGCGATTCCTCGGTCCGTGGTCCTCACATGACCTCACAAACATTATTTCTGTACTTTAAAATAAATAAATCATTTAATTCAAGAAGATTATAAACTCAGAATAGGACTAACAAAAACAAACATAGTCACATTAATTAAAATTAAAACGTCCATTATCTTTTTTAGGGTTCCGTTGCCAAATGGCAAAAAACGGAACCCTTATAGATTCGTCATGTCTGTCTGTCCGAGTATGTCACAGCCACTTTTTTCCAAAACTATAAGAGCTATGTTCTGTGAACCGCATTAAGATTTTTACACAAAAATAGAAAAAAAAACAATAAATTTTGGGGTTTCCCATACATAGAACTGAAACTCAATTTTTTTTTTTTTTTTCATCAAACCCATACGTATGGGGTATCTATGGATAGGTCTTCAAAAATGATATTGAGGTTTCTAATATATTTTTTTTCTAAACTGAATGGTTTGCGCGAGAGACACTTCCAAAGTGGTAAAATGTGTCCGCCCCCCCCCCCCCCACACTCCGTAACTTCTAAAACAAGAGAATGATAAAACTAAAAAAAATATATGATGTACATTACTATGTAAACTTTCACCGAAAATTGGTTTGAACGAGATCTAGTTAGTAGTTTTTTTTTAATACGTCATAAATCGTAAACCGCAATTTACCTTTCATTCAATCAACTCAAATATAAAAAATAAAAAAAAAACATAAACATAAACCTTGAATACCTACAGGTTTGTACGGAACCCTCAGTGCGCGAGTCCGACTCGCACTTGGCCGGTTTTTTTGTCTTTGAAGTCGCCGTACGTACCTGTGTTCCTGCTGGGGAGTTTGTTCCGCCACTTCTTCCTAGCTAAAGCACTAGGAAGTGTCGAAGGGTGGGCGTTTTGGGGGGACTGTCTCATGTAACTTTGACGTTCAAAAAGTGCTGACTCTCGGCCTAGTTTGAATAAATGACTTTTGATTTTGTGTGTGCGTGCGCCTGTTTTTCTCGTCGTATGAGCCGACCTTCGTTACGTATCTATTTTGTGGCGATATGTAAGTACCTGCGCCGGGATATTGAGACAGGCCATCATTTCCGAACTATCGTATCTGTGAAATGAATCTTATAGCTGTTTCGTTTTCGTATCAATTTAATGGTTTTTTTAATGGATGAATTTACATCATCTGCAATAGACATTCATTATGGAAAACATAACATTACTCTTTAAGAGTTACAGCTTCCAGATTGCTTAATTGTTGGTCGTTCATCGATATTTTGCTGTACTTTACCCCTGTCAAATTTTAGTTATATATATATGTCCAAACCATCTAAGCATACATTTTTCAATTTTTGTCACTACATCTTCTTTTAAACCACACCGTTCTCTTATCACATCATTCCTCAGCCTATCATTCGTAGTCACACCATACATGCTTCGCAAGGAACGCATTTCCACAGCATTTATTCTACTTTCATGCTTCTTTTGCCACACCCAACGGTCATGTTGAGAGGATGAATGAAGGACGGCTCACAAAAGGTATTTACAAGGCAGATGTGAGTGGAAACACCGGGAGGGGACGCCCTAGGAGGACATATAGTGACCTTATTGGTGATGTTCTTCAGAAAGGTCAGGTGCGTAGTACTCGCAACCGGCGTGTGTGTATGACCAATTGTATGAACCTAAACGAGGCAAAAGGAGTGTGTAGAGATCGTAGCAGGTGGCGTTCCGTGGTTTCTGCCTACCCCCATGGGAAAAAGGCGTGATTGTAGTCTCGTACTTATAACACTTTTTAAAAATCTCTATGAAAGCTATTCAAAAGCGATTGAACGAAGAATATAACCGTAAAAATCTCTCGAACTATTTTATGAGACCATTAGAAGACCTTTACGGCACCAAAATGTCCGAAAGATATCAAAAACTGTTATAAGGATATGCAGTAGGTATGTGATCTCGCGAAATGGTTGGAACGCGAACATCATTCTGAGAAATATTAATATTGACTTGCATGTGGTATGCTGAACTATGCAGTGCTAATAGAAGGGTAGCTCCTTGTTCCGTGACGTGGAATAATTTGTCAGTCACGATTACTACTAAAAGCAATATCTTGAACAGCCCAACTGTATAATTAGCAAATATTTGTACAAAAACTTAATAAATCGCCATTTTCCTTGTCTCCGAATGGACTCAAAAGACACAACATACCCTTAAAGTGTACTTTACAAACTTTTAATTACCTCGTCCGTCATTAAGTCGTCGGGGACTTGTACGGGTAGGGTTGTCATGATTGAGATGTTCACTGTTGATCACTGACCTCGTCATGCCTTCGAAAGATCTTGCATTAAGGATACCTTTAGCACATCGAATTATAATTATTTTACTTCATTCCTTAGTTGTCTTTCAGTGAAACGATACAGTTTTTTTTTTGTCTATTCTTATCCAAGCTTTTCCTGCCAAAGTTCATAAACAGATAACTTATAGGCGAGAAAACACAGCGCCTTGTATTACATTATCGTATGTGTATTTGGAACCTTCCGTTTCCGTATGAAACACGTGGCAGCCCTGTGCACAGGTCAAATGTCCCTAATGGTGTCCAATTAACTAAGTCCGCTCTCTATTTACCGGCCGCTGTAGAAAATATGTCATTAACTTAAATTAAAAAGTTGCCTTGCTTGCTCTACTTCGTTGGACGTACACGAGTGGACCCCAGAGTTACTCTTGATTACTTTCCGAAAGTAAACCTTAAATAACCTGTATTTTCTAGTAATTGGATTGCGTAGGTCAGGCGTTCCGTAGAAACACAGTTTTACTGAAATCTAACCCTAATATTTTTCTGATAATAATAGCGACGACAAAAAAGGAATTTGCTTAGTAAAAAGTTACTTTAATTTTGGGATAATATTCGTAAAATTAATAACAGAGATTCAGGCACAAGCTTACTGTCAGAATTAATTAAAACTACACACTATTAGTAAGTATATATATATTCTAAGTCGTAAAGTTAATCCAAGATTATTGAATTACTTATATGAAAACATTGAACCAAACTAAGACTCAAAAAATAAATATTATTCGAGTTTTTTTTTTGTCGACTGTCAGTTTACTTATAGCCATTCAGAGTCCTCAGAGCTCTTGACGAAATAAACAAGATAACGAATATAAAAGCTGTTGCTATAAACACTTGTAAGGTACGATCCAGACTCCCAGTCCCATGGGACTCGATATTCAATACGCTACGTGTTCGTATGACGCGATTGGAAGGGGGTCGGCAGAGTATGCAGAATAGTTGGACGTGATGTAATCTTGATGTAGCTGTGACTTTGTTGAGAATACGTGGTTAATCAGGTAGGAGGCGTTTTGAGATGAATGAATGGCTTATTATATAAAATTTATAAGCCTATTCTTTTGTAGGACTTCCTATCTTTGTCATACGATCATTTTAGTCTGTTTTCAGAGTTCTTGGTTTGAAATGCTCATTCAAAAATCTTTAATTCATTCTGAAACCTAATTTAATCGTAACTTTCCAGCTCGCAGGGCAAGGAAATACATTCGAGAGTTGATGACCAACCTTCAGTAATTGGAGAACCAACAGTAAAAGAAGCGTATTTTTCTTTCTTTCTTTTTCCCTATTGATATTCGTTATCATTACGCTTACACATACTAAACATCCTTTGATTCCTTTAACATCATTCTCCGAAAGGACGCATTTAATATAATATTCTGAAAGATCTCGCGAATACATGACAGTTGAGCGGAACACCTGGGATCTATTGTACATTGTTGAGCTGGCATGTCGCTCGAAAGCTTTGTTGTGTCGTAATTGCCTTCTTTGATCAATTACAGATTGTACCGAGACGTCTTTTCATATGAGTAATTGCTAATTTCTTCAGGATTTCATTGCCTGTGCCTTTCTTTAGAATCGAGAGAAGTGATGCGATCTGTTTTCTTTGGCATGAGTTAGCGACAATTGTTTGATACGCCGTATTATCTGTGGTTAAAAATAAACTTTCAATTTTCCTGTATGTGTGCCGAAATTGGACATCATTTAATAAAGTATACGTCATACTATTTTTAATTCCTAATTAGATTATTACTAGGCAAATAATATACAGCAAAGCAATACATGAACAATTTACCTTCCTCCTTAGTTATAAATATAAACTTGTAACGCGGAAATGTGTAGAAGTTTTTAAGTTTGGCAGTTTTCCGACAGCCAAGCTTCGGGCAGATGTTCAGAATAGCTATTCGCGACTGAAACTATAAGCAATTATTGTAGCTTTGTCTTGAACAAACTTGAAACTAAAGATGTGGTACGTGGTGCAATATCGTTGATTTATTTTTGCAATGGGAGAAAATCCTAATGTTCTGTACCTAGCAAAAGAATGTGATTTCAATTTGTGTTCCATTTCACAAATCACGAAAGGAAATAAAATAGAGGTTTTCCTTCTTGCCATTTTTAACCGTCTTTAAAAAAAGGAGGAGGTTATCAATTCGACTGTTTTTTTTTTGTTACCTCATAACTTTTGACTGGGTGAACCGATTTTGATGATTGTTTTTTTAATCGAAAGCTGGTTGAAATTTAATTTGGTTCATTTGGACAATGGGATATATGTGAAAATCATATAAGTCTTAAATTTGCATTAAGTATTTGCGCGAAAAATGAACGAATGACGCGATTAGATTAGTGCGGGGTATCTACTAGACATGCGCAAAACAGTGCGTTCTAAAGTGATGTCATATGACATTACTTTTCGTCCCGAGTAATGTTTCATTACACCATGACTCCAAACATGACACGAAATGATGCGTCATAGGCGATGTCTATTGTAATGAAATGCTCGCGTTGTAGAAGAAATACATCATTACATGAGATACCGCATATGATATGATATGTGATGTGAGATCCGTCCAAACGTACATTTGCTTTTGTTTTCATATTCATAAAGTCGATTTTCCTTCATACTTTACCCCCAATCTACGGAATATTTCAATCAAAAGGGCATTCCAGGCTTAGGACTGGTAATAAACATGGATTGCAATATTGATTATTGACCATGACTATGACTATTGGCGTATTTAAAAATCGATTTTATGTACAATGATTGTTTTTTTTTTTTTGATTTATGTTTTTTATACCTGTTTTGTTTTATTTATACGTTAATTACAACTAATAAATATTAACTGAGATAGGTAGTTTTTTTTTTGTCTTAAGACGTATCCGTCTTTCATTTAATGTCAAACCCGCTTTTGAAAATACACGCTCGCACGGTACGGACACATGAATTAATAATCAAACTACCATAAAAAATAACACTACATTCAGATTTGTTTTTGTTTCGTGTTACTGTTTTGTATTGTATCGCGCGCGCGCTGCAAAACATAACTGTCATACAGTGCGCGAAATGATAAAAACATCACCTAAGCAGTCCGCAATGTCAATATAACGTATACCTTAAAGTTAGAGTAATACGGTTCTAAATAATAGTTCACTTCGCAGCAAACCGACCGGCGCATGCTCTTTTTCACTTGCACGCATAGCCAACATTACCGAGATAATACGTAGTTTACGAACGTCGAACCATGCCGCGGTCCGCAAGTCATGAAGTCATGTTTGAGTGTCATGTGCCATGTTTGATTTAGTCGAGTCATGTGTAATGAAACATTACTCGGTCGAGATACATGACGTGCAATGCAACACTCGCATTACTTACACAAGTCTAGTATCTACCATAACTAAAATGTTAAAATTAAAAAAAAATACAAAAAAATAACAACCGACTTCCTTAAAAAAAACACTACAAAGTCAAAAATAATTTTAATTTCGGAAGTCGGTGGCAAAAAACCTGAAATACGTATCCTAAGACACCGAATTCCGAAATTAAAGTTATTTTTGACTTTGTAGTGTTTTTTTTAAGGAAGTCGGTTGTAATTTTTTTGTAAAAAGTTTTTATTTTTCATGATATTGTGTGATACATGAACCAAACCGTTTACAAATGCGGGTCATAAATTAATGAAGTTGAAATTCCGATGCCATAATATTGACAAATTACTAAAACGGCTTTTGATTATATTTAATTTAGAACGTAAAAATATTTGTGTTATAATATTTGTAGAGCAAATGATCAAGTTGTTGGACATTACTAGAAAGATCATGTTTGGGTAAATGGAGTGAACACACAACTGGTGATTTTGAAGTTTATGTTGAATAAGCCAATAACCTTGATACCGTTTATAAAATGTACGTTTTAATTTTATATGAATTCTTTCTAGTCGAAGCTAAACGTAATAATTGTCCCATTCGCACAGGTCGTTCATTCAAAAGTGGAATTTATGAGCAACGATTTATTTGCCACCATTTTTACCGATGAAATGTATAATTTTATGTGGGTTACTTATTTACATAAATAACTTTAGTAGACTTCAATATATTTTGATATACAAATACAGTTGTATTGAAGAGGATACATGCAATGTTAACGATCACGACTGACGAGTGTAGGTCTTAGGTTCGAACCCAGAGAGGCGCTTTACTTTGTGTAAAGTATTTCATCACCACTGCCAAAACGATGAAGGAAAATATCGTGAGGAAACCGACATATTGTAGAAACAAAAATTCAAATATGTGACATCTACAAGCGGCACTGGACCCACCCTTCATACCAAGAGGAGGCCTGTGTCCCAGCAGTAGAATTTTAATAGGCTGATCATGCTGTACAACTTCAGTACATCAGTTCTGCGTTCACAGAGTTGCACTTCAGACATCCTTCACTTGTACCTAATATAGAACACAATTAATTGCACGTTACCATGATCCGGTACGTTAACTGTTACTTCAGATTAATCCTCCGTGCCATGTGTTCACTAGCAGCGTCTGTGGCGCCACTTACTGCACTTGATGCGAGCACTGAACTTGTTGGCGCATTCTCTATGGCTCTGTTATATTTTAAATTTCATTAATGCTATAGTCCGACAAACCTACAAAACGTTTTAGGCGAAACAAATAATGTTGAACAAAATGTTACTTAAATACCTTATAACCTGTCGATAAAGTATTTGTTATTTAGCTTTACATAAAGCATGATAGTTAAAACCAGAAGCGTTAAAGATCGCACGAATGATTACAAAACGCTACATTCAAGCCCACTTGTGCGGTGCAGTTTGATATACAGAAATGTATTGACATTGACACGTCCTTTATGTAAAGTTGCATGCTGCGAAACATGGTTTAGCGAATTAATTGCAGTGAATTCTAAACACTGCTCAAATCCTTGTTTATTTCGTTAGTATGCTACGTCTGACACAAAGTCACAAAGTGTAATTATATAATCAGGGATGTTTCAAATATTAGTAAGCATTCCGTCCTTTATACTAGCCATTTTGCATAAGTCTCAAACATTCAATTAAATCAAGCAAAATAAATTTATATCAGAGCTTTCAAAGTTTCACGATTCCACTTATTACTTAAGCACTATCGAAAAATATGGAAATCTTATTACAATATTACGAGTATTTTCATTTGCAGCAACCCGATTGGAAACGAGACGCGACCGTGAATAACAAGCGGCGAACAAACCGATAAATACAATTAATTAGGCGGATTTGTATAAGATATTGCTGTACCATTCGCTCGGAATTTTAACTACGCATTCGATTTATTAAGAAGGCTCCATGACTATAATTTTCCATCTGTAATACAGTTTTTTTTTTCTAATAGTACTTATCTTATTACGTTCGTGTATACCGAATTCAAGGCGTCTGCCAAGTAATCTTTATGCGGAACCTATCATCCACGTGGTCAACTCTAACGGAACTAGCAAGAATCCAATCTTTTCCGTCGTTCATTCATCAAGGAATTATTCAGTTGAACAAACAAACACAAGAATACTGTCGGATGTTACGTTTCACTTTACTCGAGGATAGACAACCACGATACACACCTACGCAATACCACCTATCAGTAAACAAGTAAAGTAACTACTACATTACAGTGACCAGTTTTCTTGCAACATTATTCTTTACTGTTCTTACCGAATTATACCAAACGCTTTGCAGGATAGTAATAATCAACAAACTTTGGTAGATCCATTGTTTAGTGCATGTTCTTGTCTTTGCCACTTGATACAACACGCAGTCTATTCTTTATTACAAACCACACAAAGCTAAATTCAAACATCAAATAACTACCCATACACTAGTTTATGATAACAGGCGGAACAATCGCCCAAACAGCTCGGGGCCAGGCAGTAAAATAAATCAAAAGCGGCGTTGACCCAGAAAGTTAAAAGTTTATACACTTAGAGGACATAAAGCCGGCTGTAATGTTAGTCTACTTTATAAGCCCACAAATGGACATCATACATATTCTCGTTTGTAGATCGACATAACGTAAACATTACGTACAAATCGCTAGATTGGAAGCTTTTCTAATTATTGCCTAGATTGTTTCGTACAGTCGGAGAGGTGGTCCCGTTTGACGGCCTCAGCGAATCAATAGTTCTGTCTGTTCTGTCGTGAAGAATAGTCACCTCCACTGTTAAACGAAACAATGACATACGAAACTATTTCTTGTTTAGCGAAGCTACATCGCGGATTGCAACAGAACGAATACCTATACCTACCTACCGTTTTCGGTGCTGTATAGTGTATGTACTATCCTATTTGTAAACGTGGTGTGTTCCATTCAGGCATCCAGCTCTGGGCTCTATACATTATCCATCAAGACTTCGTTTATCTCCTGAATCTCCATACCTCGAGGATTCCTAATATCGTCGGCATTAAGACGTATTAGTGTTATCAGCGGCTCGGCGGCTGCTCGTGTGTCGCACAAAGACGCCTATAATGAGCCAGATAGATATCTCCACTGAACGGATCCCTTTCAGACAGCCTCGTCTGCATATAAAACCGTTTGACATAATCTTATTAATGCCCGATCGTATCGGCAAAGCGGATCGTGTGTTTGTGAGGATATGTCATCACATCACAATGGTCTGGCCTCACAATAGACGTCAAATCTTAGAACCAATTTAGATGAATGGTTGTCACGTTGATTGGCGTATCGGCTCGTAACCGAGGCGGAAGCCAGATATCGTCTGACCTTTCCGTCATATTGTTACAAAAAAATTAATGTACTCTGCAACAAACAATCAGAGTCAGTTGATAACTCGTTGAAATATTAAACGGCGATCCTAACTGTAACATTAAAACGAATCTCGGATCAGTGATCACAAATTCATATAGAAATGTGGCTTTAGAACTCAACGGCGTAGGCATTATGTATTCTAAAAGAGATCTAACATAATTCCGTAACTCTTCCACGGTGGCTACGCGCTACGACGTAGCAGACTACGCTCGTAGCGTGTAGCCACGTAGCACTGACATGTATTGCTCGCTCAAAGGAGCGACTAAACTAATTTTCTCTTAATGGTTCAACTAGGTTTTTGCTGTTTGAAAATTGTCAGTTGCGCCTGAAATTGTTTTAACTTCGATACCGACTGGAGTTTCGCAATAAATCGATGACGTAAGCTAGCAGAGTGGATGGTATTGGCTATCACTTATAATGAGGATGTGTGTGACGTGACGACGGCGTCACGGCGACGTGACGTGCTGCAAGGAACGTTACTTGTAACACTCCTGACTGACATGTTCAATATACAGCCTGAACGTATACGTGGGAGTGTGAAGAGAGTCGCTGTTGGTATATTTAACGTTTCTTATGTCTGCTTTTATTATGTTGACGTTTTCTCATGTCAAACTGTCTACGAATATTTGTACAAATAGGCCCAGTATATTTAAAGAAATAAAAAGCTAAGTATTAGGAGAATAACCAAATGTGATGTGTCGCAAGTATTTATATCAAAACACCGCAAATTTAGTTTATGTGCCAGACAAACATTATTTATTTGAAAAACGGATTCTAATCGTCTGTGATTTGAATATTTTTTGACACTAGCTTACTTACTGTGAGTGTTCCTAATATAATGTGAAAAAATGCTTTTAAGAATTCAAAATATCTTAAAACCAGTTATTTATTCAAATCGCAACTTACTGGATAAAATGTCAAATGAATACATGATAATAATGTTTAAGAAGAACTTATCCATTTACTTTTTTATAATAGTGTTAGTAAAATTTTAAGAAGCGAATATTTAAAAAATATTTTAAGACAAACTTACACTTGCATCGTCAAATAAATAAAAAAACTTGTTCATTTTACATTTATATACTTTTAAATAAAGTTAACAGAATCTATAATCTTAATCAAATCAATTTTACACGAAAACGCTTTCAGTTTTAAATTGTAAAGACTGTTATTATCATTGAATTAATTTCCAATCAAATATAAATCTTTTAGTTTTATTTTAAAAAGAAATAAGCTTTATATTTCTTTTGATAATTCAATCGTTTTCAGATCTGACAAGTTATGCTGATCGAGGAATAAACGAGCAATAATGCATTCGAGATAAATATTAATCTTGCATGGAATATTTTCATCGTTACTTTTGACTAGTCAGCAACAAATAAATCTCTATTATAATGTCTTATTTGGAGGCTAGACATGATAATAAGTCAGCTTTGCCATCGAATGCAAAGTAAGTTATACTTTCACTAAAGTTTTAATTAGAAAATTTTCAGATCAATCCGTTTCTTAAATTTTTTCTATGCTTCTTCTTCTATTTACATCCATAAATTTGTGTTATCAGTCAGTTGACAGCGCACAACAGTTCATCGTGAGGCAATATAACCTAATGTGTATAGTTGCCGAGACACAGTCCTTGTGTGTATACACGCGACATTAAATCACACGTCGTTCGTTGTATTAGTAAACCACTCATTGTAGACTGGGAGGTATTTTTGGATACACGTGTTGGTGCGAACGGACATATCGGATTGTTATACGTAACGTCCGTAACTTGGCAGTATTTAGTGACAAATTCGTTGTAGATTATGTCAGCCAGTTGAAATGTAGTATAGTACCTGCAATTAATTAATTTAAATATACAAAAGCAAGGCGTTATACTCGTTTTAGGTGACCGTGACCTATTAAGTTACAAAAGTGACAAAGCAAAGAATTAACCTTGAACGTAACGTACCTGGGTAATATAATGAAGTCTCTAAACTTTTAAGTAAACATCTTCCGCAAAGAAAGGAATCGACGCTTGATTTATTACTCCTAATGACCCACATTTTCTTTAAAAGAAGAAAAATATCTTTATTGGAATAAATCTGCATAATTCTACGTTTTGTTCCACCATCTATTCAAGACAAATTTCTCTGTGATTATTAGACTGGGTGACTAGAAGATGATATGAATATTGCATCGGGTCACCGCGCGACCTCTCTGCCCCTTTCGACAAACTTCACTAGATAGTAGCACCCCTCATTATTATTTCAAAACCCTGAAATGTTGAACGGTAACAGCATCAGCACTCTGTATTGTTTTTAAACCTTCCATATAGGATAGTGAATTTAAAATTTTTAGGCATCGAATGTTTGAATATATAATGTAACTGCCTCTCACCGCGATTTTATCCAAGTTTATTTTAAAAAGATCGCGAATGTTTGCAATAATGCAAGGCTTTAGAGCTCACGTAATGCTCTGTTTTCGTGAAAGAGTGTGAAAGTTTGGCATTTCTATTTCACCGAACATTTTCCACCCGTTCTTATCTGAGAATTGAAAACTCCACATAACTTGTGTAACTATCGTTTAAGAAAATAAAGTATGCAACTAAATGCGTCGTATCAAGTAATGACCTTTTTAACAACATTCGTCGCTGTTTAAGCTTATTGTTGCACATAAAATTTTAAATTCTTATAAATGCAGAATAAAGTCCACCAAATAAATCGCACTTCTTCGCTCCTGCCATCAAATTACAACATAATTCTTCCATATCTAAGAACGCGCAATTCATCAGCGCTGGCCGGAATTGGGGCAATATCTCCGGGCGAGATATTTTTGAGCGCGCGCCCAAGTTTTAATGAAGTGTCGCACCCGGAGCCCCGAGTTAAAAACTAGCGCCAACTGCTCACCGACTCACACTTGCCTGGAACTTGCGAACCACCAGCGACATTTGTGGGAGTGATGGATTAACTCATTTGGGTCAACAGATATAAGCTTGTTGAAAAGATTAATTTTTAATCAGTTCTGCAAGACGAGCAAGATTGTCTGGCTGGACCGACTCCCACAAGATCGAAGTGGTTAGCATGAGAAAATGAGGCAGTATTTGGTTTTAAACTGTAAACTTAACAAAAATAAGTTATGTGGATGCAAGTATTTCGCTCCCAGTTATGGGTACCACAGGCCACTGACTGACTAGATCTTTCAACGCTCTGATTGACTCTGTGGTCGTCGCTGGAAGGAATCCTAAATTCTAACTATTAACCTGGTCATTTCCAATTAATCCATCTCACCAATTCTGCTTCAACATTCCAACCACAATATCATAACCACATGCAAATAGATGATCAGGCGGGTCTGTCGTCAAAGGCTACGCAAACACTTCTTACAAAGGGAGCCGCCGCGTGAATAAAACATGGCCGCCGCACCTTTGACCTGTAATTAGCTCCGTAATTGTACACACAACGTACTCAGGCGAGGGAGGGACCTTACTAAATAGGGGAGTGTTACAAAGATGTGTGACAGGATTTGGGATTTGTAAAATTACAACCAGGTACCTCCAATTTAATGAATACATCGCGCCTTTTAAGCAAGAATGTTGATTAGTTTGTTAATACCCTGCTAAGTTTTAGTCTCAAGTATAAGACAAATACCTATATGATAAAATATCTCAGTGCTCTCCTATCAGCCAACAGTTTGACGCGTGCCGCACTAAACACACACGGAGGCACTCACTCAACACTATCTTAACAATGTTATCACAAGGTTATCACAAATAAACTTCCACACATAGCACAAACTTTCTCCGGCTACATTCTCCTCGTCGTAGTTAATTATTTAGCTGCGTTTCCACATCTCAAATACTAACCTTACAAGCCCAGAAAGTTAATTCAAAGAAATTCAGCGAACAGAAATTTCAGTGAACTACATTTTAGCGAATGAACTTGTCAACAGTACATTAGTATTTGGCGTCTTCGCAATGTCGGACAAAGTTTTAAAATGTTCTCGGTCTTACAAAATGTCATTAACTATTATAGGTATTTCTGGAAGTGAGGTTCATTTTCAGTATTCTGTGACAATCTAGATTACTTGCTCTAAAACTTGTCTACCAATAGGAGTGGCATACGACACTTAATAAATAAATACCGTCTTTGACCTTAAAATAAAATATACCTTTTTTAAATTACACATTCCATCATCATGTCTAGTTCAAAATAAATTAAGCCTTTAAACTTTATTACGAACATTTCTCAGAATACAAGTGAGCTTCATCTCAACAAAGCGAAAAAGTAAACCTCTTAAATCTCTCACATTTATTATGAATGTGTAAGTAGTCGGTGCGTGGGTAGCGCCTCTGATATCCGTAAGGAGAAACTGGTCGTTTGAGTCAGATGACGTCACTGCGATGCTACGTGTGCTGCGATGTGTTTAGTCGAATGTTAGGTAACGCTGTTCGGGAAGCTTCCCCTTAGCTTAGCTATATTGGGTCTTGTTTCAGAATGTTAAAGTAATTAAGAAATACACAGGCAATTGTGTTTTAGAAGCACTGCAACGGTTGATTGTATACTCCGCGGATACTTCTTGCAAGAACTTAGTTTAAGAAATAGTAATGGTACATTTATATGACTAGAATATGTGTCTATTAAGCAAACTGTAATCTTACAAGTTCATCACGAACTGCAACTAGTAGTAGGCTAATCTGATAGACTTATAGCCATTCATGACTAAGCAACCTCCAAGAATACTGGCCTAAGTTATGAAACTGGTTCATTTACACATAATGTTACTAAAGAAACTCGTAATAGTCTGTTCACCATTAATTTATTTATTCAGGGAAGGTATACTGCCTCTCGGGAAGCTCTATAAATATGAATATTAAATCAAACATATATATTATGCTCATACAATATGTATACACGGTAACGGACACATGTACGTGTAATGGTCATCTGTATAAATATTAAATACGTAATAAAGTACATCGAACATTATCGTTACCTACGTACGGGGGCTAGAAAGAACGAGTATTTCATATACTTTATGTTTCAACTGAAAAGACCTATTGACGAATTTATAGACTTGGGCAGTCATAGTTCTTTATTAGTACTTAAGGGTTTCTTGCGAGCCATCACAATAAACATTATTTTATTGAGGTACAATTTAAAACAATAAAAAATTACTAAACAAATGAAAGCTATTTCACTCATACATACATGCACAAATTCACGCTTTCTTCCCATGAGGGTAGGTAGAAACAATTACATAAAAGAAATAAAGCCATAGCCACAGTTCACTTAGCAGAACATGGAAAAATAATGTTATTGACTTACCTACTACCTTACCTGCCCTTCAAGGATTGCCAAAACCTCACAAAACACCCCGTAAGTTCAGTAGACCGTTCTACTGAACTTAGTAATTCAGTTAACTACTAGCCCGTAACAGTTATGAACAATTGACGATAACTTATAACGTTACAGTCGTGTAACTTACATAATTCCCACAAGAGCCTCCTTCGGTCACGGTTACTTATTACGATTAATGAACTATTTCATGTTGCCAAGTGTAATAGTTATTTCACGCTTACAGTTGGGTTGGAACTGTACCGATATTGTGGGTATGATATTTATATGGGTTGATTGATATTATTGGTTTGTTGTTTGATTGTTATTGATTGGAACTTGCTACTTAAACAATGTTGCCGTTGTTATATGGTTTCGAAGCCAATTGGTGAAAACAAGGCAATTGTATTGTTGTCATGTCGAAAAGACTCATGGTTGAGGCTAAAACTTATACTAGAATCGAGAAAACTAAGTTTTCAAGAAACGTATTAAACAATTACATACAAAAATAAACAATTTAAGTTAATTTCCATTCTTTGAGTGGTTATAAAACCTCTTTCTTTTCTTACCGAACTTGGAAACTATATTACGAGTATTGAATCATCTTCAATCAAATGTACATAAAACTAGTCGGAAGCGAACAAGGCTCGAATAGAGCTCATATGTCCGCCGTAACGCGACGCTGGGAGCTCTCCACATGTATTACCGACGGCCTATCGACCTGGAGCATAGAATACAACGAGATACGGTTACGCCTAGAATTTAGATTTAAATTGACTATACCGGATGACATTTTTTACCGTCTCGACCTTCATATGGTGTGTTGTGTAACTATAATAGAAGGCAGGAAGTTCTTCAGATTCATCGTAGGTGACTAAAGGAGCGCGGGACACGGGCGGAAAGGGATGCATGTGCGGCTCGTGCGCCTGCGAAAGATCAATGAGGCCGCCTATCTGCCGGCTTCAAAGGGTAGGACCGTGCTACGAAATCATTGATACATGACGCGCATTGAGTAGGGTGCGTGTGATTTGAGTTTCGATAGGTTTTTAATTATTTTTTTTTGTTTTTTTTTTTCAAATTTCTGATTTTGTTGTTCTAGTATGAAAATGTTACTTTAAATGTGTAGTATTTATTTCTAGATCAATTTCATTACATGTTATTCAAAAATAAAAATACCAAAAATTTCTATGCCAAAGGCTTCTACTCCGTTCACCTATTACCCCCATTTTTTTTCAAGACGTTAAAATATGTCACCCGGTATTTTATCGACCCTTTTTTTGTAACATTATAGTATCTATGGATGTATATCTTATAAATTAATTTGAATTGTCTTATCTTAAAATGTATTGCCTTCCAGTCTAAGTAATATATTTCATTCGGACCAAGTCAGTCCGCATTAATATTCGGAATACCTCCTTTCGTTTCAAAGATCTTGCTACGAGTGTCTGAGGCTACGGCGCTACGCTGCTACGCCGTAACTCGTAGCACTGCTACGCGACTACGAGTTATCATGTTGCAATCGTTAGGTCTTTGTGTTTGTTAGTTGGATTCGATTTACTACTGTATTGTGTTTCAAGATATTTTCCTTGTACGTTATATTCCAATAAACTTTAGTTGGAGTGTTGACGTTTTTAGTATACACAACAGAAATTTTATTTTTGTTGTATTTTTCATAGTTTGTGAGGGCTGTTGGCGGGGTGTCTAGGCTAAGTAGCTCGGTACCATTAGGTCACATAAAGTATTCAAGTTAAACTAGCTAACGCTAACGGCACAGGATACTTGCTTCCACAATACTAACTGGCAGTGAATGTAAGTTGGAAAGATTTTGAGTAGGCCAACATTTTATTTGAAGCAATGTCGTAAGTCGAAATAATTTGATTGAAGCCACGTAGTTATTCACATTTTTCGCAAAACGTTCTCATCACCTAAATTTTATTGAAATGTGCTTCTAAAAATGTAAATACTTTCTTTAAATTTGATTATTTTAATTCAATTTTATTAGAATAAGAAAAGTTTACATTTATATAAATAATATGTTTTACATGCATAAATATGTATAAAACGTTACTTTATTCAGTTTCAAACAAATAGCTTAATGTATCGATAACAAAAGCTCGTGTGTCAAGTTATTGGCAATAAATCCAATATTCTCGTATCTTTGCTCCGTCTGCGGGTAATCCAGTCCCCGGGTGGCGATCACCTTGACTGCGGAGTTTCGACAAAAACATGTCTGAACCGATACGGTCGGCCGGTGGTCTGGCTGGACCACGATTTATTTTAAAACTGATAACTTACACCAACATACTATCAATCAATCAATCAATCAATTTATTTATTTTCTCACCACAATATTAAAAAGTTTACAGGTCCATATTATTAAGTCTTAAGCTATTAATACACATTACAATATTGTGGGAGACTGGTGCCTAAGCTAGGCCAAAACCTGTGTTTCAGGACACCAGGTCTCCACCCCGAGTAACAATGTCTGGGCGTACTATAGCGTTACACCATATAATTATCATGCGGCGAGTACAACGTTATGGAGATTAGTACGGTTGTGTACGAGAATGAGTGTGTGATTATGTATTAGGGTGTGTGTGTGTGTGTGTGTGTGTGAGTGTGTGAGTGAGTGAGTGTGCTTTAAGAGTTTATTTCAAGGACACATTCGGTAGTTTCGTATGACAGCTTCAATAGCCAACTAGTAAGCTTGCGTATCAATTTATTCCTAGTTACTATACATATACAACTACTATAAAATTTCTTTGATCGAGTAATGTACTTGGTTATTTATATTAATTTATTTAAATCCAAAATCCATAGAGAACCGACATTTAGCTTATGAGTGTAAACATTAATGCTTTATTTAAAATTCAATGTCATGTAAAATTTATATTTATAAAACAGAAATATTTTGCCACTATCCTCCAATTCTAATGTTTATATTGTATATCTATTAGCATCTGCTAACGTCTGTTCAGGAGGAGATGACAACACTCGTTCGTCTCTCATTTATATCCTCGTTTTGAAAGAACACACTTAAGCTGACATTGTGGTTGTTTATATAATACTAACACAAAGAACACAATGCTTCCCAGTTACAAGCAATACGAGGACACGTGTGTAAAGTGTACACGTACAAGCGTACTGTTCACAAAACAGATAGGTATGCAGGCAGGTTAAATTAACTATTTGTATGAATGGCTAGTATGCTGAATGCCTAAACTGGCGGGTCTAAGAAGCAATTTTGCATAACAGTTAATAACGGAGGATTTTTGAAAATTCACCAGCTAAAAGGATTACATTGGGAATGTCAGTTTGTAAATATGATAGTTCGTGATTTTCGCCGATAGAACATCTCATCATCAAATATACGGTTTGTAGTAGTGGAAATTGCTAGTATAGCACTGACAAATTCAATTTAAGAGTGCCTGTAAATTATTTAATTGAAATCAATTTTTAGACTTCATTTTTTCAGCTTGCGTGGTAATTGCGTAACACACTAACAGTAGGGAAGGCTTTGATTTTGACAGTTCTACCATATAAATTGTGCTATTTACGTTGTTTAGCAAACTTTTCGAACACACGATGCATTTCAAGTAAAATGGATTCTGATTAACAGAATGTTACAAAATTAGATTGCTGCACACTTAACTCTTTTCAGAATCCAGATATTTTTGCTTGTGAAAATAGGTTCATTGGTTGGTCTTGTGTCGTGTGTACCTCCCTATTGCACTATGGTTGTAGTTGTAAAACGGCGGAATTTTTCAATTGGCGCTAGAAGTCACGTCGTGGCGGAACGAATGTGTCTGCGCACCACTGTCCCTCGGGTAGCCTCGGACTTCCCTCTTGTAAATAATGTACGGTGAGTTGTTATGTGAGGATATGGGATTAAAAAGTCTTGTGATAGGTCTTGACCATTATTATTGGTGCTGGAGATTGGTAGGTTGTATAAGAAAGTTTGTTTAAACATTTGTTAATCCGTGGAACTACAACTCACATTTAAAAAATCTTTATGCGATAACGAATGTTAGCCTATTGTTGAGGAAGGCTATATGCTTAGTAACATCACGCTAAGACCCCTTTGGATCACAAGCAAATAGAAGAAAAGTCAGATAGAACGCTAAGCGAAAATGAAGTAACAGTGCGGGCAGGCGTTGCGACGCGACGGGGCGGGGCGGGACGGGGGAATAAGGAACACACGGACTTAAGTTAGTGAAGTAGATATTCATAATACAGTCTATTAGTAGCTTAAATGGATTTTTGCATTTTAATGCTTTTATGAACAGTTTTGAAATAAGTATGTAAGAATAGATAACTATTTATCAGTAGCAGGCGTAGCATGGCCAATTCTATCTCTATTCTACCAAGAATAAACAAAGTTCTTTCTATCTAACTTGACATCACTTCTGCCCGAGCAAGAGGCGACCCGTAGACTCGCGTTGCCATGTAGACAAGTACAGTATTCTTTCCATTGTAACCGGGATGTATCTACTGATGTAGTTAAGGTGTCGCAAGTGTCCAAAGTAGAGAAAAATTGGTCGTTATGCTTGACATCGTAGACTTTTGTCAGCTCAAAAATAGAAAAATAAATCTATTGGTTTAAGCATGGCGATTTTAAAACTGTTTCACATCGCCATGCCTATGACGATATAAATTTTTCTACGGTCATTTTTTTCTACTTTTCCGTCGACAAGACTCGTTTCTATGGTGGTGATGTTACGCGTGCAGAAACAGCTTTTAGTAGTTCAAGCACCCGATAACTAGATATGTGAATATCCTAAAACAACTATCAATAAACAGTCCCCTAAAGGTTTATCAATCAATCAAATAGTCCTTATTGGATATATTCATACATATGTACATACGAAAATAACGCAACTCAACCCTTCTCAAAAATACTTTCACAAACTAATAGATAAACAAAACCGATCACTTCTTCGGGACAAAAAGTAAACTAGGTCTCGTTAAATATTCAGCAGGTGAGGGTTGAGCTGCTCCAACATATTTGGAGCGAAATGAGCGGCCCAGCTCCTTTGTGAGCTCAACCCGGAATATTTCCTGCAACACGTCTTTGTGCTTGACGTATAGTATGCAACACTACACTGTACTAAACGTTAGTGAGAAGGTTAGAGGTTAAATAGTTGAGGATTAGCAAAGCTAAAATTGAGGTTAGTAAGCGAAAGTAGTATTGATTATTTTCAACTAAACATTATTTTTAATACAAAATTACTTGGCGTAACATAGTTAATCTTCATTGAATGCTTACAAGCGAATAACGCACCCATAAGACAGTATAGCATTATTATAAATCAACACTCTTGGTACATCTTCTTTATATATATAATTCTACTGTACGTGTGTATGTGACTGAACTCCTCCTAAACGGCCGGACCGATTTGAATGATTTTTTTGTATGCATTTGGGTGGCACCCTGGATGGTTTAGATTCACAAATCAGCCCGACAAATGGCGCTGCTATCGAGTTCTAGGAAACAGAACAACGTCTGTACGGTCAGCTAGTAGTATATATATTTCAAAGTGCAATATTCACCAAAGTCCAATAAACCTAACCAGTAGTTAGTTTAACCCTACATCACTAAACTGCCCTTTCTAAAAAGGACGATACTCCTAGCGCTAATACCAATATTTCCCAAGCTTGAAAGAGCGTTAATTCTTTTTATCGTTATTTAGAAGAGCACCTTCACTGTAATTTAGCAACAAATATTAATTATATTCCCGTGCACATTGTACAATGTTTTAGCTAAAAGCCTACGATTCCGTGGTCGACCTTCATTAGAACTCGTACTCATTACATTATACACAGGCAACTTATAATCAGTAGAACAAGGCGCGAACTCATAACAAGTTGGTACAGTTGGTACAGTGCGGCGTAAGGCGGCTCATATCCATAATGTTGTACGCGCGAGGCGGTACAAGTTGCCGCCAATATTCATGTTACTTGCTCTGAGCTGGGATTAGAATAGCTTCTAATTTGTGACGTAATTGCATGAGCTTGTAAGGTTTGTTTCTGAAACAGAACCTTCATCTTCAGTATTTTCCTAAGCGACACTTTGATTCTGTAGTTTTTAATACATAAATGTGTGCATATTTTACAGTGCTGTTTATAATTGATCAGCAGTAAATTTCTATCTTTACCCAATTAAGCTGATCTACAATAGCTAGAAAATGTACTCTATTAGTTATTTAGGTTTCATCCACGAGTCGACGAGTGAATTGGGTCAAACTAGGCGGCCGAGGGCTAACAATCTGGCCCGGCTTATTACAGCCGCGAATTATAAGCGACTGTGGCTTTAATTTGAACCTGGATTATATCGACAAGAACAGGCTTTGAAGAAACTTACTTATTTGGCACAAATTCATCAAACAAACTCAGAAGTTAGAAGTGTATGAAAAGACGGTCTTGTGATAACTCGCATTGATACTTTAAACTAAAGTGTTGTTGGTCGATTTTACCTTCAACTGAATGAATTCGTACTCGTGCATCGCCATAGACTTGCAATGCTACTTACTAAGTATTTGTATAGTAACTGTATTAAGTTCATTCAGTTAACATATCTAACATGTCCACTAAGTGGATTCCGCTGTCTTTTCTTCAGAATGCAACAGTTGATAATTCATTATGCTCTCTTTCACAGGGTATCTTCCGCCTCGCATGCGAGCACGTCCTGCGCACGATGCGTCGTGGTCGCGAGACTCTCCTCACGCTCCTGGAAGCGTTCGTCTACGACCCGCTGGTGGAGTGGGGCAGCGCCTCCGTTTCCGGGGGCAAGCGCCGCTACACCGCGCGGGACGTGCGCGCAGCCCTGGACATGATGGCCGTCAGGGCGCAGGAGTTGAAGCATCACTTTGCTGAAGTCACGTGAGTATTGTTGTTTTTGTTTTCACGTTTTCCGGATGATTACATTCACCGTTCTATCAGTGTTGCGACATACACATATGTTTATTTGCAAAGTTATTGACTTGACTGTCCAATTTAAAAATATCATTATTATAAAGACATTTAGGCACTACTGCAAGAACATAGATACCCACAATTGACTCAAAACGACATATTCCATCCACGATGTCTATTCCTACAGCAGCATCGACTAATAACGACTCCTCCAAATACGAAGCTACATAGTCTATTCCATGTAATAGCTATACGTGTAGTAAACGAGCTGCTTCGCCGCCACGCTGCTTTGTTATGCCACGATATACGACGCTCATCTCGCGCAGATTTACGTTCTCAATAAATACTGCATATTATCCGACGCGATGGCGCGATGGCCGCTCTTACCATGCGTCTATCTATACCAGTAATAGGGATGGGCGAAGCGGATATCTTTGAATCACGTCGGAAACTTGATCCGCAGGTACAGATATAAGTATTTTGCTGAGGAAGGCGTGTTTCACGAAATCACAATAAAACGAAAGTCTGAAAAGTATTATCAACGGATGATTGGTTAAATGTTAGAAACGGACAAAATGTTTTACTTAGATGTAGAGAAAGTTTTTGCTTGTCTTTATTAAGATGGAAATCGCACCTTGTAATTATTTTAAATCCTATCGTGACATCAATCTATACTCCATTTGTTTAGGTAGTTAACTAAAGGTAAACAATCTTGATATGTCTTTTTATATAAAATAAATCGAATAAAAGACCAACAAATATTATTTAAATTAAGTTACTTACCTAACATCGGTTTAAGTAAATACCTAATTGTAAACATTTTTAGATTCAATTTTTAGACAGTTTTTTAGATAAAAGACATGTTAAGATTGTTTACATTTAGTTAACTACCTAAACAAATGGAGTATAGTTGCAGAAGACAACAAAACGATTTATTATTTAAAATTGTGATTATCGATAACTCTCCATCCCTTTTTAATGAAGTCAGTTTTCAAGTATATTACAACATAGAATTGAAAGCTTCTCTCAGCCCCACACATCAAATAACATCGAGGTCGACCGATATAGTCACTGTCCAATATTTGTATAACAGAACAATGTTGATGAGGAATGAAAATTATTATTAATAGTTCACTGAGCTGTCGACATACACTACGGTTTGAGTGTTGATAACAACAGCTCGGTGGTTGGTTGTACAATTGTACATATTAATGAAGAATTAAAGATTTTTTTCAAATACAACAGTACACCTGGAAATATGGGTATTTTTACCGACTTAAAAAAAGGAAAGAGTTTACCTATGTATTTAGCGAATATCATTTCTTTTTCGCTAATATCTCACAAAATATTAGTAAATTACTTTGAAATAAGGACAAGCCCCTATAGACACAAAATCACACCTATTTAAAGTTTTGTCGTTAACGTTTCAGTAAATTGTTGGATCGAAAGCGCTTTGTACTTCCTAATGTGCCCATTTGTGGGTAGCTTAATTACTTAGCACCCTTGATGAATGGATTCGACCTTATACGATTTAATTTACACCAGACAAATACTTAATGTTTGTAGAAATTCTCGTAGGACTATTTATCGACACGACATTACATCTATTGCATTACGGAGATCGTTACAGAGAAACACTCTCCCTAGCGTGTCTTGTTGTTAAGGCTTTATAGCGTCGTTTTCTCTTTAATAACAATCATTTCAACAATTACACCTGTCATGTCGCCTAATGTTTCATTTTAATTTGTGTTCATGTTCAAAGTTAATGTTCCAACTAAAAGACGCTTCAATACAACGTGTCCTGTTCCCTCTGAATTATTAATTCCTCGCGTTCAATATATGCCTCGTTAAAATTTCATAACGTGAAGTGTTTATTTATCGCTGAATATATGTTTTCAGAGAACAATATTTGGCCGTGCTGCCAGAAATCAAGCAGTGTGCGGAAAACTGGCTGAAAGAGAACGAGGAATTAAAGTCTGTGGAGGCGAGACTCCAAGACTGTCACCAACAGATGGCCCTCATCAAGGAAATAGAAGCTTACGGACCAAATTTAAACAACCACCCCTTATACGCCATCTCGCAAAAGTACACGTCGTACAAACAAGCGAAGAACGCCGTAGAGGACTCCATGAAGGTGTTAGTAAAGATACTCAAAGACTTCGACAGTCAGATCGAAAACTTCGCGAACACCACAGAAGCTATCAACGGCCCACAACTCATGACGTGGGTGCAAGAGTTCTCCGGAAACGACAAAGAGGAGCAACCGATATTCGAACATATTAAAGAGTTCCTTACCAATGCTGGACAGGGTGCCATGATATCGCAATGTGAGCAAGCCGAGACGGAATTGTATCAGAGCATCAAGCAGACGCATCACCTCGTCAGATCCTGCCTCGAGCTCCTCTCACAATACGTGGCAGTGTCTCAGTACTACCCTCAGAGCCACACAGAGTACCATCGCGTGGTTATGTTTAGAAAATTTTTGGCTGCAGCGCTCGATAGCAAGTCGCCTGAAGTGTGCCGCGACGTGTCCAATCAGGTGACTGCTCTCATCAATGCCGACAACAACAAAGGAGATACTTCACAACAGATCATAAGCTACAACTACCGTTTGCAAACCATGAGTGTTGAAGCAACTGCTAATTTGACCAAGGCTATTGAAAGACTACAGTTGGAAGGTGGCCCTGATGCCTTAGCGTTAGCTCAAGATGCGTATCGCGACGCGAAGACGAATATTAGTAACTGGGTGAGGGCTGAAGAAGGCTCGGGGGCAGCTTTAGAATGTGTCGTCATTGGCATGCTCTGCAACTTGAACAGACGCTACTTGATGTTGGAGAATGGAGCCCAAAGCGCTGGAGACTGTCTTGTTGACCTTACATCCCGCGAAGGAGAATGGTTCTTAGATGATATGAGTGCACTATCTATGCAAGCAGTTGAGCTGCTCTCGTTACTTCCTCTTCAATCAGCATCGGCCGAAGATACAGCTATGCCAGTCGCAGTGGAGTGCGTCAGGAATGCGAACCTTTTGCTCGCCGACCTGGTGCAGTTGAACTACAACTTCAGTACCATCATACTACCGGAAGCTTTGAAGAAAGTGCACTCTGAGGACCCCTCGGTGCTGCTAATGATCGGCGAGCTGAATGCTGTGGTCATGAACTCGCCAGTGCCTCTCAACGAGTTACTGACGCAGTTGGAACTGCATCTTAGATATTTGATTATGGATATGGAGGTGAGTTGTACTTAAATGTTTTTCTGTAATAAAATTATTGAAATAACTGTTTTATAAGTTTTAAAGCACCTTTATCAGCAGAAGTTTAGCAGCACAGTGTTGTATGTATAATTTTAGCAGTGTTAAAGTGTACACAATCCAGACGTTATTCATACACTACAACTTCTAATACTGCTTCAACTAATGCATTTAACAGGCAATTATATTGCTCTGAACAAATTAACTAAGGGATAATTTACATACAGCAATGTGTTTCAGCTAGGAAAAGTAACCTTTAAAAAGATTGAATGTTTCCGACAGATTAGGTTACTAACCGGGCTAGTGAGATCTTCATAATAATACTATTTGTTTTCAGTCCCCAGCAAGTAACGCCCCGCTGCTAGTCGCAGAGATACGGTCCCGCTTTGAAGCCCTAATGGCCGCCCCCACCAGCCACCCCGAAACAGAGGGCCAGTCCGCCGGCCGCATGCTGCTCATGGGCTTCAATGGGCTGTTCGCGGCCGTGGAGCTGCGGGCTAGGGAACTGGCTGATCACTTGAGTATACCTATACCACCAGCTTGGAGGAAAATCGATCATATTAGCGAGTCTATGCATATGTCGGTGAGTGGGTTGTCCAACTTATTTACTTATTTATTTACGCGTCCGTTCAGCTTAACGGATGCGTACGCGCCGCCATACAAAATCGTTGTTTTTTATGGGCAAAGGCTGAATCAAATCAAATCAAATCAAAATATTTTTATTTCATATAAACCTACACGGGCACTTATGAAACGTCAGAAGCTAGGTGCACGGTTCCAAATAGTTGGTTCCTATGGAGAAGAGCCGGCAAGAAACTCCACGGTTACTCTTTTAAAAATAATTCGTTTTTACAATTGTTTCAAATTACAGTGTTAATAGTATGGGAGGACGGTGTAGGCCTATCAACAAGTACCAGGTACTGAATAAGATAGAAAATTGTCTACAGTCTACAAGGCCTACAACGTTCTCACATTCACAAAGTATAAAATAATCTACATAAATAATATTATTTCATAAATAAGACATATTACACTATTTAAACCAAATGTCATTATTGCCATGACAACTAATATTAAAGAGTACAATGTACAATTGTAGGTATACAATTTCAAAAATGAGTAAATGTGAAAGAATGTAAAAACTGAAAAACTTGAATACAAAATGTACATCGTCACTCGGGAGCAGTTAATAGACACAGGTCATCCTGTAATGAGCTACCAGGGAAGCCACATGTGCAGAAGGAATTATTGCCAAACTTCCTTGTCTTCAACGTAGTCTTTTATCTTATAATATGCTTTTTTGATAAGGACACGTTTGATGTGTGATTTGAACTTTCCATAGCTAAGTTCAGTAACAGACTTTGGCAACCTGTTATAGAAGCGGATACCGTTTATAAGAAATGATTTACTAGTTTTAGTTAATCTAAATTTAGGTATCACAATTTCATTTTTACTACGCGTATTTATGTTATGGAAATCGCTTCTTGTTTTGAAAAGGCCTAAATTTTTGCGAACATACAAAATACATTCAAAGATATAAAGAGAGGGAAGAGTCAGTATATCAATTTCTGTAAATTTGTTTCTAAGAGAATCGCGAGGCCCCATTTTATAGATTGCGCGGATTGCCCTCTTTTGCAAAATGAAAACTGAATCTACGTCAGCTGCAGAACCCCACAGTAGAACGCAATAAGACATAATACTGTGGAAATAAGCGAAGTATACTAGAAATGAATTAGTGTGAGTAGTCCCTTATGGTGGATTTTTTGAGGTGTGTTAGAAAAGGCGTACAAATGCTGGAGGCTTCTTACCGACATAGGTAAACGTGTATAGTATGTGTGTTGTGTGTGAGTGCGCCTGCGTGCGCGTACATGCATGTGCGTATTTGTCCGTGAGTGTGTGTATATTAGTCGCACCCTAGGCAGTAAACTCACTTCAACCTTATTGATTGGCTTATATGTGTTACCATGGCATGAGGTATTTGTTTAGAAACCTTTTTAGAGATCTTTTCTCATACAGAGAAGGCTGGAGCATTGATTGCCACGTTTTCTCAAGGTGGTTTGGCGAGATCAGACTTAAAATGATTATTATTCCAGGTTTCGACACTATTTCAATATTCACAAACCATTTCGTGTTTCAGGCGGCATTACAGAGCCCCGTGCTGCGCGGCGTGCTAGAAGACATCTTCCTGGTGCGGCGCGTGCAGTCCATGGCCGAGGTGTTCGCAATGTGCGCGCAGAGCGCCTGCGCCTTCAAGGGCAGCGGCCCGGCTGCGCTCTTCGACGACGCCGCGCTCTGCAAGCCTGTCAGGCGGTAAGAGACAAGCAAACAGCAATTTTCAATTGTAACACAAACAACATACGGCAAATTTCGTACATGTTCACTCACACTTGCTTCAAGTCACCATTTTATCCTAAAAAACTTAGTGCATAGCATTCTGCAGGTTGGACCGGCCATCATCAACATGATCTACTGTTTAATATAAAAATAGATCAGTAATTAAGTGGAGTCGTTATGACATGGTTCTTGACAAGAAAAAAAAAAAATCATTAGGAAAAGATTATGATAATTTCGTTTATGAAGTTGTTACTGTACCATGTGCCTGGCGGATGGCAAATTGAGTTTCAGAATGTCGTTTTAAAATTTAATGTGCCACATTGACTCCTGGACAGTAGCATTACCTTGTGCTTTCATATAAGGCTAAAATCGATTTTAAAAGTGAACCTAGTAAGCTATATTGCAAATAAAAGACTTCATTCCTCTTAATTTGCCGGTATACTGTACATTTTTTGTTTGTATTGTAGATTCACAGCTGAGTATGTATCACGTTGCGTGCTGGGCGTGCATTCTAAGGCGCTCGCCAGCGTGCTGTGCCTACTGCTGCGTCGGGCAAGACTTGACTTACACGCTGAAGTTGAACAGAAGGAGATCGGTGAGGCTAATAATTTATTTATTTCCAATTGGAAGATGAATAGCATTCATTGGCTAATGAGTTGCTGAAATGAATTGCATAATAGCAGTAGGTTTTCATACAAAATAAAAAATAGATAAATAATCAGAAGACAAACTTGAAGATTTTTTGTGTCTAAAATTGTAACTGAAAAACGTAGCAGTCATCAATACGCTGTCGTAGTTAGTGTTTCGACCGACATGATTCAGGTTTATGTCTAGTTTGGAGTGATTGTGAAATCTGTTTTTTTATTGTCTGTTTATTCATAAATTCAATAAAAAGTGTTCTTTCGAAAGCATAGTAAGTAAATAACATCATTGATGTTGATGATGATGTTGAAGTAAACAACTAGTTTTTCAGTGGAATTGCTAAGAATTGCGTAATGTGAGTGTCCCATGAGCGCACGATTCGATGACTGTATTGGTGTGTCGTCAGGCGCGTCGTGGAGCGTGCCGCTGGAGTCGCTGTGCGAGAAGGCGCGGCGGCGCTGTGCGGGCGCGCCGGGCCTGGAGCGCGGCGCGGCACTGGCGCGCGGCCTGCAGGCGGCGCGCGCGCGCGTGCAGCGTGCCGCGCGCGCGCACGCCGAGCACACGCGCCGCGCTGCCGCCGCGCACCGCGCGCGCCTGCTGCAGGCCGCGCACGCACATCTACAGGAGGAGGTAATGAACGTGCTGCAGGCGGCGCGCGCGCGCGTGCAGCGTGCCGCGCGCGCGCACGCCGAGCACACGCGCCGCGCTGCCGCCGCGCACCGCGCGCGCCTGCTGCAGGCCGCGCACGCACATCTACAGGAGGAGGTAATGAACGTGCTGCAGGCGGCGCGCGCGCGCGTGCAGCGTGCCGCGCGCGCGCACGCCGAGCACACGCGCCGCGCTGCCGCCGCGCACCGCGCGCGCCTGCTGCAGGCCGCGCACGCACATCTACAGGAGGAGGTAATGAACGGTTCGGTTCTTTTACCGAATTCACCTATTTTATGCCGCTCGTGTGCAACCTACGCGCTGTTCGCAAGCGGCTCGCGAGCGGCGCAATCGCCGGGATCAGGACACACAAAAATTGTAGCGGCCGTCGTTGATTAGTTATCATTCTAACCTGTCTATCGGTTACAGTACCCTCGAAAGCTATGAAAACGACATCCATAATGAAACATTTTAAAAAGATTAGAGCCTCATCTTAGGTTACATTTTGACCACACTATCGACTTTAGCAGCCTCGAAAACCATTAAAACTATTCCTCTCTCTGTTTTTTTCTCTATTATTTATAATAAGAAGTCGCATGGAGAGGGCGTAGCTAGATATGTAGTGATGTCTATAATTTTCGTTGCGTGAACATTTGTGCAGGTTTACTTGAAGTAATATAAAGAATATAATAAAACTTACTACATAGGTTTTGTCGATTTCAACAAAGCGTTCGATACAGTAGAACGTAAACGTTGTATGTGTAAATTATGAGAACGTATTAGTGATGGGCGATTTTAATATGCCATCTACATCAGTGGAAGTGCAAAGTTACTTGAAGTATGTAAACGCTTTCTGTGGATTTCGTCAAGTAAATAGTGTTTACAATATAAATAATCGTACTTTGGACTTAGTATTGACTTCGTTTTTGGAGAGTGACTTGGAGGTAGAACTGTCAGGTGAACCGTTAGTGAATATTGATGTACAGCATCCTCCACTGATAGCTAAAGCCAAGTTTAGAGGTCGATTCAGTGATCCACTGACGGTACACAACCCGTGTTCTGAGCGCGAAGAGGATTTCGTGATAGTTGGTAAACAGAAATGGAATTTCACCAAATGTGACTTTCTCAAACTATGTTTGATTTTACAGTCAGTCGATTGGGAGCCATTGTATGGGATTCTGGATCCCGATAAGGCGTTACATTTTTTTTATAGCGTAGTTAATGAAGCTATTAGTGAAAGCACACCGACAAAGAAAAAAGGGATCACAAGTGTAAATATTTGTATCCAACTTGGTATACATCTGATTTAATACTCGATATCAAAACAAAGTGGAGGTATCATAAGTTATTTAAAATTACGGGTTCCAGTAGTAACTACGACCAGTTTTCTTACTATCGAGCCCAGGTTAAATATAAATTAGGGTTAACGTATGATAATTACCAGTGTAGGCTACAGTCAAATATTAAAAATGATCCTAAATCTTTTTGGAATTTTGTTAGAAGCAAGCGTGCTAGTCGCAACAAAACTCGAGTCACAAAAGATGGGAAGGAGTTGAGTAACGAAGAGTGTGCGGAATGTTTGGCTTCCTACTTTAATTCGGTGTATAACGAGGCACGCCCGGCGCTGGAGCCCGCTGAGGCTGAGCGTGCGGCGGGTGGAGCGCGGTGCGGGCCGACTGCGTGTTGGCGCGCCGCGCTCCGCCGCCTCAAGCCCAAGCATTCGGCGGCTCCAGACGGAATCCCGCCTTACATAGTTAAAGACTGCAGCTCGGCGTTTGAAAACCCTCTACTGCACACTTTTAATTTGTTTTTGAAGTTAGGTCAGTATCCCAACCAATGGAAAATCACTAGAGTGATCCCGGTTCCAAAGGGAAGTTCGGGAACTGATGTTAGTGGCTACCGACCGGTGGCGGTGCTGTCGGCGTGTGCTAAGGTGTTTGAATCGGTGTTGCACAAGTGTATTACTGATCAAGTAACTTCTCGCCTGACCGACGCTCAACACGGTTTTCGGACTGGTCGAAGTACGGGGAGTAACTTGTTGTCATTTATGACATATCTGTCGCCTGTTATTGACGCTGGGGGACAGGTGGACACTGCATACTTCGACTTTCGGAAGGCGTTTGACACTGTCGATAACGATGTGCTGTTGGCTAAGTTTGCGGCATTTGGTTTCACACCGCACCTTCTGAAATTCTTCGCGAACTACCTTAGTGATCGCCGGCAGTACGTCGAATATGGTGGATTTGTCTCCAAGCCTTATTTTACGTTTTCGGGCGTGAGTCAGGGTAGCAATATTGGTCCATTAGGATTTATTCTGATGGTCAATGATCTCCCTGAAGTCGTAAAGGAGGCGAAGTGTTTGCTATTCGCGGACGACCTTAAGTTGTTTCTGTCGGTAGCAAATACTTCGGACTGTGAACGACTTCAACAGGATGTTGATAGGGTAGTGCAGTGGAGCGTAGAAAATAAGTTAAGTTTTAATATATCCAAATGTGGTATAATGAGCTACAATCGCGCGCGGGAACCTCTGCTGCATCAGTATAAGATGCAAGCCAGAACACGGCAGTGCTTAAAATAATGTACAATGCACTAGTAAGGAGCCGTTTAGAGACGAGTGCTATTGTTTGGAATCCCCATGAGGCTAAATACCGGGAAATGGTGGAAAGAATTCAGAACAAATTCACTCGGTTTCTATATTTTAAGCAGTATGGCGTCTATCCCTTCTTCCCTCTTTTGTACCCGAGTCTGTTCGTAATAGGGATGGTAGGGTACAGTAGGCTAGCGGTGCGGAGGGACGTCAGTCTTTGTAGCTTTGTGTTTCGGGTGCTGCGAGGCTGGCTGCGCCACCCCGACCTGCTGGTGGAGCTGGGGGTGCGCGCGCCGGCCGGCTGCGGGGGCGCGCGTCGCCCGACGCCTACTGTACTGGAGCCATGCTCCAGGACAAACTTGAACAAGTATGCCCCCTTGTCACGAGCCATAAGACTGATAAATATTATTTCAACAGAGGTAGATATATTTCAGTGCAGCCTGACGAGGTTCACAGAAGTAGCACTGAAGTGCATCGAAAATATTTAAAGGACCATTTCTGGTGTTTTTTTTTTTTGTTAATTTAAATATGCTATTTATGTTTTTGTTTGTATCATATAGTAATAACATCGCATTGGCGAATCATAGCTGTTAGGATGTTATGTACCAATTTTAAATAAATAAATAAAGTAAGTATATATGGGACGCTTTAGAGAGACAAGGGGTGCAAACAAATAAGGATAATCAGAAACGTATACACAACAAGCACAGCACAATTTCAGCTCGAATCTACTGGTCTCGTATTTCCATTTTTCAATTCATGTCAATCAAACGAGGTGTGCGTCAGGGGGACCCTATATCACCTAAATAATTTTCTGCAGTAGCGCGGCCAGAGAGCACTGCCTGGCGGCCGGACCACATAAATTGTTAATTAAAAATATATCTCTTGAGGTACTAAAAATATATATATATTCCGATGAAAGTAGACTTTAGGTAGGTATTATTTCGAACTATAGCATCTGAGTACTAAACTGTGGTCCGGCCACAGAGGAACACACTGGACTGGCGTGCACAGAGGCCACTCAGAGAACGCTCTTTCGCCGCTTGCACGCAACGCTGATCGCCGCTCGACGCTTTTTCACTCGGGCCGTACACTAACAGTTACATTTGTTGAGTTTTATTTAGCAAGTAGGCATAAATGTAGCAAACACTTTAGTCATTGTAAGAAAGTCAAACAGCAACAAAGAAATATTTTTATTTTATTTTATTTTTTTATAACTTGAAGTTAAATGGCAAGCTGCATTAAATAACTTCACTAACTGCAAAAAATCGAACCCAAGAAAAACTAATTCAGTTGATCAAATACATTTTTATTTTTACTGTGTATTTTGATAAATGGTTGCTGAATTCTTTCAACGACATCATTATCTCTTCCAATAACACGAACGCAAATATACTCAAATACAAGGTGAAATTACCACTACGCGACAAATAAATGAATACCTAAATAAAAGCGCAATCCACGCATCCAATTGTCACCTAGTGTCTGTGAAAACGGGCAATTGTTTTTTTACCGAAATAACATTAATGTTTTGATCCAGGTGCTGGGTACCAACCAAGAGACCACCACAGCATTAGCGCGTCGGTCCCGAGAACTGACTGCCGCGGTAGAACGCCTCACCGCCGCTGCTAGCAAAGCGCAGGCCTTACTCACAGCAGCTCATCAGAGGTTTGTGCACATTTCATACATTTTATTTATTGTACACCGTTTACATATATTAAGTTAGATACATAAAGTTAGGCCAAACATATCGGCTTCGCTTATCCTACGAATATGACTCGAAGTTAACTAGAGTTTGTATCGGTCTTTCTTCTCAGACTAGTCAGATAAGAAACCCCGATCTCATCAATATACAGGGGCGTTCCTTTTACCGAAAGCCGAAAGCCCGGCTTTTAATTCGGTGAAGCGGATATCAATAAACAAAAACTACACAATATAAATTTGTCAATTAAACAACTCAATCATGTCGCAAGAATTGACAAGAATAAAAACATTTTACTCGGCGCGTCGCGTCACCGCGTCGCGCTGAGCCGGACGGGTGCTACGCGTACGGTGCGACGTTGCCAACTTGACGTACTTGTGGCATCCACATAAACATTCGCCGCATCAACGTACTTCGCGTCTGCTCCGGAGTCGACTGTTCACTGTACTGCGAATCCGCGCCGCCACCGATAATCTTAAATACGCTACAATACGCTTATAAAGACGCTACTATGAGCCCGCGCTTGGGAGAGAGCGGGACGGGTAGAATACCCGAATGCTTTCCTCGCCACCGACCACAAATCTTTGATACAATTTTTGTTTTGATTTTGAATGAATCCTATTGGCTGATTTAACATTATATGTAGTTTTGAACTTTCACCAACTTGTACTAATAGCAAAACTATGTAAGCAGGGCTATTTTGGAAAAAGACGACGGAAAACTCTCATCAGTTGTTTTATTCACTCGAAAACCTAACATACTCATAGAAAATTATTTAAATGCATCACGCACCGCTGCCAGACTATCTCCGATGCCGCAGTTACATTATCGATTTAACGGTACGCTTTACGCTATAGCGTAAAGTAGTAGCAATTCCCCGCTGGCCTGAATTTTAGCCCTCACAATGGCCGTCTATAGCTTCCTTCGCAGCTCTGGGCGCAGCAAATTCCTCCGCCAATGACTTCGGCTCCTGCAGAGCTCGTTGAGGATCCCGTCGAAGTGATGATAATGACGTACCTGCACCCTAATTTCGAAACGCACAATTTATCAGAATCTGAATGGGATTGAAGATTATTTCTAAACCATTGCGTCATTTGTTCGAATAAATTGTGGCTCAGCAACGTAAATAACGCAATGAATGTTGTTTAACTATGAATATTAAACCAATTCCTACCGATAAAAAGTTCCGCAATTACCCCTCTGAAGTGACCCGAATAGAATTGAGATCCGAGGTGCTGCAGCTACAAGCCAGAAACAGCGCCCGGGGCCGGGCGGCATACCAGGCCGTGCACTGGCATTGGCTTTGCGGGCTCTCTGGCCCCGATTTGCACGCGATTACGCTGTGGAAACTGGTCCGCTCGTGGAAAGCTGGCAAGCTGGTTCTACTATGGAAAGACGGGTGCCCTGCAAACTCTCAGTCGGCATACAGGCCCATTGTGCTCTTGAATGGGGCGAGTACGCTTCTGAGACAAGAATAATCTAAGAGAACAAGATAATCGCTGACCGCCACGTTCAACATTTGACTGGCGTGAGGCCAAATTTCGCGGTACGTTTTTCGCCGGGGGCGCTCCACGGTGGATGCCATAATGCGTGTAAGAGCTCTAGCGGAAGATGCAGTTGCCTAGGGGAGGGTACGTTTTGGCGATGTCCCCGGATATCGCCAACGCTTTTAACACCTTGCCCTAGAGATGCATAAGGGAGGCACTCATATAGGTCTCATCGTGTGCGTGCTTACCTTACCTCCTCCGCATTATCGGAGACTATTTAGCGGAGAGAGCCGTTATCTACCCAGGTCGGGAAGATGGATCTGGCGAGAGACGTCGTGCGGTGTTCCACAGGGCTCGGTCTTGGGTCCGCTACTGTGGAACATTGATTATGACTGGGTGCTGCGCGCTGCATTTTCCCATGGCGTCGACTTTACCTGTTTCGCCGATGACACTCTGCTGACAGCCTGGGAGCAAACGCATCGGCAATCCGCCATAATGACCTTGGCAGGGATTTCGCAGGTCGTTGATCCCGGATCAGGACAGAATCCCCGGCATCTAGGTGCCGAGATGGCTTTGCACCTGAGGCGCTCTGTTTCCATGGGCCTCGGAACAAGCTACTTCGAAATTCACACCACTAGGTAGGAAGCGTCCGCATCGGTGTTGAGTCGACGATTAAATACTTGGGACTTGTCCTCGCCAGCCGGTGGGACTTCGGGCCGCACATACAGCGGCTGGTACCCAGGTTGATGAGTCTTGCGCGACTGCTACCTAATTTAGAAAAACCCAACGCCTCCTGCCAGAGACTACGTGGGTATCGGTCCATGGCTCTGTAGGGGGCGCCCGTGTCGGCGGTCACCCTCACATCCTGCAACGTAACGTCGCAATATTGCGAAAGCCTCAGAGAGCGATGGCTGTTCGGGTAATAAGAGGATACCGAACTATCTCCTACGCGACAGCAACTCTCCGGGCCGGATCAACGCCCTGGAATCTGGAGGCTTTCTCTTGCGTCCCTATATCGTTGGAAGGGCGAGCTAGCTTGCGATCAGCGTCCTGTTTCCCGGGATTTAAAGTTACGAAGGACTGTGACTCCGTCAGATCCTAGTCGTTGAATGGAGGGAGTGACTTACGCGACCTAGTTGGGGGTTTGCCACAATAGTGGCGGTAAGGCCTGTTATGGAGGAATGACTGGAGAGGCAGCATGGGGACCTCAGTTTCCAACTGACGCAGGTGCTTAGTGGACGCGGATATTTCGGAAAGTACCTGCGTCGCATAAGTCGGGAACGGAGGTCCGCTTGTCGTCACTGTGTGGACTGACGGAGAAGTACAGTTCCGTGGTCCGCAGTTAAGTAATATGCGACATTGTTACAGAGTGAAGTGGGGAGCGGGTGCGAACCCAGCGCTGGCCGGCGTGGGCGTGGGACTCGCACGAGCCGGCGCCGCCGCCGCCGCGCGCGCAGCCGCGCTGTGCTCGGCGGGCAGCGCGCTGGCTGCGCACGCGCGCGCCGCCAGCACGCAGCGCCCGGCCCGCGCCAAGGCCAAGCATCACCACGCGCTGCTCACTGCGCTGCATCACTGGGAGAAGGTAATGTTACTACATATCCGCGCTGTGCCACGCGGGGCAATCAAGAGGTGTTCTGTGCACAATGACGATGCGTATTTATATTACAACCGCGTACGTGTACGTTGTGAAAAAAAAATAGCCTCACTAGAAAACAAATTCGTCGATCAATGCAACACCAGCACACACACACAGCAAACACAGCCACATTCAAATTCCCATAAAAAAATCATCACAAATACACTTTATGGAACGTCCACGTAATTAACCCATAATGTGATAATAATGTATGCGGTATTTTTTAAAGCTATATGTCCCGTTCCTGTTATGTTGCGCGTTGCAAATGCCCGCTATAGAAGGTCAATCTCAGCAACAACCTTCTTTCTCCTTATTATTGTACTAACAAACATTCATTTAATATTGTGTATTGCCCTGCAGGCGTGCATACTAGCACAGAAGTATTCTCTGCAAGTATCACCAGTCGAAGAGTCGCTCATGGAGATGTTACATCCTGAAGGAAACATTGATACACAATGGGTAAGTGGTTTTCATACAAAATAAACTTGATTTCATTGTCTTATGTCACGCCAGCCACGCTAAAACAAGAGTGCTATCTATGTAAAACCTTAACCTGTTTGATTGTGTATCTGTTAATAGATCAGTCGCCTTACACACAAAAGATGCGTTATATCACAAAAAATTACATCGTACTCATTTTGGGATATTGTTAGGATATATTTTTTCTGGATGTTAAATCGTATTACTTCTCCCGCTCTGGGCGTAAGGCGTGTCAAACTTTTACTGCCTAAAACCCACCCTTGTTCCTTCAGTTGTCTGTGCCAGGGCCACGGTAACTCTTTCCTGCCAGGGTCGCGAGATTGTTCGAAAGAGATACCGTGACCCTGGCACATGGGCAACTGAAGGAACACGGGTGGGTTTTAGTCAGTAAAAGTCTGACACGCCCTCGCGCTCCGCCCAGAGCGGGAGAAGTCATTTGATGATTTCCCATCCAGAACAAATCCGCAACCCTGGCAGATATTGTTAGGATAGATACCATTATTGTAAAACAAGTTTGTGCTAACTGCGTGGCGCTCGCTAAACCACCACATTGGCATCTTGGTTTTTGAAGTCAAGTGGCGAGCGGAAATAAGGCGGCGAGTTCCTCTGTGGTGAGTTCCTCTGTGGTAACCACCACAGAGGAACTCGCCGCCTTATTTCCGCTCGCCACTTGACTTCAAAAACCAAGATGCGCTTAACTATTCTCTCGTCAGGCACAACATGTCCAGAACAACGCAGCTCGCTAATGCGTCGTCAGCTGCGTTGTTCTGGACATGATAAACCTCAATTCCTTATACATTAGCCTTTCGCAGGACATTCGTGTTTCTAACACAGTCAGATCATTTGATGTTTAACATATCACGAAGGCAGTTAAGGTGGAATCGGTCTAATACGCGTATGTGACTCCTATATACGTACGTACCATGTTTTAGAGGAGTACAGGGCATTTTGACAAGACGATGGCTATGTATACGTTCGTTTGTAGTTTGAAGCCGTGTGTGCGGAATACCTTCTCCATTATTTGTTAAGTTACTACCCAGATATTTGAATCTGTCTACCTGCTTGAGGACGGCACCGTCGAGGCAACGTGGCAGATCTCATGGGGATTCCGACATGAAACAAAGATCATCAGCATTCGTAAACTGGGTGATGAGGTCGTATGAGACTTATGCGTATACACTATTGGTATATGAACTAACAACGTCCCAAAATCTCTCTGTACATCTGTACAGTGCAATTTTTTATGACCTACGATGTTTTAAACGACAAGTCCATAGATAACTATAAACTAGTCTAGAACAACCTCCAAGGACCACTGACCGACCTATTCTGGCCTACTAGAACGCTGGTATAATCGCGATATCTCAGTGTAAAAATCTGTCAGTGTTATGAGCATCAGAAGTTATGTAAATTTTTAGTATCAAATCAAATAATTGATTAGTGTGATTTCATTTCAGGTAAAATTCATCTACTGCTGGGCATAAGCCTACCCAAAAAGGGGGGATTTCCATAATCACCCTGCTTGGTAGGTGGGTTGACGCTCGCAGTATCGTTCTTGAAATGGACAGAGAACGCTACTATACACTGTTATTCCCTTAGTCGCCTTTTGCGACATCCACGGAAGGAATACGGTGTTGCTTATTCTTAAGTCCCGCAAAAATATACCCATTGAACATATCGAGGTTTATATCCATGCATAATACTGTTATTGCAGGTGGACAATGTGTCAGCCCTACTCCGTGAGATGATAGCATCGTTAAGCACGGACTCGGTGTCCCGCAAGGCGCGTGTGCGCGCTGCCACCGACGCGCTGAAGACCGCGGCCGAGCGCATCGCGGCGCCCGAAGCTAACCGCCAGCACTTGCTGCAGGACGTGAGGACATCGCTACAGACGTTACAAACTGTCAACGAGGTAGGCAGCACGACACATTAGAATATCGTATTCAGAATGTTTCATACATTTTTGTATGAGGGCTGTTTTTGTACTCTATTATGTATTTATAATTCCAAATGACTTTGACATTTTGGAAAGATGATGATTAACTACATGATTTTCAATTTATGTAAATAATGAAATTTACGTTAAATATTTCGACTACATACTAGCATAACCCCCAAAATTGATACCCTTATCGACATTTCATCATAACAGTACATCCGCCAATTAAAAATTAAAAATCGATGATTTCATAATCCCTACCCCCAATATGGATAATAATCTTTTTATAAAAAAACAATACCTGCCGTATTTGGATCAAATTTGGATGAAACATTGGTAATCACTATTCTAAAATTACCCAAAGTTGATAGCTATGCCCACTTTTTATTTAAATAAATTAAAATATTCGTCGTTTTGGATGAAAAACTTGTGGGGTCGGGGGATATCCCGTCAGGAAGTATGTTCTTTAGTCTTTTTTGACTCCGAATGTAATTTGTATGGAGTTTTCGGCTTCAGCACCTTCGAAAATCTTGAAAACGACACCCATGATGAAAGCTTTGAAAATTTTTGCAACTGCCACTTTTTATTTTGACCTCACAATCGGCTTCAGCACCCTTGTTTACCCTTACCACAAGCTATATTAAAGAATTTCGTTCCAAAAATGGACGACACTTGCATAATTTAATTATCACATTGAAAACAGATGTTCATATAACTTTTTATTGAATAATCATCCGCCATCTTGAATTCTTGTAAATGAATACATATTCATAATCATCACTACCTTCATAATTTCCAAAAGAATTTAAGTTATTTATTTCTAAACCAAATTCGGTAATAAGTTTGGTACTCATACTTTTGGCCCGAAAAGTATCAAAATTTTTCAACCACAGTACGCACTTTACACACAGTACAGCACGGCACTCACTTTATTATTATTTTGATCGTATTTATTTCGTACAAAAAAGCAATACGCCCGTGCTTCCTAGGGCGCCTCTGAGCGCGGAATGACAAGCCGCGAGTAGAAAATGTATGAAGAAATTTGAGAGCGTTGTTTATATTTCTCGTAAATAAAAAAGTTATGTATTTAATTACAAAATATTTAGGCAAAACGTAGAAGATTATATTAGCCACAATTTCTTGTCATTTTGAAGTTAAAATATGCAGTTGATCTCACTATACAAGAACCTTTTCAGACCCGATTATTTTTCATTTTCTACGATTATTGCGGTGGGGAAAACGTATTTTTGTGAAAATATTGTATGGGACTATACAATTATTATGGTTTCATCACGGAGATGATTAAATTATCTTTAATTTAAACCATAATTGACCTCGCAATTGTGATTCCTCTTGATTTATTTGGTACCGGAAAACCACCGATATTTGTAGAAAAATGTTATAGCAGTGTCGCGCGCGCATCCACCGACGTTGCACGCGGGTCCTTACGCGGTACTGTGCGCGTTTTGCTACAATGGCGAGTACGATACAATGTGTGTCTTGTAAAATTGTGATCGATGAACTATTGTCATACGTGCAAAATAAAGTATCATTGGTTGATGAAGCGAGCTTAGTTCGAATACTATCGTCTACTTTTACTACCGATGAAATTGAAAAATCAAAAACGTTACTCTTTGAATTGGTTCCCAGTGACTTGCTAAAAATGGTGCGTAAAGGAAAGGGCAAAGAGAATCGAGTGCTAAACGACATAATTAGTGTAATTAAAGTGACCGATCCTACCCGATTACCGATATTTGTGGCGCGGGACCTGTCCAAGTTACCACCCATAACTTTTGAACATCTGGACGTTTCGAAACTTCTTAAGGACCTCTTGGTAATACAGACTGAAATGCAGGAAGTTAAGTCTTCACACGTAACACAACACCAGCTGGAAGATCTGAGAAAAGACATTCAAAACACTCAACTGTCGTTTACCAATGTGAACGTTGAACGGGCCGTTCTCCCCCGTGATGAGGAGTCGTCAAATGGGTCACACCTTAATGAGAGTGAGATGCTGTTTTCGACAAATGAGGATAATAATATTAGTGAAAAAACTAGTATTAACAAACGTTGTGTCGACGGTAGCAGTGAATCTATGCACCAAAAACCTGATCGTTTTGTGTCAAATAATAAACCTAGCGAAGTTTGCCGCGGTGCGGGTAGGGCTGCAGAGTCGCGGCGAGAGGTCAATGATCGCTCACCTCTCAGTGATAACGAGCCGACCGATCAGCTGTGTAATGCGCCGCCGCCGTTAAGACAAACTTATGCGACCACTTTAAAAGACTCCGATGGGTTTACGACAGTACAGTACAGGAAGCAAAAGTCTAAGAATCGTCTTATGGGCAAGATGGGTTCAGTTGTAGTCGCATCTGAAGAAAAGTTTAAAGTCGCTGATAGACTAGTACCGATGTTCATTACAAACGTAGATAAGAACGCCGTTGATTCGGATATAGTTAATTATATTAAGAATAAAACGGGCGAAACGGTCAAGCTGGAAAAAATATCCATTAAGAGACAATGTGAACATGATGCCTACAAGTTCTTTGTTTCGCAGTCTAGATTACTTGTGTTTCTCGACGACAAATTATGGCCACAAGGAGTTATCTTTCGTCGTTTTGTGCATTTTAAGCCAAAGCGGATTAGTGACGTCACTGGTGACGGAACCGGCGCAGCAACTCAACGTTAATGGATACACAGGTACATAAGTTAGTTTCTTTCAATTGTAAGAATGTGAAGAGATCCATGCAATGTATACGTAATTTATGTCAAGTGTCAGACATAATAGCGTTACAGGAAACATGGCTATTGCCGGAGGAAATCTCGTTCTTAAACACAGTTAGTGACGAGTTTAACTGTACCGGAGTATCTGCAGTATACACGTCGACGGGTATGCTACGTGGAAGGCCACACGGAGGTGTGGCCCTGTTGTGGAGACGGAGCATATTTCACGACGTTAGTGTTATACAGTGTGCCAACCCACGGCTATGTGCAATTAAAATAGTGCTAAATAACAAATCACTACTAGTGTTCAGTGTTTACATGCCCACGGATTTATATACTAACTTGTCGTGTTTTACGGACATTCTTAGTTCGATAAGTGCGATAATTGAAAACTCTAATGTAAGTTTACGTTTATATTCTCGGCGATTATAATGCGCATCCATCGGAGTTGTTTTTCGATGAATTATTAGAATTTTGTAAGGACCAAGAATGGACCTGTGTTGATACTAAGATCTTAGGGTTGTGTACAAACACACACACTTTTCTCATTGAGTCGCATGGCTCCAAGCGTTGGCATGATCATTGTGTAGTGACTAAGTCTGCTGTACAGTCTGTTATTAATGCTTATGTTTTATATGATGTGTTGTGGTCGGATCATTTTCGCTTGTAATGGAATGTAATCTAAATGTGATAACGCCAATGCGTTCCGACATGAATGTACCACAAAACAAAGTTTTATGGAGTGAGAGGAATTTGGAACAAATACGAGTGTACATGAAAGAATGTAATGATAGACTGAAATTAATTGATTTTCCATCAGAATTACATTTTTGTTGTGATAACACCTGTAACATTGGTAGCCACAGTAAAGTTATTGACACATTGTACGGTGATATTGTTCAGGCCTTGTGTTGGGCTGCGGTTGTTGGCAGAGAAACAAGTAGGCCTTTGTCAAGAAGAAAAGTGATAGGCTGGAATAAACACGTGGCGGGGGCGACAGGGAGGCCCGGAATAAATTTATGCTATGGGTTTGGTTTGACAAACCTGCTTCCGGTAATATCTATGACCAAATGTGTGAGGCTAGGAAAGTCTTTAAGTCGCGTTTGAAATGGTGTCAGGACAGACAAGACCAAATTAAGATGGACATTCTAACCTCACATCATTCGAAACGCGATTTCCGTGGTTTTTGGAAAAGCACCAATAAATTGCACAGCAAGCCGAGTCTCCCTGTGTGCGTCGGTGGCGTAAGTCAACCTAAGGAGATTTCCAACCTTTTTAAGCAACACTTTATTGTGAAGTCTCCACTAGGATCTTCTCAGTTGGTGCTGAATGTTGAGCCTGGCAAGGAACTGGGACTAAAGTGCAGGTCCAAAGAGATTGGGCAAATAATAAAATCCATGTCACGTGGCAAGTCTCCTGGCCATGACGGGCTCAGCATTGAGCACCTCAAATATAATAATAATATTCCACAACTATCACACAACGCCATCTAGTCCCAAGCTAAGCAGAGCTTGTGTTATGGGTACTAGACAACTGATAAACATACTTATATATTTCTAAATACATACATATTATAGATAAATTACACCCCAAATATGCTGGTCCCCATCTACCCAGAGTTCTGGCCATGTTGTATAGTTTTTGTGTGTCACATGGTTATATGCCAGTACTACACTAGTAGTACTAGTACTAGTAGTATACTATGTGCCAGTGCCGCGTTCCAATGCGGACGTGTTTGCATATTTAGTGTATCGACTAGCGCGGCGCAAGCTGTCGCTCGTAATTTTATCGCCATGAGTAGTACACTAGTGGTGAATGAGCTGCTGGCGTTCCTGCAGCAGAAGCTGGATGTCATGGACGAAGTGTCCGCTGTCCAAATCTGCGCAACGAACTTCAGCGAGGAGGATATAGCTGCTGCTAAGCTGTTGTTATTCGACGTGCTTAACAAGCGCGACCAGATGGTGTCCCGCCGGCGTGACGGGACTAAGAGAAGCCTGCAAGATATTATCACGCTGTTCAAGGAGACTGACCCGGACGACGTGCCTACGTTTGTGGCGAAGGAGCTGCACAAGCTTCCTCCTGTCACTTTCGACCACGTCGATGTAACGAGTCTTCTGAAGGACATTGTCTTTCTGAAGGCCCGCCTCGCTGATGTTCTAGTGAAATTAGAGGCATCCCAGAACACTGTCGCCGATTTGCGCAAAGAATTCAGCGAGTTGCGAAATAGTGTGACGGTATCTAGGTCATCAGTCGATGCGTCAAACGTAAACATGTGTCGCGGAGCCGGCCTCGATGTATCGTCGTCAAATTCCGCGTCAGCAGTTTCGTCGCCAGCGCATCCGTCGTTTGCTGAGCTTGCAGAACGCCCTGCCCGCGTGCCTCGCAGCCCCGCGCCCGTCAAAGCGGCTCCTCCACGCACCGCCGCCCGAGCCCCTCGCCCCGTCCCGCTGCCAGTGACTGCAGCCTTGACGAAACCCTCACAAAAGGATTTCGCTAGCGTCACTGCCAGTGCTCCAGGCATTACAACTAAGCCTAAGCCAGATAATGAGGGTTTCGTGACGGTGCAAAGGAGGAAGCGCCGTTCGCGAACGAACAAGAACCGCTGCAGGAAAGCTACTGCGAAGTCCGATGTCAGCTTGCGCGCTGCAAAGCCGAACACTCCGGTGTACATTTCTCGCCTACACTACACCACTAAGGCGGAAGACATCGTGGAGTACGTACGCCAGAAGACGAAGTACATGCCGAGGGTGCAGTTACTGGAGTCACACCGCAACGTCAACTTCAAGGCGTTTGTGGTGCGTGTACCGGATTGTTATCTGCCCATCGTCATGGACGAAGACTTTTGGCCACTGGACGTGGTGTTCCGTCGCTTCCGCGGACAAGTGCCACAGGACAGCTCACGGACAAGCTAGTGAAGTGTTACTAACATAGTTTAAGGAACTATTTCATTAACACAAGATTTGTATAATACCTATGTATGTTATTTTGTAAGGTATGTGTCTATGGGTCATTGTCACCTGAAAATAAATGTTTTATTATTATTTATTATATGCCTGGGGAGATGATGCGGACTGTAGTAGTGCCGAAAAATAAATCTGGTGATCTTGCTGACAGAAATAACTATAGGCCTATCTCATTAGCAACTGTTATATCTAAGGTGTTTGACAGTGTGCTTAATAGACAATTAAATAAGTATATAACACCACATGATAACCAGTTCGGGTTCAGACCTGGACTATCAACGGAAAGCGCTGTGTTGTCTTTTAAGCATGCTGTCACATACTACACTGACCGCAGCACTCCCATATACACCTGCTTCCTGGATCTGTCCAAAGCATTTGACCTGGTTTCTTATGATATCCTGTGGGATAAACTCAAAGAAGCTCATGTTCCACCTGTAATAATCAACATCTTTAATTATTGGCATAGGAACCAGGTCAACAATGTGCGATGGGCTGGGGCTTTGTCTGATCCGTATCAATCAAAAAAAAAAAACAAAAGTCATTTATTTAAACTAGGCTGAGAGTCAGCACTTTTTGAACGTCAAAGTTACATGAGACAGTCCCCCCAAAACGCCCGCCCTTCGACACTTCCTAGTGCTTTAGCTGGGAAGAAGAAGTGGCGGAACAAACTCCCCAGCAGCACAGCTGTCTGTTAAGTTACAAGAACTTGATTCTATACAGTATTGTGTAAGTTATTAATATTATAAAACAAAACATATATTATTCGCCATATGTCAGCTAGCACACGCCAATATACCAACAAAACATTGAAAACTAAACTCAAGCTGAAATAAATAATAAAACAAAATCGAAAACAGAACTTAAAACCTTAATAAAGCCTCCAGGCATAAAGGGCGTGCCCGCTTACATATACGATGCAAATGATACATATACACAATAAATGAAATGAAAAGAAAATAAAAATAAACTAACAAAAGCAGTTAAATAAAAACAAAAAAAAAAAACAAATATATGAACTACCCATATAAACTTTCAGTAGGAAGACTAATTCTGGATTGAAAGAACATAAACATTGTCTTGAGTTGATCACAGCGACCAACTATTCTTATCGTTTAAGTAGTCGTTGATAGAATAGTATGCCTTTGAACAAAGGTTGGATTTTACTTTAGCTTTAAACTCATTAAATTGCAAATCTAGCAAAGTATGGGTTGGAATGCGGGGTGAGACAGGTGGGTTTGAGCTCACCAACGCTGTTTAACCTATATGTCGACGGGTTGATTGGCAGGCTCAGCAGCGTCAAGGTCGGTTGCCATATAGATGGGGTCTGCGTTAATAATATCAGCTACGCAGACGACATGGTTCTGCTGAGTGCGTCAATCTGTGGCCTCAGAAAACTTGTGGCCATTTGTGAGGAGTATGCTGACTCACATGGGTTAACGTACAATTATAAGAAGAGTGAGGTCATGGTCTTTGGGTCTGGGGGTAGGTATCCTGCTTACGTACCACCAGTATACCTTAAGGGTATGCCATTAGAGAGGGCATACAAGTTCAAATATCTTGGTCACATACTTACCCCTGACCTCAGGGACGATGACGATATTGATCGGGCGCGGAGGGCCTTGTCGGTTAGAGCAAACATGTTGGCCCGCAGGTTTGCTCGTTGTTCAGTGAACGTTAAAATTACTCTTTTCAGAGCGCACTGCACTGCACTGCTCTGCTTGTGGGCTAGATATACTCAAAAATCGTACAATGCCCTCCGCGTGTAATACAACAACGCATTCAGGGTGCTGTTGGGGCTGCCCCGCTACTGCAGCGCATCAGGGATGTTCGCAGACGCACGTGTGGATTGTTTCTTTGCCACGATGCGTAAGCGCTGTACGTCCCTGGTGCGTGGGGTGTGGGGCAGCGACAACAGTATCCTGTCTTTAATCTCGAGCAGGCTAGACTGTCCGTACGTGAATCGCTGCTGCGCCATTTCCCATGGAATGGTACAGCCGCGGTGACGCGTCGGACAGTGCTGCCGCTATATATGTAAGGATGTATGTTTAAATTTACCTCAGTTACTAACATAGAATAAGTATACTAACAATTTGAGTCATAGTTACTTTAAATAAAATTTGAATTAATTAATAGCGTCCTTAAGAGTCAGTAAATTATGTGTAAGCTATCTCATAGCAACTCGCAAGACTGACTCTGCCTGACGCTGAGTTTCGTTCCAGTCACTGCTACGAATCAGGATAACAGTGTTATTAGAGCAAGCAATTACGTTTGAGTTTCTTAGATCAAGTTTACAGAGGTCTTTAATGTAAACCAGGAAAAGGGTACGTCCTAAGACACTACCTTGCGGAACTCCATAAGTGAGAAATGTTTCCTTACTGGTGTGGTTGCCTATCCTGATGATTTGCGAGCGACCACTAAGGTAACTCTTAACACATTGAACGCCGTGGTGGTCACCGGTGACCACCGCTATACTTTCCATATGGGCTGACGCCAATTTGCGATTTCAACAAATTTTACACATAAAATTTTATTGGCTCATATGGTTCAAAATAGCCAAAAACCTCAATAGTTTTGTACCGGCACTGTGTCCTCCAGCGAGAAAATTGAGTTCAAACTAGTCCGTCGCGCGGTCACCGGTGAGTCCCACGGCCTGAACGGGTAGTATTGCTGTCGCTCACCGGTGAGCCCCACGGCCCAAACGGAACAACCACTAAATTTGAGTCGGCGTTTAATGTGTTAAACAAACTAAGCGGTAGGCCCCTTATACCAACCCTTTCTAGTTAACTGAGGAGAAAGAGGATAGAGACAGTGTCAAAAGCTTTAAAAAGATCAAGGAAGATAGCTATAGATGTAACCTTGTTGTTTAGAGTTCATAAACAAATGAGCGCCACGATGCACGTGAGGACGCTTGCCGGAAACTACTGGCCGGCTACTTACAGATTGTTTTAAACGCTCTGCAATACTCTTTTGCCTCCCAGGGCAACAACCCGGCGGCGGCGTGGGTGGCGCGCGAGCAGCAGGCGCGCGCGCAGGCGGCGGCGCTGGCGGCCGCGCGCGACCACGAGCCCGCCGTGCGCGCCGCCAGGGATGCCGCGCACTACCTGAGCGCGCAGCTCGCCGACCAGCACGACCAGCTACTGCAGTAAGTACACACCTACACACTATTAGCGCGCGCGCAGGCGGCGGCGCTGGCGGCCGCGCGCGACCACGAGCCCGCCGTGCGCGCCGCCAGGGATGCCGCGCACTACCTGAGCGCGCAGCTCGCCGACCAGCACGACCAGCTACTGCAGTAAGTACACACCTACACACTATTAGCGCGCGCGCAGGCGGCGGCGCTGGCGGCCGCGCGCGACCACGAGCCCGCCGTGCGCGCCGCCAGGGATGCCGCGCACTACCTGAGCGCGCAGCTCGCCGACCAGCACGACCAGCTACTGCAGTAAGTACACACCTACACACTATTAGCGCGCGCGCAGGCGGCGGCGCTGGCGGCCGCGCGCGACCACGAGCCCGCCGTGCGCGCCGCCAGGGATGCCGCGCACTACCTGAGCGCGCAGCTCGCCGACCAGCACGACCAGCTACTGCAGTAAGTACACACCTACACACTATTAGCGCGCGCGCAGGCGGCGGCGCTGGCGGCCGCGCGCGACCACGAGCCCGCCGTGCGCGCCGCCAGGGATGCCGCGCACTACCTGAGCGCGCAGCTCGCCGACCAGCACGACCAGCTACTGCAGTAAGTACACACCTACACACTATTAGCGCGCGCGCAGGCGGCGGCGCTGGCGGCCGCGCGCGACCACGAGCCCGCCGTGCGCGCCGCCAGGGATGCCGCGCACTACCTGAGCGCGCAGCTCGCCGACCAGCACGACCAGCTACTGCAGTAAGTACACACCTACACACTATTAGCGCGCGCGCAGGCGGCGGCGCTGGCGGCCGCGCGCGACCACGAGCCCGCCGTGCGCGCCGCCAGGGATGCCGCGCACTACCTGAGCGCGCAGCTCGCCGACCAGCACGACCAGCTACTGCAGTAAGTACACACCTACACACTATTAGCGCGCGCGCAGGCGGCGGCGCTGGCGGCCGCGCGCGACCACGAGCCCGCCGTGCGCGCCGCCAGGGATGCCGCGCACTACCTGAGCGCGCAGCTCGCCGACCAGCACGACCAGCTACTGCAGTAAGTACACACCTACACACTATGGCTTTCGGATGTCTATGGTTTCCTTTTTTGTCTGTTTTAATTAGCTGTAAGTCCTCCATGTAATAAATAAATAAACTATTACCTTGCTATCACCCTTTTTTTTACGCCTGGGAAATTATCAGATGACGTCTCCTGCTCTGGGGAGCGGGAGGGCGTGTCAAATTTTTATTGACTAAAACCCAACCGTATTCTTTCAATTGCCTATATACCAAGGCCACAGTAATTCTTTCGAACAAATTTCTCGACCCTAGCAGGCATCGGTCCTAGCGGACCTCTTCAATACTACTGACATTTCTTTGAGGCGCGCGTGGAACACTATGCGCCGTCGACCCGAGCCTGGTCCTTACCGGGCGGCGTACTACCTATTGCTCTTCGCCCACAAGCCCGCGCCTACGGTAGTACCATCACAGCCCGCGCTCACACCCATAAACAGTGCCGATACTTGTTGGAAAAACATCTAAACAAATATTGTGTACTAGCTTCTGCCCGCGACTTCGTCCGCGTTAAATTTGTTGTTCCCCGAGCTTTCCCGTCGCGTCGAATCGCCTACCCGTTCGATTTTCCCCGTTTTTGCAACATTTTTCATTACTGCTCCGCTCCTTTTGGCTATAACGTGATGTTATATAGCCTTCCTCAATAAATAGGCTACCCAACACAAAAATATTTTTTCAATTCGGACTAGTAGTTCCTGAGATTAGTGCATTCAATCAAACAAACAAACAAATAAACTCTTCAGCTTTATAATATTATATATCCGTACCAGGCGTGAATAGGTTGATAAGTCGATTGTCGAAGGATTGTTTTATTCATAGGGTAAATAAATGACTAAGTCAATGGGTTGGTTTTTTCGCACATAGCAAACATGTGAAAACTCAAAGCAAATGAATTACATTCAGATAAAAAAATATTTAATAACATAAAATCAGAACTTACAGGGCAGCCATTTTTAAGTTGAAGTTTTACTTCAACTTAAAAATAGCTGCCCTGAAAATGGTGCATTTTCGATTTTTTAAGTTATTCACGCCTGTTACGGATATAGAATAGATGTCAAGTTGTCAACAACTGGAGTTTACTCCTTACGAACGGTTATAAAATAAATAGATTTATAAACATAATATAACGCATAACGTTACGTAACGGAGAAAGTTTGATTTGACTCCCCATAAATTATAAACTGTCATACCGGGCTTAATCATTTCAGCCATAAGACGTCCACTGCTGGACTCAGGCCTCCCCCAATTTGGGGGGCTTTGCCATAATCGCCACGCTTGGCAGGCGGGTTGGCGATCGCAGTATGGTGGTACAATGCATAGAGAATGGGTACAATGCATAGAGAACGATTGATACCGGGCTTAAACCTCAAAATCTATTTTGAAGGAGTAAACTCCAAAAAGAAAAATAAAAGATTAGAAAAAAAATTTAAATCAGATCAGTAGTACCATAGATAACCTCTTCCCTAAAAAAATTCAAATCAAATCAATTTATTTCGGGCTACAAAGACCCATATCATAAATACCTTACAGACAAACATAAATACAAATAAAAAAAATGTTAACATAAAACTATTGACCATGACATTCTAGATGGTACGACTAGCAACTGAGATAATATTATGTTTCTAGACTATACAATAACTGGCCGACCGATGCAAGCGGACGGAAACTGACCATCACCGCGAGCAAGTCCAACGCCAACAACAGACATGGTAAGTTACACCATACTCTTGATCATCTTTACAGTGTTCATCAATTCAGCAGAAAGGCGTCCACTGCTGTGCACAAACAGCAGCTCCTGCAGGCTTAGAATGAGAACCGTAGTGAAGCGTTTTGTCGACAGAAGAATTGACAGAGTTTTACAAAATCAAATGTGAACAGAATTTTCTTCTCTACCGCAGACAACCGTCTATAACGTCCCGTGATATGCAACAAATCATATTATATCTGTATTGACAAACGGTGGCAACTTAGCATATGACGAAGTACAATTTTTTTTAAATATGTGTTCATAAATGTGAGTTTTCAAATTTAATTGCAACAATTAAGCCCAAAAAAATCGGGCTGTTTCAGATTCTTGTGTATCTTTGAAAAAAGTAAAATGAAAAAAACTATGGAATTTTTTTATGAATTACGGAACTTTTCTCGTTGTCTGAAATGCAATGTTTGTTTTACTAAGATTAATTTTCAAATTATTATTTAGTAATAATTATAGATTTAATGAATCACTAGAATCAGAATGATAGTTAATAAAATTTTGAGGTGCTAGTACTGTCGCTAGCGAACACTGACATGGGTTCCTTAGTTGCATTTGGTAGATCATTCATGTATCGTATGAACAATCGGGGGCCGAGTACACTTCCCTGGGGAACACCATATGTGATGAATCGCTTAACAGAGAAGAAAATCTGTTCCGTTTTATTTTTAGTATCAAACTTAAATATTTTGGTTAATAATATATAATATAATTTTATCAAATCAAGGACATTACCTCTTATACGATAGGCCTCAAGTTTTTCTAGCAAAATCTTGTGGTCTACATAATCGAATGCCTGTGACATGTCAAAATAAATAATATAAACTGGTAATGGTATTTGGCAACTTGTGAAGAAACTACGTAAAAAAAAGAGTCATAAACTCCCAAGTTGATGTTTAAATTTTCGTGTACCCACGACAGACAGACAGCCATTTCTATTATACACTAGAGTGAAAGTAGAAAGCCTTAAGCTAAGTTTACAGGGTTAGTAAAAATCTCGATTATTGCGGTCATACACATTTAATTTTTTAACCCTCCGCCAACCGTGTGTTTCGTATTTCGTTTCGTTTCGTCTCGTACTCACTGACGTTACAATGGCTATTGACGCGCTTGCGCCTGTGAGGTGTGCGCGAGTGTAAGTTTTTTTACAGAGGGGTTCGAGGGCCCTTCCTTTTCTCCTTCCAAAGATATGCATCAGGTCCAAACTTGGCACGGACGATATCATCTGGTACGGTTGGCGGAGGGTTAAATTCCTTGAAGTAATATTTTAACCGGTGTAGGCTTAGAAGAAATAACCGAATAAAAATAATAAAGTTTATTTGAAAAATATAATATTTCAATAAAAATATTGGCCGTTTTCTTTATAAACGTAATCAAATAGGCGACGTTTCAGGCAATTGTGTAAGTGATTCAAGTAAAACATTGTCTTGTTAAAGCAAGCAGAACCGATGTCGATGGTGACACATATAGAATGGATACAAGATATTATAGTTATTTTGCTAAAAATGCGATGGCAAAACCATAATTATTTCTTTTTGTACTAATACGTTGAAGTCGCGCAAAGGATTGTCTTTTATTCCTGTAGTGCTATCTTGTAAAAATCTCACCGTGAAAACTTAGGTGAAGTTAGCTATAAACAGTGTCAATCCCTATCAGATGGAATGAAAGCTCACTTCAAACTCACTACATTTAAGTTGTCACGGTGAGATTTTTACAGAATAGACCGGAGGTTCCTTGAATGAATTTGCAAGATTAACTCTTATAACTATTGTGCAATCATTTGTAATTTTTCTGTGTTCATAGATCCACCCTATCGCTTTGGGATACCTTGTAATAATAATTTGTGGCGGTGAATAAATGAAATGTATGGTTGATAATAAATTACAAAATTTTATGTTGTGAAAATTGAGGTAATAAAGTACACTATAGCGTCAGGTTAAAATAAACCCTGTAATGATAGGTGTAAGAGGGATAAATAAATGAATGTTGTGACAGGAGGAGAGCGCAACGCCGTGGGCGCGGGCGTGTGGAAGCGCGTGCGGCTGAAGTTGGAGGGACGCGACGACTCGCAGACCACGCGGCGGTACACGCTGCACGACCAAGTGAGTACTACAGTGCAACTGTCACGTCAGCGACGTGGTTCCAGTTCAGTGCGAGTGTGCTCGGACGAGTGACTAATGTTGTTGTGCGGCCGCAGGTGGACCACATGATCAAGGAAGCAGTTTGCTCCGGGAACCTGTGCATGATGTACGAGGGCTGGATGGCGTGGGTCTGAGGTCCCCGCCAGCGTCCGGCCCGCGCGCCCGGACTGGAGCCGACCCCGCGCCCCCGGGCCCCACGGACCCGCGGGCCCCGCGCCCCCGGGCCCCACGGCCCCGCGGGCCCCACGCGCCTCGCGCCCGCACGCGCCCGCCACCGCGAGATACGCTCGCGACGCAGCGCTGCCGCACCGCGAAACGATTCGTTTAAACCTCACTTTCGGTACCACGTTTTTTTACTAGTTTTATCTTTTTTGTTCGTGTTCGTATGTAGCGCAGCGCGTCTGTGACGTCGCGCGCCGTCGGGCCGAGCATTAGGGTTAGATATCGGCGTCCGCAGCTGCGGCTCAGGCCAGCGAGCCCAGCGCGGAGCCGCACCAGCTGCCGCACCGGCGCCGAGGCCGAGGGGCGCCGCGTCTCTGCCACAACTATACACTCGGCGTAGTTTTAGGACCGGTCTGCCACGAGTGCAGACCGGTGGCGCTATGTAGAACTAATCGTGACTCGTGTGTCACTGAAGGTGTCGCCCTCTGTATCGACGTATTATTGTATTGTATCAGAAATATGACGCAGTCTATAAACGTATGTAGTATATATTTCCAGAAAAATAGATATTACACAAAATAAAATACCAACCTGGTGTTATTTTCAAGTAAACTTAAGTAAATGTTCTTTATAATATCCGTACTATTACTGTGTTTATTTCTCTAAACATCTTGGAGTCGAGGCGACGAAATTAAAAATGTATGTGACATCTTTGGCGTACAAAATTTATTTGTATCTCATCTATGATAATTTTTATATAAAAACTTATAAAAATACAAAAAAATATAAGTACTAATAATAACGACACGAACTGTGCAGAATCGGTATACTGTTTTATTAATTTTTCTTCTCTAGATACTATTTGAAAGTCATCTGAAGTAGTGCATTACAGTTCCATTGAACAATAATATTGTAGCAGTTTCACAATATATCCATTGGTATTATAATAACTAGATTTATATTCCATTTAATAGGCCATTAACATAGAAAACTGAATACATAGTTGAATTCTGCACGTTACTCTGTAGCTCTCATCATATTAGGAGGTATTCATGTTACACATACATTTATAACTAAACTTCGATATATTCTAACACATAAATGTATCTTAATGTAGGCATTAATTTAGTTGTACTCATTTCCTGTAAAACTATCGCTAAAGGTCTATTTATAAGGTTGTTCAAACAAAAATTATGAATAAGGCGCCACGTACACTGACTGTTGTATTATCGTTTTCGTCATGGGAGCACTCAGTGTAGTAATAGCGAGTTGACTTGTTTAATGTCGCACGAAAAGACTACTAATCCATAATGTGATACCAAACTGTTATACTACAGTTTGATAAGAGCCACAATCGATCTGTGCTGGTGGTTATATCAACTCACTATTACTGTGTGAAGAAACATCACAACGGAACGATCACTCGTCGGCGTATCTACGACTGGTGACAACTCGCCACGCATCCGTGACGAGTAGTCGCGACTCGGAACAGCACGCCGGCGAAGGCTACAATACGCTGTACGTTTTTTGTCTAATACTGGCATATTACTTCATTCGGCATATTTATCAAAATATTCACGTTACTCGCTTATTACAGAATATATCCTATTCTTGTTGAAATACAATTCATTTGGTATCAACATAACGTGAATATTTGCACAAATACGCCAAGTGGAGTGCCAGCAAAATACCTACGCGGACACGTTTTCTGTCACTAACACCTGGCGTGCACGTCGCAATACACGAAGGAATTCTAACGTTGTAAGGTGCCTTCGCACCTAGTGTAAGTCCAATGTAGGCTTCTGACGAGCGTATACGTAGCCTAGATTTAATACTGTACTGCAGTATATACGCAACATCTACGTGGCGTCTACGCGGCGTCAACATCTAAGCTTTTGTCAATTCTACGCTCAGTCCGAAGACACACGGCAGAGCCAGACAAGCGTAGCTCAGCGTTATTTACGCCCCTCAAGCTGAGTCGCCGATATTACGTTGCATTTGGTTTAATATCACACTGCGATTTGTGTCATACTTGACGCATAATATTCTCTCGCAGAATGATCAAATTGTGTCTTACGTTAAAAACCGCGACTCATTTTGAGCAACCCAAATTACGCTTACCTGGCTCCACCCTCGTATACTGTCTCTCGCAATACTGCGGTAAAGATGTGCTCGTAGCGCAACTATTACGATATACTCGCCCGTGTACGTGGCGACTTACACATAAACCGGCGAAGGGACGACACATGTTTGTACGGAATGGCCCTCGCTGCCGCAATCGTTATTAATTTAAGATTCACAATATTTATTCGCACAAATGTTCAAAGTAATTTATAAAAAAATATATATAAATACTTGAATGAAAAAAAAAAGAATTCATAATAATAATCCCAAGAGTGACATTGTGATTAGAATAAGAATTTTATTTAGCAGACCAAAGTGACATTTAGATAATTTCAGCCCTTGTGAAGCAAGTTTCAATTTACTGGGAGTTTTAATAGTCATAAAAGTTACAGTGTCTCAGTTTTTATAATTATTATTTGCTCTAGTGCCGGCCGTTCCGTGCATAAAAGTGTAGTCCCTTAGAGAACGTTGACATATTAAACAAAAACTATTTCGATTTACTAGCATCTCTTATGTCCGGCTGTGGCCGTTTTTAGACGCATATTATGATGATTAAAATCTTAATCTATTTCATATAACAGATTGAACGTAAAATGTTATTTTCTCTGTAATCTGTAGGTGCTCCTCTATTCTGAATACAATTAAAAAATAAAACATTTAAAAATAAAAACATTTCGATATAAAAAAAATATTTATCCTAGACATTTAAAAAAATCGAACGTAAAATGTTAATGTTAATTAATATTCTCTGTAGTCAGTAGGTCCATTCTGAATAAAATAAAAAACATTTCGATTTAAAAAAAAAAAAATCGTACACATTGAAATATTTATGGTTTTCCAAAGGCAGTGACAGGTCTACAGATATAGTAAAAAAAAAATACTGTTCCCTGAAATTAATGGTGTTTGAAAATTCTCTGAAAAATGTTCCCTCAACAGTCCTTTTACAGGAGATGAGTACATAGTATAATATTATATATCGCGTACCGCATTATGTAACCATCACGCGCGCGTGTGTGAGAGTTCGCACTTCGCACGTCCCTACGACGTCGTGCGCGTGTTCGCACGTCTCTAGGACGTGGTGTGCTTGTTACGAGGTTGCATTCCATACTTTTAATACCTTACCATCCAGATTTAGACCACTTTGACCCTTTCGAGTCGTACCGACTCCCAAGAGAGCCTCAAACTAAAGATAATTGTGCCTCATTAGTGGAGGATTGATAGGTTTACGAATTAAATGTTAGCTTACCCTCACCAAGACATCGGCAACACTCCAAAAACGGGCTATTTAAAGGAGATGCCGTATATTGTGTTATACGGCCCAATAGATAATAGATAAGGCGATAATATTATGTAACATGTAGCGGCATACTAATTGTTTCCAGCGACTGCTGTTTCTTAGAAAACAATAGCTCATAGAAATAATATTGGATGTTAAATAAGATGAATGTTGTGTAGCCCAAGCGTTGTCTGTAAACTAAAGCATATAGTAGACCTCCTCCCCATTTAATGTATTTCCCTGTAACACGAAGTTTTGGTCTAAATCGTCAGAATGCATCCATCGTATGTTTGACTGTATCGCTTCATATTTAAATAAATGGTGTATGTAGAGCAGATGATGTTTTATTTCAAATTATCCCCTATTCACTTAAATATAATGAGAGTAAAGCTCAGGAATCTATGTAAATAGAACGGCTTCTTTCCACAGAACGAAAACCAACGGGTCCATGTACAAGTTTGTTTAGACGGATGTTTTGCTTCTGAACTTCCGCACTAGTTACGGGCGCAGTGCGCAGACGTTGAAATATACGCCGTGTGTATAAATAGGCCAGGTTAACCATCGGCCACAGTATTTTTTCTTATGAAGCGCCGCGCGCTTTAGTTGTGGTACACGCCGTGAAAGTTTGTGTAAGTGCAAGAGCAATTGGTACCGTCTTGAGCACTGGCGAAGTCATTATTATTATTATCCTTTATTCCATTATAGAAACATATAAATTATATTTTTAAATATTAAAATAACAAAAATTATAAAAATATAAAAAATAGTAGCCCACCGGTATCAGGAACAGGGTCCAAGCTACCGGCGGCGGTCAGAGCTCCAGAGAGAGGAACCTCCTGACAATTCGAGCCGTGTCCAGAAGTACCGCTTTCTGAATCAAACCCTTGATCCAACTGCCCAACGAGAGCCTCTTCAGGTGTTGGTCGAGGCTCTTGGCTATCAAACCATTGGCTGTTATGACTATCGGCACAATGATCGCTGAGTCCACATCCCACATGTCGACAACCTCGCGAGCCAAGTCAAGATACTTGATTTGTTTATCTTTCTCGGCTTACACGAGGTTCTCGTCATGCGGGACCGTTATGTCAACAATCATTGTGCGCCGTTCTAGTCGATCCACCACCACGATGTCAGGCTTATTGGCAACAACAGTCCTGTCAGTGACGATGGATCGATCCCAGTACAATGTGATATGGCCATTTTCAAGAACTGGGTCGGGCACATCCCTGTAGTACGGCACTTCTGATTCCACAAGGTTGTATTTCAGAGCAAGTTGCTGGTGGATAATCCTGGCTACAAGATTGTGTCTATGCAAGTACTCTTCGTTAGCTAGACGAGAACACCCGGAGATAATGTATCTAATTGATTCCCCCGGACGGTGGCATGCCCGACAGATGTCCACCGTGCCGTCTTTCACAATAAATCTCCGGTAGTTGTTCGTCAACATAACTTCGTCCATAATTGCACAGACAAAACCTTCGGTTTCCCCAAACAGATCATCGAAACGCAGCCAGGCTACGGACGCTTGAAAATCTACGTCGAGTCCGTGTAGGGCCCGGAAAAAGCGCCCGTGGAGCTCCTTACTTTGCCATACCTCCATGCGGTCATTAGTGTCAAGTACTACAGGCTTGCGCCAGTTCTTGTTAGCCAAGGAGAGCGGGGTGAGGCCCTTGTCCACAGCGACCACATCTCGATGCATCCCCACGTCGGCTTCCAGGAAATATTCCCTGAGACTGCATATCTCGCGATTGTGGAGAGTCTTAGCGTTTAAAAAGCCTCGACCTCCACACTTTCGCGGGATATACAGCCTCATAACCGCTGACCGTGGGTGATGCATTCGATATGCAGTCAGCAGCGTACGGACCCTCCTATCCAGGGCGTCGAGTTCGGTCTGAGTCCATTTGAGTATGCCGAAAGAGTACATCAAAACCGGCATGACCCAACCGTTGAAGGCGCGCACCTTGTTTCCGCCGGAGAGATGACTATTAAATACTTTCTTCAGGCGGCCAAAGAAGCGCTCCTTCAGCGATTGCTTCATGTCAGTAACATTGATTCCCAAAGCTTCCGACATACCCAAATACTTATAGGTTTCGGATGTGGAGAGGGCTCGCAAGTTTGTGGAATCCGAGAGTTGGGTTCCCACGGACTCCACAATCTCCCCTCGCTTTACATGCATGACTGCACATTTGTCCACACCAAATTCCATCCTGATGGCGCTACTAAAGGTTTCAGTTAACTTCAGTAGTTCCATCAGTTGCAAATTGTTGTGGGCAAAGAGTTTAAGGTCATTTATTATTATTTATTTATTATTAATAATCAACTTACACTAACAGTTTGCACCACACATACAAGTTATCGGTCAATACTAGTTATAAGACATACAATCACAGAATTCAGTAAATTACATAATTGGAGTTGGAAGTGCGAGGTATAAATAATAATAATAATATCTTAGGACAACTAACACAACGTTATCTGATCCCAAACTAGGCAGAGCCTGTACCATGGTAACCAGACAACTGATAAGCATACTTACATATTTCTAAATACATACAGTACCCTCCAAAAGTTAGTTGAAATGATCAATAATGTAATAAATGTGTGGAAATAATAATAAAACCAAATAAAATCATGGCTTCAAGAACTATATTATTAAAATATAATAAATTTAGAATATTTCTATCAATAAGGTTCTCTACCTTAACAACTTTGATTATTATGATTTATGTCAAGTTTATGTAGATCAACAGTGAAATCACGGTGCCAAAAGTTAGTTGAAATTGTTGAAAAATTATTTTAAGGATTGTGCCTTTGCCAATGTCTTAACTTTTAATATTTTGTATGATCGCCATTATTCTGTAGAACTGCTTTAAGTCGTCTAGGCATTGATTCTAAAAGTTTTTGTAATGTTTTGACCGTCGACCACGTTTGAAGAATTTTATTTCTTAACAAATTTCAAATTCAAACTTTATTGTGGATCATAGGTAGGTGCATAACACAGGTCTTAAATAATAATTAAATTAACATCGGCTACGTCCCGCCCTTAGGGCATACAATAATTTACATACAATTATAATTACAATTACATTATTATTATAAATTCAAAATGTCACATAAAAAATTAAAATAAAAAGATAAATGCAAAACGGAACGAATAAAGGTAAGTCACTGAACGCATCATGACTGAGGGGAACTATATTGGAGCAGAGATTTGTCTGATAGGAAGTCTTTTATAGAGTAATAGCACTTGTTTACTAGTAGGTCATGGAGATCCTTTTTAAATTTTCTCATTTCCTGTCGCGTCTTATGGAAACAGGGATCCACCGGTCTAATTCATCCCACAATTGTTTAATGGGGTTAAGGTCGGGTGACATTGAAGGCAATTCCAGTAAGTCCGCTTCGTTATCTTCAAAATATTTTTTAGTTATCCTTGCTGCATGTTTCGGATCGTTGTGTCCTTGGAACTTGAACGTACGACCTAATCCCATTGTTTCAGCAGATTGATTTAAATTGTCACGGAGAATATTACAATAGATATTTGCTGTCATCCTGTCTTCAATTATTTGCAGTCGGCCCACACCATACCAAGAAAAGCACCCCCACACCATACCAAGAAAAGCACCCCCAAGTCATTACACTCCCACCGCCGTGTTTCACAGTGGGCTGCAAGTATTTGTCGTTGTAAGAGTTATCGTTGCTACTGCTCCATACGGTTTGCTGACGTTGATTTCCAAATAGTTCGAACTATGATTCATCGCTAAAGACTACTCTCTTCCAAAAGTCTATTGGTTTATCCAAATACTTGCGGGCGAACTCCAACCTTAATTTTTTATGGATCGATTAAAAGAGATTTCTTTCTGGCAACGTGACCTCGTAAATTAGCATCAAGCAGGGGTTGCCTGTTAATAGTTTCAGAAACCGACGTTCCTGTTTCCTGTAACTGATCTTTGATCTCTCGTATCACAATCTTGGGATTGATTTTACACTAGCGCACTATTTGTCGATAATCAACAGAAGTAGTACGAAAGGACGCCCCGACCGTGGCCTATCTGCAAGACTAGGACCTTCTCAACTCTTGTTTATTATTTTTTACACACCTTCTGGACTAACTTTAAATAATTTTCCAACAGCACTAAAGTTTTTAAATTTTTTGGATTCACACACAATCTTCGTTCTTTCTTCTGTAGTTAATTTTCGCCTCGGAGCCATTATTTATTCAAAAACAGTCAAATCACCTCACAATATCTTTTTATTAAATTTAAACTACCCACACTGTCTCAACAATATTAGTAAATGAGTTTAAAACCGCGAGAGTATCGAAAATCGTTAAAAGTTTCATACTTCAACTGACTTTTGACGCACTCAATTCAAGTAGTGAGCACATAAACAAAGATAATCTAAGAAAAAAAAAAGTGAATTTCGGGGAATTTCTTACTGTACGTATTAGAATAGTGTATCCGACCATAAATCGTAAACAGTTCATTCATTGAAACTGCATATTTTGGAAATTATGTACCATCATTGAATTAATTTCAACTAACTTTTGGAGGGTACTGTACATATTATGGATAAATTACACCCAGACATAGAACAAATGATTGAGCTCATCACACAAACATTTGTCCGGGGTGGGAATCGAACCCACGACCTCAGTCTTAGCAGTCAGGGTCACTAACCACTAGACTAACAGGCCAGTCAGTGTGTATTTGTGTGTGTGTGTGTATGTTTTGTTACCTAGTGAGATAAAAATCCAGTAGTAGCAGACGACCAGACACACCCGTCTGTCTGAACAGAAGATCCTCAGTTTTTAATCAAGCATCTTTCCACCCTGTTCCTCCCTAATTACGCACAAATATCTCGAGACGAGTCTACTGCTGGAAGTACGCCTCGCCCACAGTCCGAACCTATCGTGCCCATCCCCTTCAACCACCTACGCAGGTGGCTGCAGGACTGTACCCGCACACAAGCGGAGAGCTGGTGAACCTTGGCACCAAGCTGTAGGCAGTCCAGGGAAGCTATGCCATCCTTGGATTGCAAGCTGACCAGACGTCTGCTACGCCTGGAAAGCGATGGTCTACGTCTGATGACGGGGACCACCACGGGACACCGCCTGCTGCTAAAAAAACACTTTCACACAATAGGCATAACGGACAGCCGTTCCGCATGTACTTTTTGAATGTACAAGCGTTACCCAGATTAGAACAGAAATCCTCGGGTCACCCAGATCTTACACGGAAGTTCTCAGCAGACCAGGAGACACAATCATCTTCTGGAGGGAGGTGGGCTGGTTGGAATAACCAACAACGGCCGCCATGGCCCACGCACAATGGTTCACTCAAAGGACTAAGTGCGGAAACCAAACCCTGCTGACATAACATAACGCCACGCCCATCAATTGCGACAACGACCTCGCCTGCGCTTTCTACATTCAGCGAATTACATCGAAAGCTCTAAGAATCATTTACTTTCAATACGTAAGAGCCGCTTTATTTTTCCAAATGTCCTCATGCCAACGTGTTCGTTTCAGCGACCCGTTTTTTCCAGCGTGGTAATAACTTTGAAAACTGAGCCGTCACGGTTGGGTTATGGAAAGGGTACCTACTGATGATGCCGTGTGGTTTTAGTTCAGAAGTTAGTGCAGTCGCATATTTATTTTGCAAAATGATTTAAAGAAAAGAAAAACCTGTACGTGTATTACCGAAGGTTTTGCCGAGCTGCACCGCTCCGGCGCCGGTGGTGGCCGTAGTCGCTGATATAGTAGCGATGTTAATCTTCATGAAGCGAGTCTTTTTTCGTATAAGCTACCCAAACTCGGTCTGTTTTATAATGAATTTTGTAAGTATTTCCTTTTTTACTGTAGGTACTAATTACTCAAACTGATGGCTGTTGAGAAGCGGTAAATGAAGATACTGGACTCTTAATTCTACGATGCTGGACATACTAACTTTTTTCAAAGAACGACAAAAGCAAACAACACACATAAACACAGATAATTTTATCATCAGAATCACACCATGAGCCAAAAAGAACCGCGCGCGGGAAACTGTAAAATCCACCACTCAAACCGGAAATCATATTAGAATCCTATTTTATAGTACTTATCAAAATATTTGGAAACTGTTGTTTAAATTGACAATCTTAATATTCAATCGGAATGAAAGCTGTAAGATACCTAATATACTATTATAATTGAATATAATTTACAGTACTATTTCCAAGATAAATATTCTAGTTAATATGATCGCGCTGAAAAAGGAGCCTGGTAGGATTTGGGTATAGCCTTTACTAAGATGTGGGACAGTGTAGGTTAAAAAAAAATTGGTTTACAAATAATTTAAAAAAAATGTGCGAACGAAAATAGTACTCTTACCTGCCCTTTTTTTTGGGTGGAGAGTCATCAAATGAATTCCCGCTTGGGCCGGAGCGAGAGGGCATGTCAGACTTTTACTGACTCAAACCCTACCGTGTTCCTTCAGTTGCCTGTGCCAGGGTAACGGTAACTCTTTCGAAAAAATCCGCGATCCTGGCCTAAAAAGAAATTTGATAATTTTATTGTGGGGGGGTGGGGGGAGGTATCACGACAATAACCAGGGGCGTAGCTACCGCAATGATGCGGGCCCCCCTCGCGACCCATCTTATTGTACAGCACTAGCTTTTGCCAGCGGCTTATACAGACAACCTTCCTCTTGAATCAGTAACTCTGTCTAGTGATGAAAACAGCATTAAAATCCGTTGCATAGTTTAAAAGATCTAAGCGCGCAGACGCGGGAAGCGACTTTAGTTTAAACTACCTATGTAAAAATGATATTATTCAACACCTCAAATACTTGCTGATGAGAGGCCCATAATTAATGACGACACAATGAAAATGTACATTGTATGTTTGTCTTGAAGCTACAGGAGCAGGACAATTCTTAATAAGCATTTCGATTAATTTAGTCAATTCAAACAGAAAATTTAACCTATCCAACTCAAGATACCCTAATTATCGAGCGCGCTGCACTCTCACTCTTGCTTTCTCTCGGCCACGATGGGATGGTTTAACCTCCCATCGCTCTGTATTTGGAATAAAAATAAACAATATCATCTTTATGATCTTAGCCGCAGTCGGGTAAAATAGGGGGTCCCTAACAAATCTTGATACAGGGCCCCTTGAGGACAACCTACGCCACTGAGAACAGCCCTGGGAGGTTCTAGCCGACTCTTATCCATAGGAAACGACCAATTGCACCTAGCGTCTGACGATTTATAAGTATGGGCACGTACGTTTAACGGCCTCTATCTAAACTAATATTATAGACATAGTCCTCAGAGTTTCGAAAGGGGGGTTGCCAACTTTCTAGTCACTGACTTTGATTTAACCTGATGGTATTCCTCTTCAGAGTTGTCCTCATCTGAGTATGCTCCTAGTGATTTACTGACAGATTTGCTTACTGATTTGCTCTGACCTAGGGATTTGCTGAGGCTCCGTCTAGTGTCTGATGTGGTATCTTATAATTATCTCTTTCTCTTTTGGATGTCATAATAATTGAAACGATAAATCAAACGCAGTCTTATAATTGGCAGTTTATATTTATTTACATAACAATAATCACATGTGGGATGAAAAGTGAAGGAACTTAAATATTGTAATAATTTGAACCTGATTCATAAGATAATGCGCAATAAAATACCTTTACTAAATGTTCACGTGAAATACAGCCGACAGTTACAAACTATTATCCTTTACGTCTGATTAAATCTAGGTCCAGCCAAAAGGTTTACTTAGGTACCGATTTGATTAACCAGTAGTTCAGCTAGGATGTTAGGTTGTACTGTTATCAGAATCAAACCTAGATGTAACTATTTAATGTAGGGACTACTACACTCATACGTGAGTTTTCTTCAACAACCGATAACGACATTCGGTTCAAGGTTAACTAAAACCTCATTTACACAATACAAGTTTCTTTCCCACCAACAAAACTGAAGCAACAAATAACATGCAACTTTAAACACTGTTTAGATGGTGCAACATTTAAATTTCTTCAACCCAGACAAGGCACAGGCAATTAATTCACACCGTGTAAATCAGGCTTAATTTCCTACTGAGTTTAAGGCAGTTTAGCAAGAGAGTATACTGTATTAGTCCCTTACCATACTGTCTGCTGTACTTCACATTCCACAGCGTACACCTATAAACACGCCCTTGATCCCCGATAGCTAAGAATTAATAGAATACTCAGAACCACTCCCGCGCATATCACATGAAGCACGTCACACAAACTACTCGTGCAATCAACAACAATAAGTGCTATCACTTCAACACTTCGCGAATGAAACACAAAAACACGCTCCATGTAGGAAGACAAACAAATGTTGAGTTGATTTACATAAAGCGGCTTTAAATAAAGTCTCGAAGATCAAAGATTTTTTTTTTAAAAGCCCTGTCGTGTATTGGACGATTCTAATCAGTTCTTGTGGGAGTATTCTTGAGCCGCAGAAAACTTAAATATTACACTCACAAAGTCATTATGAATTACGTGAACTGTCCGATATCTTTGTTTGTCTTCCTAATTGCATATCCCCGTAGCCTCACCGACTCAGTCCAACATGACACTAAGAATTTAAACTATACTAAACTGTACACAATAATAATTACATCTATGTGCAATAATAAACTCATGTTTTACAAATTCAATATTAATAATTATATTTTTTATAATATTTCATATAATAGATAGAGCATTTAGGTGACATAACAATATGACAAGATCGAAATATAAAGGAACGTTCAACGTTTGGCAAATATAATATTATCAAGACGGAAGCAAACAATATCTATAGAAAACATCGCGAGCGCGATTAGTTACTTCCATACATAATTGAGTAGATAGAACCCTTCTAGTAGCGCCATCTATAGTCAACCATTATTAAATATTTAGTCAGATAAAGTTGCCATTATAGTTTAGCGCCATGTCTAAATAAAATTATTATAGGTTAAAATACGTTCGTCTAAAACTTGTTAGAACAGCTGTCTATGACAATAATCAGAGGTCGCCAACGAATACAACCCTCAATAATATACGAAATTATACTATCGACGCTTCCATTCCTTGGTGAACGAAGATTATTACTAATAAAAAGCTGATTAAATAGTAATTAGATCATCAAGACTCGTAGATTATTTCTTATTGATATGCCGTAGCCAAACTAGCTGGCGACGACAAACACAATCTTGTACAGATCTGTTTCATTCATTGCACTTAGCTTTCGTAATAATTGCTTATTACAAGCCATAACTGCGTGTATAAGTATTATCCAGTATTAGCACGTTATGTTCTGGAGGCAATGTCCCAGACCTACATAGTTGTTACAAGGTCTAAGCAAAAGCTTCGGCTTTTACTGAGGCGTGCTTAAAATTGTAATGTCAGTGAAGTGTGCGTGATACAGGCTCTATTGAATCACAACTGTGCGTTGGTCAGCGAGATAATAACCCATTGGGTATACTAAACACTGTTTTATAACTGTATGGTATTTTCTCAATCCATTAGGAACCAATTATTATCATTTTCCGAGACACACAAAGAGCTCTTTTTTGTGTTCCCGTTTCGTGTTCCCAAAAGTAAAAAGATAAGAAAAGACGACCACGACAATAGTCGAGAAGATGAAGTGAAATTAAGTCATTCCTTCGATTTCAGTCTTCCTTATTATCCTCAAAAGCAGAATCAGAGACGTATCGCAAATAATGCGTCGTTTTTCAAATAAATAACTTTGACTTTTTAATTTCGAGTTTTTGTGAAACTGGCGCTTTCTTTATCAACTATCAATCCTCAGCGGTTTGATGCCCGCACCCGCCCACCATCCCATTGTTTTTAAGGCTCTCTGTTTACTATTGTTCTAGTAGCCGGTGCATCTTGCATCTAGTACAGATATGGACAGGGCGTATGCTAGAGCCTGTTAGTGTTATTTTTTTAGGCTTTTCCTTACGTTTCTTAATAGATTTGAGCCTATTTTAGGTCCTAATAGCTGGTTTAACTCCCTTGTTCCTAGCATAGGTTGAGGCAGGTCGTGTGCTATCGTTTAGCCGCTTGTTTGAGTGCGATGAGCTCGTCGAGCTGTGCCTTGTAGAGCTGCGTGACGTCCTGCAGGTCCAGCCGCAACTCGGCCATCTGCTCCTCCTTCTCGCCGTACATTTGGAGGAGGGCGTCGTATTGTTCTTGTACTGTCTGGAAATGGGAAATAAAAATGATCAGCTTTCATGAGACAAGTTCATTTTAGGTGGAGTATTGGTTTTTAACTTCTTAGAAGATTTTAATCGCAAAGACACTACAATAACTGTTATAATTCAGTGATCGGTCACAATTCGTTACACAGCATGAAGGCGAGACTTTTATGCTTTTGTCAGCGGCACCGCCCTCGTGGAAGGAGGTCGGAAATTATCCCGCGGGAATGTAATATCGGGATAAAAAGTACGCTGTGTTAATTCAGGTTATAAACTATCTGTTTTTTTATTTTCTGTGTTGCTGTGCTAAATTTCAATCAAATTTGTTCAGTAGTTTTTGCGTGAAAGAGTTACAAACATCCATACATTCTCACAAACTTTCACATTTATAATATTAGTAGAAAATATGTAAATGAAAATATGTCATGAAAATGTAAGTACGTAATTTGAAAATGTAAGTACTTATATAATTTGTTTGTCTTACAAAAGCTTCAGGAGCAGGACAATTCTTAAGAAGCGTTTGCCTTAATTTAGTCAATTCACACAGAAATTGAACCTATCCGAGTCGGGACGCTGTTTTCTTTATTTTAAATAAAAATAAACTATATCGTATTTTTGGGTTTGGCCGCAATCGGGTAAAAAGGGGGGCCCCGAACATAACTTGATACAGGGGTCCTTTAGGACAAGCCTTTAGGGCGCCATTGTTCAAGAGAAAGGTTTATATATATAAAGGGGGCAAAGCAGCTGGCTAGAAAGGCTAGTGTAATATAAACATCCTTTGGTCGTCACAATGATGTCAGAGAGAAACGAAATGACCAACGAGGCACTGGAGAGTTCAATTGACAAAAAACTAAAGTTGTTAAAGCTATTTTTCAGTTAGATTAAAAAACGTCGTAGCAAACCTGCATCTCGTCGAGCGCAGCCTGCAGCCTGGCCAGATGCTGCGACAGGGCAGTCCTCTCGGCCAGCAGCGCGTCCCGCTGCAGCGCCAGCGCGCGCAGCTCTCCGTCCCTCCGCGTCAGCAGCGCCAGCGTCTCCTCCACGCACATGGCGGACGACGCCGTGGGGGTCGCGCAGCCCTCTTCCTGGAACACAACATATATGCACGATCATTACACTGAACATACGAGTTAGACGTCATCACCTTCACCATCATTGATAGTCTAGTTCCGCCCACTGTACAGTCAATCAAAATTAAAATCTAAACATTTTAATGTCACATAAACTTACATGTGCACTTATGACAGGGGCCTTAATGACCATATTGGAGGTGACAATTTTTGTTAAAACCAATCTAACCTTATGTCCGTCACTGGTCAGTATAAGAACACATAATGGCCAATTGAGATCCCAATACAAGAACTTGCTATATTCGGGTAATTACAAGACAGCACTTTTAAGGAAAACAATTATGACAATGGGACCTGCCATTTATAATAAAATACCTCATCATTTTAAGGACTGTGCTGTAAACATTTTTAAATCTAAGGTAACTGCACTACTTTTAGGCAAATGTTATTCCTTTTAAGACTTTTTAAATGATACGAAATTATTCAAATTTTGAATGCTATAATTAACTGCAAATTTAACCACATAAGACTTACATTTGTACAGGGTCGCGAGATTGTTCGAAAGAGATACCGTGACCCTGGCACATGGGCAACTGAAGGAACACGGGTGGGTTATAGTCAGTAAAAGTCTGACACGCCCTCCTCTCCATGACCTCTCCTCGGAGAAGTCATTTGATGATTTCCCATCCAAAAAAAATAAAAAAAATGACTATCATATTACTAATTGACTTCACTTTAATTTATGTTTTGTTGAAATTATTTTGTTTGTATTAAATATTTAACTTATTTAATCATTTGCACGCCATATGGTAGACTAATAGCCGATCTAACTAATTTATGCACAACACCTTATACCTGTACCTACATTCATAGCAAATAAAGTACTGATTCTGAAACGTCAGAAGCTAGGTGCACAGTTCTAATCTGTTGATTCTGTACGAGCCAATAATAATGCTCATACAGCAAAAGTACGTTTATGCGTACTAAACTAATATTCCTTCAATTCAGTCGTAACTAAAACACCGTCACGCGCTAATGTGCGGGTCGATCCATAACAACAACAGACAGTGCGGCTCAGATAGCTAAACAAATATAATTTGTAACTATTTTCCACAAATAAACTATTAAACCTAACAGTGGTTTGGTGTAACTTAACTAACTACCTACAACAACTACCGGGGTATCCGTCAACGACGAGAAAGCCCCAACATCTTTTGGTCCTTCGAGCCGGAAGTCACGGCAAATCATCTTGTGAGTCGTCGTGTCTCCTCATAAGCAGAGTGCTTAGCGTGGTATATCCCAGTTACGTTAGCAAATCGGTGTTGTTGGCTTCCCACAAGCGGGTCTAACCAGTAGCATTGAGACGTTGCACATGACGTAAAGGAGGGTGAGCTACACTGAGTGCCTGCCATTAACGAACCAGCAGAGATCACGTCTACTGCTACAAATTACTTATCAAGAAATAATCGTCGAGGATAACGTCCACGGCGGTTACTACAGCGGAGATCACGTCTACCGCTACAAACAAGAAATAATCAGCGGGGATAACGTCCACTGCGATTACTTCAGCTCCGAAATCTTCGTGAGTACATACTACCTACACGCCAACCATTAGCAGCCATAAGGCATTAACAATGTCGGCAGAAGACTACCCTGAATTTGTGGAACTTATAACTAAGCAGCAAAGTGAAACGAGAGAATCAAAACTCTTCAAACCAACTACAAAAAAGATGCTGTGAGTCGAAAAACCATAGACTACCTTAACAAACGCATCGAAGCTCTACAATTCCTATGGGATGAATTTGGATCGAATCATGAAATCTTGAAGAAGTACGAGTCTAAACAAAGAGATCATGACTACTTCAAGCAAGATATTTTCATCATAACGAAAAACATGTTTGACGAAACAAGGCAATCTATAAATCAAACACGAAACAAGTTGATAAACGAACCTGGATTTTCGGGTATATCAAAACCGAAAATACTAGAAATTCCCGGAACACCGCAATTTGATACAACTGAAGTACACCAACAAATCGGAGGTGAAACGGACAAGCACCTATCAACGCTGTTACGTAATCAAATGTGTAACTTCAACGCCTTGAAGCGAGCGGTCTCCAAAACGAATCTGGATGGCATGAAAGAGAAGTGGCAACTCCAAGATCAAGTCAACATACTACGGTCAAAATGGGAATCCATTGACAAGATCCACTGGGAACTAAGCTACTTACTGCAAGGGAACGACAAGGACTATGAAGCAAAATTCGACCATTGGGAGCAAGTCTACGATAACCTGAAGGAAGAGCTAAATAGAAAAATCTTTGAAACATCCCACTACGAAAAAACAACACCGCGTATAGAATTACCGGAGTTCAACGGAACTTTCAACAATTGGACCTCCTTTAGGGATTTATTCTTTGAGATGATTCATGACAATCCAACGCTGAACAAAACGCAGAAAATGAAGTTCCTAAAATCTAAATTGAAAGGTGAAGCGGAAAAGTTAATCAAGCACCTTCCTGTGAGTGCTGAGAATTATGACTCATGTCTAGACATTATTCAGCACCGCTACGACAACAAGCGATTACTTTTCACCTCATACATAGACACACTTCTCAACCAACACGACAATATAGAATGGCAGAATAATAATAATTTAAAAATCAATTTAAATAAGACTAAAATCATGCACTTTAGTCAGCGCACCTTGACATTCATTAATAATGTAGACATAAAATATAATAATAATAACATTGACGAAGTTGATACAACACAATTTCTAGGACTTATTATTGACAATAAATTAAATTGGAAGGCACATATAGAGACGATCAGTAAGAAAATAAGTAGCTCAGCATATGCTCTGTATAAATTGGCAGCAGTAATTAATATAGGTTCTTTGCTCACCGCATACTATGGCTTGGTAGAGTCCATTTTAAGATATGGCATTATATTTTGGGGTAACTCGACGGACCGGGAATTAATATTTAAGACTCAGAAGCGTTGCATTAGGTCGATGTTCAAACTTGAAACAACTCAGAGTTGCAAGCCTTATTTCCAAAAATACAAAATTTTGACATTACCTTCTCTGTATATTTTAGAAAATATAATATTTTTGAGGTCTAACCCTCACCTCTTTTCTCGCATGGCAGATCGATTTCCTCGTAATAGACGTGACAACAGCCAAATTTGCCTACAACAATATAGGACGTCACTTATGAGAAAAAGTGTCTTTTGCATGGCTCCAAAAATTTATAATAAACTACCTAAAAGCTGGAAGGAGTTAAGTGGTCTACCATTCAAACGGAAAGTTATTAATTTTCTAGCAGACAAAGCTTATTATAATATAAATGAGTTTTTAGATGAGAGATTTTGATTATGATTACCTGTTTTACCAATTCTTTATTTTTAATGTTCGTTTATTATTATGACATTTTTAAATAATTTGGCTTGTACTTACATTTTAAATAACTGTGTAAATATTTGCATGCCATTGTTTAAGGCAAACATGATGATCTGTATTTATATCCACTTTTAACATCTCTTGCATGCTGACAATTTGTGTTGTATTGTATGTCTTGTACTCATGTTTGGGCAAATAAACGATTATCTTATCTTATCCAACCTTGCATCGAAAAACCGAACTCAACTAACATGAAGAAACTGTATGACACTACGAAAGAGTGTTTAAACGGTCTGGAAAACATTGACATCAACATTCCAGTATGGGGTCCACTTATCGTCTACTTACTATCTTCCAAACTGGATAACATCACGTACGGTGACTACATCAAAACGATGAAACATACTAGAGAGCTCCCAGACTTAGAGGAGTTTATGGAGTTCCTAGAACTGCAGTTCATAACGCTGGAAACATCCCGTAACAAAAAGAACAGCGGAAAACAAAATTATTCAACGAATAACCAACATAAAAATTATAACATCAACAAGTCAACGAACTTTAAAGAGTCAGAAAAGTGGACAAAAACCTTCCATGCAACGCTGCGGAAATGTCCACTCTGCAAAAACGAACACACGCTGAGGCAGTGTTCTACATTTTTGAACATGGATGTCGCGACGCGAAACCAAACAACAAGTAACCTAAACTTGTGCAAAAATTGTTTGTTTAGTCACGGCGGAAATAAATGCAATTCAACGAAAACATGCCGCACGTGTAACTTCAAACATCACTCCCTTCTCCATGATGATATTCTGAAAGGGCAACAATCAAAGCCAGCCACATCAACGGTGACTGAGCGAACATCTAATCACATTAACGGTGAACAAGAGATACTCTTAACGACTCTTCAACTAAGGGTCAAGAACAAGGAAGGAGATTACGTCATCCTTCGGGCGTTACTGGATCAAGGGTCTCAAGTATCCTTGGACACAGAAAATGCTGCTCAACGGTTGAACTTACCTCGAAAAAAATGAACGCTACCGTCACTGGAGTTGGAACTATAATGGGCAAGAGTAAAGGGGTGATAAAATTAGAATGCAAGTCTATACACTCTGAATATACCAAACCGATGCGTTAGTGATGAGTAAACTCATCAATAATCTGCCTAACTCAACGATTAACACAGAAAACTGGACGCACCTTCATAAAATCAAGTTGGCTGATCCAGACTACAACATCTCTGGACCCATCGATTTACTGCTTGGAGCAGATGTTTACTCTGATGTGATCTTAGGAGGAATAATCAAACATAACAATAACTCGCCAGTCGCGCAACAGACAAAGTTGGGCTGGATACTGTGCGGTGCTACAAAGCAGTTTAACTGTCTAGTTACTCTAACAGAGCTAGACAACCTAACAAAATTTTGGGAGATAGAAGACATTCCTTCGGAACCCGAAATAACAACGACAAACGAATTCTGTGAAAAATATTACACAGAAACAACAGAGCGATTAAGCAACGGGCGTTATGTGGTGAAGATGCCGATGAACGCTAACTATGAAGAAAACCTTGGTAACTCGAAACCTCAAGCTACAGCACAATTTCTTCATTTAGAAAAGAAAATGGCGAGACAAGAACACTTCGCTAAACTATACAAGGAATTCATCCGTGAATACATCGAATTAGGTCACATGAAACCAGTGACAGAATCCGATAGTCGAGTACAAGCCTACCTACCACACCACGGCGTAGTAAGGGAGGGCTCAACAACAACCAAACTACGAGCTGTTTTCAACGCATCAATGAAAACAGACTCCGGGCACAGCCTAAACGATTTGATGGAAAAAGGACCTAATCTACAAAAGGACATTTTATCCCTGATCATTAAATGGCGGAGCTATAAATATGTTCTAACGGCGGATATTGAGAAAATGTACCGTCAAATCCTTATTCATCAAGATCAACAATGTCTTCAAAAAATAATTTGGAGAGACTCCAAGAGAGAACCACTGAGAGAGATGCAGCTGTGTACCCTAACATACGGGACCAAAGTCGCACCATTCATAGCGATGCGCACTCTCCAACAGCTGGCCAAAGACGAAGGCAACGCTTTCCCTCTGGCCCAAAAGGCGCTACTTAACGAATTTTATATGGATGACGCCATCACGGGCCACCATACCATAGAATCAACCAAGTTACTGCAAAAAGAGCTAAACGAACTACTGAAGAAAGGTAGTTTTGTTTTACGAAAATGGTCCACGAACGAACCATCTATTCTCAAAGAACTACAGACTAAAGAGAAAAGTAACAATAACGAATTTAAGACCCTACCTTGAAAATAGATGATAGTTGGATTGTTTCCCCCGCACGCGGGGAGTGGCGGATCTATCTTCAGTGGTCGGCCGACACGTCATCGCCATAAACTTTATTGACTTTTTTACCAATGGCCAAAAGTGGAACAAAGGAATTATCACTGACCGAAATTTAAAAACGTTACTTAGCATGGCCTTTCGCTAAGCATTATTCGTGTCACCGTCGCACAACTGTTAAAATAGAAGTGCAAGATAAAGACGGCAACATATTTAAGAAAAATGTGCATGCCAAGTGACGTTAATTTGTCTCGGTCTTTGAAATTTTTGCGCATAGTAAACTATGGAGTAGACAACTAATACAAAATATTTAAAAACCTTAAACTTAAATTTTGATTAATGGTATGCATGGGTAAAAAAATAAAATAAATTCAAATCGAATAATGGTTTGTTACAGAATTTGAATTCCTGATTAACGGAAAAATAAAGAAAAATTTCGACCACGTAAGATTTTGTAACAATCTTCATAAATGCTACCATAGTACAATAATATGATATGATAACAATTATTATTTTCGGAAGGGCTTGTGGCTAAGTTACAACAGCTGCACGGGTCGGTCATTCAGGTTAAGCTACGCTTGCCGCGGTTTGTCCGTGGATGGTTGACCATCTTTACAAAACCTTCCGTGCCTCGGAAAGCACGTTAAGCCGTTGGTCCCCCTGCCAGGGTCGCGAGATTAGTTCGAAAGAGGTACCGTGGTCCTGGCATATGGGCAACTGAAGGAACACGGGTGGGTTTTAGTCATTAAAAGTCTGACACGCCCTTCTGCTCCACCCAGAGCGGGAGACGTCATTTGATGATATACCATCCAAAAAAAAAGCCGTCGGTCCCGGCTGTCTTTCGTAGATCTTAGACAGTCGTTACGGGTCGTCAGAAGCCCAAAAGTCTGACAACCAGTCTTACCAAGGGGTATCGTATTACCCAGTAACCGGGTACTGGAGGTTAGATAGGCAGTCGCTCCATGTAAAATACTGGTACTCAGCTGCATCCGGTGAGACTGGAAGCTGACCTCAAATTAGTTGGGAAAAGGCTAGGCAGATGATGAACAATTATTATTTTCGACTGTCATTTTACTTGCTGGTAGTTATTAAAAATATCTAGTAAATGTGATTGACAGTCGACTAATTGATCTCTCTATCGACAAAACCGAGCCACAGCTATTTGCACAAGCAGAATTAAACAACTTGGTGCGTAAATTAGATCTTTCTAAAATTGCAGCAGAACTTTTAGGATCTCGACTCAAAGAAAAAATAAATTTGCTACGGGCACTACTTTTCCATAGTATTCATATAGAGAAAAACCGTTTGTCCCAATTTTTGCTCAAGACGGTGATTCAGTTTTACTGTAAAGATATAAACGGGCTAATGAAAATGTTTAATGTCAAATATGACAAAGAAGCTTCAGTGACAAGCGAATAAGGTATTACAAGGATTTATAACAGTTTGTTTTGTGAGTCAGGTGAGTGCTTCTTCTTCTTAGCGTGTCGATAGCAATCTAAATAGAGTTAGCCTAGAATTTGGCTACGAGCTTGGCATTTTCAGTAGCGTCCATCAACTCCTGTGGCGTGCAAACAACAGGACATGCTGGACAAGATATCAAGTGCCTCATCATTTGTGGGACAGCACCACATTTACACTCCAGGGCTGATTCGTCTATGAATCTCCTCCTGTACAGGTTTTCTTTACTCCGGCCTACCCCAGTCCGGAGTCTATTTAAAGAATTCCATGAAAGCCAAGGCAATTCGTGTTCAGTTGCGAGATTTTCAGCGGGTGGAACGAATGGGTTTGGTAGGTAAGCGCCTTGTCGCCACAGATCTAATCAGGTTAGTGCTAATCGTCATGAAAATCTAAATGTGTAAGTAGTCGTTTTATTTGTAATTTCCAAAAAGGTACATTTTGCATACCTTTGTTATTTACGATATGAAATTAAAAATAACGAACTAATCATCTAGAGGTATATAAATAAAAAGGATGTTGGCATATAAGAGATTGATAAACTCCAACTTCGTTTCACCGATCATCATACATTTTCTTGGCAAAATCATTACTCTCCTTTGGGCCACAGTCAGGTATAAAACCTCACCTTTTACACACTTGTAATGCGACTCCATTCCTTCGTTGTGCTCTTGTATTTAAAGTGTCAGTACTTGACATATAGATATATTGTTGACGTACTTCAAACGTAAAAACGAATCACTTATTTTAATTATTTCTAAATGAACGATTATTATAAGTTTTTGGGATAAAACAGACGTTCTTCTCTAGAAAATAGGGTGTTAACTCAATATTACTTTACAAAGTGAGAATAGATTGTTGCTGTAATGCTTTAGTGAAGGTGGTGAATTCCTCTTACTGTTATCATCGTATTATTGGTATTGAATTCCTGCAAAATGAATGTATTAATTGCCCTGTGCAGGTACTTCTAACCTTGAAGGTACTGTTCAATTTTGGTTTATGGTTCTTCCCATTTTCATACATAATTTAGGTCGTCAGTAAATAGTAATAGAAAAAGAATGTTATATTATTCACAGTCACAAAAATAGACACATATATAGTCTAAATATAAAGTTTTTGGAAAGCCAACACTTATTATATTAAATAATTACAGCAAAATACTTCACTGCTACCTTTTTCTGTGGACATAAATATATAAAAAACGTAATTTTGATCGCACCGATTTGTAAAAAAGTGACATAGATCCGTCGGCGATGAGCCCTACTGGGCGACTGATTTATGAACGAACGAGAGTGATGACACTACTTATTATAGGCAAAAAAAGAGATGGCGATAATGTGTATGCGCTTGGAATAAAATAACGTATGTGCCAAAACGAATTGCCGTATTTTATGAATGAAAAGTATTATTAAAACGAAAACTGTTTTACAAAAACTTAGATAAGATTATTATCAATGTTTTAAAGTAAACTATGTTTAATAAATCTAACGCATTGCGCCTTGAGGCTAAAAAAATCATAAACATGGATAGAACTTTGCGATTTTTTTGTATCGAGAAAATTTTATCGTATCGTGTATTCCTTTTACAGGATACTAGATCATATAGTCAAAAATCATACACTTAAATATTAAGTTCGGCTATCATATGGTAAGAAAGGTACACTTAAAAGAAAAAGCACGGTTTTCGCAATGTGTCACCTTAACTTCAAGCAACAAGAGTTCAGCAAAACACTTGGACTCGCATGGAATGATGCAAGCGACACATTCCATTTTATTAGCGAAGCGCCTAGCAACAACAAAAATGCACCATACACTAAACGCAGACTATTGTCAGAAATAAGCAAGATCTAAGATCCGCTCGGTTGGTTAGCTCCAATTACCCTCCAAGCAAAACTGCTTTTTCAAAAACTATGGAGTGATAACTGTCAAAACATTAGCTGGGACAAAAATGTACCGGATTCCATAGAAAAGGAATGGATGCAAATTAAATCCGATCTGCCAAACATAAAATACATAAGTTTACCAACATGGATAAAAAATGAAAACAACAGGGCGATCGAATTGCTAGCCTTCTGTGACGCGAGCGAGAAAGCCTACGCATGCGTTATCTACTGCCGAACTACGTCATCCACCGGCGCATACGAAACTACATTACTCGCGGCAAAAACGAAGGTAGCACCAATCAAGAAGAAAACTACGATACCGAGATTGGAACTATGCGCCGCAGTTTTGCTAGCGAAGCTCCTGCAAAGGATAACTAAGATCCTTGAAGATTACGATCTAAGGATTACCTGCTGGACTGATTCTAAAGTTGTTCTAGCATGGCTTCAGGGAAATCAAACTAAATACGAGAAGTATGTAACCAATAGAACCACACAAATATTAAACATCGTGCCTGCGATAAACTGGGGTTACGTGAAGACGAATGAAAACCCCGCCGACTGTGCAACAAGAGGACTCTCACCGCAAAAACTGGTCAATTTTACCCTGCGATGGGAAGGCCCTAAATGGCTTAAGGAGCGAGAAAAACAAGTCCTTATTTCAAAAGAAACTTATACCACAAACGAGAGCTTACTAACAAACTGTTACACGATTAATAGTACGGAACCCACGTCGTTTAAAAATGAATTAATCGATTCATTACTTGAGCGACATAGCAACATAGATCGTATTACAAGAATACTCGCCTTGGTGATACGTTTCGCTGATGCATTACGAAACAAAAGAAGGTCAACTGAGTGCCATGAACTGAACTTGCATGAAATAAACAACGCATTATTTATAATTATAAAATCAGTGCAATGGGATTATTTCGAAAATGAAATAAATTCTCTCAACAGAGGTGGAAAACTCCTCAACCGAAGCACCATTTTTAAACTTAATCCATTCTTGGACTCTTATGGAATTTTACGTGTTGGAGGACGTCTAAACCACTCAAACTTGCCAGTGGAAACGAAACACCCCATCCTCGTACCAGGAGAGGGAAGACTAACCCAACTTATTGTTGAAAAGGCGCATCAACGAACCTTACACGGTGGAGCAAGATTAACGCTAGCTGACACTAGAAACAATTATTGGATTATTAGAGGCAATCTCGATATGAAACTATTTACACCGGAGCAGCTATCTGAACAACTTCATTATATTGCCGGTATTATACCGAAAAGATTAACGTTACCTATCAAAAACAGCAATGGAACTAACATGAAAAATATTTACAAAATTATTTATGTTAAAGCCCGGCTCACCGAACAGTACCTACTCTTCGAATTACATATACCGTTACTAAGCGATGACGAGTATACATTGTATCACAATATAGCTATACCTAGACAGCAAACTGCTAACCAATGTCAGGCGATAGAAACAACAACACAATATATTGGAGTCAACTTCGTAAAGAATACCTACATACAGATGGAAGAAGTTGATCTTCAGCAATGTACAACAATGACGGCGGACAATCATATTTGCCACGCCTCTACCACTATCAGCAACTTGCATGGAGCCACGGCATCTTGCGAGGCAAAAATACTTAACCAAAATGTAAATAACATTACATGTGATTGGGTACCACAACAATGCTCTGACCAATGGATAAAATTACAGAGAATGGCTGTATAATTGCATAAAGGAGTGTACGACTCGCATCGTATGCGAAAATCGAATTACAACAACAATATTAACAAAGGCTGGGCTCCTTGCCCTAGGTCAGGATTGCATACTTCAGCACAAAGACGCTACAGTTTATTCACATAACGTTTTTAGTAGCAATATTGGAATTACCTTGGAGGTACCTACGATTGATTCACCTAATGATATGTGGAATACGCTCAAAAACACAAAGATTGTGCTTCCGGAACTTAACTTATCTAAAGAACACAGATTATTAGATAACCAGATAACCGCACAAAAGGGACGAGAGAGCCTACCTAACGACATAAGTGTCCACGACATTGGCAACTACGCTATAAGCACTTTGCTGGTGGGAGGAATCGTCGCCGCTATAATAGTTTGGCGAATAAGAAGATATCTTCAGGCGCGTAAGAAGAGCACTGCCCCTACCAATAGGAACAAGAATCGAGAGAGGACAGAAGATATAGAACTAAAGGAGATTCCTGCCTACGCTAAAATACGTGGTGAAGAGTCAGGAAACTACCATCCGCCGCAAGCAGCAATTGGAATAAGATTCAAACTATGATTAATTATTTACGAATTATTTCTTGATTCTGATTGCTTTTATTAATTTTAAAACATTTTTATAGGTACCTATGTATATTTAACTTGTAACGCAAGTTTGGTAATCTGAGTACGTATATCTTTCCCTCGGGAGCATGTACGAGCCAATAATAATGCTCATACAGCAAAAGTACGTTTATGCGTACTAAACTAATATTCCTTCAATTCAGTCGTAACTAAAACACCGTCACGCGCTAATGTGCGGGTCGATCCATAACAACAACAGACAGTGCGGCTCAGATAGCTAAACAAATATAATTTGTAACTATTTTCCACAAATAAACTATTAAACCTAACAGTGGTTTGGTGTAACTTAACTAACTACCTACAACTACTACCGGGGTATCCGTCAACGACGAGAAAGCCCCTACAGATTCCTATGGAGAAGAACCGGGAAGAAACTCCACGGTTACTCGTTTAAAAATACTTAGCTTTTACAATCGTTTCAAATTACAGTGTTAATAAGTATGGGAGAACAGTGTAGGCCTATCAACAAATACCAGGTACTTAATAAAAATAGAAAATTATCTAGTCTACAACATTCTAACATTCACAATGCTGACCTCCCTTTGTGCCATACTTAAAGTTAGCAGGCCAATCGTAAAAGTCGTTGAACTCGAATTGGTGTAATCAAATAACCAAATATCTTAAGCCACAATGTTTTAATGGATATCCATTTTCAATATCCTTTTTCGCCAGATTTCTTACTTGACAGTGGACCTGTGTTCAGTTTCCGCATAAATAAGTAAACAGTAAATGTAACAAAACCAACGTAAGCACATTGTTATTTTTATGTTATGTATTTAATTCATATAAAACTTCAATTCATTTTTTCATTAACTAACAGTCAACGCTGGACATAATATATACCGCTGGGTATATAGAACCGCGAAAGCAAAAGCAACCATTAAAGAAGGAATTCTAATAATAAGGGATGTAAGTTTATATGAAGGTTCGTCATTTTTGGCGATGAGAGTCCTACCGGGCACACTGCTAGTAAATAAACAAGTAAGTATGTATACGTACAGACTGCCACAGCGACGCGGACAGCGAGTCGGAGGCGACGGAGTGCGGCGGCGACACGTCGCCGCGGGACGATACCTGCTCCTGGACACACAATGCTCACATCTATATTTTATACGAATTACATGCAGTGTTTTATTACTGCAAGGTACTAAAATTGAGTTTAAACTGTTATGATAGAAGAAATTGAGAGATCATGAATGCAGTTCTCGGCAATGCAAAACCAATCATTAACACTGATGATCTTTTACAAAAAATAAATCTGTAGAGAATTGCAGTGGTGCTTTAACATTAGGTATAAATCCATTGGTTGCTAATAAATACCTGTAATATAACATTCCTCTTCTTCTCAGTGTCAAGCGCGCTCCTCTCAGCGCTCAACTGTAGCTCCACATCGCTCAGTCGCAGCTGCAGCTCTAACACACGAGCCTCGTGCTCTACTCGAAGTGTCTCTAGTTCTTGAGTCTTACTGTTGAGTGGATACATACTTGTTAAAGGGCTAGTTTACAATGTCCATGATAGTTCTCCCTACCAGATAAATTAGAATCAGAACAGAATTTGCATAAAATTTACTACGACGTTTAAACTTTATTGTGACCTCACTATAGGTTTCAGCACCCTCGGAAACCATTAAGTGACACCCATGATGAAAGCTTTGAAAATTTTCGCAGCTACTATCTTGCATTTTCATTTTGACCTCACCATCGCCTTCCGCACCCTCAAAAACTATGAAAACTATCAAACTATCTTTCTGTCTCTTTCTATTATACAACATGGTGCTACAATGGCGACATAAATTGAATACGTATACGGTTTTCATTTTATGAATTGACTCCTAACGCAAGCTGGAGTTAACTTACATGGCCAGTTCATGTTGTAGCCGCTGCACAGTCGCCCCGTGCTGCTCGTCCCTCCGCGCCAGGCTGCCCAGCTGCGCCTGGGCGGCCTGCAGCGCGTTGTCCAGCTCGCTGAGCCGCACGTGCAGCGCGGTACACTCCTCGCGCGACAGACGCTCGCGCTCTACCGCCGATGCTAACGAGCGCTCTACTTCAGCTGTGGACACAATTAAGAACATAGAGACAGAGTCGAAATAAGCATCATAAATATTCTAAATACACACATCATTATTTAGTTATTAACCTCAAAAAATACTGGCGTGTTTTAAAATCTATTGAAGTTTATTACACGACTACCAAGGAAGGATTATGTTTCTTTTTTTTTTGTAGTTCTTTTTGGATGATTTCAAATTTAAATTTGAAAAAATAAATTATAAGCAACATATTTTTTTTTATTTATGCAAAAATAATATTTTTGTTCTATTTTTAAGTTAAGTTTGAGAAATGGGCTTTATAAAAAGGTATACATCTTGTATAGTATTTATAGTAAATACTAGCTTTTGCCCGCGGCTTCGCCCGCGTGGATGTCGGAAATTAATGCAAGAGGACGTACTACCGCGATAAGAATGTGTTATTCCAGGTTATATAGGTAATATAGACTCTAGTGTGCTATTTTCGATCCAGATCCATTCAGCCATTTTTGCGTGATTGAGAAACAAACACCCAATCATACATATATTATTTTCACATTAATAATATTAGTAGTAGTAGGATTATAATTCAGATTAAAAGAAAAAAAGAAAAGAAAAGACTACTTGGGAGATTACTTAGGATTCATAGTTTATGAGAACATCATGTGTGTTGGTGTTTTTAAAATAAGAGTAATAGTATTCAGAGTAAGAAGACTGCGACATAGGGCTTGGTTTAGTTGAATATAATACTTCCTGGTTTTTCTTAACGCTCCTATTTTACCTATACAGACACTCAATCATTTACCAGACACCGAACATAATTATAGGAATAGTACTTTTGCCAGTGGCTTGGCCCGTATAGCTGTCGCAAAATATCACCCGGGAACCTACTACCGGGATAAAGTAGGTATCCTATCTGTTACGAATCCATGACATAATATATCTTTGTGCCAAATTCGATCTAAATCCGTTTGGCCGCCTTTGCATCATTGAGAAGCAGACATCCCAAAATCTAAACATCTAAGCCATTTCGCGGTCTCTTACTTGGAATAATACTATTAGGTTTATTTTGAGTATAACGAACACACATGATATTCGCAATTACTAATAGCATAAGAAGCCAAAGTAATATGAATCACAATCCTACTTATCCTGTACTACCCGGCCGCTGCCAACGGATGGACGGAACGGACGTACGACCCGCCAGCTGCTCGGCGCCCGCTTTTTAAAGCTCTAATATCTTCTAAGATTTTCATTTAAATTACATGCTGTAAAGGGCCATATTGATCTATATTAAATGCACAATGTATTTAAAGTACTTAATTGGATAAGGATTAATGCTGTATTGCTTAAAATCGCTTCGTAAATAAGCCCTTATTTCTCGTAAAAAGTAAAAGATAAAAAATGGTTATTGTGGGTTATCCCTAAGAGCTAGACATATACCATTGCGGACATTTTTGTAGGCCTTTTTAAGGTGTACAATACTGTAGTACATTATTTTGATCTATTTCGTAGGATTCAGCCAGGGTTTTTTCGAATTTTGAGACGTATGTCAGCGTAGTTTTCGAAGACAGTTATTTTTTTTCTAAAATAAAAGAATCTTTCTAAAATAAAAGTAGCCTAAGTTACTCCTTGATACATCAGCTATCTGCCAGTGAAAGTCCCGTCAAAATCGGTCCAGCCATTTCAGAGATTAGCCGGAACAAACAGACAGACAGACAAAAATTGTAAAAAATGTTGTTTTGGTATATGTACCGTGTATACATCCATATACACTTAGTAAAAAGTGGTTATCTTAATATTAAAAACAGACACTCCAATTTTATTTATTTGTATAGATTGAGTAAATTGAGAAAATCTGAAATATCCCCAAACTATGTTGATGTGTGCATGCAAATGCGAAAAATTGCCATCTTATACAACATCATAAGTTTAATAAATATTATTAAACTCAGGTTAACTTTGTGTTTAATGAGTGCAAGAAGTAGGAAAACACAGGCTATAAAAAAGGTTTCATATTGGTAACTAGCTTGTGCCCACGGCTTCGCCCGCGTGGATGTCGGAAATTAATGCAAGAGGACGTACTACCGCGATAAGAATGTGTTATTCCAGGTTATATGGGTAATATAGACTCTGTGTGCTATTTTCGATCCAGATCCATTCAGCCATTTTTGCGTGATTGAGAAACAAACACCCATCCATACATATTTTCACATTTATAATATTAGTAGTAGTAGGATTATAATTCATATTACTTAGGATTCATAGTTTATGAGAACATCATGTGTGTTGGTGTTTTTACACGCTTTATATTAGCTTCACTTGTATGTTTGTATGTTTGTTTGTAACCGACTCCTTATAGCGCGATTTTGACCCACTTTAAACGACCAGATTTCATTTAAACTCTGTAGACTTATCGAGGACCGATGACAATACTATAATTTCATAAATTTGTGCTATTATCCTTGCCAGGATTACCAGGACAGCAAAAAAACTTTCTTCGAAAACTACGCTGACATACGTCAGAAACTACGCTGACATACTTCTCAAAACACCCTATAAAATAGAAAATAAATAATAGTTTAAAAAAACTAAAAAACACGCTTCCATAGAAAACCAAACTAAAAAGTAGAAAATAATGGAAAAAAAGCGTGGGGTGCCTGATATCAATAAAAAAATACCTTAAAAAGCACCCCACGCTTTTTTCCATTATTTTCTACTTTTTAGTTTGGTTTTCTATGGAAGCGTGTTTTTTAGTTTTTTTAAACTATTATTTTTAAAATAAGAGTAATAGTATTCAGAGTAAGAAGACTGCGACATAGGGCTTGGTTTAGTTGAATATAAGTCTTCCTGGTTTTTCTTAACGCTCCTATTTTACCTATACAGACACTCAATCATTTACCAGACACCGAACATAATTATAGGAATAGTACTTTTGCCAGTGGCTTGGCCCGTATAGCTGTCGGAAAATATCACCCGGGAACCTACTCCTACTACCGGGATAAAGTAGGTATCTTATCTGTTACGTATCCATGATATAATATATCTTTGTGCCAAATTCGATCTAAATCCGTTTGGCCGTCTTTGCATCATTGAGAAATAAACATCCAAAAATCTAAACATCTAAGCCATTTCGCGGTCTCTTACTTGGAATAATACTATTAGGTTTATTTTGAGTACAATGAACACACATGATATTCGCAATTACTATGAAGCCAAAGTAATATGAATTACAATCCTACTTATCCCGTACTACCCGGCCGCTGCCAACGCGCTCTGCGCCCGCTTTTTAAATCTCTAATATCTTCTAAGATATTCATTTAAATTACATGCTGTAAAGGGCCATATTTAACTATATTAAATGCACAATGTATTTAAGGTACTTAATTGGATAAGGATTAATGCTGTATTGCTTAAAATCGCTTCGTAAATAAGCCCTTATTTCTCGTAAAAAGTAAAAGATAAAAAATGGTTATTGTGGGTTATCCATAATAGATAGAAATATACCAATGAGGACATTTTTGTAGGCCTTTTTAAGGTGTATAATACTGTAGTACATTATTTTGATCTATTTCGTAGGATTCAGCCAGGGTTTTTCGAATTTTGAGACGTATGTCAGCGTAGTTTTCGAAGACAGTTATTTTTTTCTAAAATAAAAGAATCTTTCTAAAATAAAAGTAGCCTAAGTTACTCCTTGTTACATCAGCTATCTGCCAGTGAAAGTCCCGTAAAAATCGGTCCAGCCATTTCAGTGATTAGCGGGAACAAACAGACAGACAGACAGACAAAAATTGTAAAAAATGTTGTTTTGGTATATTAGGTTGGGGAAAAAGTCTTTTCGCATTATAGTATGTATGAACTTGTAATAAAATCTCTTTGGCTATACTATTTGTATCTGGCTGGTTTTGGTATCATTGAAAGTTTAAATTTTAAAGAACATAATTCCAAATACAAATTAGGAAAATGTGTGATTTTCATTTGTTTTTCGTACCGTCAAGATGAGTGAATCTAATGAAGAAATTCGATACATTTTAAAATTTTACTACAAAAAAGGTAAAAATGCAACGCAAGCCGCGAAAAAAATTTGCGTTGTTTATGGACCTAGTGTAGTGTCTGTGAGAGTAGCACAAATTTGGTTTAAGCGTTTTCAATCCGGAAATTTTGATGTCAAAGATGCACGTCGCTCTGGTCGCCCTATTACGGATAAAATGGATACCATTTTTGAAAAAGTGGAGCAAGATCGGCATACCAGTAGTTACGACGTAGCTGAAGAACTGGAAATTGACCACAAAACAGTTTTGGCGCATTTGAAAAAAACTGGGTACACAAAAAAGCTCGACATTTGGGTACCTCACGAGCTCACTGAAAGAAACCTAATGAACCGTGTACTCATTTGTGATTCTTTATTACGACGTAATGAAACCGAACCATTTTTGAAGAAGCTGATAACTGGTGATGAAAAGTGGATCACGTGTGACAAGAACGTGCGAAAAAGGTCGTGGTCAAAGGCCGGTCAGGCTTCACAGACTGTGGCGAAACCCGGGTTAACTCGCAACAAGGTGATGCTGTGTGTGTGGTGGGATTGGAAGGGCATTATTCATTATGAGCTGTTACCACCAGGCAGGACCATCGATTCTGAACTCTACTGCGAACAACTGATGAGATTAAAGCAAGAAGTTGAGAGAAAGCGGCCGGAATTAATCAACAGAAGGGGTGTGGTTTTTCATCATGATAACGCTAGACCTCACACATCTTTAGCCACCCAACAAAAATTAAGAGAGTTTGGCTGGGAGGTGTTAATGCATCCGCCGTATAGTCCTGTCCTTGCACCTTCAGATTTCCACCTGTTTCGGTATCTTCAGAATTCTTTAGGCAGTGTCAGGTTAACATCACGAGAGGACTGCCAAAACCACTTGTCGCGGTATTTTGACCAGAAGTCCCAAAATTTCTATAGCAATGGGAACATGTCCCTACCTACAAGATGGCAAAAAGTTATCGAACAAAATGGTACCTACATACTTTAGTTAAATGTAAATAAACTTTATTAAAAAATGTTTTGAATTTTCTTAAAAAATGCGAAGAAACTTTTTCCCCAACCTATTATGTATCGTGTATACATCCATATACACTTAGTAAAAAGTGGTTATCTTAATATTAAAAACAGACACTCCAATTTTATTTATTTGTATAGATGTATATATTAGGTTTGATAATTACCAATGGAACTGAACAGATCGCTAAACTGACTACATTTTCAACGAGATATTCGTCATGCTCCTACCTTTATCCCAATTTATTTGTGGTCGCCGCAACATGTCTTTTTCTTCCACACCTCTCTGTTAGTCAATTTTCAACGAGATATTATCATTCATTTTTTATTTTGACTTTATTTTTATCAGCACGCTCCCAAACCATACAAGAACCTCCAGCTGTTGTGTCCCACGAATGTTCCCCTCTTTCTACACTCACCCAGTTGTACATCGGCGCGCTGCAGCTGCGCCAGCTGCGCCAGCACCTTTGAGAGCTCTGTAAGGTGTACTCACCCAGTTGTACAGCTGCGCCAGCACGCAGGCCGCGCCGCTGTCGCCCGCCGCGCCACAGCGAGAGCTGCTCTGTAAGGTGTACTCACCCAGTTGTACAGCTGCGCCAGCACGCAGGCCGCGCCGCTGTCGCCCGCCGCGCCACAGCGAGAGCTGCTCTGTAAGGTGTACTCACCCAGTTGTACAGCTGCGCCAGCACGCAGGCCGCGCCGCTGTCGCCCGCCGCGCCACAGCGAGAGCTGCTCTGTAAGGTGTACTCACCCAGTTGTACAGCTGCGCCAGCACGCAGGCCGCGCCGCTGTCGCCCGCCGCGCCACAGCGAGAGCTGCTCTGTAAGGTGTACTCACCCAGTTGTACAGCTGCGCCAGCACGCAGGCCGCGCCGCTGTCGCCCGCCGCGCCACAGCGAGAGCTGCTCTGTAAGGTGTACTCACCCAGTTGTACAGCTGCGCCAGCACGCAGGCCGCGCCGCTGTCGCCCGCCGCGCCACAGCGAGAGCTGCTCTGTAAGGTGTACTCACCCAGTTGCACAGCTGCGCCAGCACGCAGGCCGCGCCGCTGTCGCCCGCCGCGCCACAGCGAGAGCTGCTCTGTAAGGTGTACTCACCCAGTTGCACAGCCCGCTGGCGCAGCGCGTGCGCGTGCGCCTGGTCGCGCTCGAGGGCAGCACGCTGCAGCTGCGCCAGCTGCGCCAGCACGCAGGCCGCGCCGCTGTCTCCCGCCGCGCCGGCACTCGAGCTGCTCTCTAAGGCGGAGCAAGCTTCACGTGCTTCATACAGCTCACGACGTAGAGCTTCCTCGCGGCCTACCCATTTCTTTTCCTCTGAAAATAACAGTAGCATGTTTTAAGCCACAGGTCAGGCAAGGTGTGATGACTGATGAAGTAAGGCTGTGACCAAGTGACGTCCAAGAAATGGTTTTTAATTCCACTTACTTGTGATCGTTTAGTGGTCTAAATACGACCATAATTATTTTAAAACTTAATAAATTGATGTACTATGATGCATCTATACTAATCTTATAAAGCTGAAGAGTTTGTTTGTTTGAACGCGATAATCTCAGGAACTACTGGTCCGAATTGAAAAATTCTTATTTGATGCGACGGGAAGCAGGGGAGCAAAAATTTGACGCGGACGAAGTCGCAGGCAAAAGCTAGTAATCATATAAAAATATTCGCTTTCTGTACTCCTTTTCCATATAACTGTCAAATTTCATACTCCTCCGTGCGCGCAATTTTCGAATAAAGGGGTACGATGTTTTTTGGCTTTAGTAGCAACAAGATGAGCTGACTTTTTTTCTTGCAATAACGGACAAAACCTAGATGAGGCTGCCACAAAAACGTGAAAATTAGCACTAGCAAAAAGACTCTTATAACCAGCAGGGAGTGAAGTCGGGCTGTCGTTTATGATGATGAAATAAATACTTTTTGTATATAGGTATATTTCTATTCTTTATTGCTTACCGTTGACCATCTCAACCCTAAGCTGCTGTAACTCCGCCCGCAGCCTCTGCACCTCCTCATCAGCCCTCCTCTGGTTGTCCTGCGCCTGCTCATGGTTGGCACTCCGCCGCGCCAGGTCGGCGCTGGTTCGTTGAAGGTCAGTCAGTTCCCGCCGAGCCCCTTCTAGTGAAGCTCGGCTACCTTCTAGCTTGTGTGTCGTGTCGTCTAACTGGCTTTTCGTCTGGTCAAGTAATGAGAAAATACTATGAAGTGTAAAAAATATGTAGTGTTACAAGGTTCTTTCGGCTCCTATACTCTGTTTATTATAACATTAGAAAAAAGAGGCTCGCAGAAGCAGGAGTACGAAACCTTTTATTTCAAGTTAAGTTCAAACAATTTAAATAAATAATGTGAGCTTTTTTGTAACAATGTAATAAAGCATTTACTATCGATCTACTCGACACAAGGCTTGGATAGGTACATGCAATGAAACAATTTTTAGTAACAATCAGTTTATTTAAAAAAAATAGTTAAAAAAAAACTAAAAAACACGCTTCCATTGAAAACCAAACTAAAAAGTACAAAATAATGGAAAAAAAGCGTGGGGTGCCTGATATCAATAAAAAAATACCTTAAAAAGCACCCCACGCTTTTTTCCATTATTTTGTACTTTTTAGTTTGGTTTTCAATGGAAGCATGTTTTTTAGTTTTTTTAAACTATTATTTATTTTCTATTTTTTAGGGTGTTTCGAATTTTGACGTATGTCAGCGTACTTTGTGACGTATGTCAGTGTAGTTTTCGAAGACAGTTTTTTTTTGCTGTCCTGGTAACCTTGGCAAGGATAATGGCACAAATTAGTTTGTGACGTATGTCAGCGTAGTTTGCGACGTATGTCAGCGTAGTTTTCGAAGACAGTTTTTTTGCTGTCCTGGTAACCCTGGCAAGGATAATGGCACACATTTATGAAATTATTGCATTGTCATCGGTCCTTGACAGGCAAGTTTGAATGAAATCTGGTCGTTTAAAGTGGGTCAAAATCGCGAGATAAGGAGTCGGTTACAAACAAACATACAAGTGAAGCTAATATAAAGCGTGTAAAAACAACTATCACGATGGCATGACGTTCATATTGTTTTCAACAAACCAACTACAATAATTTAGAATGTCAGAGGATTAAAAAAATACACTACCAACAGTAAAAACATTTTCTAGAGACAAAAGCGTAAATTGAGATTTATTTCTATTAAAGAAGAGAAAAAGTTTTGCCAACTTAATGATACAATGGAGATGATAGATGCTTCATTTATCCTAATTTTATTATTCTGTTATTCATCATCCTCTGATGATGACGATCAAGAAGTTTCACCAACGTTAATAATGAACCTTTCTATAAGATTATCCATTATACCATCAAGTGGGCAAAACCTTTCCTCTTCTTTAATTGTATGAGCAATGCAAGATTGCCATTTCTCTGTAGTAATATTTATTAGTGCTTGAGGGAGCAACCGCTTCACTTCCTCTAATTTAAAAGTTTTGTTGTTTTGGGCTACATACCCCTTTATTTGAGCCCAAATTAATTCTATTGGGTTGAGCTCTTTTAGAGAAAATTATAGTGACGTAAAAAACATTCCCGGTACTGTTCACCCCTGCTTCTTTTAGATTTTAAACATCGACACGACAGACAATATAGAATGTAAAATCTAAACAATATTAAATGAAAGCCTTGTAATTTCAGAAGGTAGATAGGTTAAATAAGTACAATTAAGTGTTACAGCTGTTATATAAATTGATTATATTTAACTCCACATCAATCTTGACTGTAATAATGTTTGTTGTAATTTTATTGCAAAGTGTGCACCTAAAAGAGCCTGTTTTAACTTCTGTCTAATGCTATAGTAAATGGAGTATAAGTGACATTGACAGCGGACGTTGATGGAAAACAAACGAAAATGTACTGACAAAAGAGTCGGCGGCGTTACCTCTGCTATTAGCCAAGCGCCTAAATTACCCTGTCGCGTTGTGTCATTTCCGTACTTCTATTGTAATTTATTTTGGTGTCCTTTCGTTTATGCAAGCTTTCTCTACCGCATAATATTGGGTACTTGGCATGAATGTTGGCTTGTGTTATTACATAGGTTGAACAGTGACTTTGTAACTATGGTTCGCCAATAAATAAATAATGTTTATTGACACCATAAAAGATCCATTGTGTATGGAATTTTTATCTGTCATACAACAACTTAAACAGTAAAAGCATCAGATTTTCTAAGGATTAACAGTAAATAAAATGACGTAGGTCGAGCAATTAAGGAATCTTTTCTGTCGATATGTTCAACTCGACTATCAAAGATTAGTTCAACTAGGTTCCCAAATACGAATGAAGCATTTATACATTGAGCTGGCATCAGCCTAAGGACGTGCCGACTTCTTTCAAGGCCCCTGCTATTCCACTTTTAGCTTCTAACGGAGAAAAATCCCTAAATAAACAAAAACATTGAATTCCGTTTGTTCGGTGTGCATGAGTGGCGAGTTACACAACTGATAAGAGCTCTCGCCGCGATAAGCAAAACATAAAACACATCTAACTACAATGGACATTTTACAACATTTCACTTGATATCTCCATACAACTGAATAATATCTGCAATTACTTTGGCATACAATGGCAAAGACGAAATTAACTTTAATTTAACTATTTTCTCATTTCTGTAATTATGTATGCATATTGTTTGTTGTGAAAGAAGAAATTCACTTCAATTCTCTAATACCGGGTTCATATGGTTCGATTTTAGTTGATCAACTGCTAAGCCGAAAGAAATTTGAACCATCTGAAAAGACTTTCAATTAGATTGAAGTTCAAACGAAAACTTTTTAGACCCTTATGAACCCGGTACAATATACAAACACGTTGGAATACTTATAATAACATTAAAATAAATAAAACTTACTAGAAATTTAACTTAGTTGAAATAAAGTTCGAAATTAAAAAATGGCTTGATGTTTTAAAACTTGTACTGAAGATAGAACTGCTTTTGTAATGTAATGAGACTGCTCAAGTTTAGGTAATAAAAGTTCATAGGAAAAGCCACAAATGCCGAATTTGATTGTATGGCGTATACATTTACATGTGTTGTCTATGCAATATTAAATAAATAATAAAATAAACTACCTCCATAAGTTCAGTCTCAAGTTTCTTATTAGTAGTGGTGAGCCGATACACTGCTTCGATCTGGCTAACTTCCAGCTCCTCCTTAGCAGCTATAGATCGCTTCAGTCTGTCCAGTTCTGTTGTTTGCTCTGCTATTTTATCCCTGGAAAAATATTCAAACACTTTTAGTGACACACTTAATATTTTTCCTGGTGATTACTGTGTCAGAAGGAGATGCACAATAATTTTCAAAAAGCTCCTGCTCCCTCTTTTACCAGTTATTTAATTAATCCCATATTATTTGTATCTATGTTTAATGCAATGATGCACACGCTAGTAAATTCAGTCACTCTAATCTTAGTGCACATCTCTGGCTACACCCTTGGTATACAAGCGAGATGTAGGTTTAGGTAGCATTCGCACGGGCAACTATTATTACGCAATTCTTGGGAACTTCTATGCAATATTTGTTTTCCCGTAAATTGTTTGGTATTGCCGAGACGTCATAGTCAACCACAATATTGCCAAGAATTGTGCAATTATTTGGCTGTGTATTAATGAGCATATTTTTATTTGTGCTAAAACATGGTATATTAAGTTATTGAAACAATATTATGGTCTAGGTTCACCTTACCTTACCTTATGCAAATATTGAAAAACATGTTAAATGTGTGTTGTGTAAGCACATGTTTAGAACCATTCCCGGCAGTCTCACCTCAAGCCTTTAATGACCTGTTCATTGTCCTTGTCCTTGCCCCTCAACTTTTTGATGATGTTAGACTGCTGCAGCTGCTGTCGCGCCAGCTTCTCGCCTTCCTCCTGCAGCTGGGCGATTACCTCATCCTTCTCTTTCAGAGCATTCTCCAGTTCTGAGGAGTTCTTCCGGGATGAAGATTCGGATTTGAAGGTATCTACTTGCTTCCTTAGCTGATCCTATGGGATGGGAAACATTTTTTTAAGTCACTGTAACTTTGGTACAATAGTCAAACAAAGAAAAAGTACTCCAGTAATTTACACCATTCCAGTGGAAAGATGAATATTATGAAACTTTTGCATGTACAAGGATGACTTGTAATTTAACGTATTTCTTCAGGGTTGTGATAGTTTGCCCCATTTGCAATAATTAAGCACACCATTGAGCCTAGGCGAAAATTCATGGGATTCGATAAAACAAAATTTTATGTATTTTAAAAATTTCCCAGAATTCATCACTAATTATCACTTTACTGTAAACTCTGAAATTAAATTTACTGGTTTTCATTGCTTTTAAAATGGGTACCTAATACTTTAACAAACTTGTCAATTTTATTATTTATTTATTTTTCATAATGTATATGATAAATGTCAATGTAACCAAATGTTCTAAATCATCAAACAGTTAACGGAAGGAGTTTACTAAACATTTTCAAAACCCCACAATTTAACCATGTCTAGTGAGTACACTGTGAGTCATGTAAAAAACTTAAAAACCGCTTCGCGACTTGTGACCTGGTCATGACGACCTGGGTGCCTAACGTGTGATGGATTGCTGGGAGGTGTGGAAGTACTGGAATGACATAAACGAGTTAATTAATTAGATTTTCAGTAAATATTTAAACTATTTGCTAATTCTACCTTGGTCAGCATTTTGGACTGCTTTTTTTTTGTTGTACCTATGGGAAATCATCAAATGACTTCTCCCGCTCTGAGCGGATCGGGAGGGCGTGTCAGAATTTTACTGACTAAAACCCACCCGTGTTCCTTCAGTTGCCCATGTGCTAGGGTCACGGTATCTCTTTCGAACAATCTCGCGACCCTGGCAGGCATCGGTCCTAGCAGACCTCTTCAGTATTGCTGACATCTCTTTGAGGCGCGCGTGGTACACTACGCGCCGTCGACCCGAGCCTGGTCCTTACCGGGCGGCGAGATACCCATTGCTCGCCGCCCGCAAGCTCGTGCCTACAATGGCCGGGAGTCAGCTATCGACTCCCCACGCCCGGGGCGTCTCCTCCTGCGGCGACTAGGGACGTGAGGGCGCAGAGACTGCCACTCCCTCACGCGCCCCGCCTCTTCCTTCGCGAGCAATACTGCTTCGCAGAAGGAGGTGACGGCTTCCCATGCCCTCTCGCTCCGTACCATGAGTGTGCTCCTCTGTGGCCGGACCACAGTTTAGTACTCAGATGATATAGTTCGAAATAATACCTACCTAAAGTCTACTTTCATCGGAATATATATATATTTTTAGTACCTCAAGAGATATCTTTTTAATTAACAATGTATGTGGTCCGGCCGCCAGGCAGTGCTCTCCGGCCGCGCCACCTCAAATTAAATAGAGTATAATGAACTATTAATAAATCAATATCCCGAAAAAAACTACCTAAAGAGTACCTTGCATACGACAAATATGGTCCAATAAACCACTTTAGTTAAGGAGTTATTGGTCGTAGGGTGTGGTCCGGCTGGAAGGTATACTCTGCAGCAAGTCAATTTTGCAATATTTAATATTAACTATCCATAAATCAATTTATATAATAGTACCTTTTCTCTACTCTTCGTTGATACTTTTATCTCTCAAGAAACTATTGATTTTGATGAATTAATCTTTAAAGTATGTGGCGCGGCTAGGGAGGATTACTTTTAGAAAATATAACGAAATATGCTTTATTTCTTTATGCCAACGAAAACTGCATAATAAGTACTTTATTGGCGAATATTTGGTAAATACTCAAACACTGACAACAGTGTAAATAATTTACCTTGTTATGTCATAGTGTCTGGAAAGTCATTTAAATCAACGCCTAAATCAATTTCAAATATTAATAAATCATTCAATGTGTAGTTAATAATTTGTTTACCGGTACATTTTACACCGTCGTCATTACCTACTTTTAACACATAGCACACTTGAATCAATCTCTAACATTGTTTGAGCCGATTCTTCAAGGGCTGAAATGCCTTTATCAGACAAAATTAGTTCATTTAGTGGCATGTACGAATATACTCGTGAATGATTTATTAATATTTGAAATTGATTTAGGCGTTGATTTAAATGACATTCCAGACACTATGACATGACAAGGAAAATTATTTACACTGTTGTCAGTGTTTGAGTATTTACCAAATATTCGCCATTACGTCGCTCACTGCAAGCGTCTGGATGATACTTGGGAAACAATTATGATGATTTAAGTACTAAAGTTACAAGGACTAAAAACCAGCAAATGAATGTTCATTGTATTTTATACGCAACATTGTAAATTATAACCTATTTTTATCAAAATGTTTTTTTTTTAATTTAGGCCTTGCATTTTAAAGTTGGAAAATAACTTCAAAACTCCTTTATTTGTAATACTGATTGACTAAATTTTGCGGTTTTGGTACACTCTTTTTTTCATTGTTATTTCTTGTTTAAAGGGTTAAATACTTAAATTCAATCTATTGACTTTAGTTTGTTTTATAAAACACTTTTCCGTCATTTACATTATACCTTGTATTGACAATTGTTAATATTTGATGATGAAAATATATTTGTCATTCGTATACTTATTGTTTATTTTAAACCAAAATTTTCACTTACTTCGTGAAATTAACTACCTATTCTTAGGTAGATAGGTAAACAAAAACCAAAAAGTGCACCTTTTTCAAAATCATTGTTGGTAACAAAAATAAAAGTTTAAAGATGAAATCCAGGTCTTTATACAAAGTACTTATTATGCAGTTTTCGTTGGCATAAAGAAATAAAGCATATTTCGTTATATTTTCTAAAAGTAATCCTCCCTAGCCGCGCCACATACTTTAAAGATTAATTCATCAAAATCAATAGTTTCTTGAGAGATAAAAGTATCAACGAAGAGTAGAGAAAAGGTACTATTATATAAATTGATTTATGGATAGTTAATATTAAATATTGCAAAATTGACTTGCTGCAGAGTATACCTTCCAGCCGGACCACACCCTACGACCAATAACTCCTTAACTAAAGTGGTTTATTGGACCATATTTGTCGTATGCAAGGTACTCTTTAGGTAGTTTTTTTCGGGATATTGATTTATTAATAGTTCATTATACTCTATTTAATTTGAGGTGGCGCGGCCGGAGAGCACTGCCTGGCGGCCGGACCACATACATTGTTAATTAAAAAGATATCTCTTGAGGTACTAAAAATATATATATATTCCGATGAAAGTAGACTTTAGGTAGGTATTATTTCGAACTATATCATCTGAGTACTAAACTGTGGTCCGGCCACAGAGGAGCACACGTACCATGACTCGCACCAGGGCCGGACGCGAGAGGTCGTCGCCGTCGATCGCCTCCACGAGGACACGGTGGTTCTCCGCCCAGGCAGGGTACACTTTTTTTTCATTTTTTTTTTTTGGACTGCTTCATCAGCACTTCTAAATATTTAAAAAATTTAAGTACCTTGCTAGAAAGGTACCTAAATGAAGATGTCAGCCCCATAATTTGCTAAATATCATAGTTATATGTTATCTGGTTTCAAAGTTCATGTAGACAGATGATTTTTGAAATTGGTTAATAAACTTCTTTCTTTATAAACTGTTTGATGTTTTAGAAAATTTGGTTACAGTGAAAGATAAATAACTAAGTAGCAGGTACCTACTCATTTTAAAAGCAATGCAGATCATTCCACTTGAGAATTTAGAGGAAAATGATTCAATATAACGAATTCTGGGAATTATACAAAAATAGATAAAAATTATGGTTTCCAGAAGCCCATGAATTTTGCCCTAAGCTAAATGTGGTGCTTAACTGTTGTGATTGGGTCACACTATCATGACCAGCACCCTAATTGCGAAACACACTATCATCAGAATCTGAATCGTTTTGAAAATTATTTTTTTGTGTCTTTGCGGCATTTGTTCGAATAAATTGCCGGCTCAGTAATCGCAAATACACGTAAATGCACGTAAATAAGGCAATTAATGTTGTTTAACTATAAATATGAAACTGATTCCTACTGATAGAAAGTTACGCAACTACCCCTCTGGAAGGAATACATTGAATTACAAGTCACCCTTTATGCTATAAGCTAAGTCTTTTGTGTTTACAAAAGTTGTTTATGTTTAGTAAACAATAAATGACTTAATATACTCTCTAAACTTAATATTTCATTTGATTACAAGTTTTATATTGTAATAAGATATCAAGATTAGGTAATCCAAATTAGGATTTAAAAGATTATTATTTTATTAAATCTTTATAACTCAATATTAAATCTTGAACCTTTTTATCAAAGTAATAATCATCAATGTAAATTAAATCAAATCATTTAATTAACAAAGCATAAATATTTGAAAGTGTTACTATTTCTTTACAAAGAATAGGACAAATTGTAAATTACGGTTATTTAATAGAATTCACTACTAGGGCATAGTTCATACCTTTTCTCTGATTGCCTGCTGAAACTTCTTCTCTAACGCTGACATTCTCTGAGTGTAATCTTCTGTAATAGTGTTAATATCACTGCCCTCATGCTTGGACATTAGTGAGTCTACCTGACTCTTCAATTCCGCATTATTCTCTGCGAGTTCTACATTACTCCTACTCATTTCCAACAGTCTGTTCTCTCTTGCTTCCAAAAGCTCTGCCATTTCACACAGCCTCCGCATCAACCTCTCATTTTCTGAACCCTGGCTCTCATCACTTGTGTTACTCTGAACTGATGCTTCTGATAACTCTCGGTTGTGCCCCCTTATCTTTGTTGCTAAAGACTTCCCCAGCACCAAGTCCACTAGGTTAGGTGATGTTGTGCCATCAAACTTTGACTGCTTAAAAGCATACTTAGCAGGGCTGTTTCTAAACCCATTACCGTCTCCATTCGGACTAGGAATTATTTCAATATCTGAAGAAGTAGCTGTTTCTAACTCATCCCCAGATGTGTGACCAGAAGTCCGGTCTGACCCGATCTTGACTAAGTCACTTTTACTATCAGAACTTATTGGAGATGTTCTTTCTTTAACACTGCCATCTTTCTGGGACGAGCTACTACTAGATGCATTGCATTGCTGCTTTTCAACATTGACAAAAGCAGAACTATCAGATCTTAGCATGTCATTAGAAACATTGACATTGTAGAATGATGATGAGTCACTCAATTTATCAATAAGAACATCTTCTGGTTCCTTCTTCTGTTCTTCAGCAGTTATGTCTAAGTTAATACTGTCATTGTCAGCGTTTAGAGTCCTGTCGGACCAAGAGCCATCATTTGAAGAGTTCTCACTTACTTGCATCCTCTGTGGCAGGATGGCTTGCTCCAAATGCATGAATTCTTTGTCCATCACTTTTCTTGCTGTGTCTACTTTGACTAGCTTGGGAAAGGGGCTTGCTGACTTGTCATCAGTATCCAACACAGTGGGAGCTGTACATTCTGATATGGAGTTGTATGACATAGTATCTTCATCATCATCAGCAACTAAACTGACACTGTCAGCAGTTTCTGCTTTCTCAGTCTTATCACCTATGGGAGTGGACTTCTTATCACTGAGGTCTCCAGGAGACAGGCAGAGGGAAGATGAGTTGCTGTTTTTACCACTAGAGTAACTATCAAAACCAAGGCACTCAATAGAACTAGGACTCACCAGACTATCAGGTAATATTTCTACAGATTCTGAGTTATGCTTTTGGCCGATACTACTGCTGTGTGATATGGAATGAACTGATGCCTCAGAGTCTGGAGTTGTCTTTAAACTCTGAGATAACACTTCTACTGAATCAGAACTATTTCTACTTGATACAAGAGATAATCTGTGTGACTTTGCTGAATCACGTCTCTCTTCAACTTTTGGGAGTTCTTCTTTCAAAGATTTTGTGATTCTGTGATCTAAAGCCTCACTATCTGACATGATTAGCTGACTTTTTGAGAACAAATCATCGTGACTGCCATATTTGGTATCAGAAAGAACATTCATAGACTTAGCTTTCGGTGGTCTAACGATTGTAGAGTCGTCTTCTTTAGGTTGCTCGAAGAATGAACCCGCGAATGAGCCCCAGATGCTCTGTGACGTGGATTTGGATGGACTCGCGGTGACGACAGGCTGATCTTTGATAGGAGCATCCTGTTCACTCTCCGCGCTGACGGTCAGACCCCAGGAGGAAAAGAAATCTGAGTTGTCTTTCACTGACGTGTTGCTGTGACCGGGAGACGACTTCGCGCTGGTCTGCGAAGTCGTCTCCTCCTCCGGGTCCTCCCCGGTCTCATCCTGGATGTCCAGCGCTTTGTCTATAGTCTTCTGGGCTTCCTTCAGCGCATTCTTAGCGAGGCTCGTGATGCCTGACGTGTCGAACCAATTCATTTTGTCGGCGCATTAGACACAACACAGCACGAACAACAGTTTAATCAAAACACTCGGTAATGTATCACCCTTATAACATTCTGAATAACGTGATTGTTGTAAGATTATCCACGGAAAATAGTGGAAATACACTTCAACTTATCACAACAAACCAGATGACGTTTCCATTTTGTTTATGTATTTTTCGAAAGAATTTTGCAATTGTCAAAGTATTGTACTTTATTTTTACTGCTAAATGTATGTACAGATATTTTTTTTAACTATTACGAAATTAAACTATAATTTTCAGATCGAACAAGTGCCACGAAAAGTATATGAACGACTGATTTGACGTTTGATAATCACATAAAGGGACGTCGCTTGACTTTGGTGGTCTTTTGTATATTGGTCCGGTTTTTCGGCACGTTCCTCATAGCTCCAGTGGCGCAATTGGTTAGCGCACGGTACTTATAAGACAGTGCTTCGTGTGAGTAATGCCGGGGTTGTGAGTTCGAGCCTCACCTGGAGCAATATTTTTGTTATTACGTTTTATTGAATACTGAACAAAATGTACATAGATTTTTTTTCGAGAACATGTAATTTACCAATATTTGTGATATTAATTTCGAAGAATAAAATTGTGAAGGGCTTATTTTATCGAGACAGTAGATGACATGTGTCATCATCAGTATATTACCCACTGTTTAGTAGGTATTGTATTGTTGTTTTTGTTTAGAAATAAATATGTATTTGACCAATTTACTACTGGAAATGTATTTATTACCTCGGATTTAATAGGAAAATACTACAAAGAAATAAAATAAACATGCAAATTAAATTATAGCTTGTGTGCTTTTTCAGTACTTAATTCTTCTGCCTTACTGCTGTATTACCAAAAAAAAAAAAAAAAACATAAATTAAAGTAATCATATATTTAATATAATTTATTGATTATCTTAAAATAATTATATACAATACAATAAAACTGTCGGGCCTTTAACAATGTACAATCAGAAATTCCAATTACATCATTAACTAAAATTGTTCAGAAGGTTTATAAAAACAATATTTAAGCGAATTAAAAAAAACAGAAGACTTCTGAATAAAGTAACGTCGCTTGACGACTACGACTTTTGTTTATCGGTCCTGTTTTTCGCCAGCTACAGAATGCATCAGAATTTTTTTTTTTATTCGCTTAAGAAATATTTAATTTTTCACTTTAAATTTTAAATGTTTATTTATAACATTGAGGAGCCTGAAAAGCTGTGGACCTTCATCTTGTACCCTACAAAGAGCAATCTAAGTGTGATTTACATAACTCTGCGTCAAAAACATTTCACGTGAAAAACGATTAAATTTAACAGCATTACTATCAAAATTAACATCTTTATGGTCATTGATTAGCTCTTATTTTTTCTTATAAATGCGGCTGTGTGTTCAACACAAAAAAATCTATTTGAATCACGTATTGGCTTGTCATAGCAGGTCATTTGTATTATTTTAATAAAAGTTACAATTGTTATTTTGAAACATATAACACACGATGATTATTTCAGTTATAAAAAAAATAAATACAGCGTAAAATACGCTGAGCATACTGCTACAGGTATCTTTTGACGTTCGATAACGTTAACTGGGCCGTTAATGTTTTTGGTAAACATTTGTGCGATATTGTTTTATTATGAAATGTATTGAAAATCAAGATGTTAGTATTGATTTTGGTCATGCGCCTACAGATCCTTGTGACAGCATTAGCCGACGCTGACGTTTACACTGACGTAAACATTTCACGGCAGGAATTTAACTCTCACTCGATTTCTAACGCTCGGTGTTAAACTAAGGATTGAGAATCCAACACAGTGCATCGAAAAAAATACCCAATGTTCGATTATCAACTCTCGGCCCTGAGCAGTGAGTTAAAGTTCCAGTGCGAGTCCATATCCCGCCGTGATATTTTACGTTCGTGCGATGTCCGTGCGTGTGTACTCGGTGTGTTTTGAATCACAGAATAGTAATTAAAGGAGTGATCATTGTCATATTTCTACGACTGACCGGTTTTTTAAACCACCATTAGGAAAGATAATTGCATCATCGCTGTTACTATCTCTAACGTTAACATTAAAACAAGCTCTAGAAATTTAACAATCACTTGCTAAAAATATTAATATTTATGTAAACATCAAGATCGAATGACAAACAACTGACTTAAATCACATCATACAAACACGTAATCCATATTTCTTTTATTCGAAACGACTAACACGTAACCCTACCCAACTGTCACCCACCGATCAGAATGAAACTTTGCACATCGATATAACACTAAAAAATATTGAACCCGTGTTTTTTTATTTTTCGGAATCCACTTTTTAGCGGTAAAAACCATAATAACCTAATAACCCCTAAGTAGGCTACCCCACGTAACTCTGGGTAGTGTGGTTGAGGGGGTGGTTTCTACCCCCAACAAAGTGGATTCCAGAAAAATAAAAAAACACGGGTTCAATATTTTTTAGTGTTATATCGATGTGCAAAGTTTCATTCTGATCAGTGAGTGACAGTTGGGTAGGGTTACTTGTAAGTAGCTTCTTCGGAATTGCCTGATAGGCATTATCTACCAGATAAATTCAGTAGTAGGACCTTTACCTAGTATCGATTCATCTGCCAGATAAATTAACGGGAACATACCCGGAGAAACAGGCTATATCTGATATAATATTTATATTATATGTGTGGCTTAATTAGCTTGGACAGAAGTACTGACTACTAGAAATAAATAAAATACAAACAAGGAACTCCCGACTGACTCGTAATATGAAAACTACATCACATTATCAATTACACTATAAATACCACTATGTAGGCCTGCATACAATTTTATTTATGCTCGAAACACCATGAGGGAAACACGTTTCATACAGCATTTGCGTAGCTATTTAAGTTTATGACTTACATGCAGAGCTTGCATACTGTGCGAAATAAATATTATACGCATAATTGCTTAACAATATCGAAATCGTGTGAAAAACATGCTGAGAGACTGAATATGATATTGATTTTTTAATGATAAATTAGAAGCTATATGAAACGAAGAAATTCCGATTTGTTTTGTAATAATAACTTCGACATTGCGAAGGTCGAATAGTGTTCACCAAAGCTGCATACGTATTTATGCAGCTGTTCTATTCTACAATGTATTATGAAGTTACTCCATAAACAAATGCTGCATAAACTGGACTCAACAATCATCAGTTTTCACAACATTAACAATCATTGTATACAGGCCTATTAAAAAGTAAAATATTTTACACGACTCCCGTGTTGCCGGTAGTGGGAGGAGCAGGCTGTGTGAACATGAAGCTGGTGGCGTTCTGTAGCAGCTGCTTCTTCACGAACTCTGTGGTGGCCGACTTGAGGTTCTCCTTGGCGCCGAACTTGCACTTGATGTAGCCGTACAGGTTGGCGCCCGTTAGGGTCAGAGCGATGAGGACTAGTAGCTGGGGAATAAAACAAATAATGGTTTTTACTTCGGGAACAGAACTTAAGCATGGGAGAAAAAGACATCTTGCACCAAAATCAAACAAATTGGGATATTTGCAAGAGAATGATGCATGTTTTTGAGTGCCTTGTGAATAAATTATGTAAAGGAATGGAGGATAGATGTAAGGAGTGCAGAGAAGCCTTTGCATAGGATTGGTACAACGCAGGTTAACTAAAAAAAATAATTAAAGAAAATACAAACGAGGCTTCAAATGATAGAACAACAATTTCTTTTCATTTTAGGAAATTTGCATGCGTAACTGATGAAAAAGTAGTAAGGTGTGTAAGAATTTGAGAATCAGAATTCGATGACCAATGAACATTCTATAGTTTATTGGTCATCGAATTCTGATTCTCAAACAATATTGATAAAAACTACCTACTAACAATAGTCATCACTACAAAGTAATTCAAAAATTGTGAATATCTTTAAATATAAAGCGTGTAAAAATACTTGGAACATTTGTAGGAGCCAAATTATAGCACTTTACTTATCACACCAGCAGATCAACATTCGTAATGTATATATATGATAAACCATGTCTTATATTCTTTATCTTTATATTCCTCATTCGACACTTTTAATGCCACTTAGAAACTGATGAAGTTCGATTAAATACTGATGTTAAAAATGGCCCTAAACATTTATATGGCCAGAGGACTATGCCTTATGTTATGAGTTCAACTACGTCAGAACCATTAGCTTAACATTCACTAACATTATTTTTATTCTTTACTGCTGCATATCAATGGAGCAGTCACCATTTTTTTCGAATGTGTGAACATTCTAATCTCAGTCCAATTCTATCAAAAATACGTCTAATATACGTACATTTTCTTAAATTAATTGACGTTTTTTAAAGTAAAAAAATTGGCGTAAAGGTAGATGTTCAAAAAGCCACAGTCACCAGAAATATAGGCAACATGCTACTTAATATTTGTCCCTTGATAACTTACCATCCATTTGAATTTGAGTCCGAACAGACAGAAGATGAGAAATGTTGACCAGATGGCCGGGCACAGGATTAGACCCATCCAGAACAGACGGCTCTCATTCTGGTTTATACGATTCTGGAAACAGTATGCTTATTTATTACTACACAGTTGCCAAGTGTACCTTCTTCCTACTCAGTCAGCATTTATTTGTCCTTAGAAGATATCTTTTTATGTAAATGGAAATTCGGGTTAACTATACTAATAATAACAGTGTAAAAGCAACCATAACACTCACATTTACCTGTTTTGTCTCAAACACCCAGTGCGATTTGCCATCATCGTCCACATAGTTCCACCATCGCAACCCAACTAGAAGACGACCTGGAAAATTTTCAAAAATCTTAAATAACAGTTGTAAATTCATCTGCCAGCAATCTAGTAATAATAAATCTGATAATAAGATTCATACGTCAAAATTGAATGTTTGTAACTGAACAGGGCATTTATATTTAATATTATTGTGTTTCAACCACCAGCATGCGTAGCACGACCGCCGTAGAAATGGGTTTTGTCAACGGAAGAATAAACAAAATTACAGATTGTAGAAAGATTAAAGACAAAATTAAAGATTGTAGAAAGATTTGTACCGTTTTATGCGGGCGTAGCATGACAATTCTATCTGAGATATCTTCTTAGAATCTTTAATTCTGTCTTTAATCTTTCTACAATCTGTAATTTTGTCTATTCTTCCATCGACAAAACCCATTTCTACGGTGGTCATGCTACGCGTGCTGGAAGGGTAAAGTTGATAAATAAATTTTTTTTCATCAGATAAAGTAATTTCTTTTTGGTTGCAGTGCTCCAAATAGATATTTAATTTGGTACTATACATAGTAGAGAGGTAAGAGGACTATTTATCCATTTCTTACTATTCTGTGTCATCTACTGGGTTTACGTACTTACTTTGCTTAACAGACTGCAGAACTGAAATGTATCTGTCAGTCATATTATAACAGTATAGTAATAATTAACCTGTTAACTTATTCCCAATTTAACGGGTAATGTTTGTTGATGCTGTTAGTGTTCGTTAGTTTCCAAAATATGTTAAGTTCTCTGACCAACAAGTCTAAGCATGGAATTTTTTACAAGAGTTCCTTATAATAAAAAAGAGCATGAAGGAAGGATTTTAAAATTCAGCCCCTCCTAAAGGAGTAAAAGTGATGATGAAAATTTGTATAAGTTCATAATTTTTGCTGATGAGAATCTCATTGGCTCATGGCTTGTTCTAAAATCTTTCAAAATGGTTGTAACATTGCTAATTGCTAACTGCAAAAATGGGTTAATTAGTAATTATGTTTTTTTTATTGGTAAATGACTTTAATTTTGCAAGTAGGTTTGTACAAACACTTTTACACGTCAATCATATTTTTTTTAAAACCATATTGACCATTTCAATACATACCACTAATATTCTTGACAGTCCAGAAGTCAGCAGACAGCAGTAGGATAACAAGCACAAAGCTAGCAATGAAGGAGTCGGAGAACCACCCACACAGCATGTATACCACGATGGCTGAACACCGAAATACTAGGTGGAAGAACACTATGTATGGGTGCCTGTAAATTATTTAATACATGGATTAAAATTTGGTATTTGAATATTATCAAAATGATACATGGATTGATAATTATTTTAAATGGAATCAGTAGGAAAATAGAGACACTCTTTTAAAATTATTCTTCTATCTTTGTTACGCAAGTTGCTAGTACGAAGTTACTAGTGTGTGAAAGAAAAAATCAATCAAGTACGCTTTTTGTTACCACAGAAAAACCATGCAAATGGTTTGGTGTGATGGTATAAGAATGCTGTAAACTTTTATGAACAACATAAAACATAGTGGAACCTTACCTTGCCTTTTAGGTATGCAACAACATTAGCAACAATGATGAAGTTAGAATGAAGTTAGAATAAACAGTATGAATAGTAAACATTTTATTGTTTGGTGGTGGGGAAAGCAAAATCAGTAGAAGAGTATTTCTTTTTTATTTACAAGGACTAATTTTCGGTTTGAAGTTTCTGTCCAGTCAGGTAAAGCAATGTTTAAAACTATTGTTTGCTGAAATCTGAATAATAGAGTACTTCAAAACTGTTTATTGTAGGAATGTTATTATTGTTTTTTAAACTTTAAGCTATAATGTTCCACTGAAATATATTACACGTCATATCTTTCACTCTCCTAGAAGATAACATGTCGTAATGTAGTTACAGCTGGTATAGTAAAGTGACACTTACACAAACTGTTTCGTAGCATTATCCTCTTCACCAAAGGCGAGGGTGTCGTCGTCGAGCAACGGCACCTGCGGCACACCTGGCTGTAAGTAGCGCGGTAACAACACTACATCAGCTCAAGCCGTGCAAAGCAAATCAACAACGCTAACCATTCACTATATAGCTCCAAATTAACTTCTCTCTACACAATTACTCGCAAATCAAATCAGCTAAAGACTAAATATCAGTAAGGCTATGATTTCATTATAATGTCGATGTTAATGGTCTTGTAAATTAGGGGAATGTTATGAAAACTAAAATCATTCGCTGCTTCCAAACATGTTATAGAAATGTAGTTAAAAGTACTTACCGTTGCCGAATTCATTCCTGGATTATTCATCTTTCTTTATGTGCTAATTATTACACTTTACGGTTTAAATATTATGTATTTTCTAAATAAAATGGAAATAATACACGTCTTCGTCATCGATCACTACTTCGACAATTCAACAACAAGTTTTTGTAAGTGTCACTTGACAGCATTAACTGTTCTGCAGAACAGACAGCTAAATACTCTTTCGATTTGACAGAAAGAGAAGACTGCACAACCCATGCTTCAATACAAGCAAATATCGGATTGAAGTGCGTTAATAATTTGACATTGACAATGTGGACGAGTATGGGTGCTTTCCGAATAAGAAAATATCGCTCACGGCGCTCACAGCAATTAATTGGCGTTCCGATTTGGTTAACACGATTATGACAGTTGAGAACCGTCACAATACGGAACGCTTGTGAACGCGCTAACGGTGCTCACTCGACGTCAAAACCCATATACGCCATTTAAAACTTCTTTATACCACAAATTTCTTCTTCTTCTAATTAATCCAAGTTAGTTTAACATACGATGCGACGGTGATATCGGTTTAGGGCATGGTCAGCGTTATCGCAAGATGGCACCTGTCATGACGTCATCTATGACGATTCACGAGACAGCGTTATCGCGCTCACGCCCGCGCCAATTTGGTACGGACGTTAGCGCGTTCAAATCGATGTGAACGTAATACGGAACGCGGCGTATGTAAGTTCCTTGGGACGGGGACGAGTAAAAGCGATGACATGTCGGATTAGGGTTCCTTAGTGAAATGTACTTTTCTAAACTAAATATTGTAGATTCTTGTGGTTTCGGAACTCTAGATGCAATTTTAGCAATATAAAAAATATAATTAAAACGAAAATCTGTAAATGAAATTAGTTTTAATTATTATATTATTTCCCCATTTCTTCACGTGGGTGTCGTAAAAGGCGACTAAGGGACTTACCAAAGACTACTATAGGGACTTACTAGAGAATAGGCAGCAGCGTTCTCCATGCATTTTACCACCAAATTGCGATCGCCAAGCGTGGCGATTATGGCAAAGCCCCCCAAATAGGGGGAAGCCTAAGTCCAGTAGTGGACGTCTTACGGCTGAAATGATGATGATGATGATTATATTATATATAGCTCAGGCTACGAAATCGAACTCGGAGTTCCAATAGAAACTGACTACGCGAACATCACAAGTTCAGGCGAAGTTTGCATGTATTACAAACTCATGATCGAACGATGTGATCTGCATAACGAAGGGTGTCAATAATTCATACAAATTGGAAAGTGATATCAGAATATTATGGTAAACAAGAAGTGATAACATATTTAGCACTACATTTCTTTTTTTTTTAATGCCTAGTTGCTAGTAACTAAACATTCTCCTTCTTCTTCTTCTTAGCGTGGTAATAGCAATTTAAACAGAGTTGGCTTAGAGTTTGGCTACGATTTTAGGACTTTCAGTAGCGTCCATCAAACATTCATTCCCTAACTATATCACTTGTTAAAATATAAAGGGATCCTCTCATATCAACTTTATATTTGCGAGCAAATGAATGAATGAAGTCAAATCGGAAAATTGAGCAATTGGCCTTTTGTAAATTCAAATATTGTATAAAGATTTTAACGAAAGCTTATTAAATTATACAATATTTTTAAATCCGATACAGCTTATCTTGTCCCATAAAAAATATATAATAAATCAATGAACTTCGGTTTTTAATTGTTGAACGAAACTACTACGAGCGGCTAATTAATTTGGCAAATTGAAATCAACTTTCGGATGGAATATTTAAATTGTTTTACTTATCATGTGCAAATGTGCATTTAATGCTATTATTAATCATTTGATACACATTCAAAGAATATTAAATGGTGCTTTTAGGCAGCTGAGCAGGCCAAAGCAGAAACTTGTTTTTGGACGAAGGTTGCGCATATCGCAAACACCCGTTCTAACTTCACCTGATTAAAAAAAAAAAATCTGTCAAAATTTTGCAGCAAGGCACATGCAAAGGCTGTTTACAATTTCGCAACATACTTGTGTTTGTCGTTACAGTGTTTTTTTTTAGCTAAAAGTTATCGAATTTTTGTGTGTTGTACGATGTCTACCACCGGTACGGTGGTCGGTTCCCGCGTGTGGTCGTGATTCTCGGTTTTAGTGCGTGACAGGTGTGAATTTTGCGTAACGGAGTCGCGATGGGCGCAAAGGCGAGTACCGCGAACGGAGGGCAGAGTCCGCGCACGAGGACATTCTCCACGAGCTCCAGCTCAGAGGTGGTAGGCAACGCGGGGTTCAGCCTGCTGAGAGCGATACCCGGGATACAGGTGACAAATGACCGCCAGCGCGCTAGGTCTCTGTCTTCGGTGCCGGACCTGCACGCGTCTCACGAGGCCATCGCAATCCCGCCCAACTCACAGAGTTACGAGGCGTCGGCGGCCGCCAGCCCCGACACGGACTCCAGTTCCAACGAGGATACGGGCCCGATGCCGAGCACGTCGCTGGCTCTCGGCCGGGTCTACGCCGCGCACTCGCTGCCTTCGCACATCTGGTCCATAAACGGTGAGTACAGTCAGCTAATATTTTCCACTCAACCAGCACTCAATGTTTACTCAGCCAGTCTTATCTGCTGTTAGGTAATCATTAGTGTTTTTATTTTTGCAAGATAATCACTACTTAACAAAAATAACAATGGTTAAGAACACAATCATTACTAATTACAAGTAATTTACTACTATTGATTATGTGCAGAAGTAGGTGTAACATACAAAGTGCTTGCATTGAATACATTGTGAGATATGGCAGCAGTATCGTGTAATGATTCAAATTGAACTGTTTGAACCAGTCAAGTGGCATGTTTGTGAGATAAATGATATGTTTTCGTGAGTAGAACATTGTTTGATCAGCTTATTAACAAGTTCTCTGTAATAGATAAGGTCTATTTCTGTCCACTAATTGTTCTGTGTACAATTGAAATTTTTAGATGTACAGAGAATATGAATAATTTTATAACTATGCAGGCACACAATTATCTTTATTGAAATACCTCCAAATAATTTATTTACTACTCCTATCTATGATTTTATTTCCCGATTGAATATTTGCTCCAAATTTTTTTATTCTTATTGGAACCGTATTAGGTTTATATCATCAATAATAATGCATTTGTTCCTTTGTTTAGTTTAATTTTGCTTGATGCAAATCTTATTCACACCATAGTGACATGATAATTATAATTTATCGTATAGTGCTATGTTCATTTATCATAGTGAGAACAGAAGGTTGTGTTTGGCCTGCACATAATTTTTCAGTAAGTATAAAATGAAAGCACCTAAAATCTGTTACAATTATTTTGTGAATGTGGTACCATGTTACTGTATTCTTAATAATTGAATACTGGAATATTAAGTAATAATTTATTAGAGTAATCTAATTTTAGAATGATAAAATGGGCACACAGTCATATTTTCAGCTCAAAACTGAAATGCCTATAATAAATAAACATTATAAGAGCAAACTTCTGCCCGCATCTTTGTAGGTGTGAGTTTTCTTTTCTCCCATCCCATTGCTTTACCTTGCACTCTGCCACCAGCACTATTACTTTGTTTTCACTTAGGTAATCGGTAGACAAGGCTGGTGTCCGCAGCTCCAAGCCTGAGTGCGTATTTTGTTTTCACTCAGTGTTTGTTCTGATTTTTTTGCTTGGCTCCTAAGGGTGGTTGGAATTGATAAGTTTTTCAAACCTAACTGGTAGTACTCACGGCTACACATACATATCCCGTACAATGTGAGATCAGTTTACTAATAATTCGAAGACATGTGACATCTACTAACCCACACTGGGCCCACATGGTGGATTATGGCCCGCTCCCTCTCACCGAGAGGAGGCCTGTGTCCCAGCAGTGGGAACATTATAGGCTGCTGATGATGATGATGATGATGTGAGATCAGTTTATACAGGAAATGCATAGCTTGATGTATAGCTGTGCATACCAGAGATTTGCACGCATTCAAACAACTCTTTAGCTTTATTGTATTAAGCATAGATTACTTGAATGTGTCTCACTTTTGTTTCTTGTTAAAATTAACCTTGGAATCCATAAGAAATAATAAAGTATTGTGAGTGGTTAATGAAGCATCTCATAAAGAATTGCTACCTAATACACTTGAATGGAATATTAAATCAGTGAGCCAGGGTCGCGAGATTGTTCGAAAGAGATAGCTTGACCTTGGCACATGGGCAACTGAAGGAACACGGGTGGGTTTTAGTCAATAAAAGTCTGACATGCCCCCCCGCTCCGCCCAGAGCGGGAGAAGTCATTTGATGATTTCCCAAAAAAAAAAGGCTTTTATCATCTGACTTTTTTTTTGGTGAAGAAATGTTAAAAATATTTTATTGTCATTAAAATATTCTGTAATTAATCTTTGAGTGTTAATTGTCATGCATATTTTTTTAAATGCAATTAAATGACTTAATTTAACAGTTTTTTTTTTTAAATAAGCTCCTATTTCAATAAATACTATATAATTAAATATTAATAATCAAAATAATTAAAAAAGTAATTTATTCAAATTAGGCTGAGGATCAGTACTTTTCGAACGTCAAGATTACATAAGACAGTCCCCTGAAACGCCCGCCCTTCCCATTCACGTCACATGAATATTTATAAATAAATAAAAAACTTTTTAACAAAAAATTAAACCACCGAAAAAACTGCAAAGCAAAAAATACGCGCTTTGAAAGTGATCTTTGTTCATCAATTGTTTGGCGCCGACTCAAAATGACTGAAAGGTTTATTATTTTTTGCTTTTCAGTTTTTACGGCGGTTTAATTTTTTGTTAAAAAGTTTTTATTTTACAATTTTTGTGGCTATAATCTACTAATTACTACATGCTTGCAAAATCGGACTTTTCTGTAAGAAGTTATGCATTACAATCAATGAGTGAACAATCAATCATCCCCTGTTTTCCGACCCTTAGGGTTCGATTTTGTTTTCCAAAATATGAAATTAATTTCCAAAATATATTTTATATGGGACCACCCTCGGAGTATACCCTTTCCAATAAAAAAAGAATTATCACAATCGGACTACTATGTAAAAAGTTATGCGTGGTCATACATAAAAAAAAAAATGTACGCGTCGAATTGATAACCTCCTCCGTTTTTTTTCGTCGGATAACAATCGGTCCAATCTGTAAAAAGTTCTGCGTGGACATACATAAACAATAAATTAAAAAATATACGCGTCGAATTGAGAACCTCCTTCGTTTTTTTTCGTCGGTTGATAATATAAAGGCTATCCTAGTCTCTGCCTGAATGCAACTGTGTGTACAATTCTATATTGTGCAATTAATGAATAAAGTTTTGCAAGGGGTCTTCGTCTTCCATTTTTACACGCTTTATTTTTATGCAACATTTGAAATCCCTTATCATAAGGATTGCACTAAAACCTCTACTTAATACCTAGTATAGGTGTCTACTGAGTGATGACTTGCATTTATTTTCTGATTTCACTATCATGATTCATTTAGCTAAATCATAACAAATATTAAAGGCTGAAGAACGTTATGATTGATCAAAAGTTAACTTATTTAGGTCAGTTTATCTAAAGAGATAAATGTGATGTAAATCCCATTTGGCAAAATTACTAACCAAAAAAGGATAATATTTGTTGTGTAAGGTAAAAATATTCTAATTAAGTTGGTGTCGCCCATTATCCACATTTTCCATGGGCGCTTTTAAGTTTAGTCAAAATCCCTTTGCAGTAATATCTTGAATGGCGCAGAAGCGGAACGTTTACGTTCAGGATCGAGATTTGTATGCAATGTCGATAAAAATCCACGCGGGGGTAACTTGGCGTCATGACGAGAGATATTTCTGGCATGTTTGGCGCAAAACTATTCAAATAGTTTGTTCACCTCAGCCATAATGAACATTGCTACAGACAGGGGCATCACTTGTCATATTATTGAGCTATCACCGCGCTATTTCTGCCTACCCCACGACGTGACAGCAACAGCACTATTAACTCCCGTGCGTCTACGCGTCTGGGAGCGACTTTCTCGTACTATAATAAATCGCGGCCGCTTTTCCGGGTTGGGGCGCACGCGCTTTCGTCGTTCAGTCGCGTTCGGACTACCGCAGCGTTCACATCGCCACCACTATGTACAGACGTCGCTACCGCACCACCCTCGGCCTTGGGCTTGGATCCTCCTTCTCGTCATCGTTCTCCACGACCCTGTCGTTCAGAACCAGCACCACCACCACCTCGTCAGCGACCGACACCGTCAGGTCGGATGCGCGTGCGACTGCCGCTAAGCTCAAATCGAAGTATGAAAACGCCGGCACAGCGCAAGGTGCGTGTGTTACTAACGTGTGTGCGACTAATACCCATTCTGTTGTGATTTCGGAAACCTAAAAGATATTTTCGTGTTTAGTTTCCCCACATATACCGGGAGAGTAATGGCCGGTCGTAGTCTCTTTGTTAGTTTTCCTTATGTGAGGGATGTTCGTTGTGATTGCCCATTTCAACTATATTTGTTTCCCGCCCTTTATTGTAATGGTTTTCCTCTTTCATAACATGGATTTTCCGACTGAAACAAAATTGTCGTGATCTAGATAAAAATGTTTTATCTCTGGTTGCTTTTAATATTATCTTTTTATCAGAGCTTCTGAAGTGCTGCAACTAATATTGTATCGAGATTTTTGTAAAAACTTTCATTAATTTTTGTCTAGCTAGACTATTACTATTTTATGGAAGAAATACCTTAGATATGAAACAAAGTCCAACATTACAGAACGGCTATCTGGATCCTGGATGTTTCGTTCATAAATCATACAGTTGTAACTGTCCTATAAATAGTGGAGTTTGTCCGAATTCTGTGACAAGTACGCTTTGACATAATTGTGTCAGACAGTGAGGAGGGATTATTAAGAGCGGAGAGCTACTCGATCTGAAAAACACTAGACTAGGCGACTTAGAGCTTTCGAGCTAGCTAGAAAAAAATCAATGAAAATAGAAAACAAATCCTGTGTTATGTATGTATGCTATTCGTTAGAGGTTACCCACCATACTGACTTTGATATGTCTTCTGGGCGTTAAAATTTTCGCTGAACTTTTATTGAATGGTGTAGTGTTGAAACCTTTGAGAGGTTGGTCTGAAACAGAAGCAATCATATCAGAATTTTGACAGTTGTTGAAATCGTTTCTGGATTGGAATCATTTGTATAGCTACAAGTTACAAGCTTTCCACAAACGGACACTGAACGCCAAGTACCAATAACATGAGCATCGATTTTGACAGTTGTTGAATTCGTTATGGATGAGAATCATTTGTATAGCTACAACGTACCAATCCAACCTTTTTACTAAAGCACTCTGACTAAGGTCCTCTTAGCTGTAAGTCGTAACTCCATAATTCAAAACGCAAAAGACCATTTCATCAAATGAACTGAGCTTAGAAACATCTCGCTTAAAGACTAAGGTTAGATTATTTAGCTTTACAAGCTTTTATTTAACTTGTTAGTAAACAACCCTGTTTAATATTTTTTTCAAACGCTACGTTACCCTCTGTCTGCCTTGTGGGGTGGTCAAGTTACGAATGATCACAGCCAAAGTGTACCTTTGACTAAATATTTTTAGTCTACTTTTTATGAGCTGTAATTTAAGCGTGTTTTATTTTTACCTTTTTTGCATAATGAAGTTCTAGGAGCGAGCTTTTGCTTTGTCATGAGCTTAAAATGCTTCGAACTATCTTTGCTTTTAAATTACATAGGTTTTGTGCAAAATTTTATGTCTGTATGTGACAGAAAATAGTGCGAAAAGGAATTAGTTATGATTACTTAATAAATTAAAAGAAGACTGACGGATCAGTTCTTTCAGAAACCTTTAAATTAAACCACAAGGTCTGTGAATATTCATGAACATTTGCATACAACAAGAGATTTATGTGACAGCCTCTGATACGGATCATTTAATTAAAATATATTTATTGCCTAACTATAGTCAGGCCTCATGTAAACAGGCCGTAGATGACAGGCGTCCAGACAGACGAGACTTTAAATAAGTCTGACATTTGACTAGCGTCTGATCCCGAATTGTCGTAAAAGCTAAATCAAATAGCGCGTCACTCCACTAAGATATTAATTTTAATATTTACGATTTAGACGAAACTAGTGCTGTTACCACGCTTGTAAACAGCTAGATATCCGCAAGTTTGAATTAAGAATTCGTTTTTGGAATGGGGCATAACAATTCCACTGTTAGTACATTAAGCCGCAATTTTTAAACAGAGAATATGTTTTAACAATACTAATACACATAGTTCTTGTAGAACTTTCTGTTGCCATAAAGGTCTTTTAGGTGACCGTGTTATCTTAACAACGTTTTTGCACCATCACGACTATGTTTTTGCGTCTTATTCTTGTTCACAATAATGTTTAGTTTTATATTGCTCTTATTTTCAACACTGTGCTGGAAGTAAGACTGTGTATCTGGTGTTTGTTATCCCGAGCAAGTTTCACGACTCCGCTGTGGGAACTAGGTTATTGTGGATAGCCTAACAACCTGTCACTATAAATCACTACGGCGATATGTTTTAAACGTCACTGCTACGAGCTTTGCTGTGCATCTGGGTGCGTTGTGAAAACAATTTGCTAGTACTAGAGTACTATACCGAATTGCAGAAACAAAGTAGAGCAAGAACTATGCAATATTCTTACCTAAATATTGTGTTTCCGAATAATAAGGAAAAGTGTGTGTTAAAAGAGCTTTGAAAACCCCATAACATTCACAGTTCACAAACATCGTAATAGCTTGCCGCCGCAACTCTCGTATCTGTATCCGCGAGTCGGTCCGTATCCGCACTCGGCAGGGTCGCTTCCCTAGTGGAAATGTAGCAGTTTACCCAAGGAAGTTGCCTCAATAATGTTCTATTTATTATCCTATCCGCTATCGCAATGTTTACGCGACACCAATTCTGTTAGGAAATGACGCACTTTTCAGATATTTAAATATTAAAGAAGAAGAAAATTATATGAATGAAAACTCTGATAGAAAAAGCAGCCTGTCAATCAATTGGCTCTTGACCTTAAGTTGTAATAGTCAGGCTAACGAAATCGGGACACTGACCTCGTGAGCGCAGTTTCAGGAGGAAAACAGGAAAAATGCTGGCATTTGTGGTGAATGTTTTCACTTTTAACTACCCACATGAAGACATTCCACAGTTCAGAGTCAGAACCCAAGGCTTAAACAAATGAGCAATACTACAATACTTGAAAATCATGTCTTTCTGCGAATTGGGTTTCCAAAGTGAAAAAAACATTTTGTGATCACGTTCTGGTGACATGATGTATTTCATTGATCCGTAGCTCGCGTGAATCGCGAGTGGTTGTTCGCAATTCTAACGTTACCTGTTTGGTCGAGGTCCCTCAGTTAGTACGACCAATGGTGCAAAGGCCAAACAGTTAATAATGGATGAAAATGATATTAACTGGAAACACATATTAACGGATCAAGTTAATATATACTTAGTAAAAATAGGCTTATTTATTTAAAAAAAAGCGTCCATCGTAAGACGTTCAAAAATTGTTTTAGAAGTTCGTTTGCTGCATGCCAGAAGACCAATGGGTTAAACTTACGACCCAATGGGTTCCTTTTATTGGCAATCAACATTGCGGTAGGCCCAGATGGAGATAGCGGAATGAGCTGGACTCCTTCAACAACAACTGGTCCTTAGCAGCTTTAAGCCGAGAAAAGTGGAAAGGGAGCAGGGACAACTTTGGCCTGCCGTGGAGTATTTATTACACGCGTTCATCATTAGAAAATCATTACGTTTTTATAGGATCAATAAAATATATGTATACACTCAATCTAAAACTAATTTTCCAAATGTTCAAGTAATCACACTCACCACACACAGCTAAAACAAGTGGTATTCACATCCAAATGTTATTTGTTTAACGGTCTTTACTCAAGTCTACCATTATACCGACGTGTGCCATAAACGAGTACAGGTGAATGGAGGCCATAACTTCAGAAGCATTTCGCATTCATCATTGCAGCACATAAACCACACTTGTAACTTTATCCTGGGACCTGGGACGTCGTTTAACTGCTACGAGCTTTCCAAGTTTGTGCTGTTGAGAGGAACAGCATCATTTGCTAGTACGACATTTATACTGGTGCACATATAATCCATATTTCGCTTGCAATTCATCAGCTTCTTCAAACTTCACATAAAGGGTTAGGACGTCACTGAAACCATAAATGCAAGACATGGACAGGACAACTCGTCAGTTATAAATATAGCTGTTTCATTAGAAAATTGCAATAGAATAGAATATTTTTATTTCAGACCGGAGTCCATAGAGTTAGTAACAATTTTGCAATACCAACACGGTCAAAATATACAGTATCAGTTTTTATCCAGTGCGTAAACTGTAACCATGAATTCAGCATATCATTCTACACCCCCTTGCGTAGAAATTTTTCGTCGGTTTTACAAAAAAAAAATCTGCGGTTTCATAGAAAAATGCAATACCTACGGGGGTCAAAATGTATGGAACCGCTGATTGTTTTTGTAAAACCTACAAAAATTTCCTACGCACAATTTCGATGCAGGAGTTTTCAGAATCGTGCACTAATTTTCGTCGATCCCCGTATGTTATTTAGTGGCGTTTCACTTTTTTATCAATTTTCCACCCTGGTTCAGTGTTCGAACGTGATGGGCATACCGATGACTTAAGGTATATCTTTCTGTTCAAGGCATTAAGAATAGTTCTTCATCTGACGTTTGACTGTGGCTGGACACCGTAGATGAAATAGATCTGAGTGATAAACCTTACTCAATACTAAACCAGTTGTTCCTACACAAGAAATAAAAACGAAAGAGATCATCTTGAACTACCCTGCACCAGAAAATAAGAGACAGGAAAAAAGCTAAATACATTTTTCTTCTATTTACCGAGACGTCTGTGAAACTTTACGTTATCCACCTAAACACACACGTGCCGACTATGAACACCACCCCATATTGATCCCGAGGGTGTCATAAGATGCCTCTCACGTTACGTACCGACTGCGGCTTCCTTTCTTTTGTTATAATCTTCTTGGTTGCTTCTAACGAACTAATATTCTTGCAGGGACGGGTATAATGGTTTCTGCTATCGTTTGTTTGGGTTTAAAGCGTTTGAGTCATCCACTATGCCAGCTACTGAATGGAAAATCTATCATTATCCAGAGTCAAGTGGATTGCGCTTAGATGCTTCTAATTTGACCGGATGCGGCTGTTGATGGTACTGATACCAATAAACACAAGAAGACCTCCGCTTGAAATCTTCCAATTCCTTCTCCACTTTCAAAAACAACTATATGATGCAATTATTTTTTCGTAAAAGATATTGTTTAAAACCAGAAAATTGGCAAATTAGCGTCGAATTAAGTGTTAGAAGTGAATCAGCGTGTCGGAACTGCTAACCGCACGATATTATGTCTAATTATCTGTGGCGTTCACGTTCAGGTGCTAACTGATAGAGTTCTTACGGAGTCTCGTTTCTGGAGCTAATTCACGTCCATTAAGCGCATTTTTTTGAGTAATTGGCTAATTAGTTGTAGAAGATATTGAGTTTTCGTTATAAGAGCCAGGCAATCCTGGTACTTATGATTAAAACTTAATATCTCCTTCATATCTCAACATCAGATTTTCGTGTATTTTTTTATTAAATATGGACTTAACCCATATAGACATGCGGTATTCGAATTTGAGGAGTAGCCAGCAGGAGTAATGTCACATGCCTGCATAGGGTGCAAAACAACATTTTGAACACTAAAACGAAATCATATACTTTGAATTGACATAAAGGCATCAGCCTGCTGCTCATTAAAAATCCTACATTTACACAACACAGCTGATAAAAGTCTGGCGACTGATTGCAGTTGATTAAAAAGGGGAAAAATACCTATATCTACTCTTCTACAGAGCAGAGTTATCAAAAAATTAAAAACGGTAGATGAAGGTGCCGTTTCCCCTACCAGGATCGCGAGATTAGTTCAAAAGAGGTACCGTGGCCCTGGCATATGGGCAACTGAAGGAACACCGGTGGGTTTTAGTTTGTAAAAGTCTGATACGCCCTGCCGCTCCACCCAGAGCGGGAGACTACATTTGGTGACTGCCCATCCACAAAAAAAAGTTGTCGTTTCCAAGCCTTGTAAAGAACTAAGCTTATAATAAATTTAAATGATTTATTATACAGAAACTCTCAACAAGGTCTCTATAAAGTTAAAGATTACTTGGATGACAAAAATGCTTGGGACTCGTTAAATTGCTCCAATGTACCACCAAGCAACTTACTATTATGCTAAGTGTGTGAGCGAATAATTTTGACATTATTACTACTTACAGAAATAAACATTTCACTTCATTTTGATACACCTAGAACTACTCTTAAAATGTTCATTAATTTATTCAGATAGCAAAGATCTATTGGGTTAGTAGCAATAGTCTTAACCGTAAAGCAATAGCCGTTATTATTTGATAACTCTGCTGTGTTATCTGACTCGAGTCTAGAAATTTTGGCCCCATTAAACCAGATTGGGTCATTCCCCATGACAAAGTTAAAAGCTCCATGTATTTTAACTGCAAAGGTTATTTGTGAGCGTAAGTTAAACATCCGTGTGTTCCAAATACTAGCACAGTTAGTACCAGCGATGTCCTATATGCGCTAACAATAAAACTAGGTCAGACATAGCTTTAGACTAGGCATGAATTGATTTATGAATGCAGAGGAACAATTAAATTTCGCTTCATTCAAACTGCAGGCGGTGAAAAGTTCTAATTTGTGCATAAAGGTTTAGTAGGCAGAAAAAGATGGATAGATTTAGGCGTGAAGATAGAAGTGAAACCCAAAGCTAACCATATCAATAAAAGGGATTTTAAATAGAGTACGCAAAGCCAAAAATAAAGAGCTATTATTGACCCATTCATATAATTTCATTATAAAACTAAATCCGCGCCCAAACTCTGTAGTAAGATCTAAAATAGTCAGTAACCGTGTGCGGTTGCCACCTGGCCAATATTTGGCACTAGCCTGGACTCGGCCGCCCCACTGACTTGCCCTATATCCGCTTTAAATAGTGCGTACGCGCATCTCACTGTGCCGCTATTGGCACATGTCGATTTTGCTAAAAACTTACATTGGATGTAATTGAAACTTGAGATACATATTAAATATAATCAATTTTTCAAGAACATCGGTACCTCGAATTTGTTTTCCCGAAATAAAAATTACTTCATGCCTTTTCAGGTTAAGTTTTCTCAAAAATAATCAGTTTCCCTGTAACCGAAATGTCAAGTGTGTCTACTTAAAACATCCAATTTTTTCGTCGAATAATATCAAGAGTTGTTTTAAAAATACAGCAGATTGAATTTTATTCCGGGAAAAATATTTGTGAAAAGCTATATTCAGACCATCCTAAAGGAACGTGGACTATATTTATCAGATTTTTCTCCGGATGTCCAAAATTAGCAATCAAGTTCACTAACACTATGCGCATTTTGTTACCATGTATTTTGATGTAGTAAAAACTTACTATTCGATATGTTGATCCTTCTTTTTATGAATAACCAAATATACCACGGACACCAAACTTCAAATTAACCTAAACTTCCCAATTCCATTAAGATCTATAAAAACAATAGACCAGCGTTTATTGTGGGCGCGTTCCCCAGTGGGTGCGATTCGATTCCCGTTGGATCCCCGCCAGTTCCCGTGTTTATCACAACGGGATTTAACTCTCCCTGACTCCCGAGTCGCCGGTCTCTGAACTCAGCCTGTGCATTCGCCAGGAATTAAAAGTTCTGCATTTAGATTCGTCACGTGTTTCTTTGCGTAATAAGTGACCAGGTTCATTGGTCTTGAATTCTTGAGGCTTCCGGGATGCGGAATTTGGGTTTTGAAGTCTGATTTCGGAGATGATCCCGAAAAGACAGAGTGTTTGTGGGTGGATTGCCTTGTAGACACTTCTTTTATCCTTGGATACCTTGAAATTCGGACTACCTTCGATTTTTTGGCGACATTTAAGACTCTTTGCGTTTTGCGCATTGATTGTTTCTTAAACGGCTTGTTCTCCTTTTTACGAAATCTTCGCTCCTTCTTCGTCAATCATTTGGAAATACTCCAGATCGGCTCCGTTTCGCGATTGTGTTTATATTACGATTATTCGCAATAATTTATCAGCCCTTCACATGTGCTTTGCGTGAGTTGTACGTTTCTTAGTTTCTATATTTATGTTCTACGTTAGATTTCCTGAATATTTTTTACGCATCGGGCAGATATTACGTATTTTTTGCAGACATTTTTCCTTATAATTTTGACATTCGTATTGTTTGATGGTAAAAATAAATTTATCAAAGTTCGCACTATTTGTCTGCCTACAAAGGAAGTCCTTGATTTTTTATGCTACATCAATATCTGCTTATCTGACTAAATAAAACTGGTCTCAGATGACCTCAGGGTCTCCAAAACTGGATTTAGCATGAAGAGATCATAAAACTCGATAAGGATAATCGTGTACTTTGCAAAGTGCCTTGAGGGAGGATCATGATATTTCCTAAAGTATTAAAGAAATTGACAGAATTTCTTCGTTCAATCGAATTACAATACCGGTTTATGTAAAAATTGACTCGAAGGCCGAGCTGTCGTGTCGCACACCGGTATTTTTAGCTCTTCTCGTTAACCGCTCTGTTACATGAGAGCTGTTCAGAAACCTAGTGGTTAGGCCTAACGCAACCCCTTTGTGTAGCTTATGGATATGGGCTCCAGTATTTTATTACTTCGATTTCGTTAATGAAAGTTTAAATGTAGTTTCATGTGTCTTTGTAATAGGTTTAGATTGGAGGAGCATAGAAAAGTATTTCAAAACATTTTTGTTACTTATTTTTCAATTTAAAATGGATGCCACTCTTGCGTAGATACTAAAATGATTTTTGTGCAATAAGTTTTAGTAAGAGTTTCCCACACTTAAAAAAAAGAAATGTTCGATTTACATCCGTTTTGAAGAACGATATTTCCTAAGTTGTGCTTGTCAAATAATAAATCATGTTTGAAACATTATTTACCACATGCAGCTATGTGGCATGCACTTGGTACAATTTAGCAAGAACAACAAAACTATATGTTTATTTTTGGCCACGAAGTTTGTGAAACTAACGTAGGCTATAAACCATCATGTCATCATATTATGTCTGTATCATAATATAAATACACTCACGTGTCGCAGACACAGCATCTCCAGTCAACAATAGATCAGATAATTTGTCTCTTATCCCCACAAAATGTGAAATTATGCCAAATCTTTGATGTCTCTCCGAGCTTGCAGATTCATATCTTTAAGCTTTGATCCACTAGTGTGCGGAGGCAGTTTGTTCAAAGAACCTATTGTAACTGATTTTATTGTTGCAGTGATGAATTTTTGAATTTTCGGCGCAGATAATGCAGAAAATATGTAATCTTTAATGCGTTAATGAAACCACCTTAATTGAATTATCTTAATTCATTTAAAATTAGATATCTGGTGAAACCAGTAACGTTTAATCATTTGTTGTAAATTCTAGTGATACTAGCCAGTGCACAAAGGCCTTTACATCAGAAGAGGAAACGTTGCCTTGGCAATGACATAGGCTTGCGCCATATTATGATCTTGTAAAAGTCAACATGAATTTACAGCTTTTCCACAGGAAGTTCATTTTTATCTCGATCTTTATAAATGTGGGCTTTTCAATATACAAGCTCATTAGTTTACTGACTTATGTTTTCCGTTCCGGAGAGTTCATCATAGCTGTGATTGCAAAATCATAATTGAGTTCAAAATTATTTTGATCTTCCACAAAAAAGTATTCCGAGTACTATCCAATAATTGGGAACATCTGGGAAAATTTTCTTCGGCGAGAAAAACATTTCAATCTCCAAAATACGTAACTTCGTTTCCTGTGTTCCTCGTAATGGATCCTCCGCCGAAAAGTGATTGGTAATATCAGAACGTTATTTTCTACAAAACATGTACAAAATTGGATCTGTCCAATTATTTGAGAGGCTGTCTTGTGTTTGTTGTTCACGTGCCTGCTGCGTAGGCACAGACAGAATTGTTAATTATTGCGAATAAACAAAGCACGTTGTGGTCCCGGTGCAACGTACAGCTTCGTTTGATGTCGTTTAGTTCCACTTGTCCCATATAATGAGGATGTCGTCCTCATATAATAACGCGTTATTCTCTTTGTACTGAATCCTTTATGCGACCACGTGTCTCTGAGCTTTTGGTTCTGTACAACTTAACTACGGGTTTTCTCGTATTTTGATAAAACGATAACATCAATGGAAACACATTACTTCCTTGACGTCACTGGGTTCGTCCAGTGGATTGACGTCAGCAGCTATTTTTTTTCCGCAACTTTATTGATATGTGTTCCATTTATAATGTTCATTTCTATTGGATCTACGATTGTATGTTTCAACGGTGATGTACTCTTAAGAACATCAAAGTCAAATTTGAATGGGTTATTGAACTAGCTGGCACCAGATCCTGTTTTTTTTTATATCATTAATTGCATTATGTTGCCCATGACTTGCAGATGTACCTGGTATTTATGAATATCATAATTGAGTTTCTGTTACTAGGTGGTGATACATGCATTTCTTAAACTTTTTCAGGTTAACCTAATTAATCTTGTGGGCCATTAAATCCGCATGCAGGAAATCTGGTAGCTTTCAGCACGTCTCAGTATATCGATTGCATGCATGCATTGCATCATATTGTATCCAATTACAAGACTTGAGATACACCGAATTTGAACTTATGTCACGTCTGTTGATGGTATGACCTGCCATAATTATGTGCAAGTTGTCCTAGGTCGTCCATTCGCAACAGCGATATTTTGGATTCTTTTTTACAAATAGCAGTTTTGAGTGTAACCTTCAAAGACCTTATTATTATTTTTTAACCAAGTTAGCCAAATATTAGATCTTTAACAGCAAGCCTGTCCGTACCTATGAAGTAGATTCCTCAAGTAATTTAATAAACGCTTATTAAACTGGAAATTGCTGCATGCCAGACCCCAGTATTACGAACCAGCTATTTTTAGTCGTTCACCGGAAACACATGTATCTACATTCTATAGTAATGTTGTTTAAGTTGTACAAAATATACAGACAGAGTCCGTGCAGAATATTGTATCGAATTTCGAAGTCTCAAGTGTTGGCGATGTTGTTTTGATTTCAATCAAGGCCAGAGTCTCTAGACCTTTAAAATACCTGGGTATAACATAAGTCTTATTAGAATGTACATACATCAGTCAGTACTCAGTAACTATTCTCACTATCGGCCTATTGGTGACAGAGGGGGATCTCTTCTGCCTTGCACTGATCTGTGTTTCTCTCTTATTCCAAGTTCTTCATGGAAAACTACTGCTGGTATAAAAGTTTCGATCGAGTAACTCGTCTCATATCAATCCGTTAATAGAGTGAGACACATCACTTACACCATGTTTTGGTATAAAGCCAAATTGCAATTTATTACTTGACGCAAACGCCGCCGGTTTTGCGGCGATTTATATAAAAACGTCTCTAACAGTAATTATTATCTACTCTTTGCTTGATTAATGTGTTCAGTTGTCGGAGTACGCCATCATTATTTTAGACTCAAAAAAGTTAAGATTAAAACGTTGTTAATCTTTGTTTTTTTATATATTTTATAGTGTGAAGGTCGGCAGAAGTAGGCCGTATATTCTGGAGTACAATGTTACGAAATTTGTGTCAGAAAATGAAGCTTAAAAGATATTGATGTTGATAGGTTTATTAGTCTTTTTGTTTTGGTTATCGACGCAAATGACGTTGACTCAATGATTGACGAAGATTTCGTAAGGGACGTCATAGAAAAGCCAAGAGGGATTATGTCAGTTATAAACGAAAGCTTTCTGTGCACCGATAGAGAAGCCAGGGCGCATTGCAGCTAAATACATACATGAATAATATCATGATCATATGACCACCTGATAGCTTCGTTGCTGTTCCTGTTCTGAGACAATATTAGCCATGGAAAATAACGTTCTTAATTTAAGACAACGATGATATAAGGATGTTTGTGAAAATTAAAACTGTTATGGATGGCAACTGGTTATAATATCATTAATACCGTGTTCTGCTGCCAGAACTATCTCGTTTAACGATAGTTCCGTATTACATTCTAGTACTTTAATACTTTAAATAATATTTATTATAATGTATTATCGCACTTTACGTTATGATCAAAACATTTCAATCACATCTACCGCCAACAGCAAATGAGACTCTAGCAAGAAAATTAAGAAAAAACAGCCAGATTTGTATACCAATATTAGAAGAGCGCGGTCTTTCATCATGATAACGCTAGACCCCACACATCTTTAGCCACGCAGCGAAAATTGAGAGAGCTTGGTTGATTCACCATATAGCCCTGACCTTGTACGCTCAGATTTCCACTGTTTCGGTCTCTTCAGAATTCTTTAGATAGTGTTAGTTTGACACCAAAAGAGAGTTGTCAAAACTACATGTCGCTGTTTTTCGTTCAGACGTCCTAAAATTTCTTAAGCAATAGGATTTTTTCATTACTTACAAAATAGTAAAAAACTGTCTTGATTTTGTATATAAAATACGAAAAATCTTTTTCCCCAACCTATTATACTTCTTTTTGGAATGGAATATCTTGCTTACACCTAATAACCATAAACTTGGGAAATGCAGATTTGGTCAATCTAATTCAAAATCAACATTCTGAATTTTCTAAATATGGTTCGTTCAAAAAAGAAGATTCAAAAGGTTTTGGGTTCTGAACCTTAATGCTGGAGTCGCGTAGAGTCAATAACCATAAAGAACCTGTGTGGGTGCTCGTAATGACCTCCAATTGCTGCGGACCTCTGAATCATATACGACTGGCTGATAACAATAAGTGAAGTGTTTGTCTTCATAGCTTAAAATATCTATACTACTGATAGAGGAACAGGTTTTGATGATAATCACTGAATTGTTGATGTTTTTGGTACAAGATCTTAGTTGTGTGTTTGCTATTTTGACTCAGAAGAAACTCATCGAAAACGTTTATTTATTCAAAACATCTCAATGTGGAACAAATACTAAAGACCTTTCTCGTCTCTACCCTTTTGAAATACTAGAAGTTTGGAAAGCACTGTAACCTAAACCAGCTCAACTTAAAAGTAGTCCAAAGTCTGCATAAATACAATAAGCATTTCCAACTTAAGTCCGTCGTTACAAGTTACATCAACCCTGCAGAACCGTTAAACTATAAATACTAACAAATCGAACAAACTTGAGACTTAACCCACGTAGACACGCATATGCTAATATCGGCCTTATTTCGAGTAATCAGGCGCATGTACGGCGCATGCAAACGCTTTCAGCTATAAATAATGTAATAATTAATAGAAAACGACCCTATATCCTTGGGTTTGATATAATTTGGATTAAAATCACGTAACGTGTTTAAAACAAACAGCCTGAGTATGCAAACTGCTTGCGCGAGTTATGACTTTCGTGTTACGTCTTGTTTGTGATAGCGCCATCTGTTGACATAGCATTAGAACTCTTTGTTATTTTGGTACATTTGGTTTTGATTACTTGTCGAAAACTTTAAAATGCCTTAGTGAAACTGTTACACTCAATGTTTTATATTATATTGATAAATGTATTCCGCTGATAAATATTTCAGTAATAATGAATACGTTAAATGCAGTAAACTACAATGCCATTATTAATATTCAGCTCAACACACAAAGATCTTCGTAAAATTCATAAAGGGCTTTTCTTGTTGATAAAAAACCTAAATATGGCAACCATACAACGCCTCACAAGCGCCTCACAAATAGACTTAGGAGATCAAAAATACGTGGGTGTTACATAAGCCCCTGTATTTTTCATACGTGACCTTGACACTCGTAATCCCCAGCGCCCTTGACCTCGACCTTCGAATTGGCTAGGACTGTTCGACTCCGATTTTGTTCTAAAACTGATTTACGTCGCTGTAAAAATGTTGCGGATTGGCTTTGTCTATGTTTGAGTGATATATCCAATAATGCGGGTTTGAAGAAATAATGGAAACAATAATTTGAAAGTTTATGATGATATTTTTAGTCTCTTCATGTTGTTTTGCAGACAAGATTGCGTTCAGTTGCTAGTCTATTAAGTTCGTATCATACGCAAATGCTGTAAGTAGTTTACTTAATATTCTTTGCCGCATACATATGCTTGTGTTGGTGAAACAAATTAATTCCAATAACTTAATAAACAAACTTAATAACAAATCAATTATCCCAATAACTTAATAATTGGCCTTTCAGAAAACTATTCCCCCGATAACTTAATTACCCTTTTAGAACATAGATGATGGCAATGTTAAGTACTTTAGTATCTAAGGACCACACAGATCCTTGAATTCATGCCAGACTTTTAAACTTCGAACAGAAACTTTCTGCTGTATTTTTTTTTTTGTTTTTCTCCGTGCGTGTCACTTTACAGCTAAAATAAAGCGCATGCGGCCTTGTGTATTGGGGCTAACTCGCTATTTTTACTGCAACGCATTGTTCCCAACACCGGCTATGCTTGCCGCTCAAAATGGCCGGCTGAATGCATGCTGTGTACTGGATATAGTGTAAATTTAATAGGCTTTATTTTGTCGTTGAATATGAGAGTGGAAACTATATAGGTATAATTTGCTATTATTCCTACTATTTCTGAAAATCGATGATGATGGAACATTGATGAGGCTTATGTCCAGAGTTGGGCTGTTATGAATTATGGAACTCACCATATATTTTAATGTATAAAATGTAGTAATGTGTAAATGTGTAGATAAAATTGGCACTGTTTTAAATCGCCAGCAGGTCGTTGACACAGGTCTAGTAATGCCCTAAAGACTGACTCTTCATAATTGGCTTTATTACTACCTCTAGTGGTACTTAATGCTTTTTATGTAGAAAGAAATAAAACCTAAATTATATTCAAAAGATTAGTTATCTTTGTTAATAAATAGGTAGATACATATTTAGTCGGGGACTCATTTGACGCAATATAGATGATCTGTGCACCCACACCTGAGCTGATGACAGATTACACCAGCTACATAGTCTCAAGATAAAAACGTTGCAATATGAAGTTTTTCTTAAGATATTTCGGTCTCTTGTCATTTGTCAATGTTTGCAATTTACAAGTCTAGTCTCATCTAAATATATTTTTAATGCACTACTAGATTTGTGATTTTAAGTGTTTTGGTCTAGAGTATTTGGGTTTTGGTGATTATACTGCATGAAGCTAATCTATACTAGCAATTGGGACCGGTTTTATTTGAAGTTCTTGAAACATTTACAGGAATCATGCTGTTAAGACTGTTTAAATATGTAAAAACCATATAAATTTAAGAGCGCCGAGGGCAAACTACGGTAGAAAGACTAACGTATATGAGGGGACCCAACTCTGTAACTCTATACCCAAACTTTAAGGAATTAAAATCATTTCCAACTTTCAAAAAGCACAACAAATAAATTGTACGTTTATAACTTAATTCTAGTTCGTAACCTAGCGAAACCGTCGCGTTTTTTATTTTTTTGGGTGCGATATCTTCAAATGACGTCTCCTCCTGCTCTGGGCGGAGCGGGAGGGTGTGTCAGACTTTTACTGACTAAAACCTACCCGTTTTCCTTCAGTTGCCTATATGCCAGGGCCACGGTATCTCTTTCGAACAAATCTCGCGACCCTGGCAGGCATCGGTCTGAGCTGACCCCTTCAATTGTTACTGACATCTCTTTGAGGCGCGCGAACACAACGCGCCGTCGCCGTCGACCCGAGCCTGGTCTTACCGGGCGGCGAGCTATCCATTACTCCCCGCCAGCAAGCCCGCGCCTATGATGGCTTGGAGTCCGTAATTGACTCTCGACGCCCGGGACGTCTTCTCCTGCGGCTAGGGGCATGTAGGCGCACGGACTGCCTCTCCCTCACGTGCTCCGCTTCCTCCTTCGCGAGCATTACTGCTTCGTAGAAGGAGGTGACGGTTTCCCATGCCCTCTCGCTCTGTACCATGGCTTGCACCAGGGCCGAACGCGACAGATCGCTGCTGCCGATCGTCTCTACGAGGACACGGCGCGCGGCGGTGGAGCAGCGCCCAGATAGGGCAGACGTCCACCGTATGCTCCACCGTGTCCTCTAGGTGATCCACCCGGGCGTTTCCTCCCGCCTTATCCTGAACAGGAACTTCCCGAAGCACTCATGCCCGGTGAGGACCTGCGTAAGGCGGAAGGTGGGGATGCCGTGACGCCTAACCACTCCGCAAAGAGGGGTCATACCGTCGCAATAGTGGCATGCCAAGCACTGGGTTACGACAATCGTACCTGCCATTTCGCCATAGCGCCCGCCGGAGCTCTGTCGGCCTTGCCGGTTTGTCACGGCAGCAGAGTGTCGCCCCAGCGTTTTGTATCCTTGCGCCACTTCCACATATGCGCGAGGACTTTTGCCTCCAGATCCTATGGCGAGCGAAACCGTCGCCTAACTCAATTATTATGTTTTCTTATAGGAGTGAATAATTTTAACCTTTTTGAGTGAAATAAAGTGTCTTTAACCGTAAATTATTCTTTAGTAAAGTAATGGTTGAGGCAGAAAGCGTCGGAGCTGTAAAAGTTAACGACATATTTCTAACCTCTGACGTATAAACAAAGTTATAGATATGTGAAGAGCATTAAGTAATGTGTGGGACGAATATATTCAAGCTTACTGTTATGCCTATGTCACTTTTAAGAACGAAGCAACACTTAATTTAAAAAATATGATTTTGTTTACAAGAACAAAGGCCAAAAAAAAAAATGCGCCTTTCTGTATCATCAACATAAGCGGATTTTTACGGTGATGGAATTTTGCGATTTAGATTATATCCAAGAAAGAAGATGTATCTCTCTTTACATTGTCCCAATTCATATTTTAAACAGCTTACACATTTCGACTCTCCTGTTTGACGATTTCAAATAAGAGAGTCACAATGTCTGATCTGTGGATGGGATGTTTAGACATTTCTTTTCTTGACATAATCAAAATCCCATATTTATGTGCTGTTCTCGTGTATCGGCCTCCCAATATCGGTCCCCATGATACACATACAGAGGAAATAAAAAATAGAGATACGTGTAACCATCCTTTACGTGAGTATTTGCCTATACAAGCCACTGAGATACAGATCAGCTTTAGCCACATCTATACTGAGCTCTTAGATCATCATTTCAGCCGTAAGACATCCACTGCTGGACATAAGCCTCCCACAACTTGGGGGACTTTGCCATAATCGCCACGCTTGGCAGACGGATTGGCGATCGCAGTATTGTGGTAAAATGCATAGAGGACGCTGCTGCCCATTCTCTAGTAAGTCCCTTAGTCGCCTGTTACGACACCCACTGGAAGAAATGGGATGGTACTATTCTTTACGTCCGACACCACACGGTACGCTCTTAGATATCACTTCAGCCGTAACACGTCCACTGCTGGACTTAGGCCTCCCCCAATTTGGGGGGCTATGCCATAATCGCCACGCTTGGCAGGCGGGTTGGCGATCGCAGTATGGTGGTAAAATGCATGGAGAACGCTGCTGCCCATTCTCTAGTAAGTCCCTTAGTCGCCTTTTACGACAGCCACAGGAAGAAATGGATGAATCTTTACGTCCGGCACCACACGGTACATGCTCTTAGATATAACACCAATAAATCCTGACAGATTTGATAACTTAACAACAACCTTCACCTTTTTCTGTCTTGTAAAGTTTTGTGCCAATAATGAGGAGCATCCATCAAACTGATAGTTTCCGGATCGTGCCAGCTTGTCCAGGGGCTCGTGACGCTAAGTTTTGACAACATTGCTCCGCTTCGGTGCGGACTGACGTGGTGTAATAGTAGCATGGAGTAGCCAGCAACTACCATTAATCTATTCAGAAACCTGCAAGTTTCAGATGGAGTTTGATGCAAACTGTAGATAATAAAGTTTCAGTTTTATGTATGTTTTTGGCATTGTTTTGAGAGCTTAACGCCTACCTTATCTAGTTAAAAAAAAGATTGACGTGTAAAAGTGTTTGTACAAACCTACTTACAAAAATTAAATTATTTATCATATTTTATCAGCCTGAGATATCTTCTGCGTGCTTAAAATTTCTGCCTCAATATAAAAGCATAGATGTTATTATTTAAAACTAGTATACCAGTATCCAAAACAGCTGTGCCAAAATCAAGTAAGTTAATTTAGATTTCTATGAAGTCGTCACGATTTTACTTTCTTTCGTTATTTTCACTCTTGTTTGTCTTTTTTATCAACTTCATTCACAGTACGTTGAAAAGACAAACCGCAGGAATCCTGATTACGCACGCCGAAGCCACACAAGCGGCTAATGAGCTTAAAAACTAAAACCAGACAACGATAATATCATTTAGCCTTTTAACACGCACATTACTTACAATAATTTTACAAACATCAGTGATAAAGAAATCTATTCAAGAGACCATACATTCTAACTCATTCAGTAATGCTAACTTGGAAATAGTTTCTAGAAAACTTGCCAGTATTTTGACAAGTTGTTTGCATTGTAACTTTTCATTGTGTTTTCACAGAAAGACATTATTCTCAACGGATCAACACTTCTCGTTTGTTTTCATCAGTACATTACTGATTTTATTGTCACTGACGTGACGTCTTTGTCGTATGGGACAGTGACATGCTCACTAAGGAATTAATTTGGACTTTTGTTTCAAGAAATTGGCAAGCAATTTGTGGGATTTTGGCTCCTTTGTATGATCTGAGCTTTTTGGTGGCTGGAAATTACCTGATGCTAAATTAATCTAACCCGATCTTGAAGGATGGGGTCATTCAAAGAACGGGTTAGATTAGTTTAGCATCAGGTATTTTCATTTTCGAGATAAAAAATATAGTCGACAGATATTTGTTCTAATTCCAGATATTTGTATAGACCGTTGATTTGCGTTAATACTCCATAGTGAATATATTGGTATAGAGCTACAATTTTCTTGAACAGATTTTATTCTTCATGCAATTCAATTTGCTGCTTAATTTTCTTGTGATATTATTATCGAGCGAGATAATTGTTTTAATGTTTACTTTATGTTTCACTAGAGGTTTTCGGATCAAATCTTCAGTTTCATCCATATTGTTCTAAAGTAACTAGTCTAAGATGCCATTTTACGAGTGCACCGACTCTCGTAAAGTCTCCGGTTTCGAGATTGGATGCTGCCGAATACCAGACAGATCCCTCTTTGTTTATTCATAAGCTGGTATTGACTCTCAGAAAATGATGTTCAGTCCATATTTTCTTTTGTTTACTTGCTACAAATATTCTTCGGTCTCTACCTGCTTTTATAGATGTTTAAACTTTTTCTTTTGCTGCTTATTTTTAAGAAAATATTTGTCACATCAGCTGTTTCTTACAGAACTCGGTCAAGGTACTTATATTCATTCTTAGTATGTTGACCCTTCTACAGGTGTTTTACGACATTGGGTTCACAAAAATAGTTTTCCTGGCTAATGACCAGGTTTCGGTTATAAAAACTGATCGCTAGATCGTAAAAAATTATAACACTAAAGATTTTTTTTTTGTTCATTCATAAATCGTAAAAAAGGGCGGAGTTGGCATGGTAAAAACGGGCGAGAAACTCCAAGGACTTAGGTACATTATTCTTGTTACTTCTATATGTGAGAACAATGTAAAAAATTAAGAAACTATTCTAAATAATAATATAACATTAAAAATAAGCCCTGGAAGTTAGGAGATTATGATAGAATAGAGAGGCGCCCGTTCACGAACGTGACGCGTGGATCAGCACCATACAGCTCAATCATTTTGTTGAGAACCGAATGAATGAATTTAGTTTGAGAACGTTGAGTGGTATTTAATGACAATATTTTAGATAGTACATACCTCATAAAAGAAGTGTGTATTTTAGACAATATGAAATTTGGATTAATTAATTTATACCTATTTCGAGGGTTAAAATTGTACCTGTCACTTATCTTCCAAAAAAGATGTCGATTTTTCCGAACATACATAATGTGTTCATTAATACCTATCTTGACAAGGTACCGTCATGATGTAAATTTTATTTCAACAGTTTCCTTGGAGAGTTACGTTTATGCTGGCTCTAAAAGCCCTCTTTTGCAGAATAAAGATAGAATCTATATTCTCAGCCCGTCCCCATTCTAAATTACCGTAAGACATGATGCTATGAAAGCAACTAAAAATAATAGTTAAAAAAATGAAGAAACTAGAACTAAAAATATAATATAAAAAATAAATCATTTTACTCCCACTGTAGCGTGATCCTCAAGAAGCCAGTATTTTCGACAAATTCTAGTATCTCCTAATTCAATGCAATGTAGCATGCACTACTTCTAACAATCGGTAACGCGAATCTTTTGCATTTAGTATTCTTTTCATTTAATTTCAGGGATAGAAGTTTCCGCTTATATTTTCAATGAATAAATAGCTTAGGAATCCTTAGAAAAAAGATTTGAAATTGTACTCTAAAGTAACAAGAAATCTCTTTCCTGGCTTCCTTTTATTCCAAGATTTCGAAGTTCTCACTACCTGAATAAAAAAATATACACCAGCACTTTAAATAACTTCCACAACTTTCCGTGTAAAGATAGGACGTAATTAATGACTCCGTTAATTCATTAGTTTTGTTTGGAATCAATCTTCGGTCAGGTTCGGTAGGCAGTGACCTTGTGATGGCGGAGTTATTTTAACACTACGCCAATTTTACGCAAATTATATTGTAGATACGTAGATGTTGTTCGAGTTAGCAATTTCTTGTTTTTTGAATTTTAAGTTATACCAGTATTGATGCTGTCGATGTTAAAAGTTGAATGTCAGCGTTTCATTGAAGTGGGTGCTTTACTGCAAACCTGGTTTGTAAAAAAGTTATAGTACCTCGCGCATAAATAGAGGATTGCTATACCAACGAGTAGCCTGCTTTCATGAACGTCATAATAACAGAGGTCTTAAAATAGCAGTCACTAGGACTCCCCGTGTTGTCCAATTGAATGGTATCAAATGGTAGGGTATTATGAATTGGTTCAATTGTACAATTTGCGAATGAGTATCAAGCTGCTTGAAAACATTATAGCTTTTGCGTACATCCTGACCCGCATTTAAATGAATCTATATAAACCATAGATATCCAATATAAACTAAATGTTTGAACATCAAATCTGCATGTTTCTCAGAACTTAAATATTCTCAATTGATTTATAGGTCTATTATGTTTATACTATCTGCATGTTCTGTATTTTTGCCACGTTTTCGACTATGTTTTAAATTCTGCCGGAGTTTTATTTTAATTTTTTTTTCGTGGCTGATCTCACTCGGTTTGACGTGGTATATTAGTCAGTTTTCTTAATGAGAAATGTTTTTGATCCGATCCCAACGTTATCTAATGTGGTAAAGCTTGGTCTTTACCACAGTAATCGTTTGTTGAGCGTTTGCCAACTTTATTCGTAGGAAAATCATAAAAATTAAGTTTCTAAGGCTTCAGTTACTCTGTTCTGCTGCGCAAAATAATTTAATTTAGCGAAACACAAGACTCGAATATCATAATTAACACGTAGAAGCGGTTAAAAATAAATTATATCGTTCATGCTTGCAATGTAATGCAGATGTGTAGCTGTTATGATGATAATTATGTCGCTTGCGATATGTTTCAAATGTGATTTCGTTGGAGAAATATCTACGTAAAATATAACCACAAAGTTGTTGTTTTGAAGCAACAATTTGCAATTGTGGTTAAATCAATGTGTTTTTCAGCAACCTACACAAAATTTGTACACTCTTTGTAACTTGAAGGAGATACAAACTCTACTCGAGAATCTCAGAAATTACAATCCTTTGTTTCTCCACTTGTAACACATTTTACCCGAATTGTACCGTTCCGAACGCTTTGCAATGCAAATGTGAATTTAGTCGAACGCTACATTTGATTTGTTCGCATTACACCCGCACCCCGCGGAAACAAAGACACGTCGTGCGGAATAAACGGCGCGGCGGCGTCTTCTAATGTTATTGTGTGTGTTATTGCTCTGTTGATCCTATGAGGGAGAAGAAAAATAACATACTTTTTATGATTTAAGTAATTCGCTTGGTTTCTTTGTTAATACGGGAATGAAAGGGAGTTGTTGCTCGTTTTATTTCGTCGTTTTATTAACATCACGTTTGTTTTCAGTGGAAAGACAAACAGAAGGGTGGTTCAGTTCTGTAACGACATGAGTCTGTACAATATCTAATTTCGGGAATGTATGTAGGTACCTCGGAGTTTTATACTCTTCTAGCTGGGAATTCAGCTAGAACCTCATGTTGGCTACAGCTATAGAGGCAATACATAAAAGTTATATGAGGCAGTACATATAATTTGGCAGAGGCAATATGGCATAGTTCTATAACTGGTCATGGTCTTCGATAAAGCAGGTCACCCTCCGTGCTTGTTACCGCCGACCCACTGACGTCATTCCTGTCCTTCCTTGTACCCTCTGAGTATTTGTACCATTCTAAAAGGAATCTTTTATCGGTAATCCATTTAAGTCGTAATTTCTTACTTATTCATGCTGTGAATGTAATTGATTAAAATTCTTGTCACGTCTATGATACTCGTAATCGCTAACTGAATTTTGTGTCTTTGATGTTATAGTTACATGTTGGAATACTAAGCAGGTTTCCTTAACAACAGTCGACCGTAGGCTCAGGTCGTTTGCTTACTTTATTTTGACCAAAACAAGTTTTAATAAAAGTGAACGACCTTGCCTGATGTTCATATCAGCCGCTTAACCTTTTTCCAACCATGTTGGGGTCGGCTTCCAGTTTAACCGGATACAGCTGAATACCAGTATTTTACATGGTACGACTGCCTACCTGATCTCCACAACCCATCAACTGGGTAAAAGGATACCAGATCTACGAAGGTCAGCCGGAACCAACGGCTTAACGTATTTCCTGAGGCACGGAGGGGTAACGATGGTCACGAATGTAGGAACTATCCTCGGCAAGCATAGCTTAACCAAATCCGACGACTCTTGCGGCTGTTAATACTTAGCCACGAGCCCCTCAAAAACCTTGCCTGATGTTATACACCTTTTACTTTTGTTCACTCATGATTATTGTAGCGAAATCCGAATAACGAACCTTTGTGCCCCTCTTCAGCTTCTCCTTGGGGTTAGCTATTCTAAATGCCTCTTCTTGGTTTTATCTTCTTATCTATAGCATATCCTCTCTAATGGACTTGACCGCAGATGACATTTATTCTTATTCCATCCATCTAAAATGTTACCAACCTCAATCCGATTATCCCGAACACATTTTAATTAAATCCTGGAAAATTATATTATTATTAAATCCTTTTTTCTTGGAAACAGCCAAAAGCGTTGTTTCAATCGATATCTACTTACTTATAATATAATGTTCTGAACACTGAATACTACATAAGCCATCTACTTGGGTTAGTTCATCAGTATACACGGCCATGAAGACTGTTGGTAGGTCATTAACCTTACGCTTGACATTTAACTTCTCATTAATCTGTTAACATGAATATCCACCCCTTGATTTAACTGTAACGATTTATGGCTCTACAAGGCCTGCTTTAAACCATGGCTTTTCTTTTTCGAACCTCTCAATGGATTGACTTATCGTCTTGTGATGTTGGTTGGAGTCTCTGCTTAAAGCATTAAAAAATATATATAATATACCTATCTATATATCGCTCGTCTTAACTTTAGTACATAATAAAATTAAATGATTGCGAAGTCAAATTCAAAGCTTTTATTTCAAATAGGCACATAAAAGGCACTTTTGAACCTCAACATTTACATTAAATAAATAGAATTGATTCTAGTCGCCCCTTGCAAAAGGTAGTTTCGTAAAAGAGTAACGGTGGAGTTTCTTGGCCATTCTTATTGAATGGGGAGGAAACTCCACCGTTACTCTTTTAAAAATGTTTTACAATATTTTAGATACCTACATTAATTTAATAATATGTGAAAACGATGCACCTAGAATAAAATGACTACACCAAAGCAGGTAAAAAGAATTTCAATAAAATGGAGCAATGGCATATTAATTAATTAAATGATAGAAACATGGTGCTCATATTTACAAACATGCTAAAAGTAACTATGCTTTTTGCTTTGAACATACCCATTTTCAGTTCATCCAGTGCTCCAGCACTATAGAATAGGCTTCCATATCCAAACAATTATGTCAATAACGACATTTTGAATGAGGCCTTTACTCATTAATCCATCAAAGGAGGGTCTTGCCGACAGAGACCATAACTATAATAATAATAAATCATCGAATAACTTGCTGTAATCATCCGCGAAGTTCGCAAGTGGCCCAGCATCCACGGCGTCCACCATGACAGTCGCAGGCCACAAATACCCCAAGGCCTGGTCAGTGGCCGTGTGATGACAACGGGGAGGCTATATATAGCCGCATGCAACTCTTTGTTCACTGGCGCGATTTAGCAAACAATGCGGTTGCTATTCGATTTTAACTGACTTTCTTTGAATAGTTCATTAGTTTGGTGATCAAGGGTTAATGTTCTGAAAATATGCTAAGTATACGTGATTTAACAGCACATATTGCTTATGTTATAAGTTCAAACGCAGCTTTTAGAGAAAATGATGTCCAGCATCTACATTTAAATCAAACTTTTAATACGCTTTTATTGATTTCGCCTGTATCTATCTATCGACGGTCCCTACGTACAAACGGACATGTCAAAAATCGAGGTTTACAGGAAAGCGTTTTTAACGTTCAAATCGCTCTCGAAATCATTCTTAGAATTATTAGGATGGATTTATTATTATTATTCTCAGAACTATTTCTAGAGAGGTTTATTTCTAGAGTGATTTGAATATTAAACCCGTTTATCTGTAAACCTTGGTTTTTAGGGTTCCGTTGCCAAATGGCAAAAAACGGAACCCTTATAGATTCGTCATGTCTGTCTGTCTGTCCGAGTATGTCACAGCCACTTTTTTCCGAAACTATAAGAGCTATGTGACCCCCCCCCCCCCCCCGTAACTTCTTAAATAAGGGAATGATAAAACTAAAAAAAATATATGATGTACATTACCATGTAAACTTCCACCGAAAATTGGTTTGAACGAGATCTAGTAAGTAGTTTTTTTTTTATACGTCATAAATTGTAAACCACAATTTACCTTTCATCCAGTCAACTCAAATATAAAAATTAAAAAAAAAAATACCTGCAGGTTTGTATGGAACCCTTGGTGCACGAGTCCGACTCGCACTTCTACTTACCAAGTTTCAACAGCATAGCTCTTATAGTTTCGGAAAAAAGTGGCTGTGACATACTCGGACAGACAGACAGACATGACGAATCTATAAGGGTTCCGTTTTTTGTCATTTGGCAACGGAACCCTAAAAAACGCTTGAATAGAAAACCAAACTAAAAAGTAGCAAATAATTTCCTAAATAAGGATACCGTAAGTAATAAATGAAACATTTTTAATGTAGAAAAGAGTGAGGTGCTTTTTGAAGTACTTTTATAATGACTCTACTTTTATAATTATCTATAGATAAAAATATTTATATCAAACGATATCAAAGCACCCTTCACTTTTTTACATTAAAATGATTTCATTAATTAATCACTCTATCCTTATTTAGAATGAAATCTATTGAAGCGTGTTTTTTCAGTATTTTAAACTAATTTTTCTCTCAAATTGTGCTCTAAGCTTCGGGATAACTGATAGCCAGTTTTCATCATCCGTCAAAATAACTGAAATTTGTCTAAATCTAAATCAGTTTACTACAATTTACTGCCTGAAATACAAAAGCTTTCAGCTTTGTAATAACAAATGGCTTCCACTCAATCGTCTTTAAACTTTTCCTACTTCAAACTCTGTGTCTGCTAAAGTTGGATTTATTTGTTTATTTATAACGTAACAGTTAATATTAGATACTTACAACGTACAATATTAGGGAATACTTCGTAGGTTCTATTACACGATTGCGATACGCTGAAAATGTAAGTTACATTAAAAAAAATTACAAAAAAAAAAAAAACCGACTTCCTCAAAAACACTACAAAGTGAAAAATAACTTTAATTTCTGAAGTCGGTGTCTAAGGATCTGTATTTAAGGTTTTTTGCCACCGACTTCCGAAATTAAAGTAATTTTTCACTTTGTAGTGTTTTTAAGGAAGTCGGTTGTTTTTTTTTGTAAAAAGTTTTTATTTTTAAATTTTAAGTTATGGTATCCCCGCACTAATTCAAAACAAACAATGCATATTTATGCGATAGCAGAAATCGCGGTTGATTTGTTGTCATTTTTTAAAGAGTTCCGGTGTCTGTCTCCGGAACTCATCATCCGATCTATATGAAATCTATATGGGACCATTTCGAAATAAATCCCTTTCGAACAAAAAAAGAATTCTGCAAATCCGTCTATATATGACGGACTTATAGCTCCTCCTTTTTGAAGTCGGTTAAAAATAAGCTCATCATGATAGTTTACTTCAATTTTCCCCATTGCTGCTTTATTTCGAATTGTGTGATAGTATTATAACAGGAATACGTTGGATGCGAGAAGCACAGAATAGGTCGAAGTGGCGGTGCTTGGGGGAGGCCTATGTCCAGCAGTGGACGTCTTTCGGCTGAAATGATGATGATGATGATGATTATAACTAGGCGGAAAAACTTTGTTTTCCTATTTTTAGCCTCTACGGCATACATAATTAATCAGATCTGTATAAAAAAATGCCAATAATTTAGCATTTATGTATGTATAATTTATTATAATTGAATGCCCAATAAACCGGCTTAATGTCAACGAACCAATAACGATATGTTTCCGCCGCTTATGTTTGTGCTTCTGATGAGCGTTTGTTCAAGTCTTTGTCTCAGAATCACTCCCAAATAGGAGATTTATCGTGGCTGTAAAATTGCCATCTTTGCTTATGCAGAGTGAACTTTATGTATGTAAATAAGTTACTATTTTGGATCATATCTTATCTATGTATATTTTGCGAGGTAGTCTTATCTGAATGAACGTCATAAAAAATCTGCTTCTAAATTCTAATGTTTTATTCGTCGAAATTTTAGTGAAATTTCCATTGAATTTTCTCTATAGAAAATTTTCCTTAGTGTTCATGGTGTAACTAGATGGCGTTGGCGTCGAATTAGAACTGGCTATGGTTTCGTTACCGGCGTTTATAGGCATTCGACGCCTGCGTCGACCGGTTAGCCTGAATCTCCCGCTGGGTATAGGCCTCCCCATAATGTAGGCTATAAATCATCATCATATATTTTTGTTGAAAGCTAGTCCCACGTTAGTGGTCCATAGCTTTTGGAATACACTTTGTACCTTAATTTTCCAGAATATAATAAAAGTAATCCCATTGTTGACTTATTCGTAAATCGATTACTTAAATAATGTAATCATTGTATAATAATGAGCTTGCTACAGTATGTAACTTTCTGTTCATCCTTAATCAATTTTCGTTATCATTCATCATTTTTACGTAGGAAAAATTAACAGCTAGTTCTTTATCTAGATATCTGTCAGATCCTAATGGCGCCTTTCCCATGCTTTCACTGATATCAGATAAAAAGGCACATTCAGATAACCGAATTCCATTTCATCCCTATATTATGTCCAGAGGGATAGGCCGAATCACTTTACTATTAGGTTGGGGAAAAAGTCTTTTCGCATTATAGTATGTATGAACTTGTAATAAAATCTCTTTGGCTATACTATTTGTATCTGGCTGGGTTTGGTATCATTGAAAGTTTAAATTTTAAAGAACATAATTCCAAATTCAAATTAGGAAAATGTGTGATTTTCATTTGTTTTTCGTACCGTCAAGATGAGTGAATCTAATGAAGAAATTCGATACATTTTAAAATTTTACTACAAAAAAGGTAAAAATGCAACGCAAGCCGCGAAAAAAATTTGCGATGTTTATGGACCTAGTGTAGTGTCTGTGAGAGTAGCACAAATTTGGTTTAAGCGTTTTCAATCCGGAAATTTTGATGTCAAAGATGCACGTCGCTCTGGTCGCCCTATTACGGATAAAATGGATGCCATTTTTGAAAAAGTGGAGCAAGATCGGCATACCAGTAGTTACGACGTAGCTGAAGAACTGGAAATTGACCACAAAACAGTTTTGGCGCATTTGAAAAAAACTGGGTACACAAAAAAGCTCGACATTTGGGTACCTCACGAGCTCACTGAAAGAAACCTAATGAACCGTGTACTCATTTGTGATTCTTTATTACGACGTAATGAAACCGAACCATTTTTGAAGAAACTGATAACTGGTGATGAAAAGTGGATCACGTATGACAAGAACGTGCGAAAAAGGTCGTGGTCAAAGGCCGGTCAGGCTTCACAGACTGTGGCAAACCCAGGTTAACTCGCAACAAGGTGATGCTGTGTGTGTGGTGGGATTGGAAGGGCATTATTCATTATGAGCTGTTACCACCAGGCAGGACCATCGATTCAGAACTCTACTGCGAACAACTGTTGAGATTAAAGCAAGAAGTTGAGAGAAAGCGGCCGGAATTAATTAACAGAAGGGGTGTGGTTTTTCATCATGATAACGCTAGACCTCACACATCTTTAGCCACCCAACAAAAATTAAGAGAGTTTGGCTGGGAGGTGTTAATGTATCCGCCGCATAGTCCTGACCTTGCACCTTCAGATTTCTACCTGTTTCGGTCTCTTCAGAATTCTTTAGGCAGTGTCAGGTTAACATCACGAGAGGACTGCCAAAACCACTTGTCGCGGTATTTTGACCAGAAGTCCCAAAATTTCTATAGCAATGGGATCATGTCCCTACCTACAAGATGGCAAAAAGTTATCGAACAAAATGGTACCTACATACTTTAGTTAAATGTAAATAAACTTTATTAAAAAATGTTTTGAATTTTCTTAAAAAATGCGAAGAAACTTTTTCCCCAACCTATTATTTCAAAACTGCTTTGGTTGAATGTGGCGATCCTTGTGGAACGTTGTGTTTTATTTACACGTTATGGAAAACAGCGATAAGACGCAAATATGCTGTAGTAATTTAACTACGAGTTACTTCATTGTATGGATTGAAATTATTTTACGTATGATAACCTGTATCATAATCAGGGTATGTTGTTCCCACTGCTGGGACACAGGCCTCCAAGGAATGTTGCAGCCCATTCCTTTTCACCGAGAGGACGCTTGTGTATCTACCATGCGAGCGGTTGGTAGATGTCACATGTGTTCGAATTTTTGGTTTTAAGATACGTCGGTTTCCTCACGATGTTTTCCTTCACCGTTTTGAGTGGTGATGAAATTATTTACACAAAGTATAGCCTGCCTGGGTTCGAAATTACAACCTACAAATTGCAAATCGGGGCTGACTAATGGGCCACCACAGCTCTAATGACAAGTGTATGACTATCTATACTAATATTATAAAGCAGAAGAGTTTGTTAGTTTGGTTGAACACGGTTACCTCAGGAATTACTGGGCCATATTGAAAAATCCTTTTGTGTTGGGTAGCCAATTTATTGAGGAAAGCTATTGGGTATATAACATCACACTACAATCAAAAGAAGCAGAGCAGCAACCAAAAATGGACGAAAACTGGCAGGCAATTCGATGCGAGGGGAAGGGTCAGGCAAGCAAAAATTTGACGCGGACGAAGTCGCGGGCAAATGCTGGTTTTTTAATAACGCTGTTGAAACAACTGAAACAATGGATATTCAACTAGATGAATAGTTTATATAGGATAACTTATGAGACGACCCCGTACAGAAGTTAGTAGAATCGTTGAGTTAGTTCAAACATTTTGGGTCTAGCAATTATTTAGTTGCCTCCAACAGGACCCTTAATAGGTAACACACTATTAATAGGTAACACACTATTAACAGGCAACACACTATTAATAGGCGACACACTATTAATAGGTAACACACTATTAATAGGCAACACACTATTAATAGGTAACACACTATTAAAAGATAACACACTATTAATAGGTAACACACTATTAATAGGTAACACACTATTAAAAGATAACACTATGAAAAGGTAACACACTATTAATCCGAATCTATATCATTTTGAAAGCTATTACTTATCCATTGCTTCATTTCTTCATCTAAATGTTCTGCTCGACAAGGTAAATAAAGCAATGAATATTGTTTAACGGTCAAAATGAAACCCATTCTTATTGTTAGTGTGTTACGTAATTATCCCCCAAGTCTGTGTAGGGAACTCTCATATATGACTTCAGATTATTTCGTATGGAAGTTCTCTAATCGTCATTTAGTTCCAGAATAGCTATATATTCATCACAATCTCTTCAATCTTCATTTCCATCACATGCTAGATGATAGGTCCACTTAGCAATATCAAAAGCTTGTTCTATCCTCGTGATTCTCAAGAAAACAACTTTGATTTGTGGAAGACATTAATTTTTCAATCTCAGCCATATTTCATTTTATCTAACGCGTCTAGATTGACGTCATGAGGCGTCATTGACATACAGCTAACAAACAGTAATAAAAAAGTTAATACAATGCATGAAAATAACTTTCATATAACATGTAGTAAATAATGTACAGTTTACCATATGGCTTCTCGCAAATAACAAATCACTCCCACCCCGCCGCCTCTACTATTGTACATATAGTTACAATTTGACATAGACAGCGACTTTATGTCCTTGTTGTAAGGGCTATTTTCATAGAGCAAGAGATGTGGTATTAAACAAAACACGCTTCTTTATATATTATTATGACCGCGTATGTAGTGCGCCTTCCTGCCAAGCATAATCAGCCTATAATTTTCTGTCGGTGAGAGGTAGAGGGCCGCAATCCACCACACGGGTGATGTATGTCACATGTCTTCGAATTTTTGTTTGTAGGACAGGCTGGTTTCCTTACTATGTTATCCAACACCGTTTCGATAGCGGTGGTTATGAAATAATTTACACAAAGTACCGGCGTCGGTTCGAACCTAAGATCTACAAATCGGCTGCCAGGGTCGTGAGTTTCGGTCGAAAGAGGTACCGTGGCCCTAGCATATGGGAAACTAAGGGAACACGGGTGGGTTTTAGTTAGTAAAAGCCTGACACGCGCTTCCGCTTCACCCACAGCGGGAGACTTCAATTGATGATTTCCCACCCACACAAAAAAGATCTACAAATCGTAAGTCGCGTCTGTCACCGCCATTGCTCCTAGCACCTACTTGCCTGCTGCACAATGATCAGTTATCACCAATTCATCTTATAAGCTTGGTCAGCTTGGTGACTTGGTGATTATTACTGTACTATACTCAATTAGGCAATATTCTTTATGCATTTTGATTACAGCTGTCATTGGCAGTCTCTTATTCAGTTGAGTTCCTAATTAAATTGCTGACGAATAACTAATATTTCACAGTCAGCTACTCTCTAACAGTTTTCACAAACAGATTTAGTACAAAAATGTAAAGAATGTTTTTCATATCCGGAGTAAAATTTCCGAAGTAGCTTTTCCAGGAATAAACTCAATACCGCTCGTTTAATACATTGTACAACATGCGGGATAGACTACAGCTTTGATTACTGCTGGCGGATGTGTCATTAATAAAATACTGCAGTGCAGCATGTAAATTAGGTCTGTAATACATGTCAGATAGCCTGAGCGTGTCTAAGATATGCATCTTCTCTGAGCTCTACGTAGCGGGGATAATTTAGTTTAGCGAGGCTGCCAGCTGATGTAACCTATTCACACGAATTAGGAGTAAGTAAACTATTTGGGATCCTGATAGAGTATACTACTGGAAATTAAGGCCAATTTCTGATATATGGCATAAACTGATTCCTAGTAGTGTTTGCTGCTTTTTCATCCAACGGTATAAGAGAATCCTTAACTAAGCTGAGAGTCAGCACTTTTTAAACGTGAAAGTTACAAAAGATAGTTCCCAAAACGCTCGCCCTTCACCACTTCCTAGTGCTTTAGCTGAGACGAAGTGGTGCAACAAACTCCTCCCACCATTCTTTCACAAATCTAGATTTACTAACCTCTGGTAGGAGTGTCTCTAGATATTTTATGATGTGAAGATTCTCTCGTTTGCTGAGAGTTTGTAATGGTCCTAAATAATCTGCCTAGCCTTTTCCCAACTATGCTAGGGTCGGCTTCCAGTCAAACCGGATGTAGCTGAATACCAGTAATTTACACGGAGAGATTGTCTATCTGCCCTCCACAACCCAGTTGGTGGGCAATGCGATACCCTTTGGTAAGACAGGTCTGTGGTCCTAAATAGTAATTAATAAAAAAAAAAACCTAGGTAATACGTGGGACACTTTTCGCAACACTTTTTCCAGTCCGCCGCAGACACATCGTTTACAGCCTGCTCGAACGCTGACAGCGCATCTTCCGGCGACGAAAATTGTATCCCTTTGAGCAGATTTTTAATTTTTGGGAATTAATAGAAGTCACACGGTGCTAGGTCAGGGCTGTAAGGAGGGTGACCCAGAAGTTTGACTGGCGTGCTCTCCAAGAAGTCCCTCGTTTTGAGCGCGGTGTGCGTGGGCGCGTTGTCGTGGTGGAGCAGTCCGCGGAAACACAGGGTTCCGCGGGCAGTAGCCCGCGGAAGCCTGTGTTTTTTTTTTTTTTTGATGATCATCAATTGACTTCTCCCGCTCTGGTCGGAGCGGTAGGGCATGTCAGACTTTTACTGACTAAAACCCACCCGTGTTCCTTCAGTTGCCCATGTGCCAGGGTCACGGTATCTCTTTCGAACAATCTCGCGACCCCGGCAGGGAACCTTGTGTTTGGTCGCTTATTGCTCACAACAGAGAAAACTTCTGCCAAACATTTAGTAGTATACCATTCGGCGTTGATGCTTCTTTGGTTCCGTAAAGGGATTGACACCAAGTAGCCAGCCAAATTGAAAAAGCTCGCGTTCAAAATCTTCCCCTCGCTTCTAGATCGCTTCACTTTGGTAGGCGTTGATAACCGTCGACTGGCGCTTCGTTTCTGGATCGTATTGATAAATCCAGGACTCATCACTTGTATAATGTCGTAAACACGCCGAGACGAACCTGCTTCAAATTTGTTTATCATATCACGGCACCATTCCACCCGGGCCTGCTCATAAGCACAACCTCACCGATGCTCATAAGCATCGGTGAGGTTGTGCGGCACCCAGCGTGAAACTATCCTCCTCACGCGAAGATGCACGTGTAGAATCTCGTGAAGGCTTCCCGATCCAATCTGCAGTATGTGTTGAATCTCCTGATACGTAATTCGCCTATTGTCTTGGATTAAATTTTTCACTGCTAGCACGTTTTCCTCCGTAACAGCCGTCAAAGGGCGACCACTTCTTTCTTCATCCCCCAAAGTTAGTCGACCACGTTTGAATTCGTTATACCAACGATACACAGTTGCCTTGGAAGGGCCTTCATCCATCAATGCAATTTGAAGTCTTATCGTATATTCGCCCGGTTTCCGTCGACACTTGAAATCGTAAAAAATCATAGCGCGAAAATGTTCCGGGCGCAAATCTATTTTCCAATGAGACACGATAATTTAATTAGCTCGCAAAAAATGTGGAGGGAAATTTTGAAATTGGAACGTACCTATTTTTACTTATAGTCATTATTTTTATAATAGTTTATAACTGGCCAGTCTCTCATACAAAAAACTTTTTTTCGCAATACTTTCTGAGTGGCCTATCGTATCTTGAATATGTTCCAATAGCCATGTTGTATGGTATTTATTATAACTATGCCTACATCTAGTAACTTGTACGTCAAACAACAGAATTAGCTCGGCAGTCAGTTGCTCAGTGCGCTACATAGAGCACTCGAAGCGATACAGAATGGGAAAACAGGAGATTAATGAGTTCATGCACCCCTTTTAGCAAGATTTATTCGGAAGGCCAAACGGGTAAAAGTGAAAATATATCCACACCGGATCCAAGGTGGAGAAGGTAAGGGAAGTAGAAAAGAAATATTGTGATATGCAGTTTTCTTCCTAAGATCCGCTATCGTTACAACTAATATTATGATCTTTTCTAAGTGAATTAATTGTTTGATTTTACTCCCTGGCCATGACCTTCCTCCCTTCTGGTTCCAATTCCTGGAACTTCTATCATTTCTTCCACGGGAAAAGTTCGTTAAACAGAGTACTTCATTAAAAAAAAAACAACTGTTGTTCTGCTGTCCGGTAGATGGCGCTCATTGCCTCGAATAACAAACAACTGCCAAGTATTTTCGCCGCGTTTCATTGTAGACCTACGCTCAATTAATCCTCTGATTTATATTTAAGTTCCACGTAATGAGTGTTATGGCATTTGAAAATTATTTATGGCGTGCTATTATTTTAAGTACTTATTGTTCATTTTGTAGTTCAAAAAATATATAAAATGATGAAACGTTTAAACTATTCTGTATATTTAATGTGAGACTGAGTAAAGAAAATAAAAGAAAATCGCTGAAAACGTTTATTATTAGTATTACCGTAATATTTTATAAGGGCGCCTACAGCAAACGTTATAGCAAAAATTTCCAACTAGTTGCTATGACCAAATGTTTAGGCGCTCGCACTGAAGTGGAACTGGAATTACTGATGTTATTTTTATTTATATAGAGCAATTTTGTTCAGTATTATGTTATTTGTGTCAAAATTCTATGTAATGGTTTTAAACGTTTTCATAAAGAAGAAGGTTTATTTATTTTTACATGTAACTTAATTAGATCTTTGTTTAACAACAGATTGTTCGATTTTAGTTTACTATAATGTTTTTTAAATTATATTCTCTTTTTGTTTCAGGTAAGACTTGTTAGATCAAACAGAACAACATGAAGTCGAGAATTGAGAGTATAGTAACAAAGAAAACAAATCATGAACATGTTTGCGGTTTGACCGAAAAACACGCTTAGTAAGTGCCTGCAATGTGTGCTTCCAAGAAGTGCCACTAACTGTAGTTTTTGCGAACTTCAGAATTTAATTTCCATTCAGGTTAACCGGAACAAAAATGAGTCGTCAGTAAAAATTAAAAAAAAGCTAACGCGAATTGGGGGATTCATTATGAATAATAATATATAGCTTTTTGACTAAGGGCTGATTTTTCAATAGTCAGTTATCTTATAACGGAAGAATAAATCTGACAGTTTGACATATTTTCTATACAAGACCTGTCAACCCACAATATTTATTCATCAGACAAAATTTACCTGACTATTTAAAAATCAGTCCTAAGATCAAACAAACTTGTACGATAGATGCTGATATTATGGTTCAAATCTTTGTATTCTGTGTAAGTCATACATTTTACTGTGTTTATAATTGTGGTATTCGAGGTAGTGCTCAAGTATGACATTGACAGCCAGTTACATAGGCTTTAAGTACGGGTTTCCTGTATTAAAATTAATCACTAAGCTATCTGTATCATCTTCCTAGAACTCGTTACTCACCACTTCTCATATCTCATAGGTATTTTGATAATGACCTGTTGTATCATCTTCCACGACAAGACAATGTATTAAGTAACTTTCACGCTTACCGTGATATATGTCACAGGCATTCTCAATTTACCCATACGAATTTGGGACTATATCCTTGACACAATATTATATCTTTTGTCACATCAGTGCTTGCTAGATTTCCGAGGGTGTCATCAGTCTCTCAATAGGTAGTGTAGGTACCTACGTGTACAAGTATTCCACGAACGCTTACTCACGACGACAATATAGAACAAAGAGAGAGAGAGAGAGAGCTGAAAATCGAGGTGGATGATATTTAAACGTCAGTGGTCCTTGTAAGAGAAAATATATGTACTTTAATAATTATGATCTTGGTAAACTGAGGACTGGGGTAAAGTTAGCATCAATGTGATAATTAAAACCACGTTTGACATTATTATGGGTGGACTATATGAGGAAAGTGCGCCATATTGTGATAGCTAGCGACCCCATTAGGTTTGATGTCCACTAGATCTTCTCAAACAGGCTTCTTATCTTTCCATATCACATACGCCATTGAAAGCGATTAGTACGGTAGTAGTCCATTATATTATCTGTATCACTAATTCATCTCTGTAATTATTGTCACTATCTCGCCCACTCTTATCATTGGTTTCGACCCTGCAATGCTTTTTCAAGGATGTCTTATTCTACATAATATTATAATGCTTCTTTAAGTTGTATATCATGTATATTGTATTCTATTCTATACCCTGATATATATACACCCTTCGCCTCCGTCTAAGCTATGATTAACTTTCAGTTGGCTCTTTCAGTATGCGTCAGATGACAAGCAACTAATATAAAAGGTTTTCTTCCAAGAGGATTAATGATACACGGCATTAATACTGACTTTAATACGGTTTCAAATGCCATGTATGAACTGGAAGGCTTTACACGACTTTGGATTTTATGTTTCAAGACAGAAGGTAGAGTTTGGCATGAATGCTAGGTCACACTTGACTGAACAATATTTGAAGGACATCTTATTTCTGTGTGTAGTTATCTACCAAACGATTCGGCCTCAAATGAATATTACTTAGTGTGAAGTAAATATTGGATGCCTGTAAAGGTTAACTTCGAAATATAGTTGCCTAACTTTGACTAAGAATATTGTAAAATCACAAACAGGCTTACTTATTGTGCAACTGTCATTTCTGGGGTTATAGTTAGTTACCTGATTCCAAATGTGTCTTTTTCTTAGTCTATCTTTCTCTGATTATTTACTGTCGGTAGCTGTGGTCATTTCCACTAGTCTACCTGTGACCATTTGGTAATACATAGTACATAATTTATTCATAATGTTGATATCGCACACAAGACGACACACATGTGAGAATAAGACGTGACAAACAATCAGTCATTGGTAACAATCACTAAGTTTGGAGGCGGTTCGGTGTTACTTAAATGAAGCTACTGATGTGGAAGCAGATGCTACTGCGTCACTTACGACACGCACTAGAAGTGATGACAATGACAACCATAACAAACATAGGTACAATAACCTGAAGCCACGTGTAGAGTATAAGGAAAGCAATAGACAATACACAAGTATTTAGGTCAGTTAAGAGAAGTTAACTTTGCTTTGCTCAATGTTTTGTCTTATTTCCTTTACGACAGATTCTGGTACAACTTAACATGGGCGATATGGGATAGGAAAATACAACAATTCCACTTTATCCAACGCAGAGAAAAACTTCAACTGCACTTATACATAATATCAATCACTGCTCAGGAATAAGATCCTTCCTTTTCAGCAGAGATGGTACACCTATAGCGAGTCTTTCAGAAATATGAGTCGATTTCCTCAACCGATAATATTTTGTAGGAATGCCTGCAACGATTCTTTATCCATTTATGCAAATTCATTCATATTCACATCGATGTCGTGGGTATGTGAAAACTGCGCAATACTCGTACGTACGTAGCATTTCCACATGTATCGTCTCAGGGCCGTCCTTATCAGCTCTGTACGTAGGGTATGCCTCAAATGCCTTTGTCCCTTGTTCGCTGTGGAAAATCTAGGCAAACTACCATTAATACTAGGAAATAGACTTGGTCCTACAATTTGTTGTTACTGGATTTAACTGGATTTTATAACCAGAAGTGTAGTTATCTTTATCAGTAGAAATTACTACCGGTTTTCTGGATAAGATCTTGGTGACACGCAGCCATGGAGTGCCACACTCTTAAAAGTTAATTTTCAAATAACTTTTATTGATGCTGAAGTTACTTAGAACAGTGATATTTATACTGGTAGTCTTTGTCTTCTTTATAATAGATCTAATTATCTATCTATATTTAAACAAGTGCCTTGATACGTTCAATAGCTTATATGTATAGACCAACCTATAGAGGGTAACTTTTATTTTACAGATGTTTCGGAAATTTCTGTTATTGCCAAAGACATTAAATAATCTCTTTGGTTATTGCCAAGCTTACTATGTATACGGTGGACAGTTTTTCTTTTCAGAACTGTAACCAAATATCCAGTGTTAAATTGCTCTACATGCTCAGGTTATTTTGCCAAGAAATAGACTTGACCACCTTTTTTTTTTTTTTTTTTTTTTTTTTTTTTTTTTTTTTGGATGGGAAATCATTAAATGACTTCTCCCGCTCTGGGCAGAGCGGGAGGGCGTGTCAGACTTTTACTGACTAAAACCCACCCGTGTTCCTTCAGTTGCCCATGTGCCAGGGTCACGGTACCTCTTTCGAACAATCGCGCGACCCCGGCAGGCATCGGTCCTAGCAGACCCCTTCAGTGTTGCTGACATGTCTTTGAGGCGCGCGTGGAACACTACGCGCCGTCGACCCGAGCCTGGTCCTTACCGGGCGGCGAGCTACCCATTGCTCGCCACCCGCAAGCTCGCGCCTACGGTGGCCGGGAGTCTGCTATCGACTCCCGACGCCCGGGGCGTCTCCTCCTGCGGCGGCTAGGGACGTGAGGGCGCAGAGACTGCCACTCCCTCACGCGCCCCGCCTCCTCCTTCGCGAGCATTACTGCTTCGCAGAAGGAGGTGACGGCTTCCCATGCCCTCTCGCTCCCAACCATGGCTCGCACCAGGGCCGGACGCGAGAGGTCGCCGCCGCCGATCGCCTCCACGAGGACACGGCGGTGCTCCGCCCAAGCAGGGCACACCTCCACCGTATGCTCCACCGTGTCCTCCAGACGATCCTCGCAATGGAAACACCCGGGCGTTTCCTCCCGCTTTATCCTGAACAGGAACCCACCGAAGCACCCATGCCCGGTGAGAACCTGCGTCCGGCGGAAGGTGAGGGCGCCGTGGCGCCTCTCTATCCACTCCTCAAAGAGGGGACTTACCGCCGCAATTGTGGCGTGCCCGAGACTTGACCACCTTTGGTCAATATTATTAACCCGTATAATTTTACAACATTCTCTCAATGCTCACTTCAGCAGTATATATTAATTAATTATTGATAAAATCCACACCACTTTGCCAAAACATTTAACATTTCCGGAATGTTGGCTAACCGCAGCAGCGTCCCAGCTGCCTCGCTCCACAATCAGTTCAATAGCATCAGTAACGCGATCCAGCACTTCGCCGCGTTTGTTCTGGAAATGGCTTGCTTCGGCAACTGCGGTGTTGACCTTCACAATGCGGTTTGTGCATCGAGCTGCTGATCAGGGAGTGCAATGCCATTAGGTTCATGCCTTGTTCCTGTTTAATTAAAAGGTGAATAATTAGCACTCTGGTACACATAGTTCGGATTTCTGCTTATCTATAAAAATTTTCAACATTAGGCTATATGCGACATAGCTGTCTTAGAACAAACCTTGGAGTATACCGATTGACTGTCTTCATGGGCTGTTTCCACCAAGATCTATCACCATACATAAACTCACATCTTCTTCCCAAGGCGTTAGACAGAAACTACAGAACATCACCTGCTATGATCTTTATAAACTCTTTTTCCCTCGTTTACGTTCATACATCAGCACTCAGTACTCTGACGTCATTCATTTCAAAGGATACTGCTTTCTAATCCATTGCTTCATATTTACGAAAAATTTGTCTGCTCAGCAAAGTAAATATCGCAATGAAAGCCATTGCTACTGTTAGTGTGTTACGCCAGTACTCCGCTGGTCATACACGCACGCCGGTTGTGAGTATTATGCACCTGATTTCTCAGAAGCACATCACCAATAAAGTTACTTTATGTTCTCCTAGGGCGTTTCCATTCGCATCTGCCAAGATCTATTAATCCTTTAATAAAATAATTGTTTCTTAAGTTCTTAATGAACGAGTTCAGTCAGCCCTAAGTTTTACACACACTGCCTTGATTAGCATTGCCTCAATCACTACTGTTTCTGGCAATTTTATTTTCAAAACATTCTTAGAGAATATAACAGTAGAATCTTTGTAAATGAGATCACAATTAAGTCATCATTGTATACCTTTTTCTCACATCTATTGTATTTTAACCCAATTCAGTTCACTATTGCCACAACACATTTCGATAGACTTACTAGCATTGTTCATTTTCAAGTTTTGACGTCATTCCAAACATGTCAAGGGCACTGTGACAATGGATTTATCGAAAGATTTCTGACTCTTTCTTAATGACCCAACAAATTGGTAAGATAATCCTTTTTCCATATCAATAAAGCCTTGCTACCAGCTGATTCCCACGAACTTCACCTGGTCATAGGTCCGCCGAGAGGAAGGCCAGCGCCGTGCCGTCTTGTACGAGAGACCAGTCAAGGTGGCTGGGAGGAACCCTATCTCCAACAGTACTTGGGCGGAAATGGTGATAGGTCCTGACAAACGTATCTCTTCATATATATTTCTGTCACAATGGATATCTTCGCATATTGCAACCGCCGCATACATCTGACATCTTTAGGTAATATGTTCTCTGGCGGGGACGTGATCTACAAAGCTAAGGTTCCTTCCGATTGTCTGAAAGTAATTTCACCTAAGTTTACGAAATTCGAGGTTCAGTGGTAAGTCAAAGACTTTACTGCTGAAGTGCTGACCTCAAGTCTAATTGGCAATTATAATTAGATACAGTAGCTCGATAGATTGTTTACGGTCGGTTATTTGTGGTGTTTCAATTTGAACGGTTTTGACAAGTGTCTAATCTCGAGAATCGTGATCGATTCATTTATTAGTTTTTTTTTTTAAATAACAAATTTGATTTTGTGTTAGTTATCTCAGCAGTCCTTTCTAGTGAACGAAATTAATTTTGAGCAGCAAGTTGTTTGAGGGATCGCAAACTACAAAAACTTTATTAACAAGCAAAGTTTTCACGGAGTTTTCCCAAGCTGGCTTGTTTTTCTAGTTACTGTACTTGTTTTCAGGAAAAGCAAAGCACCGATCCTCCATTTTTGTTTAGAACTGCTGTGACGTTGATGAAACTAAGCAGAACACGCAGTATTAGTTTGTTTTTACAACTTGTCTGAGAATTGAGACGTTCAGCCGGTAGCCATTTTGCGCTTACCCAGAATGTAAACAGACCGTGTCTGCCTGCATCTGTGCAACTTTAAGTAGTTCTGTCTCTTTTGCTCGTATGTCAGTTGTATGTAGGTCAACGAGGAGCTTATCGGTCACAGGTTACCTGTCTCGCTTGCACGCCGCGAGGCTTTGCACAAAACTCCAGTGTTGTATGAGACGCCGCGGGGCGCGCACGTCTCCCGTGATATGAGCCCGCGCATGCGTACAAACGCATTATTACGTTCGGTGTAATCAGCTGATTGTCATTGTTTTTTGTTATTTTCTATTGGTGATCTCAGTGCTGTGATATAAAGATGGGTCAGGCGTTCGGAACGACGAATTCTCACAATGATGAGCAGAGGCATTATACCAGAAAAGAAATAGGTATGTCAATTGTCTTGTTTGTTATTGTTGAACTCCGCTGTCCGTGGACCGAGCACTTATGTTATTATTTTATATTATAGGCATCATACTGGCAGCGTTTTGTCATGCATTGAACATCAGGATACGTTTAAGAAACCCAGTGGGTCCAAACCAATTCAAGGCTAAGAATTGGCTCCCAGGCGTATCTGGGTAAACGATAGTCTAACCAATCTCAGTCAACTAAAGGTCCACTCATCTTCACAATCAAAATACGTTCATTATTATTTCCATAATACACCCCCCTAACGCACCTAATACAGTTCTTAAATCAGATGACAATCTAGTCAGATTAACATGAGTCAATGGTTTTCCCCTAACCCCTAATAACCTTTGCGGTTTGACTAATTGCGTGTCCGAATCGGAAGTCCAAATTCATCAGAATTATTGAAAGAGGGAGGTTATCCAACTTAAGTAAGTTTTTGAACAACTGGACATTGAATGTTGTCCAAAAGAACTATCAGATAAAGCGAATGATCCAATTAAAATTCCTTGTAAATGGGCTAATTAAGTAAAATAACAGACACCCTGTAAGCATGATTGTCCCCATTGTTATCAATTATTAATTCCATGTCTTCATTCTCTTCATGTTCTTATCTCGTTTTTAAGACTAAAGTACTCTTAGTAAGTGGCGAATGAGTCGGTAATATGAATAATGAATTAATTTTAAAACAGCCAATATTTTTATATAGTTGTCACTCATTCATTTTTGGAGAGAATCAAGTGTGTAATATAAATAATTTTGGATATTTTTGCGGATGTTATTGAACATGATCGTGCTTGACAAATATTTACAGTACCTTTTGTCGGACTGCGTTTTCTTGAGGCAGCTCCAGCAAAATGTAAAATTGTATAATTTGAATAGCAAACAAAGTTGAAGTAAACTTAGGTCGAGAAAGTTGCCAGAAGCCAAAGAGTCTGTTATTCTGCGGACAAACAGAAACTTTCTCTATAACGTTTATGTATAATTTATGTACTGATACATATTTATGTAAAGCATTAGCGTTATGAATTGTTTCCACAAATTTCTCACACTAAAATTAAAATTAAACAGCGCTATACTTTGGTCCTATTTGAGACTTTAATTGTTCTGAGTCAGCCTTAACGTCTTCACCATCTTCTTTCATATAACTTTTAAGTTCTTTATCGTCTTTAATAACAGTGGCATTTATTCATAAAAGTCTTTGTCGCCTCGTATTAATAAGAAACATACTTCAACAGTTATTAATGTCAAGATGAATCCATTTAATGTCGGTAATGGTGTTCCGTAGCGAGGCTGAAATTGCCAAGAACTTGGCGTTAACTTCCCATTATGTTTTTCATTACTCACATTTTTTGCTATTCTTCTCTAAATGTACTAAATAGATTATACTGCGAATTCATTATTTTAAACTTCAGTGCGTTTGTTGATGATATTTTCTTTGCGTTATTTTACTTTCTGGTGTGACACAAAGAGAAAGAGATAGCCTGGATAAAACTTATTCATTTGAAAATACAAGCAAAGATGTTAATGATTATTTCTGAATAGTGATTACAAGACTTTTGAGAGTCCGAGTCAATTGATTCTCAATTAAAATATTATTCAACGTGGAAACGCGATAAGGGAAAATCCATAGACGTAACGATTACGCTTGACTATTATTCATTAGCCTCTTAAAAGGTAAGAACCGGCGTGACGTCTCACACGATTGCATCAGCACCGGAGAGTATTTCACATAAAACTATCTATAGAAATACTTATTTTATTTTGAGAAGTGAAGTGTCAATCACTCACTTCGGCTTATAATCGTTCAGTGACGGACATAGCTCATTCTATGGTTGCATCATCCACTCTGTCCTGAGCTGATTCAGTTATATGACGTTCTGTCTTAGCTGCGTTCTTTAGTTCAACAGCTTTACTCTGTATTTCATCATCAATGTCAGATTAACCAGTAAATTCATAATTATCTCAGTAAAATTGTGTCTTTTATATATTTTGAGAACCAGAATTTGGCGGGAATTGATATGGTTTTTATGTTGATGACTGACTCGTTGTGGATATTGGTCTGATGATAGCATAATACCTATAGTACCTATTATGAATTATGCTTTGGTGAGGCGTTTGATTCATTCAATATATTTTAATTCGCTCTGATTGAGAAACTACGGAAAATAATATTTGTAATAAATCACCATTATAAATATCTTAATAAACACTTACGGTTCATAATTAAGTACTTGCTGTCTCCTCAGACGAATGTTAGTATGATTGCGTATTGTTCTTGTCGTGTGAACAAAAACAACTTATTTTTTTTGCGCTCCTCCCCGTATCTTATCTCCGCGTAATAAAGTTGTTTTTCCTTCGTTGTACTTGATAAGTCTCGAATGTTTGTGACACTTTCTTTGTACTCATGATGTATGCATTTCTTATCGTCGGTTATGAAATCTACAAGATATCGGCTATTTTTATAGAAAATAGATACATTTTGTTGTTCTAGAAAGTATGTGTTAATATAATTAACAAAATGACCAAAATGTTTGTTTTTCTATTGTAAATGACGTCTTCATCTAAATGAGCTAATCGTTCTAAAAACAAAACATCATTAACATTGTGTGTAGAAAATATTGTGTTTTCTTGTGTTAATACAGTAAATACAGAGCCAGTGATTAAAATATTTGAAGCATTCAAAATAACGGCCGTATTTGCTTACTTCCCAAAACCAAGCGTTAATATAACAGTGGGAAGTATACAATAATTTTGAATAACAATGTTATGATAACAAATTAAGAATCATATTATAATTTTGGGTTCTTTTTCGTGAAGTAGCACGTTTCTATCATATGTTTAATTATAATTATAGAGTTGGCTGATGAATAGTTGAGAAACCATGTTATTTAATTGAAACATGTTTTACATTTCTTCAAGGCATTGAAACCTTGGAATTACTAATATTTGGATCAACTGGATACGTTATGCATTTGTTTTTAATTAAAAACTAGTTTACATTCATTCATATAAAAGTACGAATTTTGGATATAATAGTTTTCATACTTTCAATATTTGCTTAAGATTTTAAATTAAGACTTGTCTTCTGCTTTTCACTATCTATATCCTTAAAGAAGCCACAGCACAGAATCCCGTCAAATCGAAACTTGACAGAATTCCGTCAATTCTGTGAAGTTTCGTTCATATACGTATTCGATATCAATTTATCTAAAAAAAAACTTTAACAAACTAAAGTGTTGGAGGTCAAATAATGTTTTTAGCTTATATTTGTCCAACTGTGTAAACTGGTGTAAATTAAAATGTTTAATTTCTCAGAATCACTCGACTGAAACCAACTAACCGTTAGTCTTAAATATTCAAAACAAAGAATTTTGCATATGACATTCCTCAAGATACAGAACAGATGCAAAATGGAGAATCATTCATCGTATTTTAATGGTTTCCCAAGTTTATTGCACTCTTTCATTTTTTACATCTCTATGATATTGAGAAGAATTCTCTGCACCGTAGAAATATTGGAAAACAAAGCATTAGACATACCTGTTATTGAATGAGTTCTGAAGACGATGAACTGAAAGCTATTCAGAATAGACAATTTTAATAATAAGTTAACGTATCTTGTAAGAGGTCAAAGCGAAGTGTTAAAAGTGTCAGCTCTTGTGATAAAAGCCTGAAAGTCTGACAGCCAGTCTTGTTCATTCATCCAGCTTGTCCCTTGCTGTCCTTTACCAGCAATGCCCGAAGCTGAGGTCCATACCTCTCAGGGGGTGCCCTTAGTGAGTGGTCGCTCTGGTTATAAGTTTTTTAAGCCCTTGCTGGAGGCATTAATTTATTAAGGTAGCCACAGGCAAGTCCGGTTAAGCAGCCGACAACCTCACAGGTTGATCGGCAGGTTGTCATTAAAAAATAATAATTAAAAATCTGCCAGTTTTTCCAAAGGGGTATATGGTAACTGGCTTGTGGAGGTCATATAGGCAGTTGCTTCATATAAAATAGTGGTTTTCAACTTCATCCGGTAAGATTTGAAGCCGATCCTAACATATTTGGGAAAAAGCTAGGCAAATGATGATCACCTTAGTTTCTCTAGTAGTCCCTAGCTGTTGTTTGCATTGGCTATACCGGTTATATCCATTAGCTATAACCGGTATCACAGATTCTCTTGAATTAGTGGCTTCATCCGTAATTCAAGATACAATTTTAAATCTACGTAGTAACCAATATTTTCGAATTCTATTAATACTTACATCCAATACGTTACTATTTCATTGCCAAAATTTCCATAATACTACCACTTATCTTGAACACGTCACATATGATGACCCGGCCGCCACCGAGATTATCTGCGCCTGCGGTTGGATATTGTATAACTCAACACGTAGTCATGGACATAATTAGTTATTGATCGAACTATGATTTAATACCAACTGACCAGTTGATTCGTTTCACAATAACCTGTGGTCAGTCGACTATTTACCGGACCGGGTAAGGAACCGGTTTATTTGCCGTTTTATTGCTGCACGATTACTTTTGCCGTTGCTAGCTAGTCGGTGGAGCCTGCGGTCACTTTCTACTAATGATTGTATTCACTTTAGTTTCTTATAATTGTTCACTTTCTGTTATGATTGTATGAGGTTAGGTATCGTAAGCTATTGAATCCTGTCGTTTTCGAAAACTGAATGTAGCTTTGGTATTTGCGATGCCTTCTGCAAATGGTCGAGGCTCAGACAGGTTTTATAGTTAAAACTTGTCTATTAGATGTCTTCTTTTACTGCGATCATCATATTCTTTTGGGTCTATGTAAAGAAGAATTTGTTACGTGTGCAAACTTTGTGTCATGTATTTGAATTTCAGTACATTTCATTTCTAGATATTTAAAGTTTCTTCAAAAACACAACAGGCAATTCCGATATAACTATCTCAAAACAGAATGATACCCTACTTTTTACCAGACTAATAGGTATATAACCTTAATCGATTTTTACATATCAAATTGTAATAATTAATTCGAATTAAGGTATTTTCCTGTACCTACAAGAGGAAAATAACAAATAACTTCTTGTAGTTACAAGTGTATGTTTGTTGTTGTTTCCTTATGTATCAACGTTACTCGTTAAAAAGGTTTATCGGAAGGATATGAGTTTTAATTGAACAAGTTTATTAAGCTATTAATAAACAAATAATTGTATTGTGAATATTTTGTAACTTTACGTTACTATGAATGTAAAGTATTTAATAAATAATAAATAAATAAATATCTTAGGACAACCAACAAAACGTTATCTGATCCCAAACTAGGCAGACCCTGTACTATGGTAACCAGACAACTGATAAACATACTTATATATTTCTAAATACATACATATTATAGATAAATTACACCCAGACACAGAACAAATGATTGTGCTCATCACACAAAGATTTGTCCTGGGTGGGAATCGAACCCACGACCTCAGTTTTAGCAGTCAGGGTCACTAACCACTAGACTAACAGGCCAGTCAACCATCATTTAGAACCAAAGTATACAAAACATTTTCCCATTATATTAAATATCTTCTATTTCTCATGATATTATAGTCGTAAATATAGTAGCTAATGAGTGAGGTTGACAGCCTCCACCATTTTGATCGATTCCAAATTATTATTTTTCATAAAGTCAAGCCTATTCTATATCTATACTAGCTGACCCGACAGACGTTGTCCTGTCTCTTTGATGATATTTAAGCACGCATTCTGTCAATTCTATGTCAAATGTCTTAATGTTACATTAAAAAAGTTTACATTGTCCTATTATATGGTTGTCAAGTATTCTTAAATAAGTGTTCTTAAATTTTCTAATTTTCCGCGCAATTTTTATAATTTTTTCTTTCATAAGAACCTTCTCCTGACAATTACAAAAACAACAAAAAAAAAAAATAAGTGAAATCGGTCCAGCCGTTCACGCGTGATCTCGTGACCAAGGGAAATAGGGATTCATTATATAATTTTAGCAGTCTACATTACTACAGGCTATTGACATATATCCAATTAATACTTTAATATTATTTCATCAAATAAAAATTCTAAAAATAAGTTCGGTCAAAAACCGCCCGATGCTAATAAAAAAAGGAAGCACGTACGTCATGTAGTCTGTCCCAAAAACTTGGGTCCCAATACATACAAATACATGGTCATAGTAAGAAACTGGTTTCGATTTGATGTAGAGGTCTAATGACTATATACAAAGAGGAGACAAGAAAAAATAAAAGAAGGTACTGTGGATTATAAGAGACTACAAGAAAACTATAAAGTCGTTGGCTTACAGGTAGCCAGATATAAATATTATTAACTTGGGACCAAATGACGCAAAAGACATAAACATTAATGAAGTCTCAAACCCTTGTTACGTTGTGTTATGATAAAAAATCACCATATAGAAGACGTCAGACCATCTCAAGTCGGTAGCACGGCTGGTAAGAGTGATAAGTAAGTACATATAGCAACACTAATAGAGCCAGTGTACTCAGCTCTTGTTAAGTGATCAATGCTTCTAATTTTAACTCGCTAATCACTTTACTAATCGAAGTGTAAATAGATCGTTTATAGACGGTACTGTAAAATGTTCCACGGTCTATTATTAGGTTGCCTTGTATTTGTGTCCCTTGTCTTTCTCTTTCTTTTGACGATATCATTCATTTTAGCGATAATATTAATTTTGTAGCTATCTGCTGTATCCTCCTACGTCCCAATAACAATACTACAATCGGTAAACCATTAGAAAATCATTTATTTGCGTTTGCCAACCTCAGATGAACGACTTTTGATGATAATGGAGCCTCTGGCCACTGTTATGCATTGTCCTTTTAAACGATTTGGAGGCCCATGTTTTTCACTTTCCTGGTATATGAAATGGCAGTTAGCTGGCATAAGTACTTAAATCAACAGTAACGTTGATTAATTAGTATGTGAAAAATCAATGAATGAACGAATCGAAAGCTGTAGGCAATTCTAAATTGCTTGAAACTAAAATTTCTGCGTAACTTCTCACTGCCTTACCAATTTCATTGTATTTTATCGAATTAAGAAACTACCATCTTATGAATCAATTTCATTAACTTATAATCAATCTATGTATTAGCTGTAGCTTATTTTAATGTAAGCAATTAGCACCACCTGTCACCTTGAACGTGAACTGATTACTGCGCAATTACCGCTATGATTGTGTGTATGAAGCATTCATTGACATCATAGTACGTACAATTATATGCCAGTACTTTGCAGCTATGTTCTTTGTTGGTTTATTATTTACCTGGACGATATACTGTGTGAATAGTAAAACTGATTGTGTTATGTGTAACGACCGAAATATGAAAGTGAATGAGCACTACTTTGCATTTACGGCTCTAATTTTTTTTATAATCTCTAAATTTTCGTAGTTTTGTAACAAAAATCATTGCCTAGTTTTCAATTTATGAATTTCTTTTTGTTTCGCATTATAGAAAATGCTCCTGGTACTCTCTTTTTGCTAACTTGTTCTGTCCTACTCCTGAGCAAAGGTCTCCCTGGAGTCCCTTCAATTGAGACCCCGGTCTTTCTCGTTCCGGATTCTTTTAACTTTAAATATATCACATCATATTTTGTAAACCAACCGTAAATCGCTTATAATTTGTCTTCAACAGCTTCAATAAGGCACAAAAAGCAACACAATGTATCAACCGGCTTGTTTATATTCTTTGTTCAGCTCTGAATCAGCGCGCGCGCCGGATGCGAGGCGTACCGATGCGTCGCAGAGGCCCTTATCTTAATAACTGTCGTTCATTATATATGACATGTTTGTTGTGACAGCTATAGGGTTACTAGGGAGAAGAATAAAAAGTGCAAGCGTAAATTAATTATATATAATGTTTGTATTAGCGCTGAATCAGTTTGATTTGGATGTGGGTAGTAGAATTTTTAGATCTTTTCCAATATCTTACACTTCTCCTTCAAGCATGGCAAAGTTCGTTCAACCATGTCAGTCATATTAATGTCTTATATCTATGTTTGTATGAAATAAGTACATTGACCACATCGCTCGATCCGGTTGATTTTCCTCTAAATTCGACCTTTGTTTTCACACTAAAGAAAAAACGAAAAGGTATATATTTTAGCGTGCATACCTACTCCAAGCAAGTATTGATAATCGATTATTCCTGTACGATTTGAAACATTGCCTTGTGACTAGAAGCACTTACCAACAGATCACTGAACGGCAATGAACGACAGTGACGCAAGCAGCGACATTGCCGCTTAGAGAATTGTAAATAGATTTGTAATTTGTCAGCAGTAGTTTTATGAATATGATTTTCATTGAAATGATCACAAAGATACTTCATTAAAGCCACTCGTTTGATCATTCTCTCTACTCAAAATAATATCTCAGTCTGAATCACTGTGCGCGTTGACAACACAATAAAAAGGTTCAATTCGCGCGTTGTGTACTGAAGTGTGGCTGAGGTCGACCGGCGCCGGCGCAGCTCAAGGCGAACCGCTCGCCCGCAAACAAACACTATTCGATTTTAATTTACGATACGAATACTCGAGGTTTTGTACGGTTGAACGCAAAGAATTTCAAGAAAGTTTTAAACTTTCCAGAAAGTATCGGGTGGATCCAGCTTTTCGAATCTTTGTCATTTACCATACAGGTATTCCCATTTTATAGAAAAATAAAAACTTAAGGCCTAATTCCAAGTAATATAATTATGTTCTTCCAGGAGTAATAAAAGCAGGATCTTTGATATCCAAGTATTCAATATGTAGTTTATTTACATTTTGGTCGCTATTATGATTTGATAAAATTAGAATTCTGAGCGAGTGGTTACTGGCAAACCAGAAGCCAGAAGGCCATTTGAGATTATTATTTTGGGATTGTCTTCAGGAAGATATATTTTGATGAAAATATTCTTATTTTTAATGGTTCTTCGGCCGCGTTCAAGGTTGTCATAACATCATTAAATCAATTTATTTTATTCAAATCACCTAACGCAAAAAGGTATCTAACTATATTTTTCTTATTCGCAAATTGTCCTCCTTCCATGCTAGACCAATAAGTAAAGACATTTTGTCTTGTAGAATTAAATTTTGAACAGAAACTGAATCGCGCTCGTCTTTCTGTGGTAATTTTGTCAAGTCTGCCAACTCCCTTGAACTCCGTTCGGGAGATCATTCAGAGTAATAAACAGTTTCACTCATATCACACATGACACAAAATGGCGGCGGTACGTATTCAATTCAGATATCGGTTAAGTGCGGTTCGCACTTAGTTGGGCCACTCGCGAATAATCCAGTTTGCACTGAGTATTCGATTTATTTGTACGATTTCCAAATGTGGGTGTTGGACAACGTTTCACAACTTCAAATGGTAGAATTTAGTAGATTTCTGGGAGTATTAAGCAGCTCACAGATGTCCTAGATCTGGATGTCATGTCCGTCTCAGGTCTCCTCTGCTATAGTATTTGGTTTTGCGGTTACTCGTCACGCCTCCTGGCTGAGTAACGTCATCTCGGTGAGACATGGCCTTTGTAAGCGGTTAACGAACCGACTATGACGAGTCTCATTCCTATATTACCAACTGAAACTAGAACCTATAAAATGACAGACCTAGAACTCTACATTATTTAACAGTCATAAATTACATAATTTTCATAGAAAGGCTATAATGATTACAATCGAGCTTTAAATTGTAGCGGATATGAAACGGAGTGTGGATACGGGAAGTAAAGTGAATGGGGCTTAGCAGGTTGAAGCTAAAGCGTCTATCGGAAATGAACAGCCGGCTGTTGGCAATAGTGCACAAGTATATCTGCACTTGAATGGAAGCTGGGAACACTCGGAGAAAGCGACACAGGCGGGCAACGACGGGTACAAATCATAGCAAGTGCTTCATAAAGCTAGTGCCCTTATGAAACACGTATTTCATTGGCCATCGCTATCTCTGTTCACTTTACAAATAGCACCTATGTGTGTTCCGAATTGTTAGCTACTTAGTCAGCCCAATAATTACTCAGTCCGACTTGACTCTTGCTCCTTGAGTGAGAGTAGTCATTTTCCGTAGATTTTGGGTCACTGAATGCAAATTCGGCCTCGGAATTGCTCCATCACATCACATTTTTTAGATATTGTAACCTAAAAGTGCAAAAAACACGATGTTAGCGTGTTTTCACGGTTATGTAGCATCGCGACAAATTTAGCTATCGAAAAAATACACACAATACTTTAAAGTATAAGCATTGCTTTTTCAAATGATGTTGAGTTTGCGCGAATATCTGTTTTCATCATCGATAAATTTGATTTTGAAAATTTCTAATTTTTATATACATGAAAAATTGTATATCGAATGTATATAAAAAAATTCTAAAAATAAATGTGTGACGTGTTCTTTAAGTCAAAATTCTATGTTACCCTAGATTGCTAACTAGTTGTGGTAACTCCAACCAGTTGTCTAAAAGTCTAGACATTCGTCCTTCGCGTCATTGGATCCTCAGGTCGAGTTTGTTTTGACTTTGGTTTTATCACGTCCGTCGTGTGAATGTCCATCTGATACAAGTACAATGGGTTATCGAGATACGATCGCTTACAGACGAGTATTCTTTGTGTTCTTATGTAGGTTTTTTTATGTAACGATGACGTAGGCGCCTGATATTTAGTAGCATCTAGCGAGACTCGAAGCAAATAGCTAATCAAGGCTAAGAAGAACCTAATCGTCGTAGAGAAACTGCTATGGATGATGACGTTTAAGGAGGTAATTATTTGTAAATGGTAATTATCATACTGTCACATCCTAGAGAAAGGCAAACTAATTAGACTGAAGTTTGTTCGGAAGTTGGTGAAGTTATCTATGTACATAGTTATTAAATTGTTTGTTTGTTGTAGAGCGACAAGTTTCAAGCTACATTTATACAATAGCTGCTCATAGTTGATTCTTTGTTAGATACATTCTAAGATTCCAAGACGTTACAAAAACTACCTACTATTTGTCATGGTGAGTTCGTGACCCAGTCCTAAACTTGAACTGGATATAGGACTATCAGTGACTTCATAACCAGGACTTTCGCATTAGTGACGCCACATTTTTCGATAATTTCATCGCACAATTTGGGTGGCATTCCTGTTATCTTTTATCATTAGTAGGCTTACAAAAAACCTGCTGAGAATATGCAAACAGACAAACAATTTTATCAAGAGACGGAACAGAAAACAAGTGTTTGATAAGGGAGGTTTTATTATTCCTGCTATTGATATGTTATCGCGATGGTATGATAGATAGTGAAATACCGAAATCTGGGGCTATGACCTCACTGACACACTTTATTGAAATGCGTAGTTTCTTTTATTAAGGATTAAGAAAGCTATTTCACTGTCTAGTCTTTGTTTGAGCTAATTTTCATGTCTTTAAATATTTTGTCTTCCGTCGCGTTAATAACCAATCTCATAGGATTGACGGTAAAGATATTCTCTCCTTTCTTTTATATTATTCTTGCAATGTTCTACTATTCAAATGTGGTGCATGACTGATAAGAATTACTCTATATTCTTCTGTCGTATATGTCGACAAAATGAAATACTCCAACTGGCATTCAGCGTTCTCCTTTCAGCCTCGATGCGCTTATCACTGCATATAAAAACATCAATCCGTTTGCAAAATATGGTGCAACAATGAGTGCTATTAGAAGGCCATTAAGGTTTCGACCTGATATTTATAATTGTAATTATTTATAGACCAGTTGACACTTTTATAACCACTTATCTATCACTGTTTATCTAATTAGTGCGAGTAATTGTCCCTGGCGAGATATTACCGAAGTCATCAACTTCAGCGTGGGGTAAATAAAACCTGCCTGTCTGATCCCTTAAGTCTAACAAATATTATTTAATACTAGCTTATGCCCGCGACTTCGTCCGCGTTAAATTTCTTGTTTCCCCGACCCTTCCCGTTGCGTCGAATCGCCTACTCGTGCGATTTGCCCCGTTTTTGCAACATTTTTCATTACTGCTCCGCTCCTCTTAGTTGTAGCGTGATATTATATAGCCTATAGCCTTCCTCGATAAATAGGCTACCCAACACAAAAAGAGTTTTTCAATTCGGACTAGTAGTTCCTGAGATTAGCGCGTTCAATCAAACAAACAAACAAACTCTTCAGCTTTATAATATTAGTATAGATTTATATTAAAGCCTCTTTCTTGTCTGATTGTTTCTTTAGCTTTTAGAGGTCATACAAAGTGAATTGGCATCGATATGCATTCTTTTACTATCGTTTAGATTTTTTGCATTTGATTCTGTGGTAGCTAAAATGAGTACCTAACTCATTGGTTCGCGTTTTGCATGCATAATATATTTTTCAATTACATTGTGATTTCATAAAGATCTGAGACTACTTTATTAAAACTTTATTTATGTGGTCGACATATTTTATAAACATAAACCAATCGAATCCAGTGAACTGAACTGAATCATCTTGAACTGTCTCCAGCAGCAGATCACTGAGCAACTGACCAGCACCCAGTACTTTCACATAAGTTAGAAAGGATCATGTACTTACGCAACAAGTGCTCTCGCTCATACTTTCGAAAGTCTTCCAACGTTTAATTTTGATATCCATGTTTATTTAATTTTGCCTGTAAATGTAGAATAGAACTTGTCTTTTAAGACTGTTGAGTGATGGCTGATTGATAGGTGTTCAAAGTTTATATGGATTAGTAGAAATTGAAAAGAAATTGTGTAGTTTCAGTATCACTGTGGATTCAGTTTCAATGCAATGCGTATTTCACTTGTTTTTTTGCTATCTGGCCAACTACATCTTAGACAAGATTTGCAATTTCTTCATCTCATTCCACACAAGTTTTTTTCTAATAATATTTACATAGAATACAATGGAGTATGCCTGGAAATTATGAATCCCATAATTGCTACCCCTATCTCCAATCAAGTAGCCCCTCTTCCTTTATTGTTTAATTAACAAATAGGTCGTTACTTGTTAAACACGAAGCCACATTAAGGAAACAGCAAAGCAAATACACAATTTAAATATCTTTAAAAGTACGTAAACAGATAACTCAACACATATAAGGCTGTCCAACGAGATAAGTTAGTTCGATGGCCTGTAATGGCTGCCTTGACAGTCCGTTGACGCTACTCCAACTTGTTTGAGCACACAATATGGCGGGTCTCATTTGTTTTACTTACTTGACTCTTAAAGCATTTGATGGTCACCAGATAATATCTACGTGGTATTTGTTTTGTATCGTTATCATTATCGGATAGTGGCAGTTTTGAAAGTCAAGTGGGATTACATTAAGTGCTTCGTATAATAAAAATAGATGTCCTAATAAAGAAATGATACCACAGAACTGCGACGGAATTGAGGCTGTCGATCAATTGGTTTATCAGTAATTTTGTTACACATTGATTTTCATGAATTTCGCTGGAAAAGTAGCTGTTTATCAGTGTTGTGCACTGATATAGTCCAATATTCCTTAATTGAAATTGCTAAATTAGCAAGGATTGTCGGATATTATGAATGGCTAAAACTCATTTGTCATTCACTATTGATCTTCCGATTCTATATCATATGCGATATGCATTACACGTAGTAATTAATCTGATGATTTGAAAATCACGATATCGCGATAACACGTTAGCAGTTTCGCCTAACGACCGGAGCTGTTACTATACCTCGGCTTCACTCATAAATGATACGGCAACACTGCTTGTATACCTTGGCGTTGTGATTATGAGGTGTGAGCCATCCTTAATGATGCGGTGAATACTATGCGAAATTATAGTTCCCTACTCTATCAATTATTTCCGCTATTTCTGACGTGGAAAAGGTTATTTAGTCGTGTTTTGAAACGTGACTGGATGCTGACCAATCACTGTCAGCTCCATCTGTCATTAGGACGATGGTAGACAGGATACAAATAATATGTCTAATATTAAAAACACCTTGACGAGTTCTCATAATATCTCGTCTTGATCTCAAATCCCTTGAGAGCGCTGCTCATCGGATTATGGCAATATTGCCCTATTCCATATAAGTATATACTCAGTTACAGCTTACACGGCTGATACAATATTTCCTCTTAAGGGATCTACAATAAATTACTTGTCGTATAAACAAGGAGGGAGTGGAAGTTGTGACATTTTGATATGCGACGTTCCATCTAATACGAAAGAGTGACGTGAGGGCTCGGTGAAACAGTTTGTGCGACGCAGACGCGACGTTATATATGGCTGAGCCCCAAGGGACGTGAGTAATGCACGATCACACCGTGTTACTAGTGTTTCTCACGGATTCCTATCTGTGTGTTTACGCTTTTGTTTTCCCTTGTGTGTAAGGAAACCGCGCACTGAACGAACAGGAAATGCGGGAAATGGTACCAGAACGTTTCCTGTGGGGAGATGAAATTATCAGGCCCATTCATTGATGTCTACTGGTGACCTTAACCATCTTCGTCATCAAATTCGAGACGACTGGTGGAATCAGAACGATTCGAAAGAGAAAAACATGTTTATGTATTTCCGCGTCGAAAACAGTCACACAACCCAATTTCTACAATTGTGAAATTACAGTTCATTAACACTGTCACTAGTGTTTCAGAGACATGTGTAGTTACAGGTAATCACACTGATTGTGGGTCGGTCGTCGAACCGCGGTATTTTCGACCCAATGACGCGGTTAAACCGGAAACGTCGCCAGTAGGACAGCGGTGCCATACAGTAGCCATGGCCAAGTCTTGGCAACCCGACGGTACACTTCCGTGCGAATTATTTTGGAACCGTTAGTTGGCAGAACAATGTGTTAAGCGATCGGTTGCGGTAGATTGGTTAACGACTTGATACAGTTATTGGTTAATTGTAATCTTTGACTGAAAACTAAGCGAGAAACCTACTCTATCTACCAATTGATAATGTCATGCATCGGACAACTCGATATACACCAGTGAAGTCTTAAGCATGTTTTGAAGCCGTTAAAAATATGCTATACAAATTGCACATCATTTCAATGGATTAAATAGTTTTATAAAGACTTAATTTCAGTAACATTATTTAAAATATGTTATTTAGATGTAGGTTAAGATTTAAGATATGTATATTATGTAGAACGTGATTTTATAGGATGTAGTTATATTAAGAATTTAGCATGTAAGGCCACTCTATCGCATTGGATCGCTGATCTGTAATGGTAGTGTAGGTAAGATTGAGTAAATAAATAAACATGGATATCAATAGCTAAATGACATATAATTCTGTAAACAGGTTCCGTAACTCGTCAGAAAACTCACGACTAGAGCCGAGTATAACCGACTCAGCGCTTCGGACCCGAGCGTTACGTTTCAGGAGAAGAGCGTGACGTTTCAGGAGAAGAGCGCGGCGTACAAACATTTAAAGATTCGCAAACCACGTTACACTTTTGACTCCTACTTTGAATTTCATCAGCTTACGTAAACATTTCACGGTGACCTAACCTTAGGATATCACCAGCTCGACACCCACGCTAGTTTACCTTGATGATCACAAATGACCGTGCACGAAGTTAATCTGCGTGATATCACCGCGTTGACATGGTCTCCTAGTACATGGAGCGTCATGGTTGCGCAACTAACTGCGCTATGATTGCACAATCGTTTATTGATCATGCTTTGTGCCGCCCCCTTTCTGTTTTTACTATTAGTGTATTTTAGTGGTTTCTGTGTTGCCTGTAATGTTTGGTAACTGCATTGAAATTAGTCTGGATATATTTCACATTTTGCAGAAAAGCGTAATAATATTACGCAAGCCAACATAACACTTCTCTCTTGCTCTCTCTCAAAAAAATATTTCCCAAAATCATTAGTTTTTACGGTCACTTTGTTCATAGTTTTCCGTCAATTTACCTTTCTTTCTTTCCGTCAATCATACATATTTAAAGCAAATGCTTTCCCTTGCCAATGTTTCGAGATCAGAGTTTGTTTTTCATTATCATTATGGTATCTCAAAGATTTGTTAAACTCAAGTTTGTTAAAATTTTCATTCACAAAGTTATATCGGTTCTTAATGATCTCGGAATTATTGGCCTTACGCCAGATTGAAACTTTTTGAAAAGAAAGTTATGTAATGTAACCAATCCTGATGATCAGCTCCTTTCAGTGCCAGAATTTAAAATGCGCGTATATTTTAGGTTCATTTAATATCATAATGATTAATAATTATCTAAGATTTCTAGAGGAATAGTTGTACTTGGAAGAGGCCTTTGGCCAGCAGTGGGAGACACTATGGGCTATAAAACAAATTTAAAATAGTTGGAAGCTTTTGAAGCTCACAGTGATATCACAACTAGATTCTCAAGAAGCTACAATACTGAAGAAATAATTAATATTGCAGCATCAGGTATGAGGACAGTCTAAACATCAATAGCTTCGCCATCTTCCTCTTACTCCAGATATAACAAAGTTGTGAGTTGTTGTTGAGAATTAATTGCACTTAGCAACTCCTTTGAGAGAGCTTTGTGTAACTAGTTCTTTGATCTTAATTATATTCCGTTTATCTTTTGAAGAGTTATGTACAGACAGAACCATTGGCTACGTAGTATGTGAGGAAGGAGTGGGCTTACCGCAACAGTGCGAGATTGAATCTGAATTTATGACTGCAGACCTGCCAGTTGAGAAATTCAATGGATACTGGTCTATAGTTATACTGATTCAGTGCAAGATTGTGTGTGATCGGCAACTGTTTTGTTATTGGATAAAATATTGATATTTAACGACACATGAATACTACCAAGTACTGAAAGGCTTTTAATTTAAAAATCCTCTAGATTATCCGATTCTGCATAACAAACCACTTCGTTAATTACACAGGTCGTATTTTATGCTACCCTTCATTAGGCGCCCTATTGATTATAGCTTGGTCTAGGTAATCCATTTTAGATTTTCCCTCGTTAGTCTCAGCATTTAGTCCTTGATCTAAAAGTACTGGAAAGGTTCTAGAAACCTTATGAATTCTTTTCTAAAGGTGTTTGTTTGTGACAGAAGAAATGAAATATTTGTCTGATACCAGTTGGTTGCTGAAATGAAACTTGTCGTAGCAACAGTTTCGTTATTAGCTAGTTCAGTAACTGGTATGGCTACTGCTATTGCAGCTGTGATAACGGTAAGGGGAACATTCGCTTATAAATTATGGGCATTACAGATTGCTATCTGATCTCGTGGATTACAATAGATTAGTGATTATGGTTGGTTAGTAAAACTATACTTGTCTTCGATCTTTATGACGTTATTAAGTAAAAGTGATGATATTGAATGAATCAAGTAAGAACTTACGTTCTAGTTTACATTATTACTATTGATAAATTGATATTTATTCTCAAACCCAGTCCTAAAAAGATTTCCATCACGATCTCACTAAATAATCAAAATAAAATATTCTAAAACTACACCAGCATCTTCCAGTAAATTCTAGAGCCGAAATCCATTTAATCTCATAAATTTTCTCGTACACATACCTGTGTACCTACGTGCTTAGCTGACGGTGAAACGGTCCTCCAGAGAGAGAGCTAGATACACAAGTACACCTGTTTACAAGCATCTACATATATTCCAATGATGTGGAGTAACATGTTTCTAATTAATTAAGATGACAAATATACTACTAATTGTGTATACAATACTAATGTTAGTGTTGTGTAAATAGTTACTGGTCTACAGGAAAAATAGACTCTTAAAGTTCGAAATGGACAAGAAGCCATAATATTATTTTGATCAAAATAGAAAACATTATTTTACCTTACCTGCGAATCAGCAGCGGGCATAAATTCATAAATATTAGCATCTTATGAAGAAAACAAGTGCCTTTAAATAAAAAATGCTCTAAAATGAATCCATCAAAACTTTTCAGTTTATAGAATATATTTTCAATTTCCCTCAGACTTCGGCCAGACTAAGTTCGGTGGATGCCCAGTGAAGCAATTATCGACAAATTGATTTTTCAATCGGTTCGATTCAGGTTCAAGAACTCTGAACTTTAGTACGGTTAACGAACTGGTGAAGGATTTTTTTATTTCGGATTTGGGAAACAGTCGCTATGGTAGTATAGTATTTTGTGAAATGAGGTTGCAATCTGAGTCATGGTTTTACAATAAACGAGTCCAAAATGTTGTATTTTGCTTGTTTTTATGTTATGGTCCTGTTGTGATATTTATAATATTTATTATGGCTATTCATAGTTTTACTGCCATTTTTATAAGCAATTATATGGCCATGTACGTTTAGTCCTTGGCCGTATTGTTAAGTATATTAAAGTATTTTTTTATACAACTACTAGCTGACCCAGCGAACTTCGTATCGCCTAAGATTCAAAATGTTGTAATAAACCTTCCAAGTTTGACAACCTGGTACGCGGTGGTGATCTGGTAAGCGTTTTCTAGCTGATACTCATATGTTTGGGTAGCTCCTACTCGGTTATGATAACCTGTTACTTCGAAGGCATAAAGCGTTTTCTGGCTGACACTGCTGTTTAATAAGCTCATACCAAGTTATGACCGCCTGGTACCTCGAAGGCAAAGTTTTTGTCATACCACGTTTTATAGTGAAATGTATTCTCTTTGACGTTTTATGTCACATCACACGAGAACGCGGTCGAAGGGGATAAAAAGTATCCTTTGCCAAAAGCAAAAAAAAAAAAAAAAAAAATATCCTATGTCCTTCTCCTGGCTCTAAACTACCTCCCTGCCAATTTTCAGCTAAATCGGTTCAGCCGTTCTTGAGTTATAAGTGAAGTAACTAACACGACTTTCTTTTATATATATAGATATAAATTACGTTTGTAATTGCGTTAGTAATTCATACAATTTATATCTATTGTTCGCACTGAGGTCGCTGTACAATAGTGGGAGTCCAATCCTTTTTTGTTCAGTATTGTTAAGTTTTTCATAGTTTTTATAATGATTTTATTTGTAAATAAATTATTTTTCAGAATATTTAACTGTCAAAATACTAATAATATTTGTTTTTGTTTGTTTGCAGGTAAGTGACAACAAACCGATGCAGTGATTGAGTGAGTAGTAATACGTGGAAACCAAGTAAACAATGAAGAAATTTATAACATACAAAAAAAATAAAAAATAAACGAATGCATCGTAGTACAAGTTGATTGAAGTGATATTCAGAAAATATAACATGTATTCAAAGAAATAACCATCGTGTTCATATATGACTCTATATGAGCATTAAAGTTGTCGAGGTTGACTGTGAATGTAGTCTGTTGTCTTCAAAAATATTAGAAGTATTCAAGAAATGTGCCACACCTCTTTAGGTAATGATCCGATGTTCTTGCAGTAATAAATAATTATGATAATGAAATTAGATTAGATAGTGGTTGACTCCTCAACCACTATAGGTCTGTAAACCGCGTCTACTAAAACTATAGGAAGGAAGTAAGAGGGAGATAGCAAATGTACTAGACTAGGTAGGTGAAATAAAACTGCCTCACGATGATGACTAAGTTAGAAAACCAGTGTCCCACACAAAGCAATGATGATGTCATATGTTTCTGTCCCTCCATAATCACTTAGATTAAAGCAATTAAATGTTAATATAAACATACATTGTAACCATGTACCTACAGTTGATACAGTACACCCCAGCGATGAAAATCAACATACACCGGAAAAATTATCTTTATATATCTGATAAAAATGATCCATTAATATTACTGATTAGGAAAAGAAACTTAAAAGATATATTTATTTGACAGGAAGGTACAAAAGATCTATTCTATACATAAAAAGATAAAATTAATGAATGGAAAGCTACCGAATATCAATCTTTAGATCACATTAAACATAAGCAGAGTGATATTAATAATGAAGTTAAACAAAAGTTTAATATTACAAGTTACAGAAATGTGTATGTAAGGGGAAGTCTGAAAAGTGCCAGTAACGGAGAAATATGGAAATCGGTTGTCATAGAATGAGCATGTGGTGCTGGAGATTGAGGACCGTGTTGTGAAGAGGGTTTTGAGTATGAATGTGAGTAGTATACAAGTAGAGTAAGACCGAAGAAACGATCCATGGATTGCCTGAAAGATGATCTATCTCTTGAAGATGACTAGTACAATGCCAATCCCAAATAAAATGGGATAAGAAAGGTTGATAATCATGAGATAACAAGATAACGAAAGATTTGCGGTTTTTGTTCCAAAACACTATTGCACATGTTTCGATCTGTGCTGATCAATTATTTCCTATTTAAAACTGTACAAGCCGCAGTCTTTTCTATTACTGGTGTCTAAACGTGCATGGAATAATATGACACTAATCAGTTTGTATGAATTCGGTCCTTCGGTATTCCTTTTCGCATCGTGGTTTGTTTGTTTGTATGATTGTGTGACGTAACCATCATTCGATGTAATCTTTACCATGCACTCGTATGTACTCGCACCTGTTATCATTTCCGTCTTACGTTTCACTGTTGTCTTGATAACTACTGATTACAGTGTTTTGCGTTTCAGTTTGTTAGTGACTTGGTATTTTCATGTGTGACGTTTATTTATCAACTGTGCAAATAAACTTTATTAGGTACTTAAGTTATTTTTTAATCTACGTTGGTCATGATGACTAGATAATGAGGAAATGTATTCCTCTGTCTAGCCTTTTCCAAACTAAATTGGGGTCGGCTTCCAGTCTAACCAGATGCAGCTGACTACCAGTATTTTACATGGTTAGAGTGAAATGATTCATATTAAAATTAGCTTGGTATCCTACGTAAGTTTGGTATGGAAGATTTCCACTTTCTTTTTTACTAAGTGTGTATAGTGAATGAATTCTTAAAATCAATAGGATAATTTTACAATACTGCGTTATTATTGTGATTATAATTAAATCACAGATTGTTTTCAATAACTGCAATGCAACATAACTTTCAATTAAAGGAATTAACCACGAATCATCTCAATGATTGATTTATTAATTTTCCACATGCAGAGCACAGTGTTATACGAAAATTAAGGACTGTTTTTATAAATATAGCTTAAAGATAAAGGTTCGTATGCTACACAATAATCAACATTGTAGTAATGGATCTTTTTTTTATAAAATGACAACGATACCTTAAATATCAATGATAAATGATTTTATTTCTGCAAATAAGTTTGTACAAACACTTATACACGTCAATGCATAAACACAATTCAAAAATTCAATCTGTGTTACACAATTCACATAACAAAGCTAAAAGCTGAATAAATAACAAAGCTGAAACGTTCACTACGGCTGCCCAAAAAACGGTATATTTATCGAAACAATACACAATAGTTCGATACTTCTATAGTCAATACTAAGCACAATTGAGTAAACGTTTCAATACATTGCAGGTATGGTAGTGCTCTCTAGTTTGAATATAATGACACGTATTATTATGAGAATTTCATTTGAGATTATAAAGTACCCCAAGCCTCTCGAAACTATTTTTGGCAAACATTTTGACTGGCATTGCCTTCGTTAGATTCTAAATCAAATTGCTCTGTGGAGGCAACAGCCTGTGATAATCTGCTCACACACAGGAAAAAAGAGCATGGAATGTAATAATAAAGATTATTGATAAGTTAATCTTAATAAAATGAGTCATAGTAAGATAATATTACAAACGTATCAATCTTTTTAGGCGTCTGGTGGACAGAGTGACTAACTGAAACCGGATTATACATTGACTTATCTGACAATAAGATCGATGACAATTCCTTCCAAATTGATCTGGAAGTAAAATCTGGTACGTACTTATCCTTATAAGCCATCCAGCAGTGACGTACACATCGATCTATTTTCATATTTTGCCTGTAAAATTTAATAACGGTTAAACCACAGTATTGGCGAAAGACTTGTAAATTAAGTTATTATAGTGATCCTTAAAAATAAATAATTAGAACAAGTATGATACTGTTCAGTGTTCACTGAATATGAAGTAACTAAGCTTGTTTAGTTGTTATTAGTATTCTGAACGTTTTTTGTGTATGCTAATCCGCTCGGCAGCACGCCCTAGACACGACCGCTCTCGAACGAGTCGCTAATATTAATGACCTTACCTAACATAGTCTGCCCCCACTTCGCTGGTTTTAATGATCTACCCTCATACGTACTTAACTTTTTGTTAATGTCATAGAGCTGATTTAGTATGCTTGCACTTAAAATATCTATGTTATATGACTGCTACAGAACATGCTAGGTATAAAAATAATGTGACGAAATACGCTTTCACGCTAAAACCGCTGAACAGATTTGGATGACATTTGAGACACAAATACACCATGACCTGGGTAAGGACATAGGCTACTTTTCATCCTGGACCGTAGACGAAGTAGCGGCCCATAGCTAGTTTAGTTAACCTGTGGTGCACGGCAGTAAAAATAATCTTGTCATTTCATTGAAAAATATCCAAGATAATGGAACAGGTTTCATTACGTTTTGAATGTGTTATGCTCAATAACTGAGTATACATATTGTAACTATAGGAACTGTTTTACGGTAGTGCACTTAAGATTTTCCGTCGTCAGTGCAGAGTGCCCTTGTTACGCAGTACAAATTATATGAGCCTCACGGCTTTCAAGCTTTTCCTACTAAATGTATGTTCCTGGTTATCGATACAACGTCATTGTCGCGGCTGCTGACCCACTGAACTGTGAAACGCACTGAACTGCGTTTATTTCACCAGAGACTAGACATTAGACACTTCCTGGTGCTGTGGAGATAAACGTAATACATTGTTACATGGAAGAGCTACGGGTAAAATAATATTTTTAGAATAACGCCGTAAATATGGCACATTGAGTTTTTTATTCCTTAGGGTAAAATTCACAGACCACACTTTGACTTTACTAAGTAAGCGTTCCATACGAGCTTACCTTTACCTTATTCATATGCGTACCTAATATACATATTCGTATAACCTAATGCGGGCAAGTGTTTCATACGAATATGAACATATTTTTTTAACTAATAAAGTTCATATTCTTTTGTCAGATATTTCTTTCTTTTTAGGGTTCCGCACCTCAAAAGGAAAAAGCGGAACCCTTATAGAATCACTTTGTTGTCCGTCCGTCCGTCCGTCCGTCCGTCCGTCCGTCCGTCTGTCAAGACCCTTTTTCTCAGGAACGCACGCGTGGAGGTATCAAGCTGAAATTTATATCAAATACTCAGGTTTACTGTCCCTTGGAGCAGTGAAAATCAAGCTTCTAAGCTAACGCAATCAAAAGATATAGCCGTTTATACCGCAAATTTCCACAAATTTTCGAAACTCGCAAGGGAATCAAAACCTAAAGGGTGCTTCCAGTCGATCTAGAATTTTGAAATTTGGTACGAAGCAACGTCTTATAGCACAGATAAAGGAAAAATTGCGAAAACCGTAAAATTTTAGTGACATCATATAATAAACAAAACAAAACACAGACAGAAATAAAACCAAGCCAAAACTACGACTCGACTGTCGTGATGGGTGAACTTTTACTTATATACTTACAGGTTTGTACGGAACCCTCGGTGCGCGAGTCCGACTCGCACTTGGCCGGTTTTTTTATTTAGTTGTTCTTCCCCTAAAGCTCGATGTGTTTTCTGGTGTACTATAGTAAAGTTCAACAAGAACAAAGGTTTTAATTTGTACTAAAAAAAGTAAATATTACTGTGCAACAATAATATTAACATGGTCATAGAAAACTGAGTGTTGTGGCACAACTTGCAATGAAAGGATTACGATTCTCTGATTTCAATATTGAAGCCATAAAACTGATGAAGGCACAAGGCATCAACATTACTGTAAAACCTGTTTTACACTGGAAATTATGGTAGAGCCAATGATGCCTAGAAGATGGAGCCCAAACAACGTGAAAAGCAGCACACGGACCTAGACACATACATTCATTTAGAAGTAACAAACTACAGGGCACATTTCGGTTGTTCAATTTCGAAACCTAGTATAAGATTTTTTTAAACGGGTGTTTTTGCATTTTTCGACCTTATACACCACTCTCCACATACTAGGCTAGCAAAAACTCTAAGGAATTAGTCAAATACGAAGTTACACAAAGTGAGAAATCTAGGATCTAGAGCAAAAGTTAGTTCTACAGAAATTGTTTTTCGGCTCTCCTGTTAAATTTAGTTTTATGCAGATACTGGGTTTTGATATTTCACAGCTGATTTCTAATTTATTCAAAGACCAATACAAGGAAGTTAGTTGACATAAAATCCCACAGTTCAAAAATATTCTTAGGTAAAACCTTAGCAAGAACACTTGTGTGACACATACGTCATTCTGTTAAATGTTTGTTCGGTTCATTTTAATAATTAGGTCACCGTATGTCACCGCATTTAAATTGCTAATAAATAAGTACCTGCATGAATTAATTAATTATCCAAACATGACGCTTTGTTGTAATTTATATTCTGGTTTACCAGAAATCAGGAGAAATAGATGAAACAGTCATGCAGCAGAGGGCCATGTCTACTTTTGCCATGGTCTCGCCATTGTGACCGAGGGAGGAGTGTGAGGAGCAACTGCCTATCTAACCTCCACAACCCAGTTACTGGGTAACACGAAACCCCTTGACTAGACTGGTTGTCAGACTTTCAGGCATCTGACGACTCGTAATGACTGTCAAAGATCCGCAAATGGTAGCCAGGACCAACGGCTTAACGTGCTTTCCGAAGCACTGAGTGGTCTTGGTATGTATAGGTGGTCACCCATCCACTGACCAACTGCGGCAAGCGTAGCTTAACGTGACCGTTCGACCCGTGCAGCTGTTATTACTTAGCAACACCCCCCTCCAATAACAACCAACCAGTAACACCAAGTCATCAGAAAATGGCGTCAATTATATTATAACGAAAGGAAAAACGTTCACAAAAGCCGATTAATCCGTCATCTGAGACTCAAAATATTTTACGAATAAAACGAAGGAAAAACGAAGAAAGAAATAATTCAATGCATTCTCATACTCTTGTTTGTTTGGCGTCGTACTTGTTGAAAACACACGGGACACATTTCGACCTGCACCGCAAACCCGTGTCTGATGCGGTCATTGGTCTCTGCATAATCCATTTATATCATGAATTAATTACGTCGTTAATGGTTTTAAACCGCTGACCCTAATGACTATTTATAATTATTTATAGCTGGATATGATTGGATCTTGATGTGGACATTAATTAACTATATTGTTATTCCATCACCAACGGATCATAGAAGAACAGTGTCTGCACATTTACAGTTTTTTTTTTTAAATCTTTGATGTCGACAGAAGTGATTTGCATTTTGCATCAGTTTCAATAAATAAACTGATATAATTCGTCATTTCACGTCACAAACTTACGATTATTTATGCGCAAACCGTTATCTAAATTAAGATTCGTTTATTGCTGCATCTTAAAACTGCATTTTCATGGATTCACGTAGCTATCGCTTCGAGCCATAAAATTTAAGTCCCAATAACCGCTACAACCTCGTAGTTTGACGTCCTTCTTTCGTAATAATGACGCAAAACAATAATAATTGTATTAACTTTAATAGCCGTGGCGGTTCCGCCTGTTACCCTCACCCGTGTAATTGTAAGTCTCAAGTGCGTGCGAGTGATTTACGACTGGTGCGAATTTATTAAATCGTTCATCATCGTTTGCTTCACGCCTCGTTTCGGTGGGGGGCAGCAGATGCAGGGGGTCAACTGTAATACCATAATGAGACTGTCGCGCTGCAGGGCAAAGGCCTCTACTCGTACAATGACGTGTATAAGTGTTTTTATAAACCAATTTACTCACAGAAAAAAAGTCCCTGGTTCGTTACCCACTGCGTCGGGAAAATTTCAGGCCGTGGAGTTTTGGTTTTCTTAGAAAATTTTCTTTATAGTAAGTCAATCATGCCCAAGATCGGTCCCTTGGGTCATAGAGAAATAAGTATATTTTCCTTTAAATTTATCTTTTGCCACAAAACTTCACACAGGTCTAGCCTAAGCTTTTGTGTTTCTTGTCCCTTTACCTTTTAAATGGGGAATTGGTTTGTCTCCGGGATATTTATCGTACCTTTATCCTAGAAAGCAGTCACGCGTGCCAAAATTAGGGTTATTGTGTGGAGAAATTGCTAAATTGAAAAAGATTGTCTCGGTTTTCTCAGGTATTTTGTAGTATATTCAACTCATTTTGGGACAGTAATTTTCTAGAACATGATAGTTTCTATACCTACTTAACTTCCTCATTGTGCGTGAAGGCAACAGTTCACTTGGGAAAAGTTTTACGGGATTACTTATCTAAGGTAGGGCAGCCACCCATTTTATTCCTGCTTCTGAATATATCCTTCTGCATACTACATACTAGTCTTAACAAAATACGGATAATGTTATGTTTGGCGCAAATCTTTCTGGGGTAATCGAACATATGTGTAAAATAAATTATATTAATTCGAATTTAATAACATAACCTCAAACCCAACGTTACTAATACAAATGTAACGTGATAATTTTCGCACACAGTTCGTTAACGGTCCGCCTGCGCAGTTTTACGTCGTCGTGACATTGTCCGAATATTGTACAAACACGGTCACCCCATTCCGCTGTGAACCACACAATGATTACCGAGGTTTTGGCACTTTTGATCACTTTATTCGCGTATTATAATTGGCTGTTTCACCTTTTTAGGTTAACTCCTTATTTAGTGAGACAAGTATCTGATTATTTGGTTTGATTGGTATGTCGACCTGCGTGTCTTGTAGTTAAGACAAAGACACTACAGTAGATACTCGATTAACCGAACTAATTTGTTTTGTTAGGCATTCGGATAATCGAAAATCCGGATAATCGAATGTATGAAGAAAAGCGGTTTTGTACATATTGTTGCTTATTAGAAATGCCAGATAATGATTAATAACAACAAGAATAAATTGAACTTATTAACAAAAATCAATGTTTAGTAAGTAATAAATTTATAATTAAGAGATGACATATTTTCTAGTACCTAATGCAAGTTCTGACTTATCCGTGCATGGATTCGATGCGAAGTTATAGTTATTTGATCGCGGTAGTCCGGATAATCGCGTATCCGTTTAGCTGAGGGCCGGATAACCGAGTTTACCCTGTATTTGAGCCTAATTCTCACAGTCTCGGTTATCACAACACAGTGTAGCGGCATCTACACCGCCACATGCGAACTAGATAAAATAAGATAGATAAGATAATCATTTATTTGCCCAAACATGAGTACAAGACATACAACACAAATTGTTAGCATGCAAGAGATGTTCATAGTGGATACAGATCATCACGTTTGCCTTAAACAATGGCATGCAAATATTTAAACAGTTATGTAAAATGTAAGTACAAGCCAAATTATTTAAAAATGTCATATTAATAAACGAACATTAATAATAAAGAATTGGTAAAACCAAAATCTCTCAACTACGCAACACAATGACGTCAAGCAAAACCTGCCTCCCGCATACCTCCAAACTAGTGACGCTCAAGGCAACGGGGTCTCCCAAACACACAGCACCAGCACCACGGACCAGCACCCTAATTATGTAACACACTTTTCATCACAGTCTGAATCATTATGAAGATTACTGCTAATCCGAAGTTATGTTAAAAAAAAAAAATTTTCTGTTTAACAATACGTAAATGACGGAATAAATGTTATTGAACTGTCAAAATGAAATCCATTGCTACAGTTAGTATGTTACGCAATTTCGTCGCACATCACGACACAATGGCCTTATAAAGTTAGTGGTAATTTCTTCATCATCAAATCGTATGAAAAGTACGATACTTTTAGCGATAAGACCGCCCACTCTGTCAGTCTGTTTAGAATTTCTACATAATGGTGTACGCATAAGAAAGAGTATTCTGTTCTTCCATTAATCGTCAAAATGAACGATCCATTGCTTACAAAAATTATTTGTGCTTTGAGAACACAGTTTGTAAAAAATCCAACCATATGTTTAGTCGTTTACCCCACATTAATGAAGTTTTCCTTTCACTAGTTGATAGAATACTGCAATAGCAGTGATATGGCACAAGTGACTGCTCCATCTACCGGAGTAGTCGCTCGTCTGATCGCAGGACCTTGACCACCATTGGCTGCGGTTCACACTGATCACGCGCAGGCGCACCATTTGATCGGCGCGCTCAATTTGTTGATCATACCACTCATAGCTAATAGCACTCGTTAGTCGTCGGACAGGGTTTTATCAAGACTGCATTTATTGTTGTTGACGGTATCTGGAGTTTTCCATGGAGAAGATGAAGGTCATCCTCTTTTTTTTTTGTTTAAGAAGCAAGAGACAGGGCAGCATGGGCAATTCATTATTTTTTTGCATTTTGCGGATCTGTGTCAGGTTGTACCTATATTGATTAAAATATAATTCATGACAGTAATTAATATATATGGCTTTACAGAATTATACTCATTAAAATCATAATTACAACCCTCTTAGTTCACATAATTTCATTAAATTACATTTTAATGAAAAACGCCATTTCAATTTTTGGTTTTGCGATGCGTATTGATTACGCAAGAACTAGTTATCAGTGACCCTAGTTCTTTTAACCATCTCGTTCGGCGTTCCGACTGGTGGACGAATCGGAGCACCGAACGCGCTCGATGAATTTCATCAGCGCCACATAATAATATAATGTTTAACTGTAACCGAAATAACCATGACTTTCATGAATTTTCCATTTTGAATCTGTCCAGCACTATCAACTGATACTACTGACGGAATATACGGAATTCCAACAAAACAAATACATCCACTTCTTGTTTATATAGCAGTCCAATGAAATCCAAAACAAACTAATACGTGCCAGCACACAACTTCAAATCGAATACCTCTCGAATGGCGACAGAACAAAACGAGTCCGACTCGTATATAAATCGATTAACTTCTCGATTGATGCTGCTCGATGGTGTAATCGATTCAACCTGCCGGCCATGGGGGCCTTGTTAGCCCGCGGTAGGCAAATTGATCGAGATCTTTCACACCTCGTGACTATGGTGGCGTCAGTGTTATGGGGCAATAGATGGCCCCTTTTAGTGACAATTTATGGGCACACAGTAAACCTTGTGTTGTAGTGGAACGTGCTCTAGGAAAATAAGAGTCTTTTCTTTGAATGACAACTTTGTCAATGGAAATGTTAACACTTTTAAGCAAAATATGTATGCTCAGTATTATTTATAAATTTGTTGTCATCGTAAAACGTTCACTGCGAGGCGACGGACTGTGTACAACATTCTATCTTAATCTAACGGATTTGAGGTCCTGAAAATGGACCTAATGGGCGTCCAAAATCATCAAAATTCACGTAACTTTTGCTTCCCCGCCGTCATAACAAAAACATCGCATAAATTCATATATCAGCAGACAATTAAACTGAAAGTTAGTTCTGCCCCAGACGGGCGCACTTCCCGGTCGTCGCGACGTATCGACCGGGAGCGACGCCAGGTGAAGCTACTATACTACGCTGGTATAACTAAACTGCACTACAGTGCACTTGCATAATTCGAGGCTAGAGCGGCAGACGTAGGGTTGGCGAAGATAACATTTCATTTAAATGTCACCTTTTTAAAGTCAGTCTGAATGCTTGGACTCGTTATACCGTTTGCATGTTTTGTGCCAACCCAACGTTATTACAGCAATATACAAGCCGCCACATAATAAACACAAATCTGGATAAACACAATATTTTATATCCTTAACAAAAATTCATTTACTGTAGAATAATTCCATTACCTTATCTGATGCTAAGCCTCAGCAGTATCAGCGAATTTACTGAGCTTTATTCAGCAATTTCAGATTATATGAATTAGCAGCCTCGCAACAGAAATCTGAATCACTTTGTATTCCATTGCGTTTTACGAGTGCTCGTTCAACGATGAAATAGTCTAGACTAAGGCAATGTACTGTGAAACGGACCTAGTTGTCGCAATCTAAGTAGCTTTTGTAATAAATGGAGCTATTTAGGTTGAAGAGTACTGACGGACCCTTGTCGTTAGTTAAATATACAGCTACAAAGTTTTACCCGAATTCTCGGTAATGGACCCTTCAGGTTAAGCACGAGTGTGCTTTCAACTGTTACGGACATTTTTGTTACATGTATGATTTATAAACACAAATAAAACCCTGTAAGACCCGCAAATAGGCCATTACACGCGCAATAATTATGGATATATTTAAGAAAAAATACTTATCACAGAGATGATTCCTGATGATTTTATTACGCGTTTCAGCAAGGAATTACGCCATTATTATCGCGATAACACATAAAATATGAATACGGTCTTCCCAGCATTCACGTACAGTTGCTTCACTGTTTTCACTCAGTCCCAGCCCTAGAGATAACAGACCCGGATGCACTGGCGGACAGAAAAATGAACCACTCAAATATACGGCTTTATGCTCCGCACTATTACAGCGTTGTTAGTCTGTGCAATATGTGGGTACATGTGTTTTTATTTACGTGTAAAACGGAGGTTTCCATGAAATATGCAATTTTTGATGAGATTTCAGAATAAACGGAAAAAGGAGCGAGTTCCAAGTGTTTTTCATAGCCAGGTTTAGCACGAATATGAAATTGTAATTTTTAGAATCTGTTTTACAACATGTCGTTTGTAATAAATGTCCGGTTTTTCCAATTTCCAAAAGCACTTTTCTCGATTGAGCATACTAGGTACTATACCGTCGGTTCCATCAAATACTTTGCTTTCAGTAATCAGACAATGGCACGGAGTCTCAAAGGACCAGAATCTCTTCTTTGCTCACTTGCACCGGAGCACTCGTGATATTTCCGAATTACAAATGTAATTCGAAAACACACATGTTCCAAGAAGCAGTGAAGCTGGCAATGCATATAGAACAAACTTTTTCCTCTAAAAAGAAGAAAATAGTTCTAGAAAAATAGTGGAAAGCTGTAGACACTACAGATTTACGGTATTTTTCGCTGAATACGTGAGTTTGCAGGGGAGCATAAATTACAAAAGTTCGTAGTCAGCTCGTCGGGTCAATAAAGTCGGTTAACATAGTACCTATCGATGGTTTAATATCCCTGTATAACAATGTCTTCTAGTGTTTTACAGCGTTTATTGTGCAACCAATTCAATGGTATTTAATGGAACTGTTCAATTAAAGTCTTCAAGGCTTATTGCACCACAAATCATTTGACGCTAAACATATGTTTAAGTCATAGTTCTCTTTCCGTCAATCGTTTGAAGATGACAGCGACAGAATGATGTTTTAAAGACGTTTAACGTTATACGTGATCTGTGGTGCAAGCGATCCCTTGTTATCGACGAAGTAAATCGACCCTGTCATCTTTTCTGTCATAAATATAGGTACACAGTTGAAAATCAACGTGTCTAATTCACACATCGTCCAACTTTGGAGCCAAAAGGCCAGCTGTAAAAGAAAGTAAAACTGATTTAAGAAGCGTTATTCGTTGGTGTCAGTGTGCAGTGAGGTCGCAGTGAATTGTTATGTAAGTGCACCTCGTTACGATAGCTCTGCAGACTGCAGTACATCTCCACTGAGGAGTTATGTAAGGCTTGTCCGAACACTCTGAACTTCAGCTTCGGTCATGGTTTATTTTCACCGACAAAATAGCCTAGTTTATCTTATTGATTGCCAAACAGGCATGAGATGTAACTCATGAGAAGCAGTAACCAGATGGCCGTGGTAATCTGCGATGCCATATCAGTACCATAGATGCATTGCCATCTTACAGAGAAAATTAAAATGTCATGAGAAAGAATTGACGTGGAGCGAAGTAAGTTACTCCGGTTCAATATCCTTTTGATTGGGTCTCAGCTACTCTGCTCAAATAGGTGTGGTAGGTGTGATAGTGTAGTGGTAGTAGGTGTGGTACACTTCTTATAATATTATAATAATATTACCCGTTTGGGGGAGGCCTATGTCCAGCAGTGGACGTCTTTCGGCTGAAATGATTGTGATGATGATTGATGAATATTACCCGTCATATAATTTCTTAGAAAAATAAGCACCAGGACTACTTAGCCAATAGAAATTGGAAATCTTCCTAGAGTTCTCTGAATGGCATTAGTTGAATGTCGAAGCTCGATATATTCTTGTTACGTTTATATAAAAGTCGCAGATGGCGATCATTAAAATATCTTTATGAATCCTTTATTTAGAAGAATATTTTTGCTTTTGTTGGGTTTATGCAAATTCTAAAATGTTACTTCCGTGTATCTTGTGTCTTAGCTAAGCGATGTGCTAAGAAAATTAACATAATACGAAAAACAGGTTTTTCTACGATTACTAGATCTGATAACATGTCAGTTATCTCAATCCAGTTAAACGACTGAGATTATGAAATATTAAACATGTTTGCATTTAGATTTCTTGCGGTCATATAAATGGTATCGTATGAGACTGATACGGGTCTCCTTAATTGCTTGTACTCGTATAATGGAAACATTCGCACAAATCGCGAATAACTGGTGTAACGGTGTGTTTCGGCAACTAGGTCATGTTATGTGGAAGGTTTGAATAGTTGTTTTGAAGAAAATGCGGATAAAATGTTCACAGACTTTGGCTTGTTCATAAAAATACACATTTTATGAACTTCTTGCAACAAAGAAACTCTTGAGAAATGTTCTTTTGTTGAAAACGGAAGAAATGTCGAACTTAAAAAGGTATTTGGACGACTTTTAAAACAATAAACAAAAATGTTACAATCCGGGCTAATATTATGCTTTTAGCAACCAGCAACAGAATGAATTCAGTGAATGATACATAACAACCAGGCGCTTGACGATACCACCACACGCAGTCAACAGTTATTTTCCGCTGTAAGACAACTCAAACTAATAATTGAAGACTTAGGAGATAAACGTAATTACCTTATTATCTTAATGAAGTAACGACACTGTAATAGTGTTAATTTAATCTTGGCTAACACAGCTATCTGCAACGTTACACTCGCCTTCTTACAAAATCGGGTTTGGAAAAAGATTAGGATAGAAGAATAATCTTAGTTCTTTGAGACACATATCAGCTTATGCACTAGAAACTAAGTACTTAGATTTGATTTAAAATATATCTCACAGCAAATTATAGTTTTCTTTTTATCTCGAATTGTCGACCCTTGAAATTGCGCTTGAATTTATACAATATACCTCCAGTTCAATTTGCTAGTTGTTTCGGACGAATAAGCAAATTGACCCACTACATTCTGTTTTAGTTTTCCAAAAAAAAAAAAATGAGAATCTGTGGAAATAATTTATAAAAGCTTGTTTTGTAGAACGAATAAAATATAATAACTTCCGAAACCATATTTGTTAAAGAAAAATAAAGCTGTTTATTTTATTCCAGCAAAAACATACGGCACATTTAATTTGCAAGCAAACGTACGGACTGCTAAACAAAAAGAGTAATGCAGCGTTGCGTGCATTAGGTCGGATGTGTACTTGTGCCGGTAGGTATACACCGGAGCGACTGTCGAGACCGCTGAGCGTGAACACTGCCGCACAGCCTCTCACTTTGTATAAAACACTCGTCTAACGAAGCTATAAGGACGTATGGTGTACGGGGCATATTATAATGTTGTTCCTAGGTTAACTTTGTTTGCTAACTTATGGTGAATGGTAAATAAGTGTTGAAGGAAATGTGACACAGAGATAATTGCTAGAAGCTGCTGTTGAAGGAAAATGGAATAACAAATTACTAGAAATTATTATAAAAACTGAACTGGACTTTTCTCTAAATCTACATGGCCTAAAGCTTCTCAGAAACAAATTTCATATATTCTCAACATTTTCCTGCAAACACCTATAAAGTTATAATATCATTAATCTTGAATCTTTGAAAGTATAAACTATAACCTTAATTTCGACATCAGTACAAGCAAAAGCAAAAGCGAAACCGTTACATACAAAAGACTTTGATTAATGTAAATGTGCAAGATTTTTTTTATTTTTTTTTTATTAATCTGTTGCACTCAATTTTTTGCTCCGGTTCAGTAAGCCGTCGACCCGATGGAGTCGGCACCAGTACGCGTGGAACTGTGCATATACGTCGAATGGCCGCAGCCCGATCGCTCTGACGTCACCGCACAAATGCATCGTGTTCACACAATGTGTTATGGCCGCTCCTGTTGGAGTAAGGCTCGAGCTACAAACGATACTTTTAGATTTGGTGATTGGTATTTTTGAGACTACATTAGTTTTAAGTGTATCGGCTGAATTTGTTATGAATTGTGAGCAAGATGTTGTAGCTAGCAAGGGGGAGACTACTGATTTGGCCGCTAAAATAGATTTCATCAGCTACCCCGAATAAATTGGTATAAGGACCGGAGGTGAATGAAAAAAGATCTTCATCACGACATTTTAGCACAAATAGAAGTTTAGACTTTAGACAAATCATAACAGGGCTCGGTCGAAAACTAAGAGCTGAAACTCTACTTTCAAAGATTAACAGTGAAAAATTATCCCTGTGGGCCTTAAAATGAGCGATCCATCCCTCAAACTAGTTACTCAGTCGATCACAGGGCACAGCTGCTAATATCACTTCGTGTGCTTATGCCCTAATGCCGCTCGGCCGTATACCTTGCGACGAGTAAGTCATCACGTTTACAGCGTTATTTTTAACCCAATGGGTGTAGCCGTCAGTAGCTCGTTTGGATTTAGCAAACTTACAGTACCGGGAAATTGTTAAGGAATATTGTCTAACGAGGAAAATGTCGGGAGAAAATTATGGTAAAAAACCTAAGAAGTAAAAAAAGCGTACTTTTCAAGTTGTCCGATGTAGTTGGTGGCAATTATTTTAAGAATCCGACGTACAAAGATATACATAAAGACGAGTGAAAAACATAACCTTGTCATTTCAGTCGCGCAGTCAGATAAAAGTAAAAAAAAAGTATATTTGCTGACCATCTTGTCAGATTTCTGTTGTCTATGTTTGATTAATAAGATTAGTTTACTGAGAGTAACTGAAGCTCCATAACCAAAAGTATGTTTGTAGAAAAATATTAACTTTATCATTTGCCTACTATATATTGATAAGATACAGCACGTGTAAGAACCCAATGCCCTCGTAGTATATTTGTAGTTAATGACAACCTTCCGGCTCCTTACATAATAACATGTAATTAACTTGTGATAAATATATAATTTACGTTACATATCGTCGTAGTTATAATAACGATACTAATATAGGGTGGCAGAGAGATTGGCGCGCAACTTGTTACCATGGATTCAGTAAGTATTATATGATCCAGGACCCACCTGTGTTGAAATTTCTTGCAAGTTATAAAAAATCTGAGCCGTTCATTTGGACCGCGTAGGTATTGCACTTTTCTATGGAACACCAGTTTTCTTTTATAACATACGAAAATTTTCTATGCTAGAGGGCTCTAAAGTGCTAAATTAACAGTTACAGTGTGCGCGTCAATGTCCTTCCCATGGTCCCACCGTATATATTTGCAAATTTTTCCAAATTGTAAAAATGTTAAAATCCTTTTTTGGTAATATAATCCACGTTTATTCATTTTTTTTTTTCAACGTAGCCTCGTACCTCGTTGTGAGTAGTGTATTTGTTACCTCTATTATTACCTGCCGGGGTCGCGTGATCCTGCTGGGGTAGCGTGATTGTTCGAAAGAGATACCGTGACCTTGGCACATGGGCAAATGAAGGAACACGGGTGGGTTTTAGTCAGCAAAAGTCTGACACGCCCTCCCACTCCGCCCAGAGCGGGAGAAGTTATTTGATGATTTCCCATCCAAAAAAAAAACCTCTATTATTAAGTTCTAACCTATGTCTACTTTTTAGTACACTGCTGTTTTTTGTCCCTAAGTAAGTAAATAAGTACCTACGGAACAAACGACCACTTCTAAATAACGTTCCTTTTCCATGTCGATATTATGAAAAACATAGAAAATGGATGTACATCTGAAATATTCTTTCTTTTAAGATTTTCAGAGGACGAACGTGCACTTCTAGCACTTACCAGACAAGTGTTATTTGTCTCACAATTAAATACCAAGACCATCATTCACTGCTCATAAAATTACCCTCTTTAACTCTCATGATATATTATATTTCTGTATAAAATAGTTTAAATATTAAGTTACAAACAGAAACTTGAATCCAAAGTTATGGACTACATTAGCATCTATAGTACCTCACACCTCGGCACCTGGGTTCTAAACTTGGAGCCCAAGTTCGTCGCTTGAGACCCTAAGTTTCAGTACTAGGTACTCTGATAATGTAACAATAGGTACCGAATACTTGTTCCGTCACAGAACTAATTTGAAACAGGGTATCGGAATACAGAACTGAATAATATAGTTTTACAACGAAAGACTGAAACAGTCCTGCAGGTAGGAATAACAATACATAGGTATACAGCGTAAACGCGACGGCGTACTAAGATAACGGATCTTTAAGTTTTTACACTAGCTTCTGCCCGCGCCGTCGCATCTGTCTGTTTTAACATAGAACTCATATCAACATCATCATCAAGAAGAAAGACGTCCACTGCTGTCGATATATAAGCTTCGCCCGTTGGGGGGGATTGCCATAATCGCTACGCTTGGCAGGTGGGTTGGCGATCGCATTATGGTGGTAAGATGCATCGAGAACACTGCTGCCCCTTCTCTAGTTAGTCCCTTAGTCGCCTTCTACAACACCCACGGGAAATGAGATGGTCTCTTAATTACGTCCAGCAGAACACACAAAATTATACAGCACTCGGAAGTACTGTAGCTTTCTGTCAGTAGAAGAATTTTTGAAATCGGATGAGTAGTTTCGAAGATTACCTCCTACATACAAAGTAACTAACTTTAAACCTTTAACTGTACTCTTAAACTTTAAGCTCTATATAATATTAGTATATGTAGATTAATTTTATCGTACAATAAAGACGTAAGTTATCGAAGTTTTGTTATTTATGAAACAAAGTGTTTCAATTCTTGGTCCTTCGGTCTCTATAAAACTTGACAGTTATTTATTCATAGTACAACTTCGTCTAAAGTAAACGCTACGATTTTAACAAGGAAGAAAGATGCTGCAAACGATAGGAAATGTTTATCACGTGAAGTTCCATAACAATTCCTAGAAGATATTTTAACTAAGCTTTAGACTAAAGCGTAAATAACATAACATTCTGTTATTTATTTATGTTAAACTAAAGATAACAATTATTTACACCATTTTCCTTCATTATATTTTTAGTTATTATGTTTCTACCTTTACATATTCTTTTGCCTGTTTATCTGGAATAATTTAATGTCATGAGTTAAGAAGATTTATACTCATTTTAATCATTTTTTGTTGCAGGTAAGGCGTCTCACATTACAAAGTTGAACACAGGAAGCGTAAGTAACGAGGCGATTAATTTAACGACATCCATATCTCATACAGTTCAACATTATTACTTCTGCGTAATTAAACTGTTCTGCAGACGATCCATCTTAATTAGTTAGTTCCTTACGACTGGCTTTATTGACAATTTAAAGCTTGCTAGGACATCTTTATAGATAGGAGAGACTTTTAAGAAAAATATCTTCTTCCTGAAGTTATGAAAATCAAAGATTTAAATCGTTCGTTTCGTCATACCGTATCAAAACATGGTAGCGCTTGTCTCATTTAGACTTGACTTGATTGTCATAGAACTGTTATTATTATTGTATAAGCTTACTCTTCCCACTATGGACACACGATCTGCAAATCTAACCATTTAAATCTTTGGAATTTATCCAGAAGCCTGCTAACAATACCATAACCGCTTCCTGAGACTGATGCAGCAAACTTTAGTTAAGCATACAAGTTAGCCTTATGAAGATCCCATTAAAGATTCTTTCTGCATAACATCCTGAGCTAGATAAGAACTCGCTTGAACATGCAAAGAGTTTAAAACTTATCCGTACAGCCCATACATCAGTCTCGCAGTTTAATCTTAAACGATACAGCCCGAAACTAAGGCACGTAGCACCCCTCAAACTCAGCAGGGTATCGAACCCGGCGCGGTTGGCAAGTGCCTGCGACAGTTTGGCGGGATGCCGGCTCGCCGTGCCAGCCCTAGCTGCGCTTATTGCATTCCCAACTATGACCTGACGTGACGTAATCACGTAACATGCTGATGCATCGCTGATGTGGCGGTTATTACCTTCCATTTTTAAAACATAAAAGCCTCGTTCTTATTATGAAATTTTCAGCTTGAATATGGAAGCTTAGGTCTTAGTTTTAAGATGACAGTTACACGTTCTCAATTTGAAGTAGTTGTTGACAGTTATGTGTTCTTTTTTTGAATTGACATTATGTCAGCCAAGTAAATTCACGTGTCTTTAAAAATTAGGTTAATGACGCACGGAAAAGTTGAAGTACCTGTAAGCAGTAACTTGACAATTCTTTGTCCATTAGATATAATTTATAGCAGACGGTGGCTTTTAAGTGGCTGTCAGTAATATAATAACCTATCAATGAGTTTCCTATCATCCGTCTGACATAGTTTCAGTCTTAAGAACTATAATAATGACATGACAATGAGCTCACGTGGCTCTTCTATTTGATACAAAAACTGATTCTCATGCGTCATCGAACACGCAACCTTCAATACAGAAGCGTTTCAAAGCGGGTTGCTTGCTTTAACCTATACAAGTCATCAATATTCTTTCTTCAATTAAAAACCTCACAAGCTTAAACTTTTGTCTGCTAAATAGCTGACTCCCGGCCACCGTAGGCGCGAGCTTGCGGGCGGCGAGCAATGGGTAGCTCGCCGCCCGGTAAGGACCAGGGGTCCAGGACCTCGGGTCGACGGCGCGTAGTGTGCCACACGCGCCTCAAAGAGATGTCAGCAGAACTGAACGGATCTGCCAGGACCGATGCCTGTCAGGGTCGCGAGATTGTTCGAAAGAGACACCGTGACTCTGGCACATGGACAGCTGAAGGAACCCGGGTGGGTTTTAGTCAGTAAAAGTCTGACACGCCCTCGCCCAGAGCGGGAGAAGTCATTTGATGATTTCCCATCCAAATAAAAAGCTTAAACTTTTTTGCCTTAAGAAGGGATAACGTGCCAGGGTTGCGGATTTGTCCAAAAAAGTTACCGAGGCCCTGGCACAGGTAATTGAAGGAACACGGGTGGGATTTAGTCAGTAATAGTCTGGCTCCCGCTCCGCCCAGAGCGGAAGACGTCATTTGATGATTTCCCACCCAAAAAAGGGCAAAAGTCCTTCGTATCATAAGAAAAAGCCCATTAATTAAAGCTCACATCACGGACACCAGCACACATCCCCCATTACAGTTGTCAGTACACGTAGAACAGGTGAGATTAGCGTCAGTTATTCTAGTTGATTACATCCAGGTGGACGCCGGCCATTAATCATGGTGACAGCCCAATGGAGTCTTCCTCGCAATTAAGTTTGATAATCGCACCACCTGACGCGTGGAAGCCTGATAAATCATGGACAAGGCCGATGGTGTTGCTAGTTGTGGAACGTGCAGGATTAGTCTCTGTTTCTAGTTGAAGAACTTATCAGGTATCTTTACGTAGGAAATAATAATAATTAATACTAGATTTTAGACGTTCTGGATTCGAGCAGTCTTAGCTATGTATTCAGTCGATCTCAGCTTGTATTATAAAGTGCCTCTGAGCTCGTCATAATCAGAGGGTATTTCAGGTTTCACAGTTCTGTCAATGCGTGTTCGATTTCAGCTATGGTACAGTTGAAAATACTGCTCAGTTCGCTCATCCATAATGCTGAATCAAACGTCATAACACAGATGTGAAAAGGAAATTACTTTACAATGCACGCTGAATGTGCAGACTGAAATATTGCACAGGAAACAGCAATGTGTATTGATCGAGCACTTACACAGTTCCGCACAAGCCCCAAATACTACCTGCTACTTTGTGTGCACTTTATATTGGCTATATACATGGATTCCTGTATTTTGAGGAGAGTAACCGTCCAAAATTTATAAAATATGAAGTAGTTAACGACTACAGAAATTAAAACGATTCGCAAAATTCTACGAAAGAGTTCAATTAATAACTCGTGATCCTCACTGCTCCGCCCAGCTATATTATAAGCACTATAATTTTCAGTTTTCCGCACCATTACATCGAAAACAACGTCCAAACTCCGCGAAAATTGGAGAAAAATAACACCCTTTACCGAACAGGTCATAATTGAATCAGGGGTTGGAACTCCGTTGATAGGGTCAGTTCATCATCCTACCCTCACTCCAGCGCATTATTTTTAAGTTTTCCACTTATTTGTCTTTTCCCAGTCTCTTAGGATTTACGAGCTTGCCCGTCCGTTTGGAAATCTGTAAATAATCTAACTTTTTGGCCGGAGCCTCGCTGTCATTCGGCGGTCTTATTAAAAAAGTTTAAGGCTTCTTTATAGTTAAAGAATTAAGTATGTTGCCTCTTTGTTGTTCGCCTTTGTTGACTTACGGCTTACACACTGATTTACAATATGTACCACCCTTTGATACGCGGTTATTAAAAGTTTGGACCTTGTTATTTTTGGACTATCTTAGTTTTGGTTGAAAAATATTCATCCCCAAATAATAATGTTGGCACTATATCGTATTCTCATATAGCAACTCTTTTGCTCACCGACCAACATAACATGACCATGTTAACCATTAGATTAGTTGGGAATTATTTCTGAATTTAGAACGTAGGTGCTACCGTAAGGATTGTTCAGTGATTAGTATAACACTGATACGTTACTTATTCTACTATTTACTTGTCCACGTGCTTCATCATTTATTTCCTTGATATTATCACGACATTAAACAGTAATCTTACATAACCGTGCGTAGGTACTATCTAGAATAGTAACATCTTCAGCTAACCTTGTATTTGCCAAATAATTATGTCTGGTCTCGCTAATGGTACAGAGATGTGATGGTAAAGTAAATATTTGCATCCATACTAGGATAGGGCTGTCAGATACCATTAAATGTAGAAAATATATGCTTAATATTAGCAGGACATTAGTCATTCTACGTAGGATATTTCCTTCTGTTATGGCTGTGTTTTGAAGTTGTATCATCCATATAGGAATTGTGCACAATTTTTTTGCCGTTTACCATACTTTGCTCAAGATTGTTAAAACAACTAAATTTTGTCCACTACAGATGGTTATAGGTATAATGATAACCAGAGCAGTGGATTAATAGAGGCTCTATGCGAAGCTTGCTAACCCTACCCCCATAGTGGTGTGTAGATGTGTGCAATGACGTCACCGCATCGACACTCGGCGTGTTGTTCTGTTCGCAAACAAACCAATTTGTTTGCAGATATGTCGAACCGAACGTGGATTATAGCTCTCACATAATACCACATAACTGCTATAGCAACCATGGCTTGTTATAAATGTAAATTTGAAAACTAAACCACGTATTTGTGCTTCCATGTTTTGTGGGTTATTATTATATATGGATAAAATAACAGTCCCGATGCGATTGATTCAATCGTACCTAGCCCGAGGTGTAATCGGATTTGCAGATAAGTACATAAATCGTGGCTGGTATTAACCCATAGCAGTGATCTCTAAAACGTTATTTCGGACGTTATGACTGTACTTGTATTCCTTTACTCTACAAGGATCACAGGGGTGTCAGTCAAGGAAAATTCTTTGTCGGTTCAATGTCTGTCAGGGTTGTTATAAATGCAAAGCACGTCAGCGAATGTCAGAATATCTTCAAGTATTGTATACGTCTGGAGAGGAACGTCTTACTGACTTCTGAAGATCATTCCGATTTGGATTACTCAGAAACCGAAGCTCTGTTTATTTACAGATTCAGAACGTTATTGGTAATTATAAACAACGATAATTTTACCAGAATTTGATACACAAGAATGTTTAATTGCTTAAAACCGCTTCCAAAATGTAGAGACGTCTAACTGTATACGGTAGCAACCATTAAAAGTGTTCCGAGAAAAACTCCGGCAGAGAAATATCGCTGAATGGTGAAAACATTGTGCTGTTTATGTCTGTGAAAGGAATTCGTGAACCTTCCTCCGTAGACAAGATAAAAGCATCCAACATTTCTATAGGAATAAATGCTGAATTATTCTAGATATTACTCATTAAAACATATTAAAAGTAATATTGTATTCAAACCCAGTGCCAAGCCAGCAAACAAAACGTAACAAACTAGATAATTAGACGGTAGATAAATCCTCCACGGTCATTATTCCGTAAATTCTCGCTAACTGCACCTTTGTTTTAATTAAATATTATTCAGAGAGAAAAACGCGTCTTGTTTCGCCTCCTATATTTTATCCTTAAAGACTCATTTTATAAATGCACCCTCGTACCTTGTTTCCTGGGTTTCCACAGTTTTCCCTATATTTCGTGGTCCCTCCTGTCTGTGGGGGAGGCGCTCGGGCGGCAGTCGCCGACGGGCGCCAATCGCGGCCGGTCGCGTCGCCGCGCTCTTCTCTTTGCTCCGATATTCAAACATCTTTAATAACTGATGTTGCTATGTTATCCAAAATAATCCTGAATCGCGATTCTCTGCTTATTCTAAAATAAACACTGAGTGGGTGTTGCCTTTTATTATTCACATAATTTAACTGACTGTGGTTTCATGAATCGTTAAACAGTTAAGTGCCAGGTATAAAGGTACTATATTAATCACTGCATTAGATTGTAAAAGTTATTATTAAGTTGAGATTCTACTAATGTGAGTTTGATTAACAACGGCATGGCAACTAAACAAAGACACTTGGTTTCCACTCAGGAAGTTGTGAATAAGTTTTGATTAATTTTTGCTCGACGATGTACTTTGTATCAAGTTAGTCTGTTTAATGCCCTGATTGATGCCATACATCTTCGTAAAGCCAAGGATATAAAAACTTGACGTGATTGAGTTTATTTAATTATAGTATAACCCGCATAACAGCGTAATTACCCAAAATAATGCTCGGCGTGACCTTAAGACATACCGTAAGAAACACAATTATATTTAATTAAAAGCCTCACAATGGAGAGTATAAGTGGCATTTTCTTAAAAAGTATCTCAAGAGGAATTTTTGGGGCGCACGAAAATATGACGAATAATATTTCGTTTGGTCGTGTTATTGCAGAAATTTCCTCAAAGCGTCCTCTTGGAGACTTTAGTTTGCAGTAAAATGTTCGATATTCACTCCATGGCGCTTTATTGATGCATAAAAGACCCGATTGTTGCTTTTTCGAAACCATCAATTATTCTATTATTCTATTTATTATTTTGTTTCAAATGATGCGAATAACTTTTTGCTTAATTTTTTCCTGTATGCGGAAAATGAACGCTTATTATTTGTATTTAGGACTATCATTACCATCATCTGTTGTCTAGAGGCCAATAATATGTGAAAATAAAAGTAGAAAATAATATTTTAAACTGATACAATGTACAGCTTAATCGTAATGAACGATCTCCTTCAGACAACCTTAAACAATGAATGTAAAGTGATAATAGACTAACGCACTTCGTACTTGGAACAATAAATTATGCTCTTATAAATCATGTCATATAACATGTATAGAATTCATAGCTATAAACAAAAGTATCAAAGTTTGCAGGACATTATCAGATTTGTAAGCCATCAGACCAGTCGACCAACACAAAGACCCTCATTCCACCACATTAGGTGAGAAATCGGAGTGTCAGTACAGACACTCTACAGTGTCCAACAATTTTAATGTCACAAACTTCTTGAAAACTAGATTCTATTTAGTTTAATGAAATAGGTCATCCTTGACCCTTTTCTTTTATTTCATTCCTTTGTTCTCTGTAAAAGTTTGTAATTTTTTGCTGCTACACGTTAGATCTTTTTACACAAATTTTTTTTAACTTGTCCATATGGGTTACGCTTCTGTGGTCCGTAAGATTTGAGTTTTCTTTCCTCGGCTCTAAGAGGGCCTATGACCAGTAATGAATTCTTATGAAGATTTTAGCTGAGTTCGATGTCTCGTGTACGGGAACTAAAAGTACTATCGTTTTAAGATAAATACATGGCCGATGAGACAGCGCATCTTCAACCAGCAACTTTGGGAACAAAGGGATGAAGTACGAAAACTGTACAGTACTTGATTCAGGCAGAATAATCGTCCTCACGGACAGAAAAATACTTCGCTGAAACAAGGCTCCCCTTTCACAAAGTCATTAAAAAAAAACTCGTAACAAACCAGTTGAAACTTGAAGTAACAAGTGAGGCGTATGCATATACACGAGTATTGTCGAACGTAGGTCGTCGCCCGAAGGTGTCGCTCGGTGTCTTTATTTCCGCTTCCGGTAGCGTTGGGCGGGCGAGGAAGGGCGGGCGGGACCGCATCCGGCGCCGGATAGTTTCCGCCTTTTATCATCACACACTGCTCTGAAATATTAAAAATAAGAGAGATAGAGAGACCCGTTTTTAAGAGTTTCCACAGTTTGATGTAAATATATACTTGAATAGTGTTCTTTATGAAAATATTTTTTTTTTCGTTTGAATAAATTATATGTTAAAATGAAAAGTTGCGTTGTTTTAGGTTTACTTAATGGGCTAAAAGTAATTCAAACACTAAAAATGAGCGTTATATTTATGACTACCGAGAGGGTATTTTAATAAAAACAACTTCAAATAAAGAACAGACGCTTTTTTTCGGGACGAGAGCTAAGTTTGACTAAATAACTACTAAACAATTGAAAATATTTCTGAATTTTATTATTATGAAGTTATATTTTGGATTTTAATTTAAAGGTTAAATATCTAGGATTACTACACAAAATAACAACAACACCATTTCTACGTTATTTTGGAACATAAAACCTCAAGGTTGGTGCGGGAATAAAATAGTCTTACGAATTAGATAACTAAAGGTTAGTCTTAAGTTATTAACCCTAACAATTCATAACTTGTTTTCCTCAAAATAACAATTTTATGTTTTGCTGTTAAACGGGTAGGCTTTTTTTTGGATGGGAAATCATCAAATGACGTCTCCCGCTCTTGGGCGGAGCGGGAGGGCGTGTCAGACTTTTACTGACTAAAACCCACCCGTGTTCCTTCAGTTGCTTCAGTTGCTGGGTAGGCTTACTATTACAATAAGACATGTAAAATATTAAAACCCACTCATAAAGTGAGTGGAACGTATCAACCTTGTCATTCGTGTGCGTAAGAAATGACATTATGCCTTAAACGAATGTGGAAGTCATTAAAAACGAATACAGTAACAAAACAGTAGGTATACAATACATAATATGGTTGCTGGTCAGACCTGTGGGTACTGTGAATACTAGAAATGGTAATGATTTACAATCATGTTAATAGAACCGGGGATTATCCTAAAATTATTCATTCCATACTCGGTGAAAAAAATTAAGTTTAGAGATACACGGCCAATTTAATAACAGAAAATACCAGTTATGACGATGCTAATATCCTAGGTACTACTAAAAGGAAAAAAAAAATTGTATAAATGTGAAAGTTTACAGTTAGGACGTTTGTTACTCAATCACGCAAAAACGGCCGAATGGATTTGACACATAGATAGTTTATGACCTGGATGAACACAGGATACATTTGTATACCGGTAGTACGTTTCCGAGGGATGATTCCCGACCTCCACGCGGGAGAGGCCGCTGGCAAAAGCTAGTTGGTAATATAACTGAACAGATGCAAGCTGCTTACCCAGAAGATTCAATTTACATGACAGGCTTGTCGAATTTCATTTATTGGCAAATAGGTTGCCAATCTTGCAAAACTAAATTGCAGATATCGATATCTTCTAAATCTAATTTGTGGTCGTTTTGTGCCTTTTCGAAGCATTTTCACGTAGAGTCAGCTTCTCTACTCAACAAGATATCTTTGATTGTTACTCTCGTTATTATTCTTGAATAGTTCTCTCCGGCGCTAGTCTTGAGCTTTTCCCATTCAGGACCTACTCTGATTACTTAAGCTAAGTTGAAGCTCCGTCTGAGATTTCCCCAGCCGCAGCTTGTTTGTGTATACATCGGAAACTTGGGAACTTACTTGGACAAATAAAATGCATCGCAGACGAAGAGAAAGCTAAACAGCCGTAAGTGCCGTAACGTCACAATATTCTGATTTAACATAACGACTTGGGAGTGTCTCGTTCAGTCTTCTCCATAGGACCCTTTCACGCAATGAAATGGGCAACTTCATCAAAGCTTTGTCTTTCTGACTGCTCGATTCGATGACAGTTCAAAACTGCCTGTAATTGGTTTAGTTGAGCTTTCAAACAAAATTTGCTTTGTCATTTTTCAGTAACACTTGCGGCCTTGGTTCCATTTCTAATATTATTGAACCCTTGTTGATTTACGCACACACGTACAGCCTATCACTATATATGGCCGTGGATCGTAATTTGTTTGTATCGATCGTCGGCGACTGCGATTACGATACTATCTGATGATTCCATAGCTGGCTATATACCGCGGCTTAGATAATACTGCTTGCGTTCATGTTATTTATTGGTTTTCCTACTATACGGCTTTAAGTCAGAAGGCTCCGTGTGAAAAATAAATTCAGCTGCATCTGATCTAGGATCCTTGGATTAAATGGCTGATAGGATAATGTGAATCTTTTTTTTTTGCACATAATAGCACAATTGTGTATTTTGTTAATCTCACTTTAATGGAAGTGTTCTACTTTCAGCTTTTGTTATTGTAATTCAATTTTTTAAACTCCACATTGTTAACGCTGGCCTCGGTGACATTGTTAAAATTCTGTTGTTCTGACCTACGTGGTACCATTCGAACTAGAGACCTTTATTATTGCAAGGAATATACATCAACCTTGTTATTATTGCACCTAATATTTTTTGGAAATAAAATTGCCTTGACTATAAAACCGTAAATATCTCATCTATGATCCTTTTGGAAATGAACGACTGTGATTTTGACGCCTTCTTCAGCTCATCGTTCGCCAATGACGGTGTTAAGCCCCATGACCCGACAAATGACGATCCTTTGGCAATCCAATCCTGGAATAAAACGTGATTTCTTTCGTCGGAAAAACACAATCATACTTTCTGGCCGTCCGGGAAATCCAACGCCAAACTTCAAGATACTCTTAACCTTTTTCAAAACCCATAAGGTGTCAGTATCCAGTACCTTCCCTTCTAGATAAAGGGACAGATAGAAAAAGGGAATTTAAAATAAACAGGTGAAATAATCCGCAAGAGCGGTTTAATTATGCTGATTGTTCCCATTTTACCCATGACTTTAGCATGGTACTTTAGCATGGTGAATTTCCGCAAGACTTAAAGTCAAAGTCAAAGTATTTATTAGTGTGATTTTTGGTGATACAGTAGGTCTTATAGTTAGGTAAGGTGAGCTCAAAAAACTACCCGTTAGGGCATACACTATTTAACAATATAAAAAGTTTAAATCGATTTTACATGCAAAATAACTGAGATTACTATTACATATTAAATTACTAAGCATACATCCAATTTGAAATATAAATATTTAGAATATGATTAAAATGGCAAATTATTTAATTTTCATGCATAAATACATAATTATCATTTAGTTTACTATCAAAATTTTGTCAAGAAGGAATTCGTCAATGGTATAGTAGCATTTTTCAATCAAAAAAATATTTAGTTTCCGTTTAAATTGTGTCAAGTTTAGATCTTTAATGTCATTTGGTATTTTATTAAATATTTTAGGAGCCATGCAGAGGATGCTTTTGTGCATAAGGGCGGTCTTTGAGGCTCTTAGACATAGTTCGTGTCGATATTCTTGTCTTGTCGATCTATAGCGCTGCTCTGAAGCCTTTTTAAATAATTCATTGTTTTTCTTGACGAACAATGCGGTCTCGTATATGTAAAGGCAAGGTAACGTTAGTAATTTTAGAGATTTGAAATGCGGTTTACAACTTTCTGTTGGTTTAAGACTACATATCGATCTAATGCACCTCTTCCATAACGTTTATCTACATTTTTGACTTGCATAATGTTTATCTACATTTTTGTAAAGTACTGGATTTTTTTTAAATGTGACTTCCTTAATTGTGTAGCTTTGTGTTGTCAAAGAGTTCTTTAAATTCTTTTACTCAAATTATATCATCGACTTCGTTTGTCGTCTTCCCGATTTATTTAAAGAGTTATGGTTTATCGGCAGAACACTTATAATAAAGTTTGTTGCGCTATAACTAGAAGGCGCCATTTCTATTGTTTTGTCAATAACTAACCTCATTTGCTAATTTCACTAATTCTAGACCCGTAATACTAACTCTAGGAATTTTTACTGTTTTCAGTTATAGAACTTTGCTCGAATCTCGGCAACTTTTTTCGTTTTTAAAAATGTACCTTCTTTGTTCTCTACTTACGCTAACTTTGTTTTTGGTTGAAAATAATTTCAGCCCTGAAAAAGTTTTGTTATGTTTAAATCTTTTACCACAAATGATTTTATTGAGGTATAACGAACATAGTATTTACAGTTTAGTATTTTCAGTATGAATCCAAGATTCTTGCCCTGAACTGATACCGTCAATAAAAACGGAGGATTACTAACCCGCGACGCATTAATACCAGGAGGGCTGCCGGAAGAAAACTAATCCAACGATTATGTAAGGCAAGCTTTACGAAAAGCCACGATATATTGACAGCGAGGGACCTATCAGTTGCGGCCATACCCCTGTTACTTATTGAGAGATCTTCAGTAACATTCTTCTGTATTTTTTTTCTTAGGGCAATGTTTTTATATAGATGGTTTACTTGTAATTTTGAAGCTAATAGCAACCAGTTTTTCTCTATTTAACCTTACAACTCAATGTACTATCTAAAATTGTTTAATATAAAATTTTATCAACCGGAACTTTTTCCAATATGTCTTTTAAGTCCCACTGTATCCGAATCTCCTGCTGGGTACGTTGACTTTCCTTCAGCAACTTTTGATAAAGCATCGAAAATATTTCAACCGCAGCCAAAGCTTGGAATTTGTACGTTTTCTTCCTTTACGGTAAAACCTCAAGCTGAACTAATGTGAAGTGAGATAGCAACGCGCGCTTCGATAGCGTTTGAAGATTCTAGTCGAGCATAAAATTGAGTTCAAACTTTACTTCAACCTATTTCTCTTAACATGAAAATAGAAATAGCTGATGCAGCTTATTTTTCTTTAAATTTTAGTGCAGTGAGGAATCAAATAATAGTTTTGAACGCCGCCGCCGTAGGGTATAAAACCAATTGATCCAATTAGTACGGAACTAGAAATAAAATCCAAATGAAATAAACCACTGGTATCAAACTTTCATCATCAGACAAGCGTATAACGTTGAAATATAATAAAACCGCAGGGGGACTCAAAAAGCGGTCTCATCAAATTATATTTGACGTGTAAAACGTACAAACTTTTGTGAAATATGACATAATATGAAGCGAAGCGAGGCCTATATGACGCCGCTGGTTAAGCCGGTGAAATGAAGTCGCTCGTACGAGCGTTTTGCGGGATTCTCCTCGTCGCATTAGCGAGTGCTCTGATGTGTTTCAATTACGTCGACTTACTAACTGGCGTGTGTCATGTTTTAATGTCGCACAATTTACACTTCGACTCTGGATTGTGACGGATTTCGGAATTAAGTGGTTTTGGAAGATGGTAATTTTAATTTTGAGTTTAGTGCCTCTACTCTTGGTTTAGTTTAACAGCAAGGCTTGATAACTAATACAAATGTGCTTTACTTGCTTATTCACGATCGCACCAATACTATTTTCTCTAATTTCATTACTCAAACCTTCTTTCAGTTCGTCATACCACACTTCAACAAGCCTAAAATCTACAACTCACCTTACGTTTACCTACCACATTTTCCTAAATAAAAATATACTTTTTCCTTAAATCTATCACCATTAACGGAGGCGTCGATGTCTGAAATGTTTTAATTGGAGCGATTGACCCGCGACCCATTCGCTCGACCTGCCTGCATGGACCGCTGGCTCCACCACTACTTCTTTTTGCAATAACCGCTGATCAATACCGCCCATGAGTTATTAAGAGTTTCCTACTTTTCCTTCTGATCAATGGGTTTACGTAGTTAGAGGACGGGTTACACAGAAGTTGAATGTTTTGAGATTGTTAAAGTGCAGTGGCTAATGGTCGCAAACTTGCTACACCGTCCTCAAAATGTAAGCAAATACAGAAAAAAATATTTTATTATAATGATGTGGGTTTTATCTGCTTAAGCTGAAATATTTTAAACTAGAATGCGGGTTATAAATATGCGAGAAAAACACGACAGTAAATATCCAAATGTACAAGATTCAGGTCATAGTTAAGTGGTAATGACTTCCGACTTCCCGAAATATATCGAGTTGTATGAACTCGGCTTTTATTTGTTTCTGATTTGACTTATGCGTGTTCGTTCATGGTAATTCTATCTTCGTTAGGCTAACCGCAACTGTTTTTTTCTTAACATCTTCTGTGAAAGTTTCACAGATGCTTTCAGTGTTAATTTGCAAGTCTGGATTTTAGGCCTCGTTATATTTCCTTTACTTAATATTATAATTAAAATGCTTTTAACAAACTTTCTTTCTTCACGTCTTTGTTGATTATAATTAATATTCATACTTTTAGCCCTGTCTTACTTTCGTCTTTTTTCGTTAATTCCTTTTTAAAGTTAAACTTTGCTAAAATTTCTGCGGATATTAGAAAAACAATATTTCCAAAATTCTCTAGGATAATATATGTGTTTGGTTTTTTATTACAGATGGAATTGTAATATTAGCTATCATTTTGTCAGTTTTGCTATTTCTCAAATATTTATCTTTCAATAACTGCGTTTCATTATGCGAAAAACCTCCCAAGTCTAGTTCAGTGCCCTAAAGGTCTATATTAAGACGAGAATGACTCGTACACATGTCTTTTGCACACACATACCTACTTATGTGCAGGAGTCTGTGTGCAAAATGACACATCGCTGTCACTGTGTAAATGGGCCGATCTTCGTTCGTTGACATTATGATCACGTCATAGTTTTCTTACACCTGTTTATCTAAACTGGTGAAACTGTTTATTTAGATGTTGAAATGTATTTTAGAAGTTGATATGGATTTTAACACTACTTCAGAAAATGCTGTTATTTCTCTGAGCTGTCAGTTAGGTTCTGACTTTCAATTCCCGTAGTCGTTGAAATTTTGCCTCAAGACCTTATGAATACATAATCAATGAGGAAAATGTTAAGAATGGAACTATACCTTTGTGTGACTTTGTCTGTATTCATGTAGGTCGTTTATTTTTCCTTGTAGACCCGGTTAAGTTATTAACTGAATTCTTAAATTGTCATGACTTGAATTTATCAGTAGTAGGTCTAGTATTAGGTCTGTGTAAGAATTCAAAACGTATTTTAAACGTATTAAATTAGAACTAAAATTAAAAACACACTTATCGGATTAATATTAGTTTAATATGTTTACTAATATAATATATTACTAATATTTTAATATTGTGAATGTAGTATTATTTTCATATATATATTTATATATCTCGGGTCTTTTAGAAGGCGTACGAGGGGCCGAAGCCAACTCGTAGAGGCCCCTTAGAAAATTTAAATGAAGTGAGGCACTAACCGACGATTATCCCCGTATGCACTGTGCAAGTGCACCCAAGGACAACCTCCGGTTGGTGTTGGACTATTGCAGGATATGGAAACCAAGATGTTGGACTATGTATTTGACTGGCTAAAATGGACTGGTTACCAAGAACTATGGAAGGTCTATGGCCCCTGCCGCATCAATGTTTGTATTTACACGGATTAAATGGCAGGGGGTGACTTGCACACTCAATAATGGGCCCCCGGAAACCGTCGCTGGCACATAGTGACGCAGCGACAAGGGGGCAACACTTCCTGAGGTGCTTGAGAAGTGGAGAGGTATTCCACGGCTTTCAGAACAATCCCAGAGCCCGGAAGATGGTCAAGATCCCTACGAGCACTTACTGGAATACTTCCTTTCCCCGAGCACGTTTGCTCTTGCGAATCTCCACTCAAGCCGGCCAATAAAGGCAAGAATGAGGTGGGAGCTCTGAACCTCTTCATTGTTCACTCCACCCGGCCAATAAAGGCAAGCCAGAGATGAGGAACAAGAATTCTCCCGGGAGATAGGGTCCGTGGGGTCGCTACTGCCCAACAGCACGCCACATGCTGCCCTGCGGGTTTCTTTTCATTATTATTATTTTTTTGTTATGATATACTTAAAATGTTTCAACACAAAGTATTTTGTTATGAAATAAATGACTTATGACTTAATACTCTATGTATTAAGTCATAAGTCATTGTGATCAAGTGATCTAGGGCCACATCAAAAAATCAAGGGCCACAAGTCTATTTTTTTATTAAAATTTCGTTACAACATTTTTTTTAATGTTTTTCGTAATTAATACCTATATCAAGATGTTTTTTCAGTCTGTCTATTTCTAAAAGAGTAGTATAAATCTATTATTATTTCACATGCCTTTTAACGTAATTTTTAAAGTAATCAATGTTCGGCCCACGTGTTTTAGTTTTATAAAAAATTAAAAAGAAATTTACACCACGAATTTTCTTGTAAACCGTTTGTTTTCCACCTATAGGTGTATATGATTCAATGTCCCCCTTATCATCGCCTTCATTTGTCGTTTCCATTATCTACTTAGATTCTTGGTAATTCCGTGCTTACTCATAACAAATTCCAGGTGGAAATTAATCAAAAATCCACTTTTTGCTAGAGATTCTAAATTATATGTTGTCTACAGTTTACCATGTTACGCACAGCACTACAGACATTAATAAACCCCATTGCGATAATGGCCGGCAATTTGTAGTGACGTCAACACCATGCTGTGTTCCGTACAATTGCGGCTAACGAAACACTTACCTTCTTTGTGGGTAGTTTCAGATAATTCTCTAGCTACAAAGCCATCTAATCATCTTATTCAAGTTATTTATGATACAGAGTCAACAACACTTAATAAAGCTCCATTCATGTTATTTCCTTCGATATCGATAAGTTCTCGCTTCGAGAAACAATGCGAGCATTCACTTTATCGACTATCGATACAATTCAAATTTAGTTCCATAAAATTTTAGAAGTGAGTGTAGTCGTAGTAGTGTATCGAGAGCGGGTACTGGATGTAATGTGACTGTCGCTTGCATTGGAAATATTCTTCTCTGAAGTTTTATTACAAAAGTAATTCTACTAATGTTACTTTTCTTCTCGAATTAGAACTTGTTGTCATAGTGATACGCCACTAACTTGCCACAAGTGATTACTTAGCCTTACAGGATGTCTGCCTCCTGCCTCGTGCCACTCCAAACATAAATTACATATATAGTATGTTTCTTGGAAATAACGAAACTTTACCGAACAGAGACAATCCTCCGCACTTTGATTCACTTCTCCAGATTGTAGTAATTTGTCCCTTTTAGGGTTCCGCAAATCAAATGACGTTCAACTTTCACGTGACAGCCCCGTCATTCCACCGATGGTTCCGTATTAATCTTTCCACGTACACTTGGGGCCAATGAAAATCGACCGATCGATGTACGCCTACAATTTTCATATTTGTATACGTTTTATTTATGGTCTTTATTTGTTATACAATTCTGCTTTACGAATGAATAATGGTGAATAACGTTTGCTAAAAGATGAAAATGTAATTGAAATGTGATACCGATGATTTACAACCAAAATTACGCAGTAGCGAATGATTGCTTTTATCATCGTACCATCTATTGTTTGGTCTATAATAGTTTTTTTCAATGGCTTTAAGAGATCTCGGATTTGATTTCGATTGAACTATTCCACTTAATAATAGGCTGTTAAAATAATATTCTGATAAAACCAATTAATGGAACTTCTTTGATTGAAATGACTTTTAGTGCGTATGTTTCGAGTATTATGAAACCCAATTCCATCTGAAAATATCAGGAATAATATTAATAGAACTCGAAGCTATTAGGGTAATAAAAACAAATAATTATTATTGTAGCTGAAAGGACGGATATACTTGGGGCCAAAATAAAGTATATAATATTTTTATTTCTGCAGAGTCTAGAGCTGAGATATTATATTGTTCTGTGGAATATTTATTTCTAGTTTGTCCATGAAAAGCTGGGCTTTGTGGCGTTGCGTGTCGACATAGTCTCATTCACGGCTCCGCAAATGACAGCGGTCCCTTTAGGGTAATCATTATGTACTCAACTTGATACCGGGTAACAAGCGCTGCTTGTAGTCGACGACGGCTAGTAATCTTTATTTAGACTGCTCCTGTTTGGGGCTCGGCAGGAGTGGTAATGCGAAGCTAGTTTTATATTTCTATATGAAATTGAGTAACGGATGTTCCTAGTGGCTATGTGGCTGTTGATTTAGTTGTTTTTGTCTTTGTATGTTTGCTTCTTTTCATGACTCTTCTCGCATCTTTTCCATGCATTGTGTGTATTTCGGCTACCATTCAATTTAAATTCTATTGTTCAAACGAGACATTCAGCATGTAACTAGCGCAGTCAGTTTTGTTTCATCATTCAGTGAGGTCACATACATACGAGCCTGTCAACATGTATTCATAAAACAAAACTTATATAGAAAACTTGAATGGCATTCAAGTTTCTACCTTCAAAAAAGTTTAGTTGAATAGCTAGTTGGTTGAAGTAGCAAGGGTATCAGATCTGTGCCAGGTCGCAGCAGAGATTAGCTGCACGCAATGCCTTTACACCTAACCTTTCCTTGTTGGAGTCGTTTGTTTAACAACCGCTTTCACCAAGTTTTGCCTTTTGTACGTCATTTGCAACTATTTAGTTATATAACAAATTGTTATTTACTATGACTATAATTTTGAGTAGGTACATATTTTTATGCAAATACCATATTTTTTTGGTTGATTCAGCTGTGGTAATGTTAGGGCGCGTACACATAGAACGTCCGTTTTACAGGAACCTTTTTAACTGATCCGTCGCTACTGGAGGTATTAATTCACACAGCATTTACAGGACCGATTTTAACGGATCCGTCGCTACTGGAGGTATTATTCACACAGCAATTACTGGACCGATTTTAACAGATCCGACTTTCGTTCTTCAGTGTATCGCCTACTTTCAACGAGGATGGAAGTTGTCGTGTTGTATTGGTACTATCGTTGTCTGCGTCGGAGGAAGCCCCGACGTTATTGGATACCTCAATTTTTAAGGCAGATTTTATTTCCGTTGTGTGTGGGTTTTTTTTTACTGGATCCGGAATACTGTCATGTGTGTGAACTGGCTCATACAACTACATACGCTTATAATATATACGTTTAAACGGACCTGTAAAACGGAATCCTGCTTATTTTGTCGGATCGGTATTTTTACTGGATCCGGAATACTGTATTCTGTGTGATCTCATTCATACAACTACATATGCTAATAACATATACGTTTAAACGGACCTGTAAAACGGATTGCTGCTTACTTTGTCGGATCGGTATTTTTTACTGGATCCGGAATACTGTATTCTGTGTGAACTCGCTCATACAACTACATACGCTTATAACATATACGTTTAAACGGACCTGTAAAACGGACGTTCTATGTGAACGCGCCATTATTCGCCAGAGGTTGAAAAAATAAGAAATTTTTAAACGTTATGTAATGTTTCGAACTCGAAAATAAGTAGAGACAAATGATTCGACTCGGTTTTATGTCATTAGTTCGTTGCCCATCTTATTTGCATTTTTTTTTTACGGGGTCTTGAAATGAAGTAATGTTACTATACCACACACCGTACCTAAATACATCGACACCTTTATTTCTCAAACTGTCAAATCGCTACTTCTTTTCCATGACACAAGACTGAATATAGTAGGCAAACGTTTGACAAGTAATGTATTAACCGACCGTCAATGTTCATTGTAGTGTAGGTATTCTATCCAATATCCGGAAAATAAGGAAAATACCCATCATAATTATGATTCTATCTGAAAATTGATAGCTTCACACAACAAAACAGACCATCACATGTCTATATTTAACCTGATTCTTTCAGTATTCGGTGGCCGTTTCCACAAGTTCCTACGCCACAAATCAAATTACTGAAATCCGTTTCTATTTTCGTCCGCGCCAGCCTTATTCGCTTATGAATCTTATTAGTACAGTCAGGGACACTTTCATTTCATTAAGTTGCCGGCCGTCAGGACTTTGGCCACATATGCGCGTGACTGACATATCATGTTGCCACATACATGATCTGATGGTTCTGTTAATTATTTTGACTTTATTCGTTCTAAATATATAAACAGTAATAGCAATAGAATATAGATAGAATTTATGTAAACCAAATTCGAAAAAAAAACTTGTATAAGTACATTTTGACGGATTACAGGGTAAGTAAAGAACTATGTTAAACCAGAAATAGTTATGCCAAGTCGTGAAATGTGGACCCTTTGTTAGCACAAATAAAAACGAACGTCGGCCAGTTTTTCCACATGTACTTACATAATAATTATATACTGGGCCTATTAATAAAGCCTTATTTGCACGCTCAAGGCAGGATTGCCCGAGCAGTTCTGTGCAAGTGACGCGCGCTAGCCGCCGGTGACGTCACAAGTTGCGTGCCAAATGTGACGAGAAACTCGCGACCTGACACACCGGTAACAAACCACAGTCAGTTACATTCCTACTCTGACGACGAACGCACGTTCTAGTATCCAGTTTTATATAAAAACTTTATCGTAATTATTTTGTGATGACTTATTGAAATTACATATGTGTTGTGTGACATTTTTCTGTCCTCGAGTGTAATGTGTACTATAAGGTGATAGTGAGTTTTCTGATGTGTGTGCGGACTAGTGGCATGGTGGCGATGGGTATTATAATAGGAACCTGTGTGCCTGATGCTGAGCAGGACTCCGCCTATGGAGCTCAGATCCGGCGCCCGCCCAGGAGGATTTTATACGGTATGCATTTTATGGTGTTTTATCTAGCTCTCTTGCTTATAAAACATATCATTGTTTAAGAAGTAAACAAAGATAATAGCAGCAATTATAAAAGGCTGTTATTTATTTTTCAATAAAAATACTTGATGAAAATTCCTGTAATATTGACACATTTAGTATTCAGAATATTTTGGGTTGAACAACAAAATCCTTTTATAAAAATTAATTATAGGGTTTGAGCCCGTTGTTAAGGTTTGTGTACACAGAGATCCTTGTTGTCACTTTAACGTTCATTGGAACTTTACGAGGGGACTTACCTTTTACGTCGCCAGTATATTAATATAACCCAATATATTAATACGTGAAGCAAAAACTTTGTACCCGTTTTTACGAAAATTACGCGGACGGAGGAGTATGGAATTTGGCACAGTTAAAGTTTATATGGAGAACAAGTGTAGGAGGCTAAAATGTTTTAATAATAATGCATAGTTCATACTTAAAAATTAAAATGTAAATGAATTATTGTCCAGTTTCGACCATTGGCGACCACTTTTAATATAATTCGCCATCACGAGTCACGACTGGTTATAACAACTGATAGCAAGGACGGCCATGTTGAGCAATGGTCTTCTACGAAGCAGATGAACAGCTTTCTACCTATCTCTGTGATGATAAATGATGCTTATGAAGCGTTTTCCATGATTGCCCAATCACTGATGACCTATGGAAAGTGTTTACTGCCACCTTACACCATTGAAGGCGTAGAGACGAATAAGAAATGTTGTCTAAACCTGTATCTTTCCAATTAGAACGCAGTATTATTCTTTCAATTGCCCTGACTTGATGGTACAGTTGTCTATGAATTGCCTTCTTGTCATTAGCATATTTATTTTATGTGCAGTATTCGAGCGTAAATGTGACATATCAAACTTTAGAAGGAGGTAGTTTGTCACTCATACAGACACAATACGCGTGTTATCTCTTAACACTTTTAGTGCCAAGAACCCGGATCCGGGTCCAACGGAATTACCGTTCGCATGCCCACAACTCGCATCCGAATCCTACGTATAAGTAGTTTGTACCTTGCGAACATGCCGTGCACCCGCCTACCGGGTGCAAATCACAAAAATAAGCTAGGTGTGAATAGAGTCTACTTTTGAATAATTCTTTTTTCGACCTGGCACTGAAAGTGTAGTAGTTTTAGGTGGTGTGTTCGAACCCAGGCAGCCACTTTGTGTATTTAATTTCATCACCACTGCTCTGAAACGGTGAAGGAAAACATCGTGAGGAAACCGGTATGCCTTAGAACCATAAATCCAAAGACATGTGACATTTACCTACCCGCACTTGACCCGCGTGTTGGATTACAGCCCACTCCCTCTCACAGACAGGAGACTTGTGTTGTGTCCCAGCCGTGGGAATATTATATATGCTATGGTACACGTTAGTTCATAATTTGATCACCGCAGTCTGATAACTCAATGGCTCTGGACACATATATCGATCGAAATAAAACAATAATGGAGAAAGTAATAAAAAAGTTTGTCCGTTATGTACTAGGCATAGGTACGTCGTTTGTGTAAACATAGGAATATATCAATTCAGTTCAGTGAGGTCATTGCGGATTGATGTTCTTTTTTTGTTATATGTTACGTATTCTGGTTTGGTGTTTGATTAATTGAGTTCATTTATTAATTTGTGATTGATTGGTTTCCAGAAAGTTCCAGCGGGACTTCTGTTTGATTACTATTCGATCAAATTTCAATTGAATGTTACTTTGCTATATTATGTGATTCAATCGGATGCGTGATCGTGTCATTGGCAGAGCTATTAGTTAGAGCCGATCACTGTACGTCCTTATCGACATTGGTCGTTTGATCCAAGTCCTGATACCCGCGGCTCCAAGATCGGTCCTTCCGATTTGGTGTTAAATTAGATCGTCTGTCGTCCGCTATCGAAATACATTTGGAAGAATTTGAAATTTTACTTTATATTCCAAATTGACGCTTTTTGGTCTAGTACTATATAATGTATATGTTATAGGCAAACTCCGAAGCTCCGGCGCTCCTAGGTTGGACTGGTCAATCCTCAGGTCAGACTGAATGACTTAGTCAAAGCCCAAACAAATGTAAATTTTCGGCCTTTGACTAAACAATTTTCGTCAAACCTGGGAGAGACTAATTTGGACAGGCAAACGTCAAAACACAATTTTATTAAATCGGGGTTTGACGAGTCAAACTCCGATATAGGTATGAAGTGTCTTATCTTCGTATATTTGGAAGCATTTTATCATTTAAGCAGCTTTCAAGTCTTAAGAACCGCTTAACTCTGCCAGTTCTGACACCTGATTGGTCAGCTTACGTGATTTTCACTTTTATATTTGAGATGCTTTGAGAGAATGCCGTGTGGCATTAGGCCCGCCTTTTGTACGATGTGCAATAAAGTATAAAATAAATAAATAAATGCTTTGGAATATACGGAGGTTAGGTTAGGTTAGTTTAGTTTTTGTATGTGAAATGAACACTTATTTTTATTCAAATTAGAAATTTTCTCTTTAAACTTTACTTTTAAAGCTTCTTTATCCACGTTTTTAGTAACAACAACACCGTTTGATTCACTCATCTTCAATTTTACACAATTACACGCCCGCACGCTCAATGAACGAACATGAAATGACAAAACAATCGGTCGGAACACCGCGAGAGACATTATGAACCTGTTTAAACATGTTCAGATCAACGTTTGACCGAGTTTTGCAGTCGCTTCTAGGATTGACTAGGCCAAAACCGAAACAGAATAATTTACTTTCGACGTTTGACTGAAAAGTTAGGAGCTCCTGGGTTTGACTAAAAATACTTCAGGCAAAGGGCGAAATTGAAATGTATTTCGGGGATTGCCTGATGGCTTTGGCCAAACCTAGGATAAACCAGTCCTTCCGCGAAGAGACTGTGTTTCGGACTTTGACTATAACATATATACACAAATAAGTACATTACCTATTTGTGTATATATTACTACCAAAAACGATAATGTTTATCAAAAAATAACTTAACGTAATTTGGAATTGGAAGATTTTTTTAGTGTGGCATGTAAAAAATATTTTGGTGAGCGTTTTAAAAGGTTTCGTTTACAAGGACATGTATACATTGATAGAACATAGACGAAGTACAAGAGTGTACGGAGTGTAGTGAGTTATGTGCGAGGGTACCGAGCCCGGCTGCCTGCGCCGAGCCGAGCTGGTAGCGCCTTACTGCCTTCAATCACGAACCGCGGCGAAGGCATTACTTTATATTGATGACTATTGTTTGCCTTTAAAGTTATTGTTGGTCGATCATAATGTGGTGTGCTCATTGGCTAGAGCACGGTATGATCGTCTGTTAGTAGCCTATTATGCTATACGAGCATTTTATGCTTAGCTGACTTTTGTTTCTCTAGCTTTGACAAAGTCCCATTAAATAGTACCTATAGTGTTATTTATTATATAACTGTCTAGTTGGTTCGATTTGACCAAATAGTATGTACGAACAATGGAAAAACAAACATTTTAAAGGATAAAAATAGCTGTTGCGGTTATTAATAGTTTGGTCAAATAATATCCGCAAATATCCTCATTAATACCCAAATTCCAAAATTATCAATTTTTATAGTAGGTATCTAGTTGTAAAACTACTAGACATAATGAAAATGATTGGAAAGGTAGGTAAGTAGTTAAATTAATTAATTTTATTTATTAACTTTACTACTCCTACACTCTTCACCTAAAATACTCAATATATTTATTGCATTCCGCGGTGTGTCTTGCCATGCTTATTGTGGACCCTGTCGGGCACAGCACTCTGCAGGAGAGAGGAAGACGGTTTTAATGTATTAAATTACTTAACGTAACATTACAGCTGTTTGTTATCAATAACTATATTAATATTTCAAAGTGCCTTGGATTTGCTGAAGTTTGCGCAGATGGTACGAAATGTCTAGTCAAATCAATGAGAAACCAACATCCCGAAAGTACGCCATGCTGACCTACATATCAGCCTACTTGTCCGATCACTCTCGCGCCACACAGATGACGTCGGCGACACCGATCGATGTCTGACTCTCAACAAGTGATCTCTCTCGATAGACCTGTAGACCTGCCAGGTTGTGTCCGCACCCCGGGCGTAGCTGCGTCAGGTGGTTCCTCATCGCTTTTCTCCCGTGAAGTGTCAATTTCAGATAGCAACAGATATTTCCGCACTATCGTATAAAGCCTCAATGTTGGAGTGTTCTATTATTTGCTGTCGGTGACATAGCTTCACAGAGTATTTTTAAGCTGCAGTTGGCGTTTCAATGGGGCCACAACAGCACATTCCCATAGCAAGCATCTTCGCCGCACGCAAGACGCTCTGTATGCAGCCAATACTATCTGTAGTTGACAACGACCGGTGAATTAGAACCAGTCATTTTGTAGATTATCTTCGTTTCAAACTATTGCTTACATAATTATATTTATTGTGACAACAATTATAGAATCTTTATTGGTGTTAATGAAACACCAGCACGTAGTTTAGTCGATCTAAACAAATATATTTTGACAGCAGGTACCGTTCAAATAACCAGTTTCGCTCAATTGGTTTGCACACACAACCAAATCACAATTACGTAGATCAAATCACAACTTAACCAGAATATTACACAGTAAACTCATTAATTAACAAAATCAATTTAAACACATTTGATATAAACTTAAGGTTATCTGTGGACGGGTCACGGACTCGGGGCCACCGTACTATCTTTGACGTAGTCCTTACGTTACGCGCATAGATATCTACACTGTGCAGAAAAGAACAGAAGGAACAAGAATTCGAAAATAATGTATGCTTGATTGATTTTTGGTTGTTCTACGGCGACGGTCTTCTTGACTTACCTAGTTTGTGGGGAAGGGTATTTTTGTCTATATTAATTATATGATATATACAACGGTGTTATTTGTCATAATCTTGAATCGTGTGTTCAGATTGCCGTTTGTTATATATCTTACGTAGAATGCTGACGTCGTATCTTACGTAGAAGCTTTACCCATGTTTTAACCAGGTTGATGTATGCCAATTTCCATTAGACAAATTCCGAGATGAGGGTTGTCTCAATTTGCACATTATTATATTGTTTTGCAAACATATATATATATATATATATATATATATATATACATATAAACTGACGGTATTACCCACCACACTCTACAGTGATAGTGTACCGATTACAAGTTATTTAATACATCGAGTTTATACGTGAAGGTTTACTAGGTATCGATCAAATCGACCACAGCTAAAATAAACCTGCGAATATCAGGTAAATAATGAAAACAAAACAACTAGGTACTTTTTATTACAACATAGAAATCAAGGATAACAAACAATATTACAAACACTCTCCATAAAAACCGAAGTTGACAAACATTTACATGCACAGTTCGTAAAAAAGTATAGCATACGTCACACACCAACCAAGCACAGATTTAAATGGAACGTCAACTAGCTCTCTCATATCGTATTCTTCGGCATTCCAATAAAGACATAATGAAAATCTTCATTCATGGTACTCTGTTGATTCATCTGCGACGGGCCAAAAGGTTGGTTCTGGAACACCACACCTGGTGGTTGCGTCTGTTGGTCATTTGGTTGGTTTTGGTTCGCCTGCGGCACAATGGACCACTGTGCGATCGTCTGCGGCTGCATAACTGACCACTGTGGGTTCGTCGGCGGAAATGCACTCGCTGGCCACGGTGGGTTCGACATGTACATACCCGGTGGCGGCTGTTGCAGGTACCCCATTCCCGGTGGGGGTGGCGGGGGGAACATGGGGCACGGACACAGGGGCGGAGGAACCATGCACTGGCTCATGCATGAATGCTGTATGTTCTTTTTCTTTTTCCTGCACGTATGCACGGGTGGGCACGGCGGCGGCTGAGTTGTTGTCGTCGTGGTCGTTGTGGTGGTAGTGGTGGTGGTCGTGGGAGCCGTGTATACCAGGGTTTGCATGAGCTGCTCCGGCTCGTCCTCAGAGTCCGAGCATATCGGCGGCGTCGGACAGCCGGCCGGGTACACCATCCCTAATCATCAGACAGTATTTTAAAACGAATATTAACCAAAGGACACAAGTAAAAGTAAATTAACAATGAAATGAGTTTATTAGGGAAGGTTTATCGAAAAACTGATCTGAGTCCCAGCATTTTCACAACATGTTTTTGGTAGACTTCATTCTTACACAGTCCAGTCATACAGTTTCGATACAAACCTCGTAGGGCCTTTTGCGGCGTATATGTAAACTGAGCCTGTTGTAGATCTGGCGGCTCCTGCGGTGGCTGCTGTGGCTGCAACAGCTGCTGTGGCTCCAAGGGCTGCTGTGGTTCTAAAGGCTGTTGTGGCTCCATCTGTTGTTGTGGCTGCCCCTGGTATTGCTGCTGCGAATCCTGTTCTTCTTGTTGTAATGCTTCCTGCGGTCTCATTATCAGCGCTTCGGAATCAGTACTGGCTTCTACGCCATCCCTCATTCTCACCAAAGATTTTAATGTTGGCTTCACCTTTCCTTTTCCTTTTCCCTTAGTAGTCCGGCCAAGCATCCTTAAAATAAAGAATTATACATTGATATACTACCAAGAGGCACCTGAAAAGTCATCGACTCTGACACTGTGACAATGAATTGTGACCACGAAGGCAGTTATTTGTGCCATTGCAAAATAATACTTTTAGAAAATGAGTATCAAGAATCTAGATCAATTCCTAATGTTTACGATAAGGTAAAAATACCTTTCTCGTCGCCTCTGCTTGCACTCCTCGCACATAGCGCAGTACACTTCCAGTACCGCTGGATGCTCCGTGTTCTCGTGGCACCTTCTGCAGGATATCCTACAGTCTATGTAGCCGGTACTTGAGGGTATGATGTTCAGCAATACCAGTGTGAAAAGTACTGGGGACCTGAAACGGAATATTCCCAGCTAGAATATTTATAGGGTGCCTGAGTTGGCTCTGTTAAAAGCGAAACTTGTCCTTGACATCGAAAATAGCAGCTTTTGATTCGTTTTCAGCGTCATTGGCTAAGTAATTAATTTCACGCAGGTCTGGCATTTAAAGAAAACAAGGTGCGTGTGGAGTGATTTATTTGTTGTTTCATGTTTGATTCATTCACTCATTCCATCCAGGATATTTAAATTATGAGTCAATAGGAAACCTCATTAGACAGCTATCATCTCGAACTAAAAATACTCTAAAGTTGTTTTTATTACATTTGCGTCAGTTGGATTCGTTGTTGAAGACTGAAATTGTTTAAAAAATTAGACTTTATGTTTTTTGGAAGATGAATTCAAGAATGATTTACCTGAAATCTTATTAAAATTATATAGCCAAGAAATGCCAAATATACGACACTCCACATGTGTGCAGTAATGGACTCATGTGCCACTATCATTTAGTTCCTAGTGTAACTAGTTACTTGTATAATAATGTTCTACTGTAAGTATAGTTTTAATTACTTATTGACCCCTAAATGAAATAACTATTACATTCCAATAATTATTATCATTAATTAAAATATTAATAAAACTACAATCCATACCCGAATTTTGCATAATGTTTCCCCATATCCATTAGAAAAGCGTAGGTTTTAGTTTGTATTAAAGTTAACACTATTTGTGGATCGTTTGTTCGTGCAAGTTGCTACTGATGCCTTCTGAGTGTAATATATTTCAGCGTTGTGTTACGCAAACATTGCGAAAGCAATTTATGTGCCGCGAAGTTATTTGTTTTAGCTATCGAGGCGTCAGGTGTTCAGTGTTTAGGAGCTGACGACTGAGGATACACCTTCAACTATTGCGAAAACATGAACAATATGGAAATGTTGTGACTTATGTTACAGATTTGAGTATGTCAGTTTTCATAGATCCCTAGCAATACTCATTTCTTCTTGTTCCAAACCAGGTTGTAACCAGAGCCACTTTCATTTCTGTTTGTCCTGTCACTTCAGCATTTCCTTTTATTTTCATCGTAGTCTTCGTTAACTAGAATCACCGTTTTATATGTTCTTTATTATTTGTATCTGTTGTTGCTGTAAACACTGTGTTATATCCCTACGGATCTCTTTTAACACAAACTATGTAAGTTACTGTTACTGTTTGTTGTTGTTTGACAGGCCTGTTGGTCTAGTGGTTAGTGACCCTGACTGCTATGCCGGAGGTCGTGGGTTCGATTCCCACCCAGGACAAATGTTTGTGTGATGAGCACGATCATTTGTTCTGTGTCTGGGTGTAATTTATCTATAATATGTATGTATTTAGAAATATATAAGTATGTTTATCAGTTGTCTAGTACCCATAACACAAGCTCTGCTTAGCTTGGGACTAGATGGCGTTGTGTGATAGTTGTGGCATATTATTATTATTATTATTATTATTACTTTTCTTCTAAAACGGTCGGCCATAATTTCGCCCAGAGAATCGTTTAACATATTGAGTCGAAGCGAAACCTTTTAAGCTATTGTAAGAGGTTTAACCGTATTTAGGGCGATCCATACAGACAATTATATATTCCAATACTAGTCTTTTTTTGCTGAAATGTCGTATTATCGGCAATTCTTCCAATTTTCTATACAGATTTCCCAAATCTTTTGCCAGAATCTATTGGGAATGGGTAGATTGTTCCCAACTCTTTGCTTACGTGAAATTCCTCAGACAACCTTACTAACACACCAACTGACCAACCTTTGTCACACAAACTTTGACAGCGCATTTAGTAGTACAAATAGAGTTGATCACAGAACCCGGAGAACAATGATCAATTGAAGAGGACGGCGCGCCAGTAGCCGGTCGTTAGTCCGGGCCGGGCCAAAACCGGCACAATGAGCCGGCGGCCGTCACTCTCGGCCGGACGTGTGCGGACTATGGATGAGCTAGCCTTATACCACCTAACGTGGACTTACAGAAGGCGTAGGTACCTGAAAAAACAAACAGACAAAATACAGGGAGTGTTATGTCTGATTAGTTCTGAACTGAAAGAGGGCGTTCGAACAAACTCGAAAGTCAAAGCATTAACTCCCATTATACACTTTAGAATTGTCAAGGAGTCATATTAAGGGGGGGGGGGTTATTATTATTAAGGAGTTATATGAAGGTACTCGTAGTCCCATCCCAAAGCGTAGTAGGTTAATATGTAGAAGAACTGGCAACTAAAAAAATAAACTCGCCTTTCTTTTCTTCTCCTAACTTGAAGAATTTCTGTATCTACCTGTACAGTGGTCAGCTGACGTGTGTTGTGAACGGGTCACTTGGTTTGTTTTTATTCGGCACTCGGCCGATATAGGATTAGAGGTTTAGTACCCAATGTTTGCTAGTGAAGGAAGAGGGCTCGGTAGGTATCGTTGTGTTACAATTTTTTCGGATACTAGCTGATTTATGACATGGAAATAGGATTAACTGTCCAAATACTTACTATTGAAACTGTATTTACAAATTTGAATTATTTTAGTTACTTAATTTAATAGACTCTTCTGTCTATCTGTAAAGAAAGAAGAATGCTCCACCACTTCTATTAACATCTTCCGCTACAAGCAATTTAATCTTTTTGCACGTGGTACGACGGTCAGTAAGTGTAGTGTGCTAATAGAATGAAACCAATTAGATGGGTCCTTGTGTCGCTGCTGTGTAACAAAGTAACTACACAAGTGTTATGTACTGCTACAATGTTGTATACAATATAATGGAACTGCCACATTGCAGTAAAGAACTGGCACATATGGTTGCAAGCTGAAGCAGTGTCTTTCACTTGATATTGAAAACAAAACATATGAAACAGGTTCCTTTATTATGACAGTTTTGTTAAGTATTAATAATTCTATAGATTTTTTTTTTTTTTTGTGTGGGTAATTATCAAATGACGTCTCCCGCTCTGGGCGGAGCGTGAGGGCGAGTCAGGCGTGTCAGACTTTTACTGACTAAAACCCACCCGTGTTCCTTCAGTTGCCCACATGCCAGGGCCGAGGTATCTCTCTATAGAGGCATGAGGGACAGGGTGTAAAGTTTAGAGGTTTCTCTGACCAGCCGGGTGTGGTGTTTGGCAGGCAACTGCCCGATGATTGATCTCGGGACATTGTATGTATGCTAGTTGCGCGGTAAACTCTGCTTGCTTGATGTAGGATTTTACACGACGTCAATCTGCTGCTTAGTTCGCATGTGGCACGATGTGGATGCTATCACAATTCTATGGAACTCCCAAATATTTACTTAGCATCAGTTCAGTCAACAATGTTTGCTAGTGAGGCTAACTGTCCAGATCGAGCTGGATTAAAGTAACTGCGTATTTTAATTAAATGACAAACATCATATTAGAGCCGCGTACACAGCTCCACAGTTCAACTTAATATCAACCGACAAGACTGTAATTGACAAAAAAAACCTACCTGCTCATAAAAAAACTTGTTTTATTTACTTGTTAAAAATAAGTTTAAGAAACAGAAAACAGCAAGTGAACGTAGTAAACACAAGTCAACATGTTTTCCATGCCAATGTTCACTTGAAGCACGTAGTCATGTGCTGGTGGGTGCGGTGGCGCGCGTGACCGGACTCGCAACGTGCGGTGCGGGTTCACGCGCGTCCGTGTTGTTGTTGTGACGACCATCTGAGAGGGAGTGGCATAGCGATGTAGTATTCTTTGTTAAGATTGGAATATTTTGATTTTACTTCCTTACTTAATGGGTCGCAGTTTGCGAAGATTTTTTATTTTTTCGACTAGGCATTCGTGCAGTATTACCAATTCATGCTCATCACCCCGTAAATGCGTGACGCTACCGCTGTCGTGAAAAACCCAGTGTTTCCTGTTCATTCCTGAAATTCATGGAATCAGTGACACAACCGAAGTGATGTCCAGCTGAATTCTATTTAACAACATAGTTTGAAAGAATTTTCCGTTTACTACATTGAATAAAATAAAACAGGCCCTCAAACTCGTTGCCTAGCGACATCATAGTACTATTAACCACAGTCTAGTGCCCTCACAGACGGGGCGCGACATCACATAAATAACTGCAGAAGGTGCGTTATCCAAACTTAGCACTCGTCACAATAATTTTGGCCAGTAGGTATGGAGAATCGGAGATATTTAAGTTTTTATTAAAACCTAATGAGTAATTTTCATCAGAAGAAGTGAAACATCAAGATTTGTTGCAAGTCTTACTTGCCCGAGGAGATTGTACAAGATATCAAATTTCCTTTTAAAATACTGATCTGCTTTAAGACTATGGTATGGCAGCTGGTCTTCTGTATCTTACTTCTCAGCGAGTAGGTACATCAGGAGTTTATGCTAGGCCGCGCGTGGTAATTGACTTGTTATCCTCAGATGCCTGAACAACGCAGTATTTGCATGCGGAGTATTGACAGATAGTAAAATTGCAGCTATATGAAAAATGCTATCATTTTAAATTTGTTGCCAGCATACTTTGTCCGTGTTGTTTGAGCTGTAGTGGCCCAGTGATATACGAGGCTGTGACTTACGAGTTGTAGATCGTAAGTTCGAACCCAGTCAGGCGCTTTCATCATCATCATTACAGCCAAAAGACGTCCACTGCTGGACATAGGCCTCTCCAAGCACCGCCAGTTCGACCGGTTCTATGCTTTATTTTGTGTACATTATTTCATCACTGTCTCTCAAAACGATAAAACAAAATATCGTGAGCGAACCCAACCTGACCCGTGTCATCTACCAACCAGCACTGGTCCTGCATGGTGCATTGCGGCCCGCTACTTCTCACTGAGGCCTGTATCCCTGCAATGGGCGCATTGATAATGCTATACTTTGTCAACGAGCCACGCACGTACGTAACAAAACTCCAACGATGCAATTTATCTCACTATTGGCAAAACTTCCGTCGCCTGCGCCGACAATTGATTTCAAGGGGCATGGCGCAGTATTATTCGAGTTGTACCCAAATGGAATTCTCCACCGAGCCCGCACGCCGTGTGCGTGTGTAACACGTTCCATTTCATTGATGAGTGGACACGTACGTGTAATTACATAATGTACACGCGTATTACCTAACTAGATTCACTATCGCTTTATTAATATTGTGTGTAATGTTGCTATGTTTGTACATATAGCTTCACAGTCATCCCAGATAGAATATGAGGTTCCTAGATGCTTTTACATACAGAAACTACATGCACTTTTGTATTTAATAACTGCCTCTTCTATCTCCTTTCTCGATTGAATTAAATGAGAACAGCTTGTCATACCACTTCGGTTAACAAACAAGCCAGTTATCTAGCGGGGCGGACTGAACGCTGGTCGTTACATTGTGTCTCCACTCATGGGGGTATTAATATTTCTAAGTCCATTATAATACATATCTAAATCGGGAATCAAATAAGTGACCTTATAGTTCGCAGACATCCGACAGTCACCGTCTATTTTAAACTCGGACCTATCTAATCAAATTCCGCCAGTCGACAGAATATCGATTAGCACAGGACGCACGTAGCACAGTAGGCAGTATTGATTGTCACTACTGTCAGTCACTTTATTGTCGACTACGCCTAATTGCATAGACAATGCCCACTGACCTCTATCGTATTATACTTGACTTCATATGGATAATTGACGATCAATAACTATTGTGTGAAGAGAATTTAACTTATCGATGTTTTGCGATGCAGAGATATTGGATAATTTGGCGTCCACTGCATTGCAATCAACCCGATCAGCTCCTTGCATTGCATCTGCAGGTCTTGTCTTAATGCTCTTGCTTCTTTGTCTCTAGGTTTTGCCCTCTAGAAAACTGTCCACTACAGGACAAAACATCGTACAGAATTGGAAGTTTCTAAAACATACGAGAACTTTGTAACTATTAAAGAAATTGACAATACACGTGTGTTGAAAAGATTGAAGTTTTGTTAAAACTATTTAAACAAAACTCCAAAATGTTTTCTTCAGCTGTTTACTTCGTCAGTGAAAAAATATTTATAAAACACATTATACTTACGGTACATAAGTACACGCGATAAAGCGTTAAATTGACTCTCTCTTACCGGATTACCAGATGTTGGGACCAGGGCCGTAGCTAGGGGGGGGCATTGTGGGGCAATGCCCTACCTTAATATCACAATGCCCTACTTTAAAAATACCAAAAACGAAGAGAACCTATTAGAATTGGATTGTATGTTTATAGTTTTAGATAAAAAAATGTAGCAATAGGTATCTAAACTTTTCCGAACATACCATCGTTTGGGACATTCATTTCTTATTATAATAATTATTTTCTCTGTGTATAGATGGCATTTGAAGCGCCATCACATGAAGCAATGGGTCTATTTAATTATAATATGCAGAGAAAAATTTCAACCGTCTCGTTCGCTTGTTCTTCATCTTTGAGGATTTAATAGCTATTGAATGTACATCACTGACCTAGAGGTGATGTTGACTGATTTAGTAGCCCGTGCTTCAGAGCAGATCAATTATGATATACTTAGTCACAAAAATGAAGGGATATAAAAAAAAACATATTTTTGGGTGATTTTCAACAAGCTGTAACTCCGAGGAAAATGATCGTACAGCAAAAAATAAAAAAGCACATTGTAGCACCATGTATCTAGTTTTCAGATACGGATTTTTTTTTTATCATGTTTGGGTAAAAAAAAATCGATTTTGATTAGTTTTTTCTCTCAAAAATGTTTGAGAAAAAAAGATTTTTAAGAAAAAAAATTTTTAGCATCGAAAAACGAATAAAAATTGTTCATAATGGTGATTTTTGCAAAAACAAAGAATTTGAAGCTTCGGGGCACTATGAAAAAAGAATCGTAGCGCTTTGAATTTTTCAGGGATTTTAGGGGACACTTTGAGGTTGAAAAATTACTCACGATATCTTTCGTTCATCCATTTTATCCAAAGTTATACCAAGTTATCCAAATATACATAAAGCGAATTTTTGTCTTTTTTTTCAGTCAAAGCTTTCAAGTAAAAAAAAACTTTCAACAAAAGCCATTCAAGGTATCTTAAAGAAAATGTGCAGTTTCCAAAACCCTCCTTCGATTTTCTATACAATCATTATTTCCAGAGTTATTAATTGTCAAAGTTAAAAAGTACTTTTTGCTTCGACTGACGATAACTCCGCGGCAAATTATCGTTTAGGCATTCTGTATACCTCAAATTAAAGGGCATTAAATTTTCTAAAAGAACATGAGTAAAACACTGGAAAAAAATTTTTTGAAGCCCGTATACCAATTTTTAGACGAGTTTTTTTTTATTGTTTCCTTGTTATTTCTCCAGACCCAAACATGATAAAAAATCTGTAATATAATTGTGGCCGTATCTGAAAACTAGATACATTGAACTACAACGTGCTTTTTTATTTTTTGCTGTACGATCATTTTCCTCGGAGTTACAGGTTGTTGAAAATCACCCAAAAATTTGGATTTTTTAAAATATCCCTTAATTTTTGTGACTAGTGTATTTTATACTTCCGCCCTATCTGTAGCCAATGCTGCCCTACCTCAAATTCGAGTCTAGCTACAGCCCTGGTTGGGACACACGGAATTTTATATCAGCCCGCCATGTTTGACGAACTAAGATAAACTCTGTGTAAAGCTCAGCTGATTATTTATTTAAGCATTGACACTAACATGTTGTTTATTATTCAGTAAACATGGTTATATCGTAATATTTTATTTACAAGATTGGTAACCCTGTCGGATAGGTTTATTAGTTGTTACTCTGCTATTTACAAATTGAATTTTCAAGTCTGACGCTATGGTTAGGTGGGTACCGTTACTACGGTACCACCCAAAGACTATATAACCACTTGACTGCGCATACAGTGCCCCGACGCTCGAAAACGATTAGTATTTTGTCGCCTATGCATAGGCTACGGTTCTAGTAACCATTTTAGTTGTGACCAATTGTTAGACCTCTGTGCACGCTAAATTAATGCAAATAATATAACTTCATCTGCAATTATAACGCATCAAAATGCCTTCATGCGCAGTGAAGTGGTGTGGGAAACATTCCAAAACTTCTAGTTATAAAAAGGATCGCATAACTTTTCATCGGTACATAAACAGTACGAAAAATAATTTTGATTTAATCAGATTATGATCCACCGTAGAGGTCTATTTAAAATGGTGGTTGGGTAAACCAGCACACTGTTGAGTCCCGCGTTGATGTCTTTTGGAAAAGTCTCGTTCTTTCATTAGACAATTCTAATGCATCTATCCCTTACTTTCCCTTTGTATTTTTATCGTAAAAATTAGTGCTGTTACCTTTAATAGCTGAAAGTCTATATCGAAAATAAAAACAATTTTTTTATTCAATTCGAATACTGTGGCTTGTTTAGCTACGTCTTGACAATCCGTTTGTAAACTGGCGCCAAAACTCACGTGGCCGTAGTAACTTCTGCCTTGGGGATGATATTCGACTCCGCTTCTACACCGAATATGATAGTGGCATAAATTTTGTTCTTGGATTCTCTAACTTTCATTTTATTAGTGATTGATTTTGATTAAATATGATTTCTTTGATTTTAATTGAGTATTTATCACAATTTTAAAATCCATTTTTAACGATATCGACTATTTTCCCTTAATGAAGTAAACCAGCCCTACGATGGGCATACCCACGAAACTTGACCTTGAACTGACCAATTGCAGCCGCGCATTCTTCCTCGTCCCCCGGCCCGCAGTGGTGAGTCGTGTGCTTAGAAGAAATCGGCGTATACGCTCTCTAGTGGTTATATTCTCTTTGGTACCACCTAACCATAGCGTCAGACTTCATTACTATGTCTCTTCCAATACTAATACACTTTGTATGATTACTATCTAACACTTACCTAAATATTGTCGTTCATCATCAATGGAACAATTCTTAGGTACCTACATTTTATAAGTAGGTTTTCTGAAAACTGATGGTAATGTCTGTATTTTATTAAGAATTTTACTAACATCCAAATTACGAATTTGGCCAGGTACATTTTGTAGTTTATAAATCTATTCAGAGGAGGCCATTTTAAATTGTTCTCAAGACGATGAAGGTTTTCATCACTATTCGACGTAGCAATAAGAGTCAATAAGAGCATTCTTGACTAATTTATATCGCTGCATTGAACTTATGCAGTAGTAATGCAATTCTATCTTTGTAACCCATAAACCAGAGCGGGATTTTTTTACCTGTGATGTAATTAAGAATGTACATTAACCTGTATTTAATTTGTGTTCCAGGTATAAAATGTCCGGTATGCAGCAAGTTCGTGTTGCCGGACGACATAGAGTGCCATCTCGTCATGTGCCTCACCAGGCCAAGACTCTCCTATAATGGTTAGTAACTCTCTTATACTCCTTTATTTGTTATGAATATCATAATTATGGATCAGAACTTGATAGTCAGGACCGGTCCCTGTGACACTTGGTGGAAGATTATGTCTAGCTGTAAACGTTTTTTGGCTGATCGATTACTGCTTTTAGTGACTTTAATACGGTGCAAGACATTTCTAGAGAACCCTCTAACAAAGGAATTACGATTTAAATTCCACAATTCCAGTTTCACGGTATGGGGTATTTTTAAAACAGGGAAAATTATAATACAATGAGTCAATAGATGCATGCTTGCATGGCTTAGTCAGTTTCTTCGAATTGAGCGTAAACAACGTGCGAGCATTAGGTACAAGAAATACCACCGAACTATTTTGATTGCCACGAATGAGTTCATAATTCTTATCGAAATTTAGTGAAAATTGTTAAAACTGTACAAAGTTCCCCTATATTCAATCAATTCGAGATTCAGAAAAGCAATTTCTGGAATAACTTACGTACTGTCTTTAATAGTAAACTTAATATAACACCCCCGAGCTTTAGAATGAGACGGTCACATGAGTGAGAGCGACGACGCTTTATATAGCCCTGTTCTTGTGCCATATTAAGATGCCTGGTAATCTAAATTATTCTGCTGTTTTCAAAAAGCCTTTTACATTTCACCCACTTTCTTGCTCTTAAACTAATTAGCCATCAAGTTAAATCACCTCGGTAACCAACAAGATTTGCGAAGCAGCTGAACATAACTCACGATGCAATTCGCCAAGAAATAGTGAAAATGAGCACTTTAGACCAGGACAGAGGCTTTCCCGGTAATTACCAACGAGACTTTGAGTGGAATACCTCATTAACCATTTATGTTGAACCCGGCAGGAGAAGCAGGGAAATTATGCTTGTCTCTGCATTACTGTTATTACTGTTTTCCTTGTAAGTTGATGGAGAAAATCTTTAATTAAATTACTTGTTTACGTTAACTAGATGTTAAAGTTTTAAGATTCGATGTTGTGGTTGTTCGGAATTGTTAGTTTACAGCAATGTGAAGTCTGAACCAAGTTATCGAGTGAAGTTTATTAAATTACGGAGACTTTACTTAGAAGAAACCGAACTTAACTAATAACTAGTATGAAATGTTTGGCTGCTCTTAAACTAATTTGAGTTTAAACTTATTCATAGTTGAACTTTGAGATACTCTCTCTTTGTTTATTCATTTGTAATGAAATTAGGTATTGCTCTCGTGTAGAATAACTATTTGGATGGGCTCAATTCCTATAAGTATCCAAAAATGAAACTAGACACTAGGCTAAAAATTGGGCTACCTTGAAGACTTTAAATGGAGTAGAATAGATACAATGCCACCTTTTTTTGGACACCATTATAAAAGGTTAAGGAACATTTATTTCTGACTGATGCCGAGATGGGAATTGGGATGATGGTTATAGTCATAGACATCATTGAAGAAGGGTATCTCGAGACAGATCTCAGATCTGGAAAGTTTTAGAAAACCTCTATGCGAAGAGGCGCGCATAATCCATACTAATATTATAAATGGGAAAGTGTGTGTGTCTGTTTGTCCGTCTTTCACGGCAAAACGGAGAGACGAATTGATGTGATTTTTTTAAGTAGAGATAGTTGAAGGGATGAAGAGTGATATAGGCTACTTTTTTTTCTTTTTTAGGTGGTTGGGTTGAACTTATAAAAGCCGTGCTTTCCCATGGACAATTGTATGTAGCATGTTCGCGTGTGTCCACTGCCCAGAATCTTTACATTCTATCCCCAAAAGGAAAGACATATAATATCGTCTACAGCAGCGTATTAAAATAACATTATTTTCCGAGTTCTCTTCTGTGTTCTTAATCAGGAAAGGGGAACCGTGTTACCCCGAATTTAACGCGAGCGAGGCCGCGGGCAAAATCTAATTTAAAATAATAGTGAAATCACACACAGTATTTTTATTTTACCTAGTAGTCCACAATAATCGGCTTTTTTATTATAAAAAGCTCAATATTTTAGATACCTTTCTTCTATTACCATTTTCTTTGTTAATGTTCATATCTGATGATACCGTTGTATGTTTCCAGAGGACGTGCTGAGTGACTCGAAGGGCGAGTGTGTGATCTGCCTGGAGGAGCTCTCGGCCGGAGACACCATAGCCCGCCTGCCCTGCCTTTGCATCTACCACAAGGGGTGAGACCGCTGTTTAATTGTTATTTAATTTGTTCATATAGTTCTTATCGTGAAGCACACTTTACTACCTTTATGCGTTGTGACGGTTGTAAATGTAAGGGTCTGATGTCTCTTAAAAAGAGAAATCCATGGCTATTAACGTTCGTTGTCCGTGTTACTAGACTGGGGTACCGTGTTTTTCAGTCTGTTTGTTAAAATAAAAACATTCAAAGACATTTTAATTTACAAAAGATAGAATCTTCTGTGGAGAAGAGTGACCAAGATCACTATAGTTACACGCGTGTTGTGTGGTGACTGAACATGGGTGGTACCTAACTTTAAATAAAATGCGTATGTCCAGTACTTAGTGGATTGCAATAGATCAATCGGTAGTTCATGTATACAAGGCTCAACATAGTAATAATAGTGCATAGGGAATTAGGGAAACAGGGAAAGATTGGATAAGTAATTCCATATAAAGTAAAGAACCTGCGGTTTGTAAACACATTTATTTATTTATAAAAGAACTTAACTCGCTTTGCATGCACAGTAATTGTCTTTATCTTTGTTTCTGCTGATCTTGTAATAGAAAAAGAGGAAGCAATTCTAATAACAAAACAATCATTTAAAATCATCTGCTCAGCATTTTTTCTAGAAACACAAAACCCAGCGGTTTGCTTAGTAGGTATTGTGTAATACCTACAAAACAATTAATTTCTGCTGATGACACACGCGATAAGTCATCATTAATAGCCAAAGAATGACTGAGATTAAATGACTTAACTCACGACGATCGTGGATAATCATTGTTACGTCGCATTTAATGGTTTATTTGTTTACTAACACTCGGTAATTATCTAATGATTTTAATCAGCAGATAATCATGACATTTTAACACCGCTAATCGACTTAATCACCAAGCTGCCTGATTGTTCGCAGTATAACTTAACCTGCCGAATAAATAAATTGATAAATTATTTATTAATTTTCGAGAAGGAAAAAGGGCACAAACCTGTACTAGAGATATTACTATATTTCTAGCTTGCACATACATACTAACTTGTTAAGTTTCATGTAATACGAAGGCCAGATAAAACGAAATGATAATAGTTTCACAATCAATTTTGCCGATAGCGCGGCTTTATCTGATGATACCCACAGATAGTGTACATTGATTATTTATTGAAACACCGCGATTACCGGGAAGTGAATCAAACATGCAACTATCTAGTTAAACTTGCAATATTATTATAAAATCGTTATTATTTACACGTAAATTAATTCATTCATGTAACAATGATTTTTGTAGAAAATTACTTGAGTACCTGTTCTTTGTTCCAACTATTGAATTTGTTAAGAATCGATCGAATATCAATTAGTTCCTTAAATTAGTTTTATTTGAGACTGTGCCTGTAATTAACTTTCTGATGATAGCTTGTAAACACTATGCTTAGTACCTTTTGACCTCTGGCGATTAAAAACTTTTTGGAACGAAGTTACTTATCGCGCGTTGTGAAAGGGGACTAGACGGAAAAAAAAATTACGAAAAGTTGTCACGACATGCTTTAACCGACTTCAAAAAAAGGACGAGGTTTCTGAATTCGACCTTATATATTTTGTATGTTGATGTTTTTTTTGTTGTGAGTAGAGAGGGAGAGAGGGGGGTTGGGGGAGAGGGCTATAAGGGGGAGGGGGGAGAGAGGGAGAGCGAGAGAGGGGTAGAGAGAGGGAGAGAGAGAGAGGGGGAGAGAGAGAGAGGGGGAGAGAGAGAGAGGTAGAGAGAGAGAGAGGGAGAGAGAGAGAGTGAGAGAGAAGGAGATAGGGAGAGAGAGAGAATATTTTTGTTGAGTGTATACAGGTTTTTTGTACATAATAAATAATTTAAAAATTATAACTATTATGAATCCTGGAAAGGAACTTCGTTCCATCCGGGTGTACCTTGACACCTCTAAAGTTTTTTTTTTTTGTTTGTATTCTCCTTTATAATTAGGTTTTTTTTTTAAATCGAAACTGTACATCTTTTTAAATTTTCCAAGATAATATTTAAATAATTTAAAAAGCTTAGTCATTTCTATTCTACTTTTTTGTGCTACTCAGACCCAACAACCTCTTCCCTCACAACTCAACCCCCATTCCCTCTTTAAATATTTGCCATACTCGTGAAAAATCCCCTTAGCAACATCGCTGCCTCTTCAGGCCCCTAGGGCTCAAAGGGCGGTACCTAGACAAAGCTTCCGATAAGGCCCTCAGCGATCTAGGTCGGCCGATACTTTCGTTGAGAGCGTTTGACCTGAACCGTGCTAGTACCCTACCTAGCCTGTGTTTGTCGATAGTTAGGTCATATGTGCAGCTATTAAAATGGTTACCGAGTACGTGAGGGTACGTAGTGTTAGAAACTAACGGCTGCAAATGCCATCTGTTGAGTACATTGAAAATCCAATTTCAGCTTCCCCATTTTTCAGCTATTCCTTTGGGTTTTTAATGATTTTCTTTTTCGAACCGCAGCGATGTTAGAGCGAAGGAAAAAATGTATAACTAGCTTTTGCCAGCGGCTTCGCCCGCGTGAAGGTCGGAAATTATCCCGCGGGAACGTACTACCGGGATAAAAAGTACCCTATGTGTTAATCAAAGTTATAAACTATCTGTGTGCCAAATTTCATCGAAATCCGATCAGTAGTTTTTGCGTGAAAGAGTAACAAACATACATCCATTCTTACAAACTTTCACATTTATAATATTAAGTAGAGTCTTAGCGAGACTAATGAACAACATTTTTTTAAAAATATAAAAACATTTTTTTTTTCCTGACTTTCAGAATGTTTTTTGTTTTTGTTTTGTGTAATATACTAACACGTATCGTTTCTGTTCCAGATGTATAGACCAATGGTTCGAGGTGAACAGATCGTGCCCCGAGCACCCCGGCGACTAGTAGACTAGTAGTGCGGCGCGGCGCCGCTGCCATGCGCGAGTGATACTTTTATACTGAACTGACTGTGCCCGCGGGCTTGTAAATATAAACTTATGCTAGTGAGATGTTTTACCGTTTAATGATTAAAACAAAATAAGAAAAAAAAACAAAGACAATTATAGTAAACGAAACGCTATGGGAAATTCTCGGTGGAGTATTAATAATACTTATAATTATAAATTTTACAACGTTACTCTTTAGTTCAAACGCGAAAATGAATAGGTTGTTTTATTTGATATGTATAATGTAAATTATAATATACTTGTATGTATAGTGAACGTTTGTTTTGTTTTGCAGTAAGGTATATAAAGCAAGGGTTATGTTAGTGCTGGACTGTGACTGTCGCGGTTTACATATCTGTTCTTAAGCTTATATATTATAATATATGATTTGATCTTTTTCATCTTGATAATAAAGTTGATTTGTTTCTAAATTTTCTAACATTGTTTTCTTTGTGTTTTTTCCCAATTTAGGTAATGAGGAGCAACATATCGAAGAATAATGTCAGTCACTCATCGATAACTGCTGCTGTATTTTTCGTCTTATCTATGATAAAACACAAAAATAGTTTCAACCTATGTCCATTATAGAAACCATTCAACCGATGCGCTCCAAAGTTTCATTCGAAAAAGGCAATAATTAAGAGATGGTTTTAGACCACTAAAAGAATGCATTAGGTACATTCATTCCATTCATGAAGTCGATTTTCAAGTTTTCCGAGCACACCTTACATAGGTGCGTCATCTACAATCTCATAACTCGTCGGTCAACCGACGTACGCGCGACCGACGAGCAAGACCGACGGCTCGACCGACCGTACGCGCGTACCAAATCACGCGCGTATCGTCAGCGTAGCTGTGTGCGCGTTCATAGACTTGCATAGATATAGCTACGCCGATCGACGGTCAGCGCTGACCGTCGGTCAAGCACTGTTTCCAGCCTTATGCCTTCGGTTTCTAGTGCGTGTGGCTTTCGCCATAACCATCAACAAGGCCAAGACCCATTGCTAAGGGTTCCTGTTTTCGCACGGCCCATTACGAGTATATGTTGCCTGCTCCAGAGTTGGAACGCCCAAAAAATCTTAATGTCTACACATCTACCGAAAAACGTCAAAATATTGTTTATCCGCTAGCATCAAAATAAAATAAAAAAATGTCGACAAATGAACGAAATGCTTATATTTTTAGTGTAGTCGCACACGTCGGGTGGTATCCGCTAGAATCGCGCAGGTTCACCTGCAGAAAACGATAGCGCCAACCCAGTAGGTCCGTATAAAGCAGGCGAAGCACCCCACTTTGACGAAACAAGTCGTTGTAGGAGATTGTTGCGAGTGTGCATCTTCTTCAAACGATGTTAAGTTTGCGACCCGCTTTTCTGGTACGAAGTTATGTAAGTAGATTTTGTTTGAGTGAATTAGCGTTAGCGAGGTAATATGACGTTGTGTCACCAATAGCGTTTCACTAGTGGACCATCGTATCATCAAAGATGGTGGCCAGTGAAGTGAGGGCAACTATGTCAGCATAGAGGAAGCGGGACGTGTTTGGGTTCAATGGTTGGTCGTTAGTATAGAAATTGAAGAAGACCGGTGCTAAGACACTACCTTGGGTTAGGCCGTTTTTCTGTCCTCTCCAACGACTTTTTCCGAGAGAAGGTGGGCGTGAAAACCGCTGTTGTGGAGAAGTTCTCAAACTATTTAACAAAATTTTGTTCGCTGATCAAGGTTTCAACCTTCCAAAACAACCGTTTGCTGTTGATTGTATCGTAGGTAGCTGACAAGGCCACGAATACAGCACTTGTAACCATACCCGTCTCGAAACCGTTCTCAATGTATTGCACGAGTTTAAGGGTCTGATAGCAGCAGAGATGTGCAAAATAGGTTATAAAATGTATTCAAATGCAAAATGCAAATACTTTTGTATTTTCTTATTTCAAATACAAAATAGTTTTTCATTTTATATTTAAAATACTAAATGCAAAATACGTATTTACAAAATGCTTTATTAAAATAAAATACTTTTAGTTTTAAAGTATCTTTATTTGTTGAAAAGTTTATTTATTTCAGTCAGCTAACAGGGTGGTAAATTTACTGTGATAACTTACTTAAATTAAATTTACTTAAAATATTTTAATAAAATAATTAGCTCAAATACACTGTCGCTCATCTTTCTCCTGTGTGGTCTCATAATTATGCCACCATAAGAAAAAAGTAAAACTAATTATCTAAGTGGCCTGACAAGAAAGCAGTTCAATTCAGTGTTGCCATAGTGAGAAAAACAAGTACCATTTCTCATCACATTAATTATTAATTCTTTGATGTTTACAAAACTTAGCAAAAAGTATTTTGCATTTTGCAAATACAAAATATGTCCTAAAAAGTATTTCAAATAAAATATAAAATGCTTTTCTAAAAAAAAGTATTTAAATACAAAATGGAAATAGGTATTTTGTATTTTCTATTTTGCATTTCAAATACTGTTATTTTTAAAATGTCACATCTCTGGATAGCAGCAAGACTTCACGGGCCTGAACCCAGCTTGCTCCGGCATACGTTTTGGGTCAATAAAGCTCGGTTTAGCAGCAGTCTCTAAAAAAAGCTTGTATGTATGACATAGAAGAGACCTCTTCTTATGTTTTAATTTATAAATAAAACAAAATAGTATTTTAGAATAATAATATATTTATTAACTTAGCGCCTACTAAATACAACAAGGGCTTATTCCGAGGACCGTGACGAAAGTGTCACGAGAAATCACGAATAGAGATCATAAACACATTGATACATTATTAAGACAACACTGCCATTATACGTAGGACACTCAGAAAGTTTTGCGAAAATAAAAAGAAGTGTTCTATAGGTAAATATATTTATATTAAATCTTTTCAAAATACTCTCCACTAGCCTCTATGCAAAGTTTCATGGGCCTGGACCAGTTTTCAAAACACTTTTTCCAGTCCCGACGCAGACACATCTTTTACAGCCTGCTCGAACGCTGACAGCGCATCTTCCGGCGACGAAAATTGTATCCTTTTGAGACGATTTTTAATTTTTGGGAATAAAAAGAAGTCACACGGTGCTAGGTCAGGGCTGTAAGGAGGGTGACCCAAAAGTTTGACCGGCGCCGAGACGAGCCTGCTTCTTTGTTTATCATATCACGGCACCATTCTACCCGGGCCTGCTTTTGAGCATAGGTGAGGCTGTGCGGCAACCGGCGTGAAAAAATCCTCACGCGAAGATGCACGTGTACAATCTCGTGAAGGCTTCCCGATCCAATCTGCAGTATGTGTTGAATCTCCTGATACGTAATTCGCCTATTGTCTTGGATAAATTTTTTACTGCTAGCACGTTTTCCTCCGTAACAGCCGTCAAAGGGCGACCACTTCTTTCTTCATCCCCCAAAGTTAGTCGACCACGTTTGAATTCGTTATACCAACGATACACAGTTGCCTTGGAAGGGCCTTCATCCATGAATGTAATTTGAAGACTATCGTATAATTCCTCCGGTTTCAGGCGGCACTTGAAATCGTAAAAAATCATAGCGCGAAAATGTTCCCGGCGCAAATCCATTTTCCAATGAGACACGATAATTTAATTAGCTCGCCAAAAATGTGGAGGGAAATTTTGAAATTGGGACGTACCTATTTTGACTTATAAATAATCATTATTTTTATAATAGTTTATAACTGGGCAGGCTCTCATACAAAAAAGCTTTTTTTCGCAATACTTTCTGAGTGGCCTATCGTATCTCGATGGTATCTCTCCTGGTATAAGTTGCCGACTTAATTCAGCTTGGGACAAATATTGAGCGAAACTGACCTTACACTAATATTGCAGTAGCAGTGAAACATTCAACGGATAATTTGATCTGATAAACGCACATTTTTACTGGAAACATCAGTAAAATTATACATCGAAATTGTATGATCCATAATACACTAGTGGCCAAACAAAAGAGTATAAACACTTTATAATAATGATTTTTGCACCCCTAGCACGAACACCATGTAGTTTTTTGCCACGGCCGAGACAGCGTCATCTGTCAGCGAGACTACGCGTTCAGGTTCACCGAACAAAAAGTGACTATTCATTTAGTAAACGGAATTATTGTTTAGAAGGTTTCATCGTTATATCTTACGGTTTTACCACTTATTACTACAATTACTGTTTGAATATAAATTTTAATTGAAAATATTTCTTAAATTTTAACTAAACAATCAACGACGCAAATTGAAAATATTTTTGTTCTTCAAAAACGAGCTGTTCGAGCTATATACCAACTAGGTACTAGAGTTTCTCTGAGAGAGTTGTTTAAAGATATTGGTATTCTTACGGTGGCATCACAATTTATCTTCGCCAACATCTTATATATTAAGCAAAATATACATCTGTACACTAAGAACAGTGATATTCATAATATTAATACTAGAAATAAGGACAAGCTACGTGCTCCCTTTCACCGGCTTCATAAGGTTCATAATTCATTTGTTGGTCTTGGTATTACCTTTTTCAACAAGCTTCCCTCTGCGTTCCTATATTTGCAGTTTAATGAGTTTAAAGCTAAAGTAAAATCCAACCCAACCAAAGGCATACTATTCTATCAACGAGTTCTTAAACGATAAGAATAGTTGGTCGCTGTAATTAACTCAATGTTTATGTTCTTTCAACCAGAATCAGAATTAGCTTTCCTTATCGTTGTGTATGTAAGCGGGCACGCCCTTTATACCCGGAGGCTCTTATTTAATATAATAATATAATATAATATCTTAGGACAACCAACACAACGTTATCTGATCGCAAACTAGGCAGAGCCTGTACTATGGCAACCAGACAACTGATAAACATACATATATATTTCTAAATACATACATATTATAAATAAATTACACCCAGACACAGAACAAATGATTGTGCTCATCACACAAAGATTTGTCCTGAGTAGGAATCGAACCCACGACCTCAGTCTTAGCAGTCAGGGTCACTAACCACTTGACTAACAGGCCAGTCAGGCCAGTTTAGGTTTTAAGTTCTATTTACGATTTTATTATTTCAGCTTGAGTTTAGTTTTTTAATGTTTTTTTTCGTATATTGGCGTGTGCTAGCTGACATATGACGCATAATTTGATGTATGTTTTGTTTTGTTTTATAATATTAATTACTTACATAATACTGTATAGAATCAAGTTCTTCTAACTTAACAGACAGCTGTGCTGCTGGGGAGTTTGTTCCGCCACTTCTTCTTCCCAGCCAAAGCACTAGGAAGTGTCGAAGGGTGGGCGTTTTGGGGGGGACTGTCTCATGTAACTTTGACGTTCAAAAAGTGCTGACTCTCAGCCTAGTTTGAATAAATGACTTTTGATTTTGACTTTGCAACATTAACATCAATTTGTTACATGAACACATCTTTAAGGCGATTTTAAAAGAATTTCAGGTTTAAGTATTGAAATAATGCAATCAAAGTACTCGCTCGGCATCCCATCATCACGCTTCATGGTCCATTTATTAATATTTTTATCAGATAGTGTAGGAAGCAGTTGCAAGGCTATGTCGTCAGCACGCAGCAGACAGCGTGCCGCGCCTCAGCGCATGAAGGCGCGGGGGCGCGGCCCGCGCGGCATGCGGCCTGCTCCGCCCCAGCACATACCGCCTGCGCACACACACTATGTTATTACACCAGATCATCGCACAGAAATAAATAATAGTTTAAAAAAAACTAAAAAACACGCTTCCATGGAAAACCAAACTAAAAAACTTTTTTACAAAAAAAAAACAACCGACTTCCTTAAAAACACTACAAATTGAAAAATAACTTTAATTTCGGAAGTCGGTGTCTTAGGATCTGTATTTATGGTTTTTTTGCCACCGACTTCCGAAATTAAAGTTATTTTTCAATTTGTAGTGTTTTTAAGGAAGTCGGTTGTTTTTTTTTTGTAAAAAAGTTTTTATTTTTAAATTTTTAGTTGTGGTATCCACCCCGCACTAATTCCAAACAAACAATGCATATTTATGCGATAGCAGAAATCGCGGTTGATTTGCTGTCATTTTTAAAGAGTTCCGGTGTCTATCTCTGGAACTCATCATCAGATCTATATGAAATTTATATGGGACTATTTCGGAATAAACTCCTTTCAAACAAAAAAAGAATTTTGCAAATCCGTCTGTATATGACGGAGTTATGGCCGAACATACATAAAAAAATAAAAAATATAAACATCTGAATAGAGAACCTAACCTTCTAACCTTTCACTGTAAGTTCCTATATGTACTGTTCACCGATGAGGAGTTCCATGCGGTATCTTCGAAGACTATAATTAGTTCACCACGGATGGATAGATAGAACCAGCAATTATTTTTGATCTTTAGTACAATATCCAAATCACATTACGTGTACTGTTTGTTTTTGAGGAGTTCCTTCGTTTATCTCCCAAAGTATACATCAAATCTTCACAAAATTAATATGGGACCACCTCAGGAGTATACCCTTACGAATAAAAAAAGAATTTTCAAAATCGGTTGACAATTGGCGGAGAAATCGGTGAACATACATAAAAAAAAAAAAAAAAGTACATACAGTCGAACATATAACCTCCTCCTTTTTTTGAAGTCGGTTAAAAAGTACAAAATAATGGAAAAAAAGCGTTTTCCATGGAAGCGTGTTTTTTAGTTTTTTTTAAACTATTATTTATTTTCTATTTTTTAAGGTATTTCGAATTTTGAGACGTATGTCAGCGTAGTTTCTGACAGTTTTTTTGCTGTCCTGGTAACCCTGGCAAGGATAATGGCACAAATTTATGAAATTATTGCATTGTCATCAGTCCTTGACAGGTGTGCAAAGTTTGAATGAAATCTGGTCGTTTAAAGTGGGTCAAAATCGCACTATAAGGAGTCGGTTACCAACAAACATACAAATATACAAATATACAAACATACAAATATACAAACATACATACATACAAGTGAAGCTAATATAAAGCGTGTAAAAACGTTTTAAAACAAGGTGTTGTAGACGACACCCTGTTCTAGTTTGGGGAATAATATATAATTGATCCTCTATGCCGCAGTAGCAGCCGGTGAGCGATACATCCAAGTTGGTCGCCGTTACTTACCTATTTAGTATTTTTAAGACACCAAAACGAAATTATTTGGGGTCCGATGAAATAACGCTACTCTATATGATAAGCTCCAGTAGGTTAAAGGAATAAAATAACATACCCATCATGTATTGTGAAGCCGGCGGGAAGTGTCCGAAATGCGACGCTCCCATCTCCCAGGCGCCGCGCCCGCGACTGTAACCAGATACAACATTGTGTGTCGTTCGTCTAGTGGTTACAAGTACGAAGCTGAACGTAGGGTCCTGGATTCGACTGGTACAAAACCATTGGGACTGGAATCCAGGAGCAGGACCAGGCATTCATAGTGAAAATAAAATTTTAGAAAAAATAAATACTATTAGACCTAGGAACTAGTAGCATCATCTTTATACATAAAACTAGCTTCTGTCCGCGATTTCGTCCGCGTCAAATTTCTTGCTCCCACGAACTACCCCCTCGTATCTAAACGCCGGCCCGTACATCCATTATAATCCATTATAATATAAGGGCAACTTTGTTCAAAATTAAACACTTCTGATGGATAAGCATTATATCCATATTTATGAAAACACCTTCGCAAATAATGCATTTTTTATAACGAATTTGAAAAAACATAGTGCGCCAACCTTAAAAGATGGACATATACTGTCACAGACTTTTTTTTTGAACTTTTTAAGAGGAAGAATTCCGGCTTACATCATTGTTGCGTTACTTTAACCGTTTACGCAGCGCACGCAACGAAAGCTCTTGAAAGTAATAATTTACCCCGTTTTTGCAACATTTTGCATTGGTGCTCCGCTCCTTTTGATTGTAACGTGATCAACACAAATAGAATTTTTCAATTCGAATCAGTAGTTCCTGAGATTAGTGCGCTCAATCAAACAAACTCTTCAGTTTTATAATATTAAGCATAGATATACATATGCTATACAGCGCCATCTATTGGTGAAGTAGGAATGAGTGTTTAAAATGAAATAATTTTTATTTTATTATGTCGATGGCCCATAAAACATGTTATAAGTGCACATTTCGAAAAAAAAAAACCACGAATCGTGTTAAGTGATCATGCTGCACCTGCATTTTTCAGCTGACACATTAGGTATAGTAAGTAATGTCAACACAAGACCTAAAGTCCATTAATAATCTATTTTCTTGATACCAAATGCGACAAAATGCTCAATTATTATTACTTTTTTATTGCAACGTCGAAAAAAAATCTAAACTCTTTCACCATTTTTGGCATTTCCTAATATTAGTACTTCAATTATATTAAATGATTAAAAAATCCGATCAAATGAATAAATACATATATTATTATGTCGGAGGAAGTCATGACTCGGGTTGATTGTTGTTTGCATGTATAATGCACAATATTATTTGTTTACATTTTAATTACTTTTAAAAATCCTAATTTATTTTATTTGATTACTTACTTAATTTTTTCTGTAATTTAAATACCTTACAAATTTAATAAAAGTCATGAATATTGTTATTTACATGACGACCAATCAGAGCAGAGCGCGGGCCTCGAGCGAGGTCGAGGCGCCACACAGTGGGCCCATACTGAAAATTAGTGGACTTAGGCAACAAAGTTACCATATCGATGCGATTTTTTTTTATATGACGTGTTATAATATTCCTGACAACTTTTATTCCTATAAAATTTCTTCTAAACTTGATAGTTTGTCTTGAAAAAAATTTATTAGATTTTTTTGTATGGAGCGAATCACGTTTAATTTTTTTTCTTCAATTGTACTAATATGTTGGGTGTGTGGCGTGAGTATATGATAGCTAGGGTCATTCTCTATCCACGAAAAAAAAATCAGCGCCGGCCATCTGCGGCAGCGCGAGTAATCATTCGGTAAAAAAAAAAAATTTGGAAGATTTTTTTTGTCATTTAAAATAAATTCAAAGCATATTTTTTGTCTCATTTGGCTGTTTTCACTTTCTTTTTAGTTAAATAAATAGTTTTAATAGCGCATACGTACTTAGAACTAGTAATTCTGGTAGAGATTTAGTTATTATTGCATGTTATCGGTACAAATGAGTCATCAATCACAATGCAGGTGCTCTGCATTGTGATTGATGACTCATTTGTTTGTGCGCGCATAACTAATGAGTCATCGAAAAATGCTCGTCTCTGATTGGCTGTGTTATTTTTTAACTGCACGTTATCTATTGTTGAATAAATATATCGTAATGTTTCAGGTTATACTAATTTTGTTAATGATAGGTGAAATAATTTAAATTTGTACGGGCAAGTCGTTGATAATTATCTACATAATCAACTGTATGTATATTATTATAGTATAAGTTATCGTACGTATGATCAATATGAAACTGTGAAGTAATTGTAGCCCTGAAAAGGGCTGTTTGTCATATTCCTAACCCTGATGGGCTTTTGTGGGAATAATTTAGAGCCGGATCACATTATTTCTTGTTCCAGAAGTGCTAGTGGGTCCGGCAAATTTTCGGACTCTGCTATGAGGCATTCTTCTTCCTCCATAATTTCACTGTCACAAGGAGGCTCAGTAGTCTGTAACAACTGAGTTGCTTCAGGCAACAACTCATTATGAACCTGTTTCATTATTTTAGGCCTTATGTAGGATATGTGGGGATCAGAGCTTATTAGAAGTCCATGGAGGATGTCTTCGTTTGTTGCTATTCTCCCCGTTTTCCGAGTGTGCCTCTCCCTGACGTTTCTGAAGTCCTTATTACGGGCTTCCGAAGCTTCTTCAGATAAGGTACCTAAAACGAATAAGTACATACATTTTAATTTCAAAACGCAATCGAGTCAAATAATACATCAAACTATATTTATTTTTTACTTACCGATTGGCAAAACACCAAAGTGGTTACAGATGTCTGCATCGTGCATTAGAAGTTTATGTACACTAACTGGCATGTAGTACCACGAATAGTGTTGCACGTACACATCAGCTGTTTCTCTACAGTATCTTCTAAATTTTTCACAGTCAATGTTTTTGCCTGATGATATGGCTTGTAGAATAACGGAAAATCTGAAAATCAGATTTTCGTCAATTCCCGTTATTCTGGAAGATCTTTTGTAATCTTGGAAAAAGCACCTCGCTGTATTCCCGTCGTTTGTAGTTCCAAAACCCTAAAATGGGAAAACAATACTGTATTATACAATACATAGAGATATAATTCACAAACAACATAAAGAGAGCGAAAATTAAATACATACCTGTTTGACTATATCAATCAGCATTTCAGTTTGCTCACGAAACTCTTGCTGTGTGGTATTTTTTTTAGCTTGTTTCAAAGCCTTATGTTCGCCGCGAGCAGTCCATCGTTGAAAACCCAGATTATAAGATATATGGAGAAGACATTCCATACACCGAATCTTCATATGCAGTGAAGAAATTCCTTGTTTGTAAATTTCTTCACGAAGTAGTTTAGAAGTCAAAGCGTCTAAATTATTCATCTCACTCGGTTTTGCCAAGCAAATGGGACACGTTGCATATGATGGTACTCCAGCAATAATATTGGCCACTTTTCCATCAATCATGGTCATATGCAATGTGATACAATAATATTTCCACACTGTGTAGATATTCGTTCATCAATTTGTTTTTTCATCTCAGACTCTTCAGACTTTATAAAGTCAGCTGTCTCCGAAGTGAAAGTGAACTTCACTGGTCGACAGTACAGAGTTGAGCAAGGTGTGGGGTTCTCCCAAACTAGATTTTCATTCCCAGATGATGGCCTAGTAGACACTAGCCGAAGAGGGACGATGCTTATCATGACTACTGATGAATCATTGAACTCTGTAGCTGTGTTTGACGTTTTCTGTTTATAGTTACTCTGCGACGAAGAACCATCAAGTCCCCATTTCCAGGTCAACTTGAGTTCTTCATTTTGAGACCTATCAACAGTATTTATATCAAGTAATATCCTCTCCACAGTGTGGTCCAATAGCGCTTGCAATTTAATGTGAGCTCCGTTTTCGGTAATCTCCATACTCTCTTGTGGTGGGTAACATCTTTTCTTGGCATTTACAAGCTTTGGATAAGATGGAAAGGCAGCACAGTTTTCTTCTTTCAGAAATTGTCGAAGAGCTAAGTACTTCCATTTCGAGAGCGCAACTGATGTATAACTGATGTATAGCTAAACACTTATCTTCAGAGACAGTACTTAAGCTCTGCTTTTTGAATAGTCTCTCTTCTACTTCGGATAGCGCATCTGGATTACTGGAAAGGTATTCTGCCACTTTTGCCAGATTCGTTTTGCCGTTGTCTTTCAATTTTGTTATGTACCAGTGCTGCAACTCTTCCTCGGAATTTTCTTCTACTATGGAAGTAGAACGTCTTTTCTTTTGCTTATTACTTAACTCTTCGAACGGTTTTCTGTGCTCCTTTTCTGTAGATGTTCCCGCTTCCGCAGTACATTCTGCAAGAGTAGGAACATGGCAATCTATATCCACAAGCTCAGATAAGGCTGCGTCCGAAAAGCCCATCACACTTCTCAGATCAACACTGTCACAAACAGGCCAGTTGATGTTTTTTTCCAACCACTTGCGATTAATTACACGATTCATAAAAGTTTTTTGATTTCTACTTGACTCTATCCACTTTTTATTTAAATTTACACAAAAAAGTCGACAGAACTCCTTGATTCGGTTCTTGTCGTCTTCAGAAACTTCGGTAGTCAAGACAGAAATGATACTTTCATACAGAAACATATGATTTTTCAGATCACCGCCACTTCTTAGTTTCACAAAAAGATCTAGGTTGGTACAAAATCCAGCCATAGTTCTAATGTAAATATAAAAATACAAGTATTTCACTGTGGTCACAAACAAGCGACAAGAGCGAAACTAGATGGACTTAATGAATGTCTTTATATTTATAGTTAGTGTTTATTACTCAAGTAGTGGACATAACAGTGAGTAAAAATTATTTAGCCAATCAGAGACGAGCATTTTTCGATGACTCATTAGTTATGCGCTTAGCCGAGTGCACAAACAAATGAGTCATCAATCACAATGCAGGTGCTACCGATAACATGCAATAATAACTAAATCTCTACCAGAATTACTAGTTATAAGTACGTATATTCTCAAAAATCTACAATAGATTAAACAAAAGCTTGCACATCTACCCACTAACAAAGAGCAAATGCAAAATGAAACTTAACTCCTGGTTAAAATCACAAAATTATGATGAAACAGAGAAACTCGTGGAAGTGTAAAATACTCATCACTCCCTCACACGCAGAACCACAACACTCCTCGCACACCTCACTGTCACTCACCCACACACCCATTCACCATACACTCACCACATAAACTCAACGTCAAAATACATCCCAAATCACACCTTTTATTTAGTATATTTTAGACTTTTTTTTTTTTTTGTTTCAGATATTAATTATATAAATCTAATTTTTTAAGAATTTTTCGCATGGAACATCATTCCATTCTGTATCTGGAGAAGGGCGTTGTTAGCTGCGCTACAGTTTATACTTTTGCAGCTACCATCGTTTTACTTGTCAAACTTGTCCTGTGTTATTGTTCCGAAATAAAAAAAATTATGAAATTTTATGTATGCGCTATTAAAACTATTTATTTAACTAAAAAAAAGGTGAAAACAGCCAAATGAGACAAAAAATATTCCAAATCATTTTTTTTTTTTACCGAATGATTACTCGCGCTGCCGCAGATGGCCGGCGCTGATTTTTTTTTCATGGATAGAGAATGACCCTAGCTATCATAAACTCACGCCACACACTCAACATATTAGTACAATTGAAGAAAAAAAATTAAACGTGATTCGCTCCATACAAAAAAATCTAATTAATTTTTTTCAAGACAAACTATCAACTTTAGAAGAAATTTTATAAGAATAAAAGTTGTCAGGAATAATATAACACGTCATATAAAAAAAAATCGCATCGATATAGGAACTTTGATGCCTAAGTCCACTAATTTTCAGTATGGGCCCACTGTGCGCCATCTTGATTTCGAAAGGAGGTTGATGGTTTTTGGTTACACATTTTAAAAGTGATAGCAACTGATCGATTTGGATCGTAGAGTGTAAAAATATAAGATTGAAGTCAGATCGGTGCCCTGAACCCCCCCCCGCTCAGTCTTAACTCTTAATTTTTTTTTGACAATAGTGAACAAAATATGTGTGTTAAAATATTGTTTGAACTAAATTAAAATAGTGTGAAACAGTGATTATTGTGTTTTGTGCTCGCATTTTACCCTAATGACGCCCACTAAGGCCACAACCCCTAATGACCATGTCAACGAGAACAATGCTTCTCCGACATATATATGTATATATATAAATGTGTCGGTAGTCAAACACAGAAATTGTATCACAATCATACGACAATTATCCTGAAAAACACGTTGACAGCTGTTTGACTGAATCTATTAAGCGCACTTAATAGTTTCGAGGGCTGGCACGAGGTGGCGCGGGAAAAGAGTTCCTGCAGGCTTAGCATTAGGCTTTCTATTTCTACGAAGAATAGACACGGCTCTTTCTATACAACGTGAAATTTGGTTTCTACATTTTTGATATCGCTCCGTAGAAATCTTTTTACAATCTGTCTTTTTGTCCTTCGTTTCTAACGATCCTTGTCTAGGTCCTGTTGTAGACTATTTCAGAAGAAAGTTTTCCAAACCCAAACTGTCAAAATCAAACTGAAAACTGACTGTTGTCTTAGGTCGTGAAGACAGTTTGATATTCTAATCGCCATGCTAAAAACAGTATAAAACTTTTTACGGCCACAAAGGATATACGGTTATCTACAAAACCGTGATTTTATCGGGAAGAGTTTAAAGAGTTGGAACACAAAACAAGATAACTAATAGAAGAAGAAAGCTATCTCCTATTTTACATAGTTTAGTTAATTAACTGGCCTGTTGGTCTAGTGGTTAGTGACCCTGACTGCTATGCCGGAGGTCGTGGGTTCGATTCCCACCCAGGACAAATGTTTGTGTGATGAGCACGATCATTTGTTCTGTGTCTGGGTGTAATTTATCTATAATATGTATGTATTTAGAAATATATAAGTATGTTTATCAGTTGTCTAGTACCCATAACACAAGCTCTGCTTAGCTTGGGACTAGATGGCGTTGTGTGATAGTTGTGGAATATTATTATTATTTTATTATTAACTAACCATTCCACTAATGAAACCAGCTAATTATCTAATAATAACTACTACACTAACTATACTTTTAATGAACTAATAGGGTATTTTCCGTTTTTTTAAAATCAAGTTCTTTTTAAAGACTGGCAAGAAATATTCAACAGAAAAATAAAATTTATCTAATCAATGTCCATTTTACGCGTTAGAAGTGAAAAAAAAACGAATTTATTTTTAATGGTTTTGAATTTACCGCCAAAACGCTCGGTGAGCTGACGTTTACCGTGTGACGTCATTTTTGTGTATATTGAATTTTGACAGTATGTGATCTGTGCTCGATCTGTAAATCTCTGAGTGGATTTAGGATATACCTATTTAGGATGTTTGGAATGGAAGCTGGTTTTATAATAGCCGATAGTGCAAATCTGCCCACAGTAGATGTTTTTATGGTAGAAATTTCTTTGCAAACAACCCCGATTTTTGTGCTATGGAGTATAAATAGTTTATGTGGCGCAGTTTTAGAAGTATTTGTACACAGAGGCACCACACACCAGTAATAACATTTTCTATCCATTTGAGATACGAAATTACTTGATCGAAATACTGTTTACAACTTGTTTACACAAAGATGACGTCACCGTGGTAAACGTCATTGTACGGAGCGTTTTGGCGGTAAATTTAAAACCATTGAAAATAAATTAGATTTTAATCACTTCTAATGCAGAAAATGGAGATTAATTACAGAAAAAATATTTTTCTGTTAAATATTCCTTCACAGTCTTCAAAATTAAATAGTTTTAAAAAAAGTGGAAAATACCCTATTAAAAGACCAATATTACTGTAACATTTTTGTACGGTACTATACGGTATTTCGACACAGATTTTTTCTTTTTAACCGACTTCAAAAACGAGGAGGTTCTCAATTCTGATGTTTATATATATATATTTTATGTATGTTCGGTCATAAGTCCGTCATTTATAGACGGATTTGCAAAATTCTTTTTTTGTTTGAAAGGGGTTTTATTCCGAAATGGTCCCATATAAATTTCATATAGATCTGATGATGAGTTCCAGAGATAGACACCGGAACTCTTTAAAAAATGACAGCAAATCAACCACGATTTCTGCTATCGCATAAATATGCATTGTTTGTTTGGAATTAGTGCGGGGTGGATACCACATCTAAAAATTTAAAAATAAAAACTTTTTTACAAAAAAAAAAAAAAAACAACCGACTTCCTTAAAAACACTACAAAGTGAAAAATAACTTTAATTTCGGAAGTCGGTGGCAAAAAAACCATAAATACAGATCCTAAGACACCGACTACCGAAATTAAAGTTATTTTTCACTTTGTAGTGTTTTTAAGGAAGTCGGTTGTTTTTTTTTGTAAAAAAGTTTTTATTTTATATTGTAAATACATTCATAACAAAAAAAAATTTAAACTCGTTACACTTTACTTATTCATTCCTGTTTTCCTTACTATAGAACTTACCAAATTTAACTTACCGAATGTTAAGTAGGTAGAAAAGGACCGAGTTACCGTTTGGGGACAAAGGAACATCTGCCTGCTACGACTATTATTATTATACGTAGCCTTCGAAGAAATTTTCTGCAGATGCAAAGGAAATTGAGGAAACATGTATGGCTGCAGAAAAGCAGGCCTGAAATGCTCTACGGTATGCATCCATTGTTCTGGCAAAACATGCAACAACATCATAGAAATATCAAAGTTAATGGAAGAAAATGAATTCGAAGATGAACTTCCAACTATGACTCCAATTTTAACTCCTGTCATTCCTCAAACCCTCACATTCGACGTTGAATTAGGTTCTGAGCCACAGCCTGAACCATCGAAGAGAAGTAGAATAGAATAGCTAGCTAATAAGTAGTTGAAAATATTATGATGTCAAGAATTACCTTATAAGCAAGATGTCTGTGGAGTAGGCCTACTGGCGATACTATGCAAAAAAAAAAAGCGCCTACAGACCCTACCACATAGGTGGCGGGAAAAAGAGTTTGCAATGAATAAGTGAAGTGGTAGGTAGGAATTTAACAAAATCTTTTTATGAACGTATTTACAATAAAAAATGATCATAAAACCAAGTGAAACATTTAGTTTTGACCGGATTCTCATGAGCACAGACGAACCCGGTCAACTTTGGAGCGCTGTAACAGCGTTTTAAATTAATGAAATTGAAGAAAAAAAATTGTGAAAAATTTTCCTCAAAAGACCATCTACAAGATTGGTCTGAAGTAATTTTTTTTGTAAATGTATAAAAAAAGTTATAGAGCAAAAAGAAAATTTTTATAAAAAAATTCTCACTTTTGCTTATAACTTTTTTAATTTTAAATTTAGGGCAAAAAGTTATTTAAACATATTTGTAGACAAATTTGCTACAAATTATGTCTTCACAATTTTTTTGTAGGACGCATAGTTTTCGAGATATCGCGAAAAATGTTTTGCCAAGATGGCGGCCGGGGGACAAGGGCGGCAACAAACTTGAGGTTAAGCTTTTATTGACTCCCCCACATGTCTCAAAAATAAAATTGCGTCCTCTAAAAAATGCAAAGCCCATGTAACATTTCAATGGACTAATTATTATCTACTAATCATATCACTGATTAGTACTCTATATGGTTCTTGAATAATAAACATATTATCCCTGTATATTTTACCTTAATAGCGTGTTAAAGTTTTAATTTTCTTTAAACTGCTCTCCTGAAAAATTACCAAAACTACTATAACTTCTCTCTATCTGTCTTCCAGACCCTCGATGTACACCATATAAAAGCTGACGTGATCCCCGTGTAAAGCAGTCTGATCCAGCCTGTCCCATCTTGCAATCCGCCACCCAGTGAAGTCGAGGTCCCACATCGGGTCCCTGAGCGTGCACTCGTTTAGTGATGTAAGTAATTTGCCCCCGGCTGGAAGCTTTGAATTCACTTAAGGCAGCTACAGGATAGCCTGATTAAGTAGTCACGAGCCTCTCAAAGTCCACTACGAGATACTATACATAAAAAATGTGTATAGCTCCACGAAGGCTACTCACAGATGTCGGTAGTGCGCGTGCATGGGTGCGGCCGACGCGAAGCGGCCGCGGTCCGCCACCGCTATGCCGCGCCGCATGCCGCCCCTGACGACACGATGATCAGTACATACATGAAAAACACCAGTCAAAACTGTGGATTAACAAGTTAGCAGACAAATCGAAGAAAAAGCTTTGTAAGTGTTACGGTAAAATATTAGTGTAGCTCACTATGACATGGGGCTTGAACATAACTGGGAAAATGTAGGTGTATGTTTGGTACACCTCTGCAGAGTCCTTCGGGGTATACACGCGTGATTTTATGCTTGATTTTATGAAAAAAAAAAGTATTGTTCAAACAATACTTCGCTACAATACATGTTTTACAACTCTTATAATATGACTAAAACAATAAACAGTTCCTTTATGTAAAAATAAATACTGTTTATATCATCATTATAATTTTAGTTTCTAAAAGAATAAAACTAAACAGTTAAAATCTAAATTTCTTTCTATTTACTATTTGAGGCGAGTTAAGTAGACTGATTGGCCCAGTAGATGCGCATGAAAGGAGCCTCCCAAGTAGCGTTCATCTAAATCGAACTGCGGTTTCAATCGCCAGGCACACCCTGGACAGCTAACAGCCGATATTGAGATAATTCTTATTCTTTCATAACAGAAGTGACTTATCCTTTCGTCCCGATGGTACAATCAACCGGTTCTCTTCAGAGCAAAAACCAACGGCTCTTTGGGCCAAACAACAAAATCGTCTGTTATAAACGGCTTTCTGGCTAAAATAAAGTAAGTGTGAATGTTCCGTGGGTTACCTGGTGAGCTGCGCGGAGGTGTAGGGCTGGTGCAGCGCGGTGAAGTCGTCCACGTGCAGCGACGGCGGCCGCGACGTGTTGGGCGGCCGCGAGCGGAACGCGTCCGCGCCGCCCTCCGCGCGCACGCGCGTCAGCGCCACTGCCCAGTCCACATCATCAACTTATTATTAAGATCTTGTGAAACACAAGAGATATGCAACAAAGATACCATAATAGTAGATAGTACTATTACTGATCGCCGGCCAGGCGCCGCACCGCCGCTATCTCTACTACAAGTTAGTTGCCCAGTATATTACCAGGCGGCCTCTTGTCGTCTATCGGCGCGGGGTCAGTGCTGCCGGCGTGCAGACAGCCGGCCAGGCGCCGCACCGCGCCGTACACGGCCTCGCCGCCGCCGCACACGTAGCCCGCCGCTATCTCCATTATGTCGCACGATACCTGGAGATTATGACGAGACATGAATAAATGGGGTCAACACATTGATGATTAACACTTTGCAGGAAATAAAACTTCTAGTATGTCTCGTTCAGTGTTTTTTATTTATAACAACAATTTTACTGTACCTGTGTTAACAAATGATTAAATGATTATGATTATGATGATGTCCTTTAACCGATTTAGGGGCATCCCCCTTAATCGGTTAAAGTAGCCCACGAAATTCAAATTAAGTTATATTATTTTATTTAATCAAGGAAGTATTTAATTTATTCTGTAAGGAGTTGTGTCTGTATTTGTTACGTTCACGAATTATTATTTTTGATCGACAAAAAAAACCTGACACATTGCAAATTGAAAACGGAAGAAAAATATATTTTCGCGAGCTACCCTGGCACTTATGCGTAAAAGAACTCAGCAGCATAGCTCGTAATTTTAACCAATGTTATCAAAAGTCCTCTACGCTGTTCAAAAATAAAAAAAAACCGAACATTATGTCGGTTCATATCAAATAGCAGCTGTCAGAAACTAGGCAAATCAGATATAATATGCAAAATGATACAGTTTCGATTCGTAGGCCTGTCGAATGGTTGTGATCAATAGAGAAACAAAAGATTTTAAACGACAGGTTATGGTTAGCATAATTTTATATAACTTTTATGTAAGAAACCACTTTTAATTCAATATTGAATAAAAATGTCGTGGTCATCATTGTCGGCCACTATGCATACTAATATTATAAATTCGAAAGTAACTCTGTCTGTATGTTACCTTTTCACATCTAAACCACTGAACAGAATTTGATAAAAATTATGCAAGGAGATATTTAGATGGCATCCTGAGGAATATCATAAAATGCTACTTATTGTCTCGAAAAGAATCCGTAATATTTTAGGGGCAAAGGGGGCTTTGTGGATGATTCAGCAATAACGCAAAAATTAAATAGGGGACGATTGAATTAACATAAATTGACCTTTCCATATCGTAACGGCTGGACAGACTAGAATGAAAGGCATAGGGATTGGTGATGACATCGAAAAACAAAAAACACCTGTAGAAATCAGGTTTTATGCAAATAAAATATATACTCGCTTTTGCCCGCGGCTTCGTCGGCGTGGGTGTTGGAAAATATCTCACGGGAACGTGCTATCATTGTTTCCATAAAACTATTGGTTTACGCGGCGCACGCCGGTAAAGATCCCAGGCGGAGTTGTTTTCCGACATGTTCGACAATCATCGTCATATTTCAGCTAATTTACACAAAACCTTAATGAACTATGTTCCTATGTAACTATGAAGAAAATGCTTGTACATACTACTTACCTCTATTTTCTAAAACTCAGATAAACTTCAGAAATAGCAGATCAATTTGAATTACAAAAATTAAAAGTTTCAATCAAGAATTTTCAAATAAATAAACAAAAGAGACTCACCAGTTCACTATCATTCACATCATCCTCTCCGCCTGCAGCGGGCACATTCAACCAGTAACTAGACGTCAATCTCTCATCGCTCGCCTCCCCTATAGCGTATATCGTTCTAGCCTGGAACTGAGCCACCAGGCTCTCAGGCCCTGGCAGCACCAACTCTAGGACTTCCGGAGGAGTAGCCGGCTCCTCCAAGACCTTCAGCTTCTGAAGGTGGCTGGCCAAGAAGCTGGCGTTGGCCAAGGCATCTTCGTCGGAGTTTCGTTCCTGAAAACGGTGATTAAAATTGCTGTTCTGTTCTCTTGGCTGTGGAAGGAAAGTCTACTCTTAATATTTACCTACAGGTAATGGTTAGCATGCAGCAGGAATTAATTGGAGTCAGTAAATCTTGGGTTTCCTAAGAAAACGGTGTCGGCATCATTGTAAAAATGAGAACGAAGAGAACGTTTTTGACAATGTAATGGTTAAAATAACAGATTTTTTTTTGGTCAGCCGTCATTTAGCGGGCCTTGTATGACGGCACAGCTTATTTTGGAAACCAAAGCTTTACATGCATTAGCTCTGTTAAATGTCGAAACATCATGTGTTGAGACAACAGGCACATTTTGTTTTAACGAAGCTCAATGTTAAAGTCAGAATATAACCATATTTACAGCGGTTATTACGACCTAAACTATGAATATTTAATAGTAAAGTGTGTGCCAAAGTTTTGATCCCATGTAAAAATTGAGCTTTGTTAGAACAAAAATGACAGTACAAGATTTTACAACATCAACATTAATACTTACTCTCAAAATTGTATCCAACTTCAAGACAGGATGCTCTTCATCAGAAGGCGAGAACCCTACCACATCAGCCATTTCTCCTACCGTCAGCATGGTCTTCCGACCCACGGGACCTTCGCCTTCCTCCATCTTGAGGATCCTGATCAGGTCGATGTACAGGCTCAAGCATTCCGCCTTATCCTCGCCCTGACCTTCCAATGCCCATTTGAAAAACTTGCCCAAACTTTCTCTTCTTTTGGACACGAATTTCCTGAACTGCTGGAAACCATATTCATGTTCCGTCAAAACAAAGTAGGCTCGAAGTATTGATGAAGCGACAGAACAGGTTTTGGTTGTTGACTCGAGGCAGTCGGCTGTAGCATCCAAAAACGCTGCCAAAGCGTCTTTATTGGGCAAGGAGTTTGATAAAATGATATCTGAAGTTCCATTTAGAGGTGTCAGGGTTATTTCGGCATCACAGAATGCTGCTAAAGCATGCGCTGCGTATTCCTGAGCCGCGGCGTGTTCGTTCGAAGAGTTAGCGAGCCCTAGAACTGAGGATAACGCAGTTTGGACATCAGTAGCGCGCGGTCCCCCACTATTCATAGAGTGTAAGACCGCGCACTTGACAGGCGCATGGGACACTAGGCAAGCCAAAAAGCCTAAAACCCGAGCAACACTGGCAGTAGCTGGTTCTCCAGGCTTCAATTCTCTAGTGACAGCCCCAACAGCAGCTCTTGCGACGGTAGCAGCCGTATTAGGAGCTAAATCTGCGATTTGCACACAAACTCGACGCAGCATATGGACTACGGGCCTATAGGTTGACATACAGATGATCTGTATCATGTCTGTCAAATCATTGGACAGAGCGTGAAGATGTGCTGACCATAATCGTCTCTCATTAGAAGCGTCAGCTAATTCTCGGTCAGTAGGCGGCGCTTTAGTCTGCATCGGTAGCGGCAGTGGTAATAATTCCGAAAAGACTAGTAGACCAGGAACAAAGGTGTATGGAGCTGTGGTTATGTAAGATATGACTTCAGAACAGAGGGATGTCCAAGGTCCTCGGCGGATGGAATCTCCGTCGTTCGCGTCATCAGCTATCGGTTGTGCGTATGCCAGTAACGCTCTAACTGAAGCTTCAGCCGCTTTGGAGGCAGTCCTGTATCCTACAGAGCCTACTGGGAAAGCTTTTGCTATGCCGTAAGTCTTCAGTAAAACTGGGGCTGCAGTCAAGTCCCGGAATCTTGGTCCTCGACAGCGAACTACTCTAGCCAACATTGCATCTAGCAACCTGAGACATGGTAGTAACATTTGGGCAAGTTGTAAACCTTTCACTGATGCGAATAGCGAAGTATGCATGCTTGGCTGGTCAAAATGTATGGCTAAACGGTCTAGAAGTCCAGCCAAATGTGCCACACCATCCAGCGAAAATAATTGAAGCACATGGTACTTATATTTCAATTCCACATATTCCTCAGTCGCTGACTCGCAAGCAATGGTCACGTTATTCTCATAGTCAGATATACAATAGTGTCTTAAAATCCGCAAACACGTCATTAGTTCTCCTGGCAAGTCCGGAGCGTGTTCAGAACTAGCTTTAAGTATTTCGACACACTCTGCCATATCTTCTCCTGATAAAACTGTCGGCTTTTCAACAGGCTTTAAGTAAGGTATTACTTCTTGTAACACACTGGAAACGCTAGGCTCAAATCTATCATGTTCTCTGGACACATTGATCAATCTTTGTCCGTATTTCTTCAAGAATGGAACATTGGCTGCGAATCGTACTGCAGAGACTATCAGCTCAATGGCGTATCCTTTCGCTGGAGACTTTTGTTTTAAGGGAGAGTCGTTTTTTACTTTCACTTTTAAATCATTCTCAAAGACTTCCATGAGACACTCTGCGTTGTCTGCCATGACAATCACATCTGGTACTGCGGTTCTACCGATGCTGCCAAAACTGAGGCAGTATAAGGACTGTAATCTATCAATAAGTTCATTTTCATCAGCCGTTCCTGCCTGCTGATCACAGATCGAATGCAAGTAATACAGAGCTTTCAGTCTATACGCCAATTCCAGGCCTAAAATCTGCAGATCGCTGTAGTTACTCAAATCATGAGGATAGAGAAACTCCTCAGTATTCTGCTGGCTGTAAGGTAGAGTCAAAGTTTTGAACAGCAAACCACTCATTTCCATATTCTGATACAGGAAGTTAAGACCATTTTGAGAGTTTATCAACTCATAGATCAAGTCGTGAATAGGACTGACGACTACGAGGTTATTGCAAGTCTGAGGGCAAGTCAACAAGTATAGGCAGACTTCTAGAATTTGATGGATGTTGAAGAATTCTAGTAAAGTTTCGTTTGAGCATTCTTTGTTTATCTCAAATTGAGCGGACACTGGTAGAAAACGCTGCGGTTGTGATAAATGGAAACACTGCGAGCGATACATATACAACAACTCTTCGAGAGAATTCACTATAAAATGAGAATCGGCTTCCGAAAGATCAGAATCATCACTACTAGACTTACTGAAGTTGATCACTAAATCATGCATTTTGTTCAGCAGTTCATAGATGTTCAGTTTCTTTATCAATGCACTGATGGAAAACTTCAATCTCGCGAGAGGATTCGTTTGCATCATAGTGATCAACGCTTGATAACCATTCCTTGGCTTTCTGTCATCATTCTTTTCAAACTTTGGGAACACAGTATCTTTCATGAAATGGTCTATAGATTCCTTTGAAGACAAACAAGCGTTTAAGGCTTTTAAAATCATAAGACGGATGCTCAAAGCCATGTATTCTTTAGAATACATTTCTAATAGTAACATTGACACATCAATGTTAGATGTCAGAAGTGATTTCGTCACTTCTCCATTATGTCTGTGACCTGTAAGAGCTTCAGCAAGCCGTATACCACACTTCATATGTCTTATCTTGTATGTTGGTTGCTGCTGAGCTAACGCATACTCGAAGTTTAATCCAATCTTGCAAAAAGTTATCAAGAGCTGATAGATTTCCGTAAATTCATCAGTGGCGTCATTCTTATTTGGATTTTTGAAGATTCTTAGGATAATATCTGTGTTCTTGCAAAGTGTTGTGATTGATACGTAAAGTTGTTCGCATTGGTGAACCCATTCCTCTCTAGCTGTGTTATCAATATCAGCGAAAGTGTTCGCAAAGTACTTTTGATCCAATTTCTTATTGGTCTTAGCCATTTCTGAGATCTTAAACAATTCTGGACTAGCATCACACAGCTCATCAAATGTAGCGCTCAGTACATCCTTAACACCTTCCCTTCTAGGTCCCAACAAATGTATTTTGTTCACAGGTTCATATTTGTTCCAATCACACTTGAAAGGATTGTAATATTTGATGATGTCATCAACTCCGCAGTAGTCGTTCATGTCGTAATCTACCTCCATATACGCTGGCCCCTCAAGGTCATCGCAGATGTCTTCGTCAGACAGGATAGGTTCAAACTGCTCAACATCTATAGACCTGTCTTCTTCCGGGTTCCGATTTGGTGATTCAATAGGTTTAGTGGTCGCATTGTCCACTATTTGCACAGTTACTAAGCTGGTATGTTGTTGTTGTTGTTGTTCAACGTAAGCCGCATTTTCAGCTTCTTGAGAAGGACTGCGAATAGAGGTTTTGTGGCGATAGCTCTGATGGTAGAAGTCAACTCTTGGGATTTGTTTCCCACTTCTGTCATACTCTCCTGCTTCCTCAGACCTAATCGAGGTAATAGGACTTGATGCATCCACTTCCCTCGGAGACAAAGGTCTTCGACTACTCTCTCCAGGTGGTGTCCTAGGCCTCTTCCTGGGGTCATCGCGACTAGGCGAACGGCTGCTGTAACTAGATCCCCTGATACGACTGTAAGGCGAATGACGTTTCCGATCATACGAAGACTGCTTTTCATAAGAAGGCGCACGTCTTTCGTACGACGATGCGCGTTTCTCGTACGGCGATAAACGTTTTTCGTACGGAATCTTTCTCTCGTATGATGGCGCTCTCTTATCGTACGGAGACCGACGTTCGTACGAACCGGCCTCTTTATCGTATGATCCACCGCGAGATCTATCGTACGAGGGCTCACGGTGTCGGCGGTAATCATCCTTCTTGTAGGATCCTCTGTCCCAATCACGGTCGCGATCCGTAGATATCGCGCGCAATCTCTCGATACTCCGAGACCGCGAACGACTTAGTGGTCGATATTCTCCCTTCACTACGTAATCTCTATCACGACTCCTCGATCGGGACCGAAGTCTATCTATTCTGTCGATCTCTCTGCTTCTCTCGCGAAGTCTGGACGACTCCCGACTTCGTCCCCTGTCCAGAGACCGTCTACGACTGCGTACGTCTCTCCTATCCCTGTCCCTGTCATGGTCAATGGACCGGGGACTATGACGCAATCGGTCAGCATCTCTTTCGATACTGATATCTCGTTTCTCCCACGTGCTTTCTTCAATGTGCTGGTAAGTACGAGGATCCTTGGGCTGCTCAGCATCATAGTAGTCAGGTCTATACATCTGACTGTCATAATTCTCAGGATAGTTGGCAGGCCCGTAGACGTCAGGATTGACTGTAGCTACGTTGCCAGTGTAAGCAGGTATTGGGACTACAGGCTCTTGAGTCCATTCCGGGTTTGGAGCGACAACTGGTGGGGGAGCAGGCGGGGCCTCCCGGGCAACTACAGGTCTTTGGACAACCGGAGGAGGATTAGCACCCACTGGGGTTTCTGGCAGAACTTGGGTCAGGTTGCCATAGACAGCCAAGGTGATTGTGGTGTACCAGCCTGGAAAAATACATCAATTTGGATTTAGTTTCACATGAATTCATCTTGAAATTATAGCTTTGGGCCTTTTGAGCTGATAAGCAAACAACTTTATTTCCCTTACCATCACTGAAGGTGACTGGAAATTTCAGAAAAGACTTTTTAGGAACATAGATACATTGTAATAATACAAAAAAAAAAAAAAAAACAAGTCTTTTGTTGGATTTCCATACCGTTTTATGAGGAAAATGTATTCAATTATATTTATTTAGAGTAAACAAAAATATTCATGCTCATGTAGATCCATCTTCATACACCGTGACATTTTAGTCGTCTTACAAAGGTTGTCCACTCAAAGTAACCGACATAATATACCTCTAGGCGTGATTAAAAATTGCTACCATTAATTAAGATAATAAGTATTAAGAAAAATAAATAATGCATTAGAATCATGAAACATCCTGTTAATAATGTTTACGTATCATATGGTAGAGAACATACCTACCCAGTGCATGAGTCGACTAGATCATTCCATCTCGATTTTCCATGAGACAAAATATCAAATTTCAAACTACGTTATGCGTTATCAATCATGTGAATAATATATTTATTGTTTAGTTATTCAAATGTTATTTTTTTTTCTTAAGGATTTGTAGTAGTCATTGGGTACATGAAGTGGACTGCCGTTGTAAGACAATTAAAATGTCATGGTGTATACGCCACTAATATTCTTTTTTGTTTAGGTTTAACAGTTTGCCTATAGAGGGTAATGGCTGACCTTTGCGAGATGCTCGTTAACGGGTGCTGCTTTGGTGACTAGTTGTCTTGAAGACCATGGTTTTGGTATTAGTATTAACTGTTATTTTATTTTATTCCAGAGGTCCTAGCTTAACAATTGTTACTTAAATTTGCCTATATGCATCATTATATATGTAACATAACATAATGCATCTTAGTATATGTAAGCGGGCACGCCCTTTATGCCTGGAGGCTTTTATTCAGGTTTTAGGTTCTGTTTATGTTTTTGGTTTTTATTATTTATTTTAGCTTGAGTTTTTAGTTTTAAATGTTATATTGGTATATTATTGTGTGCTAGCTGACATATGGCAAATAATATAATGTATGTTTTTGTAATATTGATTAATACTCAATATCTTACATACATATATACATTACTTACATATTACTGTATAGAATTAAGTTCTTTAAACTTATCAGACAACCGTGCAGCTGGGGAGTTTGTTGCGCCACTTCTTCTTTCCAGCTAAAGCACTAGGAAATGGTGAAGAGTGGGTGTTTTGGGGACTGTCTTATGTAATTTTGACTTTCAAAAAGTGGTGACACTTAGTCTAGTTCGAATAAATAAGTTTTGATTTTGATTTATTACAAACCAACATTGTTATTAATAAATAAATAAAGATAGATACAACATTAATATTGTTATTAATAAATAAATAAAGATTTGATGGTCATAATTATCCCGAAGTGAATAGACTAAACAGAAATAGAATACACACATAATGTATCTTATGACAAAATTACTGTTGGCAATTCAAATCTGGCTGTACCTATGTAGTCTAATTTAAGTCAAGGAACAAATAAAAGCCTGGAAACATAAATTGTGAGTTTTATTTATGTTCCAGGACTTTATTCAAGCAAATTCAATATTAAAAATTCAATTTGATCATTATTCAATTAAACTTTGTGGCAAATTCTAGTTAAGTAGAACTAGTTTTTTTTTTTGTAGTAAAGTTTGCTAATTTTAAAGTACAGCGTTGTATGAGACTTCAACCTTTCTGTGTGAATGTGTGTCGACAATAAATTTTTTTGAAAGGGTTATTTTCTGCAACTCTTACCACATAGGTTTTCGAAGCAATGATACAATGTTTCTTTGTTTGCAGAGTAAAAAACAATCAGCCCAGATGACATGATTTGGTTGAATTTAAATTTTTTTATTATTTTTTGCATTCTTAACTGAATATTTTAAATCAATATTATAACAATACAATTTTATCGATGTGAAGTTCTTTAAAACACAAACTAACCTCTAAGAACAAGTCCATCAGTTGGAATTCTTGGCTGATCCAGCGTTTTGCCGCACTCCATGTGTATCTGGCCATTCTGGCAGTAGTCAAGGCTGCCCAGAGCCTCAAACGTGGACGCTCCAGGTTTGCTCAGGTCGTTCACAAAGAAGTCTATGTGGAACTTAGTGGGATTCGTAGCGCCTAGCCGCACACCGCCGGGAAAGTCACCTTCCACGCGCGCTCCAAGCGGAATTATACGTATTTCCCTCACATAAACTGACTTAGGAAACTGGACCAAATCTAAATTAAGCTCCTGTAATAAAACATTCAAAGATAAACTCATCGTAAATTACGGTAAACAGTCGCTGTATGCATCTTAAAAATTACATGTTTTCTGTACCTCACTGGTGTCGTGGGAGAATGTGTCGAAAAACAAAAGGTCTGGCTGTTCATTTGCCGACATTATCGCTAATTTCAAGTTAACTTTTCCTGAATTTGTAGATTAGAACATTTTGCAATCGAACAAACATAAAATCGCGTCGTCTCCTTTCGCCAGCGCGTTCATGATAATAAAGTGTTGTATGATTAAGCTTATCATGTTGCGATTGAAATTGTATGGTGTAAGAGTAGGATGCCTATATATTCATGTTTAAAATTATGTTTAAGATTGTAACTGGAGCAAACTCAGATTGACATTTCAATGACTGTTTTCAATGTTGCCATTTCTAATATTTATTTATAGAAGAGTCATCAGTGTTGGGTTACAAAAAGTTAAAAAAAAAAAATACAAACTAGGCTCCGGTCTACTCTAGAGTCTGGGTTGGTAATCCGCACTGGACCCTAAACACCCTCATTCAAAGCAATCCGAACCGGATGGGTTATAATAAGTTAGAAGGTTAAGGTGGGAGTGGAGTGGAGTGCCAGGTCCCTGTATGTTGGGGTATCATTTGGGTTAGGGTTGGTTAGAACAGTGACCATTAACGCGCAAAGGCAAATGAGTGAAGCGAGCGTGCTGCGGAAGTGGCGTGAAAGAAACGAATCGCTGCAAAACCGACTCCACGTAGTCTTATCTGCCCTACCCCTAGGGTGTTATTTAAAATCGCGTAGCCGTGGAGGGGCAAGGCGGCCCGCGAGCTGAAGAGCTGGTGGTGTGCGTGAAACACTTCTGCGACGATAAGCTCGCATGGGACCGCCAGAGCCCCGCAGAGCCGGAGCCGTGACTGAAATCATGCCTGCTGCATGTTGCATGCTTGCTTGTTTGCTGCAGGCTTGCTTGCATGCATGCTGCATGCTTGCTTGCTTGCTTGCTTAAATGCTTGCATGCTGCACGCATGGTGCATGCTTATTGCATGTATGTTTTACTACTACTAGACGTTTTATCATTTTAGACTAAATAGGTTTAATGTCTTTTGAGCGGTATATCAAACGATTTTATATTCAATGCATGATAAGCTAATAAAAATTAGTTACTTTCAAATTATATCAATCGTTTATTATATTAACTGATCATTCAGTTGTTATATCTTGTAAATATTAAAGATTTTGTAATTAATGTCATACTTACCCGTATTTTACTGATCTAGACACGCGGGAGCGTGTCAAGCCAAGTTCAAGTAATAGAACTGGCGAGCAGCACCGTGTGTTTAATATTTTACACGAACCATTTGGAGCCACTTTTGACCCCCTTTTTTTTTGAAGTGAAAACTTCTTTAGCGCCGTTGGTTGTGATTTGAAACTCAATGAAACGAAAAAGCGACAGTAAAAAGAGACAGACATAACTTCATAAGATTTAACGTGGGAGAAAATGAGATGTGAATGGTACATGACGTCATGACCATGGACGAAAGAAATATGGATACGGCAAATATTGTAACATCTGAACTTCAAAAAATTAAAAACGTTTTATGTACCTGTACATATTAGAATTTAATCAAAAATGTTTTAAGTACTTGTACGTATTATTATTATTTCAAGTCTATTATAGTACCTATATATTATTTATGTAAGTACGGAAAAAACTGAAAACTAAAAAAGAAAAGAAAATTATAATTGCGATAGCACGACGAACTGTGATGCCGGTGACGGAGCCACCACCGGCCCACGCAATGGCCAGTCATTGTCCATAAACCTGGAACAAAAGCAGTGTTGTAGTACCTGAATATTTAGAAATAAATGAAAATTAGAAAAGTCCGTAAGTTACTAACATTGCCGATGGCTGCTGTACGGCTCAGAGCGGTCAAGTTGCAGTGAGGTGAGTTGACGAAAACCACAGACTTCACGATCCCGAGTAGTTTAATGTAAAGTTACAAAATTATGTTGGATGCTAATCCGTGGTATTATCGCTAAGGTAGCTAATGGTCAACTAACGTTTGGTATAATAAAAGTATATAAAATGAATTAAAGAAAGTAGGTCGCGGCGTCAGCGACTTACTGGCCTGTACGTAAACCGTACATGCTCCCGAGGGAAAAGTGGGATGAGCATCCATTACAAACAGTAGTAAAAAATAAATGTAAAAGTAAACAATTAATGTAAAGTAAATAGTTAAAAGTTAAATAGTAAACAATAGTAAATGTGTAAAAGTATAGTTATAACATTCAATTTAGTTCGTCAAAGTGAAATGCTTTCTTCGGCTGTCTTGCTTCGCTGTAGACGGGCTCCGCTGTTGTCGAATGTATTTCTTGTAGCTCGATGTCCCCTCCAAAGTTATCCCTTCCTCTAGGTGTCACTCCTGTTTTAGCAGAGAGTGTTCTGACGCCTTTCTTTGTTTCGCACCATCGTTTAGTTATAATATAGAGGGCAAGCACAGCGATTCCTCCCAACAACAAAGATGTAACCGAGTAGAGATAGATGTCGTGACTTGACATGTCAGACGCCTTCGGTAATATCTCTCTGTTCTTCTGGAATTCCAACTGCTGGTCTATTTTTCTTATTTCTACTGCGGTTGGCGTTTCTTGTTCGTTTATATTTAATTTTGCGTTCTTCCAGCCAAGGTCAAAGATATTATTGATTGTTGAATTTATGGTCGGTATTTCTATCTCTGGTTCCATGTTAAAACTACTTCCCAGCTGATTGTGTGTAAATATTGTGGCGTCCTTTTTCTGCAGTAAGCACTTTGATTTCAAGGAAATCACTCCAGTCCCGTCAATGACCGCTGGCGTAACTTGATCGTTACATATGACGCGCATCAGCTGTTTTCCGCACAATGTAAATAGCCACATGTTCGATTTGTGAAGTTTTGTCCAGGTTTCTTTGCATGTTACGTCATTGAGGACGCATGATAAAGACTCTTGTTGGTTGAAGACTTGGGCCTCACATGGGGCGTCTTTATCGTGCATGTTGTAGACCGGACTAAGTGCGACACAAATGAATTCGTCTTCTCCGTATGAAGTACATTGGCGCATGTCTTGGTCTTCCATTGTTATGTAAGAGTTTTTTACTAAGTTGATTGCGATGAAGCTTGAACTTGGTTGTACGAGTTTTAAACGTCCTTGTCTAAGGAACGGTATCGGTATGACTCGATATATCTTGTAGTCTTCATCGCTCAGCAACGGGATATGTATTTCAAATAGCATGTAGTTGTTTGTAATTCGGGCCTTCACATGGATAAGGTCATAGATATTTTTCAAATCCCTTTGAATGTCCTTTACCGGCAACGACAATCCCTGTGGCAATCTTCCGGATATTATGTTTAGCTGTTCGATCAGTTGGTAGGGCGGAAATAGATGAGTATCTAAATGTCCTCTGTAAATGTTGGCGAGAGCATTTATCAGCATTTCCAATATTCGATTTAAATCATTTAAAATCAGAGTTGACGTCACGGCAGCGGAATTTATGTCGTTCATCGTGAATAGCATTTGCGCCTTGTTCACTATCTTTGTGATTTCGCTGCAAGTTTGGTTCATGTAGTTGCGTAATGTTTCGAATTGTTTATCCATAAAGGCAGTGTTTCTTTTTATAATGTTGTTTTCAGCCTCTACAATTAATGTTTGGTTTTTCATAAGTTGTAGTAGGTAGTCATCATTTGATTGTAGATTCTGTATGTCTCTTTCGTACTTTTCGGCGAAGTCTGCGTCGAGCACACCGAAAAGAGTTCTTGCTAATTTCCCAACTCCGTCAAAGTAACCTCGTTTTGGTCTTGAGTGTTGAGTGAGCAGCATAGAGTTGTAGTCGGCTAGGTGACTCAGTTCATGACGTAAGTGGCCGACAATTGTTTCGCAAGGCGTGTACTCATGTGATATTCTTTGGCATAGTTTATCTATTTGGTTCACATAATCGTTGATCCGATCAGTTGCTTGCCAGTATGACGTTAAGTTGTAGTAAACCAATAGAGTCCACTCGTCATGTATTAGCTGAATTTTCCCCGCTTCATCGAAGTAAATCGGATGATCGCTCGGTATAGGTGTAACCTTCAAGTTATTCGTTGGCGCTGATTGTGCAAATCCCGTCATTGCTAGTATGGATAACAGAACAAGTGATGGCCAATTGTTCTTGGTTTTTATTGTGCCTCCCCGTTTTTTAGTTTCCGGAGTAGGAGTTATTTTCTCTTCCTCTTCCTTTACTGTTGGTTTTTCGAGTTTCATCGGTAATGGTGAAAGCTTCGTTATTGGTCGTTTAAGTGACCCTTTCCTAGTTTTCAAGGTAACAACCCGTACTCGACCATCGGCGCCTGGATGTACTTCCTGGACTCTTCCTATAGCCCAGCGGCCAGGAGGTAAGTGTTCATCTTTTATCAATACTAGGCTTCCTTGTTTCAGGTTTTCTTTTGGTTGCTGCCATTTGCTTCGAATTTGCAGTTGATGTAGATATTCGTTCGACCAGCGCTTCCAGATGTGCACGTTCATTTGTTCAACAAGCCTCCATCTGTTTCTTAGATCGTGCTCAGCAAAGTCTTGCTCTTCTTGTGGTAGTGACAGTAGGGGGCCGCCAATGAGGAAATGACCGGGAGTTAGATATTCCAAGTCATCGACATCCTCTGTTAATGGGCACAGCGGACGAGAGTTTAGACAAGCTTCAATTTGATGTAGTAAAGTGGTAAATTGTTCAAAAGTAAGCTTCTGTTCCCCCAGTACTCGATGTAGGTGATATTTCATGGCTCTGACGGCAGCCTCCCACAGGCCTCCAGCTGTTGGCCAAAGTGGTGCATTGAAATGCCACTTAATTTGTAAGTGGCTCATCTCATCGAAGAATTCAGAAGTCTTAAACGTATTGTGTTGTTCAAATTCCTGTTGAAGTTGTTTTGCTGCGCCCACAAAATTCGTTCCGTTGTCGGAGAATACGTTTCTGGGTGTACCCCTGCGGGCACACATCCTTTTGAATGCGGCGAGGAACGTTTGCGTAGTCAGGTCTGACACCAATTCTAAATGCACAGCTTTGGTCACCATGCATATGAAAATTGCTATGTAAGCCTTGCAAGTTTTAACTCCTCTCCCTTTGTTAATTTTCACATCCACATGTCCGGTGTAGTCGACTCCCGTATTTGTGAACGGTCTTGATGGGGTTACACGCTCCTTTGGCAAGTCTGCCATCAGTTGGTCGTTTCGGTTTGGTTTGAAACGATGACATCGGACGCATTGTCGTAGCTCCTTCTTGACTGTTCTGCTACCTCCAATGACCCAAAATTTTTGACGTAAATGAGCCAATGTGAGCCGGGCGCCTCCGTGCAGAGTGTCGCGATGAGCCTCTTGAATAATAAGCTCCGTTAATCTTCCTGTAGCCGGAAGAATAATCGGATGTTTAGCTTCGGGAGATAATGTTGAGTAGCTTAGTCGCCCCTTCACGCGCAGTATTCCACTGTCGTCAAGAAACGGGGTCAACTTCATCAATTTGCTTTTTGTTGATATTGGTCGATTTTTCTTTAAACATTCAATATCGTCGTCATAGTGTTCATTTTGAACGTTCTTGATAATTAATTCTGTCGCTCCCATAATGTCTTGTGGTGATAAACACATAACCACTATTTTGTTGCCGCAGTCGGCTAAGTTATCGGTTGAGTTTAGTGTGCGTTTTTGCTTACGAATGTTGCTCAGTCGCAAAATCCATCCAAGCACTCGTATTACGCGTTTATAATTACTGTTTTTATTCAGTAATGTATTAATTATTTCACATTTGTTGTATGTGACTGCGCAGCAGTTTATTTCTTGCAACTCAGTGTTTGTTGTGTAGGTCTGGCGATTATCTTGATGGATTTTCGGCATGTTTGTTTTTAACCAATCTGGTCCATTCCACCAAAGTTTAAAGTCTAGCAGTTGAAAAGGTGTTAGCCCTCGAGTTGCACAGTCAGCAGGATTTTCTTCTGACTTCACATAGTTCCAGCAGTTTGCCGTAATAATACTGTTTATTTGTTTCACTCTGTTAGCTACATATTTCTCCCATCGGTTTATGTCGCCCTGCAACCAGGCTAAAACGACCTTAGAGTCGCTCCAGCACCTTATATGTAGGTTTTTATTGCAGAGAGCGTTCTGAACCTTTTCTAGCAGTTTGGCTAGTAAAAAGGCCCCGCAAAGTTCCATTCTAGGTACAGTTATCCTATTGCTGATTGGTGCAACCTTTGTTTTTGCCGTAATTATTGTAGTCTTGAATTCGCCAGCCTGATTTATCACTCGGCTGTAAATGACGCACGCGTAAGCTTTTTCGCTTGCGTCGCAAAACCCGTGTATCTCTAGGTTGTTTTCTTGACATTGTAACCATCTTGGTATTGAAAGTTTATTTAGTAACGCGATATCTTTTCTGATAGTTTCCCATTCCGTCGCGAGATCGTCGGGTAAGCGTTCATCCCAGTTGATTTTGCTTATCCAGATTTTTTGGAACAGCAGTTTGGTTTTTATTGTAAGTGGCGATAATAATCCAAGCGGGTCATATAGCTTGCTTATTTCGCTCAGCAGTGCACGTTTTGTCAGATTTTTCTTGATTGGTAGATCCCATTGGTATGTGAAGTTATCGTTGTCTTGATTCCACCTCATGCCCAACATTTTTGAGTTTGTTGTTTTTTCTGGGCTAAAGTCGATGTTCATGTTGCGGCTCTTTTGCTCATCTCGCAAGTCTCCCAAGATAATAGGTTCGTTCGTTTTCCATTTTCTCAAGTTAAATCCTCCTTTTTTCATCAAATCTATTAGCTGTGTAACCAGTGTTTTTGATGCCTCGATAGTATCCTGCCCGTACACCAAATCATCCATATAGAAATAGTTTTTCAGGATGTCTCCAGCTTCCGGATAGGTATGTTTCTCATCTTCTGCGAGTTTATGTAGAGTGCGCATTGCCAGATAAGGTGCACTTTTCATTCCGTACGTTACTGTGCCCAACTGCCAATCTTGTAGAGGTTCGTTAGGGTAAGATCTCCAGATTACAGTTTGTAGATGTTGTTGTTTTTCGCTTAGCCAGATGAACCGATAAAGTTTTTCTACATCTGCCGTAAAGACGTATCTGTATGTTCTCCAATTAATTAGTAGTGACAGTATATCCTTTTGTAAGTTCGGACCGCAGTACATTTGATCGTTGAGACTGCTGTCCCCCTTTGTCTTGTACGACGCGTTGAACACTACTCTTAGTTTTGTGGTAGTGGACTCAGCTCTCAGCACGCCATGGTGAGGTAGGTAGACTTGGCCCCTACTTCCTCCTGTGACTGGTTTCATGTGTCCCATAGCGATGTATTCGTTCATAAAACGCCTGTACTCGTAACTGAGCTCTTTGTTTTTTAGCATTTTCCTTTCCAGTTGAAGGAACTGTGCTAATGCTTGTGACCTTGCATTTCTTAAGTGTGTTTCGAAGTTAGGCTTCATAGGCATTTGTACCACATATTGTCCGTTCGTCAATCTTGTGGTAGTTGCGCTGTAATATTCCTCACAGTATTGTTCCTCACTAGTTGATGTGGACTTCTCTGGAATTTCCTCGGTTTCCCAAAATCTTGCCATGTTTTCGAAGTCGTTAAGTGTCACCAAGCAGTTGAATGTCTTTACATTCCCGCATAGAATCCAGCCCACTTTGGTTTGTTGAGCTACTGGGTATCTGTTATCACTCCTGATGACGCCGTTAAGGATAAGTTCAGAGTAGATATCTGCGCCCAGTAGCAGATCGATCGGGCCTGATTGGTTGAACTGTGGATCCGCTAGTTTTAAGTTTTCTAAATAGTCCCAGTTGCTGATTGAAAACGATGCGGTAGGTAAGTTGCTTATGAGTTTTTTCATAATTAATGCTTCAAAGTTAAATTTGTAGTCTGAATGTATTGACTGACATTCTAAGTTCATTGCCCCTTTGCAGTTGCCGCTAAGGGTTCCAACACCCGATACAACGGCGCTCACTTTACGTCGCTGTAATCGGAGACGCTGTGCAGCGTTTTCCGTTATTAGGCTCACTTGGGAGCCTTGGTCAAGTAGACCTCTCAAGTTGATGAAGTTTCCATCAATTGTTCTGACTTTCAGAAGTGCAGTTGTCAACAACACTTCCTTTTCTTCGTTCGTTATGTTGTTGACCCCATAAGAAGTCGAAGAGGTCGACGATGGGTTTTCCTCCCTTGTTGCTAGTTTGTCGCTAGATAGTTCAGTTTCAGCTTCATGCATAAGTGTGTGGTGTGCCTTATGACACAATTTACACGTCTTTCGTGATTTGCATTGCTTTTCTCCGTGACTGTATAGGCAGTTTTTGCAAATATGCAAGTTGCGAATTGCGTCATCGCGCTTGTTTGCGTTCATAGCCAGGAATTGTTCGCAATTCATCAAAACGTGATTAGTTTTGCATATTGGGCATGTTTTTGCTGTCGTGAAGAAGGCCTTTGGTGAGTTTTGTGACTTGTTAAAGTACGATGACCCCTGCGTTTTATTCTTGTAGTTGTTATTTCGGTTTTCTGATCCCTTAGGAGGCTGCTTTTCCGATTTCCATGGTTTGTTTGATGACGATAATTTTTGGCTATTTCCCTGAAGAGCTTCCAGTGACATGAATTTTGATTCTAGAAACTCGGCGAACTCTTCCAGGTCGGGAAATTCTCTGGGGTGTTTGATCTCCTTTACATATTCGTTATACGTAACGCTATCTAGTTTTTGAACTAATAGGTGAACCACGATCGGATCCCAATTGGTGATGTCTAGCCCGATGTTTTTGAGCCCGTTCAAGCACTCCATCATGACGTCGTGAAGCTTCCGTATGCTTGCAGCTGTTGGTTGCTGAACACTAGGTTGATTCAGGAGCGTGTTCATGTATGATGTGAATAACAGCCGTTTGTTATCGTAGCGGTGGGTCAACATCTCCCAGCAAGATGCGTAGTTCTCAGCACTGATGCCAAGATGCTGAACCAGTTTCTCCGCCTCACCCTTCAGTTTTGTTTTCAAGTGTTGCATTTTTTGAGCCTTCGAAAGTGTCGGATTGTTGTGTACACTTTCGAGGTAGAGGTCTCTAAAAGTCAACCACTGATTATAGTTGCCATGAAAATCCGGTATTTGCATTCTTGGCGTAGATTTCTCATAATGTGCATTGTTCCAGATGTTGTGTTGTATCTTCCTTTTTAGGTCATCGTAAAGGCTTTCTGCTGTGTTGTATTTCTGTTGATAAATTGAGTCCTCATCTTGTAGTATGTAGTCTAGTTCCCAATTTGCCTTCTCTATATGCTCCCATTTAGTTCTCAGGGTGCTTAAGTTGTCTTCTAGTTCCCATTTCTCCATGGGTACCGTCGATGTTATGTTTATCTTCTCCACAGTGCGTTCGAATGCTCTAAAATTGCAGTATTGTTGACGCAAAAGATCTTGTTGCTTTTCCGTCGACTCGCTTGTTCCTCGAGGAGGTATGTGGAATTTGATGTCGTCGAAAGTAAATTTTGATTGTTCCCTACCTTGCTTAGGCGTCGCAGGTGGTTGTTCCGTCTTACTAGTAGATGCAGACGGCAGTTCCGATTTACGTTTCAACATGTCTTGCAGCACTTCTTCATACATCTTCTTCGTACTGCTGAAAATGTCGTCGTTGAAGTATTGAAGGTCTGTTGTTCCAGACTCTTCCAGTAGTTGATGGTTGTAAACAAACTTCTCCCAGTTATTGTTCAGCCGAGAAAGAAGCTCCTCCAGGTACGCCAAGTTCTTCCTGATGGGGCTATCCTTCTTGTAATTTGTGCAAATTAGCTTCAAGTCTCGGAAGATAGTTTCTTGACGGCTTATCAGTTCTGCAACACTCTGAACCATTGTTGCTAGTTATAGCTTCGACCGTTGGTAGAACAGAGTTGTGTCACCAATGGTACTAGTTCGTAGATAGTTGTGGATAAGTGTGTTCGCACTCTACTAACGCTATGTGCGCCTTCTCAATCCAGCTGGGGCGACCCGCTTGTGGGAGACCAACTAGACCGATTCGCTAACGTTATAGTAATAGAGACACTCTGCACACTGTTTATCCGGCTCGAAGGACCACTTTTTATGTACGGCTCAGAGCGGTCAAGTTGCAGTGAGGTGAGTTGACGAAAACCACAGACTTCACGATCCCGAGTAGTTTAATGTAAAGTTACAAAATTATGTTGGATGCTAATCCGTGGTATTATCGCTAAGGTAGCTAATGGTCAACTAACGTTTGGTATAATAAAAGTATATAAAATGAATTAAAGAAAGTAGGTCGCGGCGTCAGCGACTTACTGGCCTGTACGTAAACCGTACAGCTGCAAAATCATGTCAAGTGGTGGTGGTGGTGCCCTTCCACCACCCCGCGTCCTCTGGCATGCGAGCTGGAAAAATACAAAATTTCAGTTACATTAACAGTAACATTACATATCTACATACGTGTGCAATATCCTCATTTTTTAAGTCGGTTAAAAACAAATCACCCAAAAATTTTACCATTAAAATGTACGGAAGTCATATCCACACATTTCATCATCCGTACAAAACACGTTCGGCGATTTTAGTGTCACGTGACCTAAAATTCCCGGTTCAACAATCGAGTTCCTTCATCTTTTTAGGTTGCGTATTTTTCATTACAATGTTACGCAAATATCTTATAAATGCATAATAACAATAATACAATACAATAGTAACATAAGTAACGTTAATAGTTTGCTATCAATACTAGTAGAATTATTACTCGTAATACTGCGGAATCCGACGCCGGCCGCGGAAAAATGGCGGCAAAATGGATGACGATGTTTGTTGAACTAACTATTTACGTGCAAATCTTTGTCAAAAACACAATCCTGGCAATAAAAACTGTATTTGACTTACCTGTCCATCTTACGTTTCAACAAAAACACTTCACACACACAACTTTGCACTTAAAACTTAATTATAATCGTACGGATTACCACGCTCATCCAAATGTTTATGTCAATCTGTCAACCTTCGTTGGTGCGTTCCAGGGCTGAGATAAGCGATTATATTGCATTGTCCGTCTATTGTGTACTCACTCGTCCATGCATAACCATCATAAATGCAGATTATTAATGCTAAATTCTATAAAAATTAAAGTTCGCCGCTAATCGATGAACCATCGCTACCAATCGCGACTGACAGATCGAGTTATTTTGCGATCAAGATACTTCATCATTTTTGACAGATGAGAGGCGTTTGTACGCGCACGAATTCATAGTACAAAGCTTGAGTAAAGGGCAGGCATCACAACAACCGTGGTGTTTTGTATACGTGTACGTAATATAATTTTGTAGTTTTTTTTATCATTTTTTTAATAAAATTCTTCAAATATGCCGAAAACGAATGCAGAATATTGTCGCGATAAATCGATGTAATATATACGAATAATAAAATCTAAAATAATTATCAAACTTTGTATCACTATAATCATTACTAAAACCTACAAATTACAATTAACCTCTTCCCGTAATTTTACATTCGTATCATTATCTTGAAGCCAAAAATTTTGAAGGTTTCACTTCTACCACGTGTGAATTGCACACATGCCATTTTTTTTTCTTTTTTTTTGGATGGGAAATCATCAAATGACTTCTCCCGCTCTGGGCGGAGCGGGAGGGCATGTCAGGCTTTTACTGACTAAAACCCACCCGTGTTCCTTCAGTTGCCCATGTGCCAGGGTCACGGTATCTCTTTCGAACAATCTCGCGACCCTGGCAGGCATCGGTCCTAGCAGACCTCTTCAGTTTGCTGACATCTCTTTGAGGCGCGCGTGGAACACTATGCGCCGTTGACCCGAGCTTGGTCCTTACCGGGCGGAAAGTTACCCATTGCTCACCGCCCGCAAGCTCGCGCCTACGGTGGCCGGGAGTCAGCTATCGACTCCCAACGCCCGGGGCGTCTCCTCCTGCGGCGGCTAGGGACGCGAGGGCGCAGAGACTGCCACTCCCTCACGCGCCCCGCCTCCTCCTTCACGAGCAATACTGCTTCACAGATGGAAGTAACGGCTTCCCATGCCCTCTCGCTCCGTACCATGGCTCGCACCAGGGCCGGACGCGAGAGGTCGCCGCCGCCGATCACCTCCACGAGGACGCGGCGGTGCTCCGCCCAGGCAAGGCACACTTCCACCGTATGCTCCACCGTGTCCTCTAGACAATCCTCACAATGGAAACACCCGGGCGTATCCTCCCGCTTTATCCTGAACAGGAACCCACCGAAGCAACCATGCCCGGTGAGAACCTGCATCAGGCGGAAGGTGAGGACGCCGTGACGCCTCTCTATCCACTCCTGAAAGAGGGGACTTACCGCCGTAATAGTGGCGTGCCCTGCGCTGGGTTGCGACAATCGTACCCGCCATGTCGCCATGAGATCCTGCCGGAGCTCTGTCCACCATGCCGTGATTTGTCGCGGCAGCGGAGTTTCGCCCCGGCGTTTCGCCTCGTCGCGCCACTCCCACATGTGGGCGAAGACCTTTGCCTCCAGATCCCATGGCGGCACTCCGGCAAGGAGGCTCGCCGCCTCGCAGGACACCGTGCGGTATCCCCGGATTAACCGGATGGCCATGATCCTCTGGGCCGCACTCAACCTGCGCGCTGGGCGCAGCCTCAATGAGGGCGCCCACACCGGTGCTCCGTAAAGGGCCATGGACCGCACGACCCCCGTGTAGAGCCTTCGGTAGGGGGCGTTTGGACCCCCAGATTGGGCAGGAGCCGCTTTAACGCAGCCCCAGCCCGCTCCAGTCTGGGAGCCAAACGTCGGACGTGCTCGACGAAGTTCCACCGGCTGTCAAGGACAAGTCCCAGGTACACTTTTGACCCCCTCATAACTCAAAAACTATTTCACATAAACGTGTCAAATTTGGCTCATATATGAGAAGCCAAGTTCAATGGTCAGTACTGAAATTTATTTATAACTACATAAAATAGAATTTCTTTTTATAACTTGGGATAATATATTGTAGCCTAAGGTCTGACTTGGCTAGTTTTCATATACCAAGGCATATATCACAATATTGAACTTGGCTCTCATTTCACATTTATGTTTTTGATGGGTAAGGATATTACATAACAAGTTTCGCATACCAAAAATCTATACATACAAATAAATAAAATTGGAGTGTCAGTTTTTAATATTAAGATAACCACTTTTTACCAAGTGTATATGGATGTATACACGGTACATATACCAAAACAACAATTTTTACAATTTTTGTCTGTCTGTCTGTCTGTCTGTTTGTTCCGGCTAATTTCTGAAATGGCTGGACCGATTTTGACGGAACTTTCACTGGCAGATAGCTGATGTAACAAGGAGTAACTGAGGCTACTTTTATTTTAGAAAAAATAAATAATAGTTTAAAAAAACTAAAAACACGCTGAATTTTGAGACGTATGTCAGCGTAGTATATGTCAGCGTAGTATTCAAAGACAGTTTTTATGAAAAACTTTTTGTTAAATACCACGCGGACGAAGTCGCGGGTAACAGCTATTACCTATAATATAACCTGAATTAACACATCTTACCGCGGTAGTACGTCCTCCTGCGTGTTAATTTCCTACTTCCACGCGGGCGAAGCCGCGGGCAAAAGCTAGTAGTAAATATGAGGATCCTATCAATGTTATGTCACGCTTGCGTAACATCTATCTACCCACATCATGAGGAGAAATGATTTGATTGTCATCAAACGAGAGTGACAGGTAAGCTCGGACATACAGGAAAATGTTTTCAATTAATTATTATGAATTCGATAACGTCAAATAAAAAACAATCCTTAGAAACCATACCAACAGTTATGCTTCGCAATTTCCTCAAGGATCCGTGCTTGGTCGTACCATGTTAGAGCTGTTACGTACGCATGCGTCAAAATACTTATGAGGAAAAATAACAAACAAACAACATGTGACTATTACGGGGTAACTAAAATTAGTTTTTTAATTTGCATTGCTCTCAAAACGGTGAAGGAAAACATCGTAAGGAAACTGGCATATCTTAGAACCAAAAATTCGAAGACATGTGACAATTACCAACCCACATTGGGCCCGCGTGGTAGATTTTGGCCCACTCCTTCTCACCGAGAGGAGACCTGTGTCCCAGCAGTGGGAACATAATAGGCTGCTGATGACATTTGCATTGTATGTAAATAAGCTAGGTAAGTACCGAATTACTGCCCCGTTAATCCATTCGCGGGTCGGGCAATGTGCTATTGCGTTTTTCCCTTAGACATTTCTTAGTTACAGTCCGGAGTTTTCAAGTTGGCGGTGCGATACCCTCTTGCCAATAAAGCACGTTTAGCAGTTTTGCCTGCACCTGCCGATCTATTCTGTTAAAATCTCACCGTGAGATCTTAGGTGAAGTGACCTAAAAGTGAGCTGTCAGTTCATCTAATGTTAGGGATTGACACTAATGACACCTCACTTTAAGCTCACTTCACCCAAGTTATCACGGTGAGAATTTTACAGAATAGCACTACTGATGTCTCTACGGTCGTGATCGTGTCACATTGCCGTCCCATCTGACTATGCATAATGTAGAAGTGAGGGAAGAGAGTGTTGACTGCACACGACACACTTGTGCAGTATTACAATAATATCTCACGCGCCGAAAGCTACAATCCGCTGAGATTGGTTGCCATGGCTGGAATTCGGTCTGGAGGACTATTATAATTACATATTTACCTAGTTGGTGTTTTCTTTGCCTACCTACACATAGCACATACAATCACGCCTTTGTATTCCCGATGTGATTGGCAGAGGTATACCTTTAGTACACCCACATTTTGTCAGGTATGTATAATTCCCATGTAATAGGTAGCCTATTGCCATCAACCGGGCACAAATCCAGACTCCAGGCTGCTACTGAGTAATTCCAGATGGAAATACCCATTATCACTTTGCCCAACCTAGGAATTGAACCCAGGACCTCACGCTCAGTAGTAGCGCTTGCGACGGCTAGACCAACGAGGCAGTCAACTTACATTCAATGCAAATTAGTACCATAATAATACATGGTATAGTAGAGGAGGTTCTTTACAAAAGATGACCTTACGTTACACAGGCAAGCGATAAATAACTTTAATACATTTGGCCTGTCAAACTAAATTAGCATCTAATTATTATTATTTTGTAATAGACGAAAAAACAGTAGGCAAGATATTGCGCTGCCAAGCCGAAGAGATTTCTATAGAAATAAGCATCACCTCTGTACCAATTTTTCTGTTATATTTTTCTTGTCTGATTATATACATACATACATACAATCACGCCTTTTTGTCATGGGGGTAGGCAGAAACCACTGAACGCCACCTGATACGATTACGATCTCTACTCTACACACTCCTTTTGCCTCGTTTAAGTTCATACAATTGGTCATACACACACGCCGGTTGCGAGTACTACGCACCTGACCTTTCTAAAGAACATCACCAATAAGGTCCCTATATGTCCTCCTAGGGCGTCCCGTCCCGGTGTTTCCACCCACATCTGCCTTGTAAATACCTTTTGTGAGCCGACCTTCATTCATCCTCTCATCATGACCAAACCATCTAAGCATACTTTTTAATTTTTGTCACTACATCTTCTTTTAAACCACACCGTTCTCTTATCACATCATTCCTCAGCCTATCATTCATAGTCACACCACACATGCTTCGCCAGGAACGAATTTCCACAGCATTTATTCTACTTTCATGCTTCTTTTGCCATACCCAACATTCACTTCCATACATAAGCGTAGGCACCAGTACACCATTGTGAACAGCCAGTCGACCCTTATCGGACATCAACTGGTTGGTCACAATCGCATGTAAAGCACCATTTACTTTTTTTTCCTGCATTTACTGTCCTTTCCACATATTTATCAATCTTTCCATCCCTTGTAAACAAACTCCACAAATATACGAACTCACTTACTTGCTCCACACTCTTATCATTTATTTTCACATCACACACTGATACGTTCTCTTCTCTTTCAACATGACCTTCGTCTTATTCACATTTATATTCATCCCCTTCATCTTAAATGCTTCATCCATTACAGTCACCATGTCTTGCAACTGTTCTGCTGACGATGCAAGTAGAACTTGATCGTCTGCGTAGAGAAGGCATACAACATAAAAAAACATAACCATTCCTTGGAAGTCTGATAAAAATTAGATTTGTAGGTAGAATGCTCTAAAAAGAAATATTTACTAAATTAACTGCACACACATGTATTATAATTATGTAGATCCCGGTATGGGGACGTAATAATAAAACAATAAAATTTTAATACAACACAAATGTAAACATGATGATTTAGAACAATAACAATTTAGTTAGGTGACAATGATGATGTTGATTTCGTGCAAAATGTAATAGTATATTGACACTTTGATTTAACAAAATATGCTATTTTTAGTTTGTTTGAAATATGCCCGACTAGTCACCAATCCGATCACCCTCCGCAAAAGAAATCCCGAATGTCACCGTTCCGATTTCCATACAAGAAACCCCGAATCATCATCAAATACATTTAGGAGGTACTCAGCTAATCAGGATCCTCACTAGGATCTTTTGGCGCTCAACAGGGGTGTGGTGTTGATAAACCTTTGTGCAATTTGTTTTCTGAAATGTATTGAAAAACCAGGATGGTGGTGTTGAAGTCAATTTTGTCCACGTTCCCAAAAATAAAGGTATATAATGAGAACGTTCCCATCGAGGAAAGTAACATCTAAAATCTTGTCGTTAATATCCTCCTTGAATTGCTTGATAGCTTTATATGCTTGGTTTTGCAATCTTACGAAGAATAATCAGCTCTAGCTAGCAATAGTATAATTTAAAAGGCAGATGCTTCATGAACCAGTTTGTTTGGTTCCTGTGGTACACCTACCTTTAGAAAAATCCTTCATCGTTATTCATTTTTGGGTTCCATACATCAAAAGGAAAAAAATGGAACTCATCCAGGATCACTTCTTTGTCCGTTGGTCACTTTGTCACATAGCGATCGGTTTAGTGGTTTAGTTGGAAAAGGTAATAGACAGATTTACTTCCGCACAAAGAGATTATATGTATAGTCTTTGCTTCCGCATTTATAGTTTTAGTAAATATGGATTGGTTGCTTTTGACCTCAGAATCAGTTAGTACGTTATGAGAGCGTGTATCTGCCGAGCTTTTGACCTCGGATACATGTCATCACATCTGAAACATAATCATCCTTTATTTTAACAAGAAATTGCAATGAGTTTTTACGACAAACAATAAGAGAGTGTTGCCAAAAGCAAAATATTGTTTTTGATAGTATAAAATACGCGTGGAACATTCCTATATTTCTGGTTATTATCATGAAACCTAGAGTTTCATTCAGAGCAGACTGTTGTTAATGACGTGATCAGCCGCAGCGCCTGATTGCCTTCAATAGCTAATGCCTCCAACGTACGAATCTCGGACGGAGGTAAGTGTGATTGGACTAACTTAGGTATTGTACACAGTTTCCATTACTAGGTACTCTTGTGTAATAGATGAGGTACTGTTTTTCCTTCGTGATTGATGTTAGGCTGGCAGTAAGTTGCAGATACCTAGATTGTACTAAAAGTAAATTAGCGCCTAAGCCAGCAGTATGTTCTTCTAGACTTCTAGAGTTTTAGAAACACCTAAATATTTTACAATATATTTAAAAATAATTACCAATCGTTAAAGAAGTCATGGAACGCGACATCGATAACTACCCATTATAGGTAACGTCGGTAAAAAAGCGGTAACAGTGTACTCACTGGTTTGTAATTTACCATGTCGAATTTATATGTATAAATAGTAAATACCGGATTTTGTATGTACATTTCTTTAATCTAAGTTGCGGAAGAGTGGAGTGTCCTAACACAGGCAATTGTTTGCTTAAAAGGACACTCCTACCACTAGATTTGTTGTACAAATCTTGTTAAAGAAAAATAAGCTATTTGTACTGTTGAAAAGCCAAAATAAATAAAACATACTTAGGCAAAGTTGTGAATTCGTGATTCTGTTTCTTGCATATTATCAAAATAAATACAGTACCTACCCCCTTCTTTCTAGCAAATCATCCTAGCAGTCATAATATTATTGTTGTGCCACATGTGCGTTCACGTCAACAGCTGGATATCGAACCCGAGACTTCGTGCACGGCCACGGAACGAGCGTCGTGCTATTGCGGCTTAAATACGAAATGCATTGCTGAGTAACCTTATCAGTGACCAAAGAAATCTTTGAGGAAAAAAAAAAGCAAAACTCTAAGGTTCTTTTGAATAAATAGCTTAGTCATTGTAAAAATGCCGAAATGGTGTTGTATTAAGCAACGGAAAGTTTTTATATGGCGTAGGTATCATTTTTATGCAGACATTTTATTCAAACAGTGTATAGTATGAAAGCAAAGAACCTAGATCAGCTTGTAGGTATTTGTAACTGAAAAATAGTCTACGCTTGGCGATAAATCAAGCTATACAATTCCAGTATAAGCTCACTTCTCATTGTACGAAAAGCATATACAATGCGAGTTCAGCTCAAATTGGAAATGTTTAGCTTGATATGTAGCCGTGTGTACCTTGGTTCCCAGTTTTTTTGTCTTCAAGGAAGTATTTTATTATTCTATCCGGAAAGTGAATTAATTAGTTTTTTTACCGACTGGCCAGTAGTGGTATAGGAATAAGTGCGGGGTAGAAACCATGACTGAAAGTCATATCATGTCATCAAAGGAAGTCAGTTGTTTTTTTTGTATTTTTTTTTAAATTTTTAATTAAAAAAAACCGGCCAAGTGCGAGTTGGACTCGCGCACCGAGGGTTCCATACAAACCTGTAGGTATAAAGTTTAAAATTTTATTTTATTTTTTATTATATGATGTAATTAAAAATTTACGGTTTTCGCAATTTTTCCTTTATCTGTGCTATAAGACGTTGCTTCGTACCAAATTTCAAAATTCTAGATCGACCGGAAGCACCCTTTAGGTTTTGATTCCCTTGCGAGTTTCGAAAATTTGCGGAAATTTGCGGCATAAACGGCTTTAACTTTTGATTGCGTGAGTTTAGAAGTTTGATTTTTTCACAGCTCCAAGAGACAGTAGATTTGAGTATTTGATATGAATTTCAGCTTGATACCTCTACGCGTTCCTGAGAAAAAGGGTCTTGGCAGACGGACGGACGGACGGACGGACGGACGGACGGACGGATGGACGGACAACAAAGTGATCCTATAAGGGTTCCGCTTTTTCCTTTTGAGGTGCGGAACCCTATAAATACAAAAAAAAACAACTGACTTCCTTAAAATGCAATGACTGCAAGGACTGGCCTGTTAGTCTGGTAGGCTAGTTATTTGTAAACGCGTCTACGCTCGTCGTCGTTGTAACCGGACAATTTTGTGTGAAATTCTGTCGTTAAAAGCGGTCGGTCGCTGTAAGCGGAGTCGTAATAAACGGATGTACTTTCATAGTGGCTCATATTAAAACCAAACACGCGCCTATACTTACGTCGCTAAAAACGGTTGGTCGTTACATGCGAAGTCGTACTAAACGGACTCTACTGTATAAGTATGTATATGTATATCAGTTGTCTGGTTGCCATAATACAGGCTCTGCCTAGTTTGGGATCAGATAACGGTGTGTTGGTTGTCCTAAGATATTAATTAATTAATTATTATTATTTAAAACACTACAAAGTAAAAATAAGTTTAGTTTCGAAATTCGGTGGCAAAAACTTAAATACGTATCCTAAGACACCGACTTCCGAAATTAAAGTTATTTTTCACATTTCAGTTTTTTCCTGCTTCATTCTATTCACCTTGTTACATGTAGAGTATGGTCCATCGACAGCATCCAAAAGGCACAAGATGACGTGTCGTGGTCTCATTGTTTATGAAAATTTTCATCTCGATAACGAAAGGGGATGTGCACGCATAGGGATCGGCCGTCGTGTTGGTGTACTATCTGTGACGTGTCATCTCAGCTAATGCCGCGCCGCACGCTGCAAGTGATAAGGCAGAGTCGTGTTCACAAACCCGAAATGAGGTTTGTTGGTAGGTACCATAGTGTGATAGAGGCATGTTGCCGGACCTTTCATTAGAGGTTTTCAATTTCTACTCCCAGGAATGGATATAGGATGGATATTCACTACATAGTTTAAAACAAAGTCGCTTCCCGCGTCTGTACGCCTAGATCTTTTAAACGACGCAACAGATTTTAATGCGGTTTTCATTAATAGACAGAGTGATTCACGGGCAAGTTATGTATAATACGCAGGCGAAGCCTAGGATAGCCCAATAAGATTCTATCAAAATAATATAGTTTTATTTAATTAAATACTATTAATAAACCGGAATAGCTTTTCTATTTGGTTCTTTGTTTGTTTTACCGCGCTTATCTCTGGAACTATCAGCCTTTGACCAAATTTCCTTTTTGCTATTGATATCCCAATTTTTTGCGGAAGGCTATATGCTATATCATCACGCTAGAACCCTTAGGAGTTTAGCAAAAAGAAATAGAGTCAGACAGAACATCATCAGCAGCCTATAAATGTTCCCACTGCTGGGACACAGGCCTCCTCTCGGTGAGAGGGAGTGGGCCATAATCCACCACGCGGACCCAGTGCGGGTTGGTAGATGTCACAAGTCTTCGAATTTTTGGTTCTAAGACATGCCGTTTTGAGAGCAGTGGTGATGAAATAATTTACAGAAAGTAAAGCGCCTTGCTAAGTGAAAACTAAGTAAGAGCGAGGGCAGGCGATGTGATGCGACGGGGAACTAGAAATTTCACGCGGACGAAGTCGCGGTTAAAGGCTAGTGTAATATGATATTATAAGAAGTTAACTAAACTAATATAACACCATGTTGAGGTAGGAGTCCCTAACGGTGCCCCCCAGTGGGTTCTCGCATTGACGAGGCGAGGGGGCTCAGTAGCCGTGGTTTAGAACCCCACGGTGAAGCTAAGAGGAACCCGAGGAGGGGCCGCTCGTCAGGGCTTTTCCGCTCGAAGCCGACGATGTAGCGGCCAACGCGGTGTCGTTTGGCGACATCGCGAGGGTTGGAGGCCGCGGTGGGAGAGGAGTGCCGGTATTGAGGTGCGCCGCTCTCCCTACCTTCCGCGGCCTGAACGGGGTCGCCACCGTCCGATGGCGAACGTGGTGGGGCCGCAGGGGAGGATGAGTGTTGGTATAGCGTTGGCCACTCTCCCTATCCCCAGCGGCCGAAAAGTGGTAGGCGGCGGGGCCGCAGTCCTGACCCGTCGCTGGGGGACCAAGGGTGCCATTCACGGGGTCGTCTGGCGCCCATCTGCTTATTGGTCCCCGGGGTGGTCACGGCGTGCTATGTATTCATGCGCGCCGTGAATGGGGGTATCCCCCAGAGGTGGGTCCGGCGACGGACAGCCGCGGCGGGTTCGCGGAAGAGTTTTTTCGTTCCCGTGTTCCCGCCATAAGCGGTGTAGGAGGAAACCGTGGAGTTTTAGTGGGTTGAAGTCCCACATAACTGCGCTATTTCCCCTTAGTAGCGCAGTATGCATGAGCATTTCTCCACGATAAAAAAAAGGAGTCCCTAACGGTGTCTGGAGTGAAAGACGGTTGAGATGCAAATGATTGTACTGTCCAAACTTAACCTAATATATGCAAAATTGTAGCGATCACCTACATGCTTAACACAATAATATAAACAAATCATAAGTGTTTAAGACGAGAATGTTGGCATTGCGCACATAGCCTGGACCGAGAATATTTCACCAGCATCCGGAGCGCGCGCGTGATGAATGTATCATGTGTTGCAGCTACAACAAAAAACAATAAAGTACGTATGATATAGTTCGCATAATTTGTAGTAGCAGTTTCGCGAACGACCTAAATAAAACGTCGACAGTAGCTAGTCGGTCGACAGTCGGGATCAAAATGTTCAGCATCCCTGTTGTGTTATCTTACGGAGACACAAACACAGTCAACAGACAGTCGGCACTGTGTACCACTCATATCTCACCTGAAGCTATCAAAGACACGCGTCTTTTGTTTTTCATAGAAACTATAAACAGCTATAAAGGTTTACGATCGCCCTTGTTATCTTAACAATGCTACCTAAGCATAGGCCATGATGGGCACGCGAAGCTCGTTGATTTAGAGCAGGGATGGCGGACCTTTTTCATGCGTCAAAAATAGGAAAAAAAAAATTGTTCAAGAGCCACCAATAGCGGTAAATTTTTTCTCGCAACAAATTTGTTTATTGCTTAAATACAATACTTATTTATATTTCATACGTCATTTAATGGTAGTTTATCCACTGCCTGTCTCTATACTGCTGCTTGCAACCTACGCGCAAGGGTAAGAAGAGGCAAAATGGAACGACGATCCATAAAAAGAGTTTAAAAAAAAAATGCTATCCTTGGCTGCCGAACGGTCGGTCGCCTTGAAGTTGCCGGTGCAGTACTGCAGATGCCTCACCGATCCTGCCAGTGGAAAAACACTTAATGTGTCCTAGAATTTTCTGTTTGTGGCTTCCCTCCCAGCCATGTCTTTTGATCAGAGATTTGGCCATATTTTTTACAACCAAATTAAATGAGTAAGTACCTGTTATAAAAATTATAGATTGATATTTTTTTGTAAATGTCCGGCCAATTGTCAGGATTTTCCGAATCTCGAAATGAAAACCCTAGGTGTAGGGCTCCTGAGGGCTACGCTCCAGGGCTCGGGGCAGTCGGCAGTGTAGTCTGTTTACCCGCTACCGCCTACCTGCATCCCTGCGAGCCTGCGACCACCTGTGCGAGTCGTGGGCTTGCTAGCTTAGAAAATAGTCGCGCGACTTGGGGAGATTTATAGCGAGTGATTCTTTTCGTGCTTATTGTGGTGATACGGTTTGAGTATGGGATAGATTTTCTTCTTAGTTTCCATTACATTTACTGGCTATGAAAGATTTTATATTAATAATTAAGGGATTTACGAAAGTTTTAAATGGAATAATGTATTTTACATCATGCGTAGAAAGTAAAATATATTTTAAACGTAAACCCAAAATATATTAGATTGGCAGAAATATGTCAACAGTTTCATAACTTAAACAAGTGTGTAGCCGTCTAATGCAACTGCTTAATTCTTTACCAATAACCTCTATGCAACTTTTAAGCAACCCCGACATAACAATGCAAAGTCAAAAATGCAATATTTACGCAAACTCGCGTGAAAAATACACCTTTTGTGCAATTTAGTGTCGCGGAGCTTGCCACCCTGTGTAGAGCGAGTGGTAGCCGGCCGGCGGCTTCAGTCGCTAGTCCGCACCCGTATCGAGTCTACGTCTGTCGTCGCGAGGTGCGCAACGACACGTCACCAAAACTTTCCAACCCGAACTAAACTTTCTTTACGTCCCACTAAACTAATATAAAATAATAACGCGAGTGCCCAATTTTTATTGATATTATTGTGAGTGTTTGTATAGTGTTGATGTGGTTTGAGGTGAAGTGAAGATGCGGAGCGCCTGGGAGGCGTTCTGCCTCCTGTTGCTGGCTGTTGCAGCCGCAGCACAGATCGACACGAGGCACTTATCAGGTCAGAATTTATAAAATTACTTACATAAATAATAGAAACACACCTTACTTGCAAAACTTAAACACACTGTATAGCATATCGACTTAGTTTGAATTTAGAACACGACATTTAAAAACTTTTTCAAATCGTTACGGCCTATTTGTTGTATAATTTTCAAAACTACCGCGCAAATATAATTTGCACACGAATCTTTGGATGAAAAACTGTAAATTATTAGCAAGATTCGTAGGTAACGGTAAATGTCGGAGATATTTTGTCGTGATAGGCAACCTACTTAGCAACTTTTATCGAAACCGTTGTCTTTGGAAACATAAAGTAGTTTTATTATATTTTATAGAAATAATAACAGGTTTTAATTAATTTAATAAAATAAAACGAATCCAATTTATCTGCATGGAGACGAAGCCACTTAGACAATGTATTCCGTTTTAAAAATACCTAAGCCGTCGGGTAGTCAGAGATATCTTTGAAAAATATACAACTAATTTAAATAACAAGTTTAATTATTTCAATTAATGCAGGTTACTTCAATCTTGAAGTAAAAGTAGAGATGTACCTATTAGATTCCACTAATCAAAATGCAATTCGTTTTACATAGGAACAACAGTACCTTGGCATTTATTATTTTGACGGACTACGTAGGTACCTAGGTTACCTTCTACTTCACTTCAATTAATAAGGTAACATTTTGATGGCTAATTGGCTAGTAACTAAATAAAATAGGTAGGTATCTAGATCCTTTTAAAAAATTAAGACGCGTAATTCTGTCGCAGTTTTAAGGAAGAGCGTCTATACACAAATCTGCCTACTCCATGTAACAGGCTTGAAGTTTCTATAAATAGCGATGTTGGCCGTACTAAACAACGGTGTGTTTGCATCACAAAAGCCATAGACAATGGTCTATGGTACGTGATCGTGGAATGAATGGCGGCTGACTTGTGTTCGTTGAACTGCCGCGTTTTTTGTCCGCCATCTTTGTGAATATTAAATAACTGTTCAAAACCCCAAAATGTATGGTACCCGCGGTGTTCTGATATTTTTTGGTTGATGAAGCATTGATTATTTTAGTATTTACAAACAAGATGAACGAAACTGTATTTCGACTCAAAGTTCGGTCGGTACTTTGTGTTATCACTCCTTATCAAAACGGAAGAATTCTTCTTCCAAACTAAGTTAGGTTAGTAGGGTAAATTTATCTTATCACGAATTGTGAACATAACTTAAGAATTAGAGGTCGGTACAACTCTCTTTAAAAAGTCCATCATGGTTAATGTTTTTAATTTTAATTACAAGTAAAATACCTAATGTTGTTGTTTTTATTTTTAACAAATAGATCATGTTATTGCAATAATTTCAGCAGAAAATACTTTTCAAAACGAAATAAAATACTAGGATAAAAAGTAAAGGCGCGCTCGTTGAAATCTTTTCCACTGCACCGCGTTTATTTACGTTCAACTAATATTTTATTAATTTGATTGAAGAGGAAACAGATTTTTTCACAATCATAGTCATTCGTGGAATAGGATAATTTTGACTGACTGTGACTTGTTTTATGTTTAACTTATGTTGGAGATCTTTAATAAATAAGGAAGTTAAGAATTTTGGGTTCTAGAAGGCTATAGATTTTGCGAGAAGTTTACCTCATAGTAGGTATCCTCATGCAGAAAATATAATGAAAGACGAACAAAAAGTTTTTGTTTGATTTTTTTGAGATATACTCCCATGTCATCAAGTGAGACTATGCTGATAGTATGGTTAATCAAATCAAATTGTTTCGGGCTACAAAACCCATATCATAAATACCTTACAGACTAATAGCGTGATATTTTTTTTGAATTGATTTTGATCGTCATGTCAACTTTGTACTTACGAAAATCAATGTATCGAAAAATATTACTTGAAGTACGACAGAATGTCAAAATAACAGCTAATGCGAACACGACTTTACCCTCTAACCTCAAAATTACCGACCTTTTGCGCCCCCATAATAGCCAAAAGGTATTTTTCCAAGAGCCAAATGTCAAATGCGCAATCAGAGTGCAATCTGAACGGATCTACCGTTCATTGCAAGTGGTGTACAATTTTAGTGTCATTTTGACATAAGCTAACAGGGTCAGATCTGTGTTCTGTTGAGGTCGTCTCTGGGATACGGGTTAATGACCTCAAGGGTGACGTCACGGCCAAATTGACCATTTGTTTTAGGGGCCTACTTTTCAAGCTGGTTTGGTCCTTTATGTACGTTTTTGGGCTATTGTTAAAACGGTTCAGGTAATATGAAAATCTTAGTGTTTCGAGCAAAAAATTACGTGTCCTTTTGGTAGTTTTACTTTATTGTACCGATTTTAATTGTGCTGATTGCCTTTTCATGGCTTATCCTAAAATTAGACATATTTTTGGTTAAAATAATCGAAAAAATTACACTTTCATATTATTCTATCGTTTCGTGCAAGTATCGGCTGAGGATGATGTGAAGTTTTGTTTAGTATAGCATGAGATTTGAGTTTCTTTTCCATCTCATCTTTTACCGAAATTTAAGTACCTACCAGGTTTTACACCGGGTAATCATATTTCACTGAATTACAGGTCTGCAGGTCCAAATAACAAACCTTTGTTTACACATTTAAATTCATGCCTGCAGTGCCATTAAAAGAGCCAAAAAGATCTGTACAATGTCACATAGATGTTTGGCAAACAAGGCGTGCCTAGCAAATCAGATTCAGACGCGCCTCCAAGCGAATAAACCCACAAATTAAATCTGATGGCCCACAGCCACTACTGAGATAGTCCGTACAATGTACTCACTATTGTCAAGACCAGTAAAACAAAACACAGAAGTTCTAAGTGAAATCATGCACGAAAACGGCGTTAAGATTACATGTAATGGATTTCAACGTCGTATACAGGTTGTTGCCTGAAAAGGTGACTTTTGTAGTAGGTCATTCTATCGTTGAGGCTTAGTCTCATAATCTCCCGATATCTTACTTCTTCAGCCTTTTATATTCTCATTACCCTCTATTGAAGAGAATATTCCTAATGGGCAGATTTCGTTCTCTTTCACGCTACCGTTGAACCGGTGACAATCGGGTTCATCATACTCAATAGTTCGAACACGCTAAGTGTGTGACACTTCTGTATCTCCTCGTACTGTGGCAGGATGACGTCGCCTCTCAAACGTGAGTCCCGCACCACTCGAGTAGTCCACAGCCGACGACATTGACCACCGGAAGACGCTTCGTCGCGACGACGTGTTGTCCGCTCAATAAGTCACTTCCGGTAGTATGACCCAATGGGGCAGCATCACACACAAGATCATGCCTTACTGCTAAACAAATAAAGCCCTATTCCGTCTGAATGCAACATGTTTAGTCTCCAAAACGCGAATGCGTCTGAAATATCATATGAGACGCAATTGGAATTGGCACAAACGAATCTGTTGCTTAATGCATTAGTTGTAAAGTACAGAGTTGCATTTAACAATTGAGAGTTGCATTGCTGTGTGGCTGACCGCAATCCGGCGAATTTGGGTTACGTGGTTAGTACTTTTTTTATTTACAATTGATTCTTTTTTGCTTTTTTGCGTTAATTGATTTCACGGTCGCCGCCTGATACCTCTCACTTGGTAAAAGTAGGCTTTGTAATAAAAAGTTCATGGTTCAAAGAGTTTTCGCAGAAGCCTGTTTTGGGATCAAACATTTTGGTAACAGCTTTTCTTATCTATTGGAAAAGTTACATGAACACTTTCGATTAGTGTATCAAATTCTGCGGAAGGGGAGACAAATCGGAGACATTAATATATCTTAGGACATATATTAATGAGTAACGGGTAAATATTCCAAAGAAACAAAAACTGCTAGATATCTGGTTCCGTTTTGAGGTGTATTTCATAATCCCAGAAATAAAAGTAACTATAGAGACTGAAGACAAAAGCAACAATTGAAGCATATTTGAGACCGAACAAACAAAATCGTTTCTCGCAGAGATAGCGAAATTAAAAAATAACTTCAAAAACTTTTACCTCGATGAGCGTTTTTATGAAAAAGCGGTCGAAATTACAATAGACACGAACGGAGGCACTTTCTCCCGCGCCCATTGCGCTCACCACCGAACGTAATCGCTTTTTTAGGAGTTCAACAACACCTCTAGAGCTTCACAGATTCACTGAGAAATTTGGCGTTTTCAGACTTCCCAATTGAGCTAAGAAAGTAGAAACTTAGGTGTTAAGATGGTTTTTATCTGCTTTGTTAGACTTTTAAATTTATTTGAAGTGTTTTTGATTGTATTGTCGTATGACAATGGCACGTATTTTTACTTGAAACTGAGATTGGGTCTTTCCCGCAGACGAAAAGAACTGGCGTGTTATTGTTAAAATCAACATGGTTTAGCAAACAGATAGTTGGTATAGCTACCTTATTTATTGAACTTTACTCTTCAAAGTTATCTACTGCACATAAGAGGAAAATACTTTGACATTATATATTTATTTTTCGTGTATTTTCGTTGGAGTTCTGAGACCTACATAGATGATATTTCTTCCAATGCTATTTTAAACCTTTTTTATGTTAGTGGGAAATCATCAAATGACGTCTCCCGTTCTGAGCGGAGCGGGAGGGCGTGTCAGACTTTTACTGGCTAACCTAAAACCCACCCGTGTTCCTTCAGTTGCCCATATGCCAGGGCCACGGTAACTATTTCGAACAAATCTCGCAACCCTGGCAGGCATCGGTCCTAGCAGACCCCTTCAGTATTGCTGACATCTTTTCGAGAATGCTATCAACCTTACAGTCACTTCACTTATTACTGTGATAGGTATCTGTATTCAACGGGATAATTGCGTAACGCACTAACAGTAGGGCTTTCATTTTGACAGTACAACAACATTCATTGCGTTATTTACTTTGTTAAGTCGACAAATTATTCGAACATATAAAGCAATGGATTAGCGATATTCCTTAATCAGATTTTGATTGATAGTGTATATGCGATAATTCTATACTCGCCTGTTTCTCAAAACAGCTAGAGACCACACATCCAGCTTTGTAATCAATTTACCTGCACATCGTGCGGGTTGTAAATCAGTAGACAGAAATGGATAGATAAACATAACACAAACATAGCATAACATCACGCCTTGTTTCCCTGGAGGGTTGGGCAGAGGTTCTACCTATAGTACATCCACATTTCGCCTGTTATGTTTAAGTCCCATGTAATAGGGGGCGAGCGTATTGCCATCAACTGGCACAAATTCCGGATTCCGGGCTGCTACTGAGAAATTCCAGATGGAAAAACCCAATAACACTGCCCGACCTGGGAATCGTACCCAGGACCTCATGCTCCAGCACATGCTCATGGATAGCTAAATGAAACATCAACGTTCTATAATTGGGAACGATCTACTAGGATTACCTCCTCATTTTTATGGATGTTTGAGCTGCCTTTTAAGTTCTCCCTATTATTTTTGTCGGGCGTAAATAAGGCTCACCTAAGTTTTTTTTTGGAACGAAGTTCCTTATGGCGCGTTGCGAAAGGGGGCTAGACGGATATTAAGAGAAAAAGTTGTAACGACACTTTTTAACCGACTTCAAAAAAGGAGGAGGTTTCTCAATTCGACTGTATATATTTTGTTGTTTGTATTTGTTTGTATGTTGTCGTTTTTTTTGTTGTGAGTAGAGAGAGAGAGGGGGAGAGGGAGAGAGAGAGAGAGTGAGGGAGAGTGAGAGAGAGAGGGAAAGAGGGAGAGAGAGAGAATATTTTTGTTGAGTGTATACAGGTTCTTTGTACATAATAAAAAATAATAACAATCATGAATCCTGGAAAGGAACTTCGTTCCATCCGGGTGTCCCTTGAAACCTCTCAAGTTTATTTAGATATTCACCCTAATTGCGTAACACACGTAATCTGAATCATTTTAAGGGATATTGCTAATTCGTTGCTTCATATGTTCGAAAACATTGTTTGCTATCGCAATGAATTTTGTTGAACTGTCAAAATTAAAGCCATTACTACTGTAAGTATGTTACGCAATTATCCGGCTATTTTAGAAGACAGCTAAGTACCATTCAATAGCATTGAAGTAATTTAGGTTCGAATCTACCGAGAGTTGCTGTCCCAACTTGTCAGCTTCATTCAATGTGAGTCTATCTGTCACTAGCAGGCCAATTAATTTCCACCAACTTCATATAGATACCGGACCGGTCCAAGATACTGAAGATTTTACATCAAATTACTACGAGTTAGTTCAAAACATTCTAAAGTGGTATCTAAACATGTGGCGTCTCGCTCTTTCTTCTCGCGAGTGAAAGGGAGGGATAGTAAAACCAGTTTGGCAAGCATTCGCCTTGAACTTGTATAACCGCTAGGCCAAGTGGTACAGTTGACCGCACGTCCATGGTAACACTTTAACATGGACCGAGCCTTTATTTCCTAGCTGTAAGAGCGGTTTTTGTGGTTCCAGTATCAGTACTCACTCAGTTGACCGTACCCGGCTGTGGGATAGTCCAGTTTGTGGGTTTACTTGCCAATTTCAGTTTACCCAATGAGTTGTAAGTTCGTATGTTAAAATCAACCATCTGAAAAACTTTCCAAGAAACTTCCAAAACTATCGAAGGCGGAAAATAATGCCACAAACAAGGTGTTGGCATAAAATACCTGCACCTATGTTGGTTATTTGGCTTGGTTAGATCCTCTTTGGTTTTTTAGTCGTGACTACGTCAATGTTGTTTTTCATATTATGATTGAGTAACTAGATATTCAAGATCATACTCGCAAAAACTGAAGAACAACACGATTTACTTTTTAAATCATTTTAATTTTGGGTTCAAAGTCCAGCTATGATTTTTTTAATTAAATGTTTGCTTTTATCCTAGACAATGATATCTTCATGCGAATATTTCAGAGACAAAAGCATTCTTCTACCAAAAGTTTTCCGCCATTCAAACTTACTTTCACTTCGTCAGTTCGTCGTCAGAATAAAAATCTCGGTATTTTTTCAGCCATTAACCGTTTCTTTACAGAATTCAATTGGTTTGTTTCATGAAAGTTTTACATAACAGGAAGCGTGTTGGCGGCGATTAATTGAAAAGTTGTGATTACATGCGCACGCGATTACGTCGCCGCGCAGCCAATAGCGTGCGCCCAATGTATTGGTAATTGGTGATAGACTTTTAATGATGAGCTGTCACTTATTGTGGATGGGTGTCGGCCTTTTTTGAAGGCAAGTGTCTGGAGAAGTTTCGAGAGTGGTTGTGGCAGTATTTTGTGAATTTAGGCCTATGTCCAGCAGTGGACGTCTTTCGGCTGAAATGATGGTGACGATGAAGGCTTGTGTCATTTTGTTGTTGTATTCTATCTAACTAAAAACAGCAAACAAGTGTTGTTGGCCAGATCCTTATCTGCCTAGCCTTTTCCCAACTATGTCGGGGTCGGCTACCAGTCTATCAGGATGCAGCTGTGTATCAGTATTTTACATGGAGCGACTGCCTATCTGACCTCCACAACACAGTTACTGGGTAATACGATACCCCTTGGTAAGACTGGTTGTCAAACTTTCAGGCTTCTGACGGCCCGTAACGACTGTCTAAAATCTATGAAAGACAGCCGGGACCAACGGCTTAACGTGCTTTCCGAGGCACGGAAGGGTCTTAGTATGTAAAGATGGTAATTCATCCACGGATCAACCACGGCAAGCGTAGCTTAACCTGAACGATCAACCCGTGCAGCTTTTACTTAGACACAAGCCCTTCACCCTACAATATTCCAGTCCTGAGTGGTAATGTCAGAGGTCAGGAAGATGCATTTTGGTCTCGGTCTCTCAGTCTTGGTCTTGGTTTATCTTTGACTCGATCGTTAAAAATATTTTAACACTTTACATAAAAATAAATTAATATCATCATCATTAGGTACATTTCCCACATACCGCGTCGCAATTTTATTGCACACGCGTGCACGACTAACCTTCAGCCACCATAAAAATACAATAAAACCTTTTTATCATATGCATTGTCAATGTCAAAAAACAGCCTCGCGATGAACGACGACCGCTTACCAATGCGCGGGCGCAAAAGAATGTCAACGCACCTCCCCACTGCGATCCCCCCTCTTATAATTGAAACATCACAATGCTTCACGTCTGTTGACGGAGGTGTACGAGGCTGGTAGTTCGTCATGCGAATGTGGTCGGCAATGGATGAGAGGTGAAATGAAAGTGTTGTCAGAGTAGGTCATTGACTCGCATGCTTCGCTGGGTGTGGTGGAAAATCGTCGGTAGTTAGTAACTATGGCGGTGATAGGCTTTCAAGGGCATGGGGTTGAGTTGGTATGCATCCTTCGCGTCTGCTAAACGTTCTAAATGGTAATATGTTAGAATACGGAACTGTTACGAATCAGTTTTCGACCTGGTTTATCGTAACTGCCCACGACTTTGGGTACTTACTAAGATAGTCGTGATCTCTCTGTACTTCAGTTTTATTGAGGACAGCCAGACGTGTCTCTAATATTATTCAACTTGGTACCTACTTAAGTATGTGTAAGTACTCATTCGTGCTTAATAAATCTTTGTAAACTTACAGGCTGGTACTTAGGACACAAATCAAACACCTCTTGCTACGGTGTCCATATTTATATCTACATTCTACTTTCAAAGGTCAAAACTATGTTTATACTGACTTTAGACGCCGACTCTAGTAAATACTGCCAACATATTCCTGTGAGACTCACAAGAATCCGCTTTCAGTCTGAACGAAGCGACTAACTAAATTAGCATTCCTATAGGCAAGCTGACAGTTCACCTTTAAACCCTGTACATTACTGCTGGTACCTGTCAAAGAGTAGGTTTTAGTGTCCACTGGTTTTCATGTAGGAGGAGAGAGTACGACCTTGCACGTTAAAGGTATGCTAGACCTTACTTGATTCATTTAGAAATATATTGAAACTCTATCTTGTAGAATGGTATATTAGTTTGGTTATGAAACATGATTCAAAATTTTATTGAAATATCACTTTAGGAATTTGCTATTTATTAATGCTTCGGCAGAAGAGGCTTTCAAAGATGCAGTACCAAATTCAAATTCCGACCATGGAAATAACTTCCACCCCTATTGGATTATCGTTAATCTAGATAAAGACGCTAACGTATAACCATAGATAACATAGCTTAGAAGCTCGCAGCCCCATAGTTAATAGTTCGACACTTAGTGAGGCAGACTAATTTAACTTTGAAAGGGGTGATTGATGGAAAAAACTTCGCTCATTGAAAAAACTGGCTCAGTGGGCCGCCATTGTTGGCTCAAACTTGCGTAGGAGTTGAATATTACCGAGAAACCTTACAATGATTTAGATTGATTCAGAAAACTTCCACGCCACCGTCGATTTGAGAGGGAAAGAATATTGCGTTCTTTTCGAAGGACGGCGTTTGAGGAATGGTAGTGTCAGTATTATCCAATATTGCTAACAGTAATCTGATTATCCGATTGCCAAGGGATATCGTGTTACCCAGCAACTGGGTTGTGGAGGTCAGATAGGCAGTCGCTCACGATAAAATAATGGCAGTCAGCAGCATCCGGTTAGACTGGAAGCCGACCCCAACATAGTTGTGAAAAGGCAGGCAGATGATGATGATGAATCTGCTGCAGTGCATTTGGCAGACAATGGCCTCCTGCAGCAAGGTGATTTAACACCTGGATTCGTCTGGCAGAAGACCGAGGCAGATCTATAAATTACAGAATACTTATTACCAGCAATGTGATCGTGGTAGATCATTCTGTATGATATGCATGACTAACAGGTTCCCTTAAGATTAATTGTACTGATATGCTTTTTTGGAAATACCTAGTTGTTAATTACCTCTTGTAGCTTTCACCAGCTGTAAATTTCATCTCAGATATCACAGACAAACCTTTTTTTCTGCAACATTCTGACCTGTAAATACAGTGTCAACCAAACTTCCTCTTTCACCGATGACGACAATTCCGGTCACCAACTCATACGCCGTGCATTCAGCCATGTTGGCCGGTCACGATTGCTCACAGCCACAATGATAATAACTATTTACTTTCCCATGTTTTCTGAGAAAACAAAATGAATATGAGTTTTTTGTTATGTCGTAGTGATATTGTTCATATTATAGTAGGTAGGTAGGTATAGGTATTGGTTATCGCTGATGCAGACGAAGTCGTGGTATAAAAAGTAGCCTATGTCCTTTCTTGAGGTTCAAACTTACCCCGTACCAAATTTCATCAAAATCGGTTCAGTGGTTTAGTCGTGGAAGCGTAACAGACAGACAGAGTCGCATTTATGATATTAAAATAGATTAGTATAGATTGAACTATGAGGTGGCACAGCGATGCATTTATCTTTAAAGTTTTTTTATTAAAAATTTTCATGAAGAATCCAGACTGCCATCTAAAGGTAGACAAATTGTGTGTACCATACTGGATGATAGTTTTTGGGCCATTTGTCTTTTGATAAAACTTGTGAAGCATACAAGTTTTATCAAAAGAAAAATGGCCCAAACCTATGCCTACCGCACATGCTTCTTCCATATAATTTTTCTCCGTTCCAAAACCGTCATTCGTCATTGGTGTCACCAACAACGAAACAAAAGGCAGTATCAGCCCTTTTGAATGCACAGACAACAGAGCATCATTACGATAATAGCGAGCGTTGCCGGCGCAATGCTATAGCGAATTAAAGAACTGTTAGCTGACCTCTGACACGCAGCTCGAGCGAGGCCAGAGAAACTCCTGCGCATGTAGGTACACTCCGCTTGAATAAATGGATGTTTATTGTTGTTTGTTTAGTCACGATAGGCGGGGTTATGCGGTGTGCCGTTAGCTAAAGAATGGAGTTGTTAGGCCACCTACGGGAATATGTATCGGTTTGTGTGGAAATATATCGGCTCATCACAGTCCACTGCTGGGCATAGGTATTGCCCAAAATGGAACACTATTTCTTAAGATGTAGATTAAGGCCCGCTGGCACAACGAATCATTAAATACGATGAATTCTAAAACTATTTGAAACTTCATTCTGACTCTGCCATCTTCAAACGATTGACAGAAACAGAGCGATGTTTTAAACAGTGATTTATGGTAACGCGGTTCTAAATATACAAGATCTTTGAACTTCTTAAATATCAAAATACCTTTAAAACCATGTATAATATACATAGGTAGCGTGTTTACAAAGTGTCTCGTTGAATTATTTAAAACGCAAATGGTTCCCGTACGGTGCAGCAGCCTTCAAATATGCAGTGGTCAAGATCGGTCACAATGTTAGTACGTCTGTAGCGGTTTAGGGTTGAAATGTAGACGGATAGTGTCTTTGAAATTAATGGGAAATGTTCTAAGTGACTACGTTTATTAAAAAAATTGCTGAATAGGGAATGAAAAAAGCTATTGCTATAGCTTTAAGGGCCTTATTTTGGCCGACAATCTTACCAACCGAAACCATCATCATCTGAGACATGAAGCTGAAACTAGCAGCCACAAGACGAGCGTCACCAGGGACGAAGTAATTAGTGGGGCTAAGACCCCAAACTATATTTTCGATGCGAAATTATGTTTCACTGCAATAATAAGCGTGTATAAGTGTGTTTTCACTTCTTTCAAGTAGGAAAAATATAAGGTGTAATTTCAGCGAAGATACTCTAATAGTTTGGTTATATCTTTCCTTCTACATATACGAACTTGCTGAAATTTGTCCCAGGACTTCTGTTTAGTGTGAGGAAACAGTGGTAGTAATTTCAGCCAAGATACTCTAATAGTTTGGTTGCAAAAAAATATTTTATCTCAGGAGACTGATCTTTTATTGTTTAAAAAGCTGTATCTTTTCTTGTACACATACGAACTTGCTGAAATTTGTTCCAGGAATTCTGTTTAGTGTGAAGAAATAGTGGGAGTAATTTCAGCCAAGAAACTCTAATCAAAAATCAAAATCAAAAGTCATTTATTCAAACTAGGCTGAGAGTCAGCACTTTTTGAACGTCAAAGTTACATGAGACAGTCCCCCAAAAACGCCCACCCTTCGACACTTCCTAGTGCTTTGGCTGGGAAGAAGAAGTGGCGGAACAAACTCCCCAGCAGCACAGCTGTCTGTTAAGTTAGAAGAACTTGATTCTATACAGTATTATGTAAGTAATTAATAGTATAAAACAAAACAAAACATACATCAAATTATGCGTCATATGTCAGCTAGCACACGCCAATATACGAACAAAACATTTAAAAAAACTAAACTCAAGCTGAAATAATAAAATCGTAAATAGAGCTTAAAACCTAAATAAGAGCCTCCGGGTATAAAGGGCGTGCCCGCTTACATATGCAATGCTGAATGTTCACATAGCTGTTACGACCTGAGTTACAACTCGAGGCCACAAATGATAAACTAGGACCATCGACGTAAAATAAATTAAACAGGTAAGTAATATTAATAATAATATCAACATCAAAGTCAGCAAGACGACCAGTCACCACAAGCAGCACCCGTTCACGAGCATAACGCAAAGATCAGCCATTGCCCCCCTCGCCATATTTGAGGGAAGGGGGCAACCCGACCCCCGACGCTACCGCAAGCATTGACATCTAAGGGAGCATGACGAACTTGCTGCCGGTTGCTCAAGCAAGAATTGAATGATTACTTGTCGAGGTCGCTAGCTAACCACATTATGCAATACTAATAAAATAAAATTGGCATAAACAGGAAAAAAAATATGGAAACAATTATATTGAACCTATCACTAGGTACGCTAATACTGGAGAAAGAACATAAACATTGTCTTGAGTTAATCACAGCGACCAACTATTCTTATCATTTAAATAATCGTTGATGGAATAGTACGCCTTTAGACAAAGGTTGGATTTTACTTGAGCTTTAAACGCATTAAAAGGTAATTCTAGTAAAGAAGGTGGTAGCTTGTTGTAAAATAGTAATAGTTTGGTTGCAAAAAAATATTTTATCTCAGGAGACTGATTTTTTATTGTTTAAAAAGCTGTATCTTTTTTTGTACACATACGAACTTGCTGAAATTTGTCCCAGAACTTCTGTTTAGTGTGAGGAAACAGTGGTAGTAATTTCAGTCAAGATACTCTAATAGTTTGGTTGCAAAAAAATATTTTATCTCAGGAGACTGATTTTTTATTGTTTAAAAAGCTGTATCTTTTCTTGTACACATACGAACTTGCTGAAATTTGTCCCAGGACTTCTGTTTAGTGTGTAGAAACAGTGGTAGTAATTTCAGCCAAGATATTCTAATAGTTTGCTTGCAAAAAATAATTTATCTCAGGAGACTGATTTTTTATTGTTTAAAAAGCTGTATCTTTTCTTGTACACATACGAACTTGCTGAAATTTGTCCCAGGACTTCTGTTTAGTGTGTAGAAACAGTGGTAGTAATTTCAGCCAAGATACTCTAATAGTTTGGTTGCAAAAAAATATTTTATCTCAGGAGACAGATTTTTTATTGTTTAAAAAGCTGTATCTTTCCTTCTACACATACGAACTTGCTAAAATTTGTCCGAGGACTTCTTTTTAGTGTGAAGAAATAGTGGGAGTTATTTCAGCCAAGATACTCTAATAGTTTAGTTATAATAATTAGTTGCATTTTTTTCTATAGTTGTCTCTTTATTTTAAATTTTCAGCTAGGTTTTTTAGTAGTTGTAGGATTTTTTTCTACCATAAGTTAATTTTTGGTACCCAAACTTAACCTCTTAAAAAAGTAAAAGGGATTGGTTTTTCACCTGAAATTCCAATTATTATTAGTAACTAGCTTCTGCCTGCGAATTCGTCCGCGTCAAATTTTCGCTCCCCTTCCCGTCGCGTCGAATTGCCTGTCAGTTTTCGTCCATTTTTCGTTTGCTGCTCCGCTCCTTTTGACCGTAGCGTGATGTTACATAGCCTATACCCTTCCTCAATAAATGGGCTACCCAACACAAAAATAATTTTTCAATTACGACAAGGAGTTCCTGAGATTAGCGCGTTCAATCAAACAAACAAACAAACCCTTCAGCTTTATAATATTAGTATAGATAAGCAGATGTCATGTTAATTTTTAATATTATTTGTAATTTCGCAATGAAAAATTATAATTTTTTACAAATATTTCAGGCCCGGGCCCTATCTGCTATGTTTTGTCCCTGTCGGCTGCTAGCTGGTAGCTGCTAATTTCAGTTTCATATCTGAGACTGTGAGAGGTTATTTAAAATTCAATATGTCGTTTAAACCTTGTCGTAGGATCTTATAAATGTATGCCTTCACTCTTGTCCAGCACAGCACTTATTTGCTAATACATTCACACTTCTTAAAAATGATCCTTATCAATTTTTTGTTAATAACCATTTAGTTTCCATTGAGTCTAGTCATCGTTCTATTTAGTATGTGACAAAAAATATCCAGTTTGTTTATCTCGTCAAATAGCTAACTTGTGGATTGGCAACCTCAACTGCGCCATTTTAATGAACAACAAATACATCAGTAGGTACATTATGTACGTCTATGTATTAGTTATGGTTGTAATACGTGATTAGCATGGCTGTACTCCACGATGGGGCGTTGTGGTAAGACGTAGAGTGATTTATAGAGCCCCCATGCCGTACTTATGAGGTTTTGATCATGTGTTATGCCACGTGTACATAATGGGCCGTGCTGGCTACGTGGAGGGTCATTACAGACTGGTGTTAACCACATCGGATGCTCGTGAGGCGAATATTAGTAGCATAACTACTTACGTTTAAAAAACAATTGACGATTGTTTTGTCCAATGTTGTCAAGCAAGGACTTTCGTCGGATGCTGTGGCCTTTCCCTGCGTTCAATTCTACATGCCGAGTCTACCGTTTTCATCTATCGTTTATAACTCAAATAATTTGTAAATAAATACTAATTGTATACAAAACTTGCGGAAAATTTGATGAACATATCGAAACGGTGAATACAACAGATAACAAAACTTGTCTGCAACAATGTCAATACATATAAGTTACCTATGTTTTTGATAATTTAGTCCTCTATAATAAGTATGTCAATTACTTATATATTTAAAGGTGTAATGTGAGGTTAGAACTCCCACAGACTGGCGCGACACTAATTTAGTAGATCAATTTCCATGAAGTTTTTATAGAAATTCTTCTACATACATATACGTGTCACTTCGCTGTCGCTAGGGGCCTATCCGCGGCAGCCTGTATGGGTCACATTCTATAGATTAAAATATCGATGCCCTGTCAAAGAAGCGTTGTTTATCCTCTCTAAAGAATCTTAAAGCCACGTGAATGTGCTATTGACTAAACTTAGAATGGATATAAGAAAAATTGCATCTAACTTCACAACATTGGATAACTGCATTCATGTTGACATCTTATCATCATCGTCATCATCAGCAGCCTATAAATGTTCCCACTGCTGGGACAGAGACCTCCTCTCGGTTAGAGGGAGTGGGCCAAAATCCACCACGCGGGCCCAGTGTGGGTTGGTAGCTATGTCATATATCTTCGAATATTTTTTTAAGTTCTAAGACTTGCCGGTTTCCTCACGATGATTTCCTTCACTGTTTGCAGTGGTGATGAAATAATTTAGAAAGTAAAGCGCTTTCTTGGGTGCGAATTCACGAACTACTAACACATCATTCATCGAAATCTGACATTTTATGTGTCATTGTCAATGTCCTGAATCGTCATTATACGAAGTCTTGTATTGTTATTAACAATAAAGAAAACTGCAATAATAACAATACTAATTTACCAGTCTAATGATAATCCATATCCACACATTTTTCTAATTAAAATAATGACGACAACTAATTTCATTGGCACTCTGTTATTCTTATTAGTTAGGTATTGTTTCAATTAGATAATAAAAATATATAGCAGGAACTCACGGATGGTCACAGGTAATATATCGGTAAACATCAATTGTAGTATTCTAGGCCAAGAATAAATTAATAATAGAAATGAAGATGATTGTTGTGATTTGTTGAACCTATAATTCAAGAATTCTCGATAGTTTATTAAACATTTTCTATTGCAATAACATTTTCCTGCTGACCCAATCTTTCGTCGTGTCGGAGATATGGTGAACACGTATACCCGTCATACTCAGAAATTGCTTATTTTCTTAAATCAACCATCTTTATCATCATTTTCATCTGCCTAACCTTTTTTCGTTGGGGTACACGCACATAAGTAAATATCAGACACAAAATCAACATAATCTTTTAATATTCAATCAATCGTGAAAATGGCAGATAAATTGCATAATGATGTGTGTAATTGTTGCTTATTAAAATTCCACGCTTACTGTATATTAGTACTACCTACCTTTATTTCAGTATAAATATTATAAATTACCTATATATTTGAATTTTCAAATATAAAAGTATAAAAAACATTTCAAAATATATAAAAAAGTAGTCCACTATAGGTATCGGGAACAGGGTCCAAGCTACAGGCGGTCAAGGCTTCAGAGAGAGGAACATCCTTTTTTTTTTGGAAGGGAAATCAAATGACTTCTCCCGGTCTGGGCGGAGCGGGAGGGCTTGTCAGACTTTACTGACTAAAACCCACCCGTGTTCCTTCAGTTACCCCTATGCTAGGGCCACGGTATAGAGGAACCTCCTAACAATACGCGCCGTGTCCAGAAGTACCGGTTTTTTAATCAAGCCCTTGAGCCAGATTTCCGACGAGAGCCTCCGCGGGCGTTGTACTACTATTATTAGGACTAGTTAAATATCTTGGTGTCTGCTGTTCTACTTGTTTATTATTTACACTTAGTGATCAGTGTCCGGAGGACAGGATGTTGTGGCACAGCATGGGAGAGGCCTATGTCCAACAGTGGACTACGATAGGTTGAGTTGATTGATTGATTGTTCACGGTCCTTTGCCCAGCACAGATATCAAACACTGACTTCTTACCAATCAACGTCTACTGCAAATACGATGGGTTGAGTTGGCTAAAGTGACGAAGTTCAATACTAACTGAACGGAGGTTCGTTACCTAACTAAACAAAAGGTAGTTATTATAACTTTCGAATAACAAACATGATCTGGCCAATTTGAAAATAGTTTAACCTATCACGATTCTGCAGTTAACTTCGGTCTGTTCGTTACTTTGTTCAGTAACTGTTCAACGTAAGTGTACAATGGATCAACCTAAGTTAATTAAAACTTAATATGATACCTTTTTTAAAAAAAAAGCGTGGGGTGCTTGATATCAATTAAAAAAATACCTCAAAAAGCACCCAACGGTTTTTTCCATTATTTTCTACTTTATAGTCTGGTTTTCTATGAAAGTGTGTTTCTTAGTTTTTTAAAACTATTATTTATTTTCTATTTTTAGGGAGTTTCCAATTTTGAGACGTATGTCAGCGTAGTTTTCGAAGATATTTTTTTTTGCTGTCCTGGTAACCCCGGCAAGGATGATGACACAAAATAAAATTATTGTAATGTCGGCAGTCCTTGATAATTATTCCAAATTTCGAGTTAATCCGACGTTTTAAAGGGGGTCAGAATCATGTTCAAGGTTTCCGTTACATACTAACATACGTATGAAGCTAAAAAAAAAAACGTGTTAATAATCATCAATGTCTCACAACTTGTCTTACCAAGGGGTATTGTTCTACCTAGTAACTGGGTTGTGGAAGTCAGATAGGCGATCGCTCCGTGTAAAATAACTAAGGAGATTTTTTTATCCTGATAGTACGGTCCCCAGAGATAATTTTCGACCTGCACGTGAGCGAAGCTGCTGGAAAAGGCTAGTTTAACTTATAATGAAGTATCTGAACCTTGAGATTACCTCTAAAAACAATGTTACTGTAACTGTGTTAAATTAGTGTGCACAGGTGTCGGGTTTCAATATAACCTAATTCACTTTCATAGGTATTTACTAACGACCTACCCATCTTGGTCCAAGCCGCGGCATGGCTGCTTGACCTTGCTTTCATGTCATTGCCCTAGCAACTGTTTGCATAAGTGTTAATTCGGAATTTTATAATCACGGTTGCTATGTGGTCACTACCACCCATCATATTCCAAGCCACGGTATAGTTGCTTAACCTCGCAATCACCTGTCATTGAGGCAGTATTTGTGTTCGCAAGTGTGAAGTGTCGGTCTCAAAGTCTCAATGGTGCTGGCGCGGGTTATTTTTTCTAAAGAAACAAGTCAAACAGCTACCTACTTGTGTTGTGTTTTTAAAACGGCCTCCGTTCTAATAGGGCTGGTAGACGACTGATAGCAGTCATTTACATAATTATTTAAAAAATAAAAACATTTCCATTACTAAGGACCATTTATAGAGTTCACCTAAAGATTACTACTCATATACCTACTACAGATACCTAACTATTCTTTTAGACTTAATTAATCTTATTAGTAGATACGATTTAAGGATTTATAAATATTTTACGACGCCATTTTGTATTTCAGAGAAAAAGCTTCCAGTCTAATAAATATTTACCACTTCCTTCTTACCTATTTATAGAGCAGATACGTGTCCATCACAGACTGGCACTAGATAATAATACAATAAGTTTCTCACCTTTCACAAGTTATAAAAATCTCACGTATTAATAACATTTTTTTATTATTAAACTCTGAGCCACCTGCTGACTGCTGATGCCGGGCAGCCCTAGCCGGGCGCGCGCGCCTGGCACGGCCCGGCACCGCTAATGCACGCGGATCATTGTCAACCGTCCATTGTGTGCAGGGCTACAGGCCACGTTGCTACTATCAAAACATTATTACTGGGTTTTTCTCGAAAAATACTTACTTTTGAGTCATCAGGATGACAAACAGTCTTTCTGTTACTATTTACTCACAGAGGGAAATATTTCATTAAACAAAATAGTCTTTAGGCCATGAATGAGTAGTCAAGTGGGCGAATGGATAAATTAAGACTCAAAACTCTTATATATCCTAGTTAGTACATAACCTCGAGGCAAGAGTATACCTTCGTCAAAATCATCATCAGTATCCTAATAATAATCATTTACTTGGAAAGTCGAATCATTTTCATTCTGACGTTTCCAAGACTCACGGAAATATTTCATAGAATAGATGATATAATGGTAAGATGGCGTAAAACAATAAGTATTTAAACGTAACTAGTAGTTAGTTTAGTCACGTTAGTGTTCGTAACGCGGTCGTAAGATGCTTTGTCAACAGATGGAACTGGGCCACGTGGTGATAACTGATAAGAAACTGACGACTCTCACTGTTTATGGCTTCTTTGTTTTTAAGATTCAAAAGATTCTTTTGAAGATCCTGGAATGTTTATGGGCACTACGGGTGACGCGTTGAGTAATTTCACTAGGTTATTCAAGATTAGAACGTGAACACTTTTAGTAAGTATTCATATCTTGAATAGATGCATGCATGTGACTCGTAAGTGTGTCGATGTTACGATATCTCGATGATTACAAAATACCGGTAAATATACATAGCAAAACATAGGCCTTCTAAAATTATCCCAATAATGGCTACAAAGTAACAGCTAAAGAGGAAATCAAAGTAACAGCAGACGGAGATCGTTTGTCTTAATAGAGCTACACGAGTTGTTATTTTTTTTCCAGGAACCAAAAAGGAACTCGACAAAGACTTCGAAATAACACAATATCTGGGGATACCCTTAGTAGTTCCATGAAAAATGCGGTACTGATATTTCTGCCGTATCTAATAAAAATTCGCCACACATCGTTTGTGTAAGAAAAACAAACGAACGCCGTCGTACTTTTGGCCGGTAACCAAACTGCTTAAAGTTATTTAAACAAAAATACATACAATGCGTTTTATTTAAACATGCATAATGTTTATAAACTATTGAGGTACAACATCAGCAAATATAAAGTGTACGACCCAGTTTGTGGCACGTATCACGGTCATATTAAGGATGGGTGTGCACTTCTGTTGCTGACTCGGCGGATTGATGTAATTGTCTGAGAAGTAGGAAGTAAGTTATTGTTATTGTGGTTTGGATAGAAATAGTTACCTGTTTTGTTTTTGGACGCTATTTTGATGGAGGAATATGTCGTGACAAAAGTATTAAGTATGAATGTTGTTGGCTATAAGGGAGGACTATGGAACCAGGGAGAGACAGACAAAGAAGAAGATAGGCTGCGCGCGCCACAAATAAATTGCGATGCGATCCTTGTATTAACAGAAATACAAATACTGCTTGTAAATTATTGGCAATTTTTTCCAAAATTTATCATCGCAAACAGCTTCCTTAGAGATTAAATGAATGACGTTAACTGAAAACGTAACACATAATTTATTAAATAATTTATAAAATATATTTTACATGCAAAACTTCCCTCTTTTATAATTTCAAGTGCTACTGGGAAATAACCTACGCCGAATGAAAACGTCTACGGTGTAGTAAAGTATCTAAATTAGATAAAGGAGTAACTTTATTTTAGAAAATTTTGATTTCTTTGTCGCATATTCACGCTATTCTAAGAGGATCATAATCTTACTCCAAATCTTACTTCTACATAGGAATACATAATATTTTTACCATTCCACGAGTAAAAATTAACTTACTATTAATACAAAGTTTTTGTAAATTTTAATTATTATATTTTTTTTAACTGATTTTTGTGTTACATTCCGATATATTAACATGACTTCGATGCCTTAGTTTCTTTTTGTTTTTGTATTTATTTGTATAGTTTGTAATTTTATTTAATATCCAGTGTAAATTCTGTCCTGCCAGGGTTGCGGAATTGTTCTAAAGAATAACCGTGGTCCTGGCACAGGCGACTGAAGGAACACGGGTGGGTTCCTTCAGTTGTCAACTCTTCAGTTCTAACTCGCCCTCCCGCTCCACCCAGAGTGGCAGAAGTCATTTGATGATTTACCACCAAAAAAGTGTACATTCTGTAAAAATAAATACGTCTGTTACACAATTAATATGGCTCTCAAACATTCGTTTGATTTCTCCACATCTTCAAATCCATGCAAATTCTTTGCACGAGTATTTCATATTCACTTGATGTTTCAGTAGTCGAATGTTATGCCATGCGACTGCTGAAACTTTCTTTCAAAGTAAATGTAATTGAAATCAAAACTAACCAAAGAGTTCTAATTCAAAATATTTTCCTTATGTCGAAACGTAGGTGGACTTTAATGTCGGATTTGAGTGGATTTGAGACACTCCATGGGAGCAACTGACAGCGAACCATAGACAATGACAATGCACTGTGCTCAGTTATTATTACTGACGAGTTATTTCCTAAAATGTTTGTTCCACATTGACGTAGATATATGGTTATGATTCTATGAATAGCATGACGATTACTGTAATTTTTTGGCATGATTGAGTGGATTTACGTGCGGAAAACTACAGTTTTGCTATGATGAGAATGTTTTAAATAAGCTATGGGTAGGTTTTAGGTACACTACTTGTGATTATGATAGAACAATAAAGAGTATTAGAATATTACTATGGAAATCTATGGTGACAGGCGGTATTGTCTATCAGCTTTGTATACCTGGTTGGTCGTTCGCTGTCTATTCGAAGTATCGTGGTTTTGGCCAGCTCGTGCATTTCTCATCTCCTCTCATCTCTCGTTTCACTGACTTTCGATACAAAATTATTTATAACCAATAACAATCCTTAACTCAGAACTATCACCCGTTCCAGCCGCAACGGCCGCACTTATCCTCGCAATAAATACAGCAGCTGTAAGCAGAATGCAGCGGCTGCAAACGTAGGTAGGCATTACAGTTATCAGCCGCTTGCAGCCGCTGCGTTCCCGTTTGTTTACCTTATGTAATTGGACTGTTTGTCTGCCGCTGAAGCTTACCGAGGTTGTCATTGGCGGCAATTATTTTCATTGGGAGTTGTCATTTTGTTGATTGTTCGGAAGTGGAATAGACGTGTTGTGTGAGGTCTTTAATCCGCAGTAGGGTTCTAATTACATTTACTTTTCATTAACCATAGCAATTGGTATAGGAACTTATTAGCTTTTGGCCGCAACTTTTTCTGCGTGTATTTTGTATTCTGCCCGCAACTTCGTCCGCGTTAAATTTCTTGTTCCCCCAACCCTTTCCGTCGCGTCGAATCGCCTACCCGTGCGATTTTCCCCGTTTTTACAACATTTTTCATTACTGCTCCACTCCGCTTAGTTGTAGCGTGATGTTATATAGCCTATAGCCTTCCTCGATGAATAGGCTACCCAACACAAAAAGTTTTTTTTTCAATTCGCAGCAGTTACTGAGATAAGCGCGTTCAATCAAACAAACTCTTCAGCTATATAATATTAGTATAGATTTTTTTTTTGTATTTACTTGTATTTACAGGAAAGGTAACCTATTTGCCAAACATAGTGATAGCGAAAATGTAACAGACAGGAAGGCAGAGTTACTTTCGCATTAATTATAATATTAGTCTGTATTGCAATTCAGTATATCCTGCGTTGGATTTCTGTTATATCTCTACATAAAATCTTCATACTTTAACTCACATCTTCTGATCCTGATCCCCGATAAAGTACTGGAAGCTGCGACCTTGGGTCCGTCAATCTTCCTGACAGTTACACAGAGTACAATTAAATGGGGGACTATAATTTTTGACAATCTACACACCTACTAACAACCCAACAAACAAGCTGGGTGAGAACATGACTCATGCACAAGAGCAGTCAAAACAAGTACGGTATTGTTATTGAAACACCTGTATGTTATGTATTCGAATAAATAACTATTTTAATGTTAATTACGGTGTGTTTCAATATAACCTCGTACAACCTTGAGGTTTTAATACCCCTTAGTTGTTTGTTATGATATTGAGCCAATGTAATCCTGCACCCTAATTGCGAAACGCACTATTTATCAGAATATGAATGGGATTGAAGATTATTTCTAAACCATTGCGTCATTTGTTCGAATAAATTGTCGGCTCAGCAACGTAAATAACGCAATGAATGTTGTTTAACTATCAATATGAAACCAATTCCTATCGATAAAAAGTTACGCAATTACCCCTCTGTAGTGTACTATAATTTATTATTACCTGCTCGTTTTTCTACTAGTTTGCATTTTCCGGAGAGCTGCCAATTCATAACAAAAGTTTCATGCTAAGAATGTAGACTAGCTACTTCGAAGTTTAATTACAGTATTATAATATCATGTTTATCTTAAAAAATATTGTGCGTCTATCTTTTTGGTAATGTGCATCGATTTTCAGATGAACTTAACTTGTATAAAACACATTGTACAGACACCAGCACATCAAGCTACCCGAAACTGTCAAATTCTCCCAATCAATCTTGGACCTAACACTTTAGCGATAAAGTTGAAAATCTATTGAAGAAATTTGACAGATTGTAGTAGCTTGGTGTGCTGGCATCTGTACCATGACAATATCGATGTGTGTACTTACTTAAGGGACATGCGCCAGGTATTATTACTTTTTCAAGAAATAGGTATCCAATGGCGTTAAATGAATTAGTAAAGATGATTTAAATATTTATAATTCTGATAATCCGCACTTGTTACGGTCGTGAATCATATTTTCAACATACAATTAACAGTCAGACAATCGGCCATGCGTATGTCCCGCTCTTCAAAGGACAGATACCATTAAATACCTTGGAATTACCTTAGACCAATTCCTCAGCTTCAAACCACACATAGACGTCCTGGTAACGAGATTACGTAAACTCATTTACATATTCAAGACCTTAAAACACGTAGCCGACCTTCAAACCATCAAGATGGTCTACTATGCCTTGTGTCAGTCTCTTATTGACTACTGCATTATCTCCTGGGGAGGAGCTGCTAAAACCCACTTGATAGAAGCGGAAAGAGCTCAACGTGCTATACTTAAGGTGGCTGCGGGTCTTCCCTTTCGATTCCCTACAGTCGAATTGTTCAAAAAGTGGGATGTGTTGTCAATAAGACAAACCTTCATTCTGCACACAGTTCTGAAAAAGCATTCGGAGCTAGTCTACGATTCGCATTTATTAAAAGTTAAACGAAGAAAAGGTACTGTGTGCAGTACTACTTTCTTTCGTGTAAGTCTGTCCCACAAGTTCTTTTGTTACCTAGGGGATTATCTTTATAATGTTATAAACAGGGGTCAAAATATTTTTCCTCTACTCAAACCCAGTTGTAAGCAAAAAGTAACTGATTTCCTGAAAACTCTTTCGTATGAGGACACAGAGAAATTGCTCCACTCAATTAAATAAAACTTGTATTCAAATCATTACCTTCACATTCACTACCATTCACCTACACATTCACTTCTATTCACATACATAGTCACCTCCATTCACGTACACATCAACAACATCCATCTACACATTCACAACCTTAATGTTCACAATGCACCCTTTGACTGCTTCAGTTGTGTTATTTTATTTTCTATTTTATCTTGTGTTAATTTTTTCTTATTTTTGTTTTAATTGTTTAATTGTGCTAGTTATTTATTTTTATTATTATTTTCTTTTTTGGTTTTAATTGCATTTTTACGTAATAATAGTTTAGTAAGAAACACATCTTACCCACCTGTCTACTAGTATCATGCCACAAAATGGGGTCTGGTGACCTGTAATACAGGTTTTTCTGAAACCTACATCAGGCACCAGCTCTCACAATGTGAATTATTATCTATAGTCAAAACTGTTATGCTACAAACCATTGTGAGAGAAATAAATAAACTTTTATTATTTATATTATAATCAATTAAATTTCTATTTAAGCTTTATTATTTTGTAGTTGTTTTCATTTCAGGGCCGTATCAGCCTACTGTCCTGCAAATTGCTGTACTGCAAATTTTAATTGCGTGGTCTATTTTAGCACCACCTAAAATAAAATTAAAACCACCCCCTTAATAAATAGTTGCGGAATATGATCGGGTTCACCGGCAGTGAACCGGACCGGATATCGGATGCCGTGCAGCTGCGCCGGACACTTCGTTACCGGCCGCCGTATTCATTGATTGCTTAGTCTTTTATTAGCTGCCCAATGGACTGGATACGATACACTTTTGATTAGGTTTTGTTGCGAAACATAAAGACTTTTCTATTTTATTACGTTTTGTGGGGGTTATATGACTGGTGACTGGAAAATATTGGTATTCAGCTGCATCCGGTTAGACTGGAAGCTGACCTCAACTTAGTTGGGAAAAGGCTAGGTTGATTGATCTGTCTGGGGACTGGGAAAATGTGGAAAGATCAAACAGAAAGAGAAATATGTTAAAGTGTCTTGTGTGTTGTACTCGAAAACTTTTTGTTCAAAATGGTGAAATATTTTTAAGTTTTCAGTAGCATTGCAGGCAGCACTTTCGAACGAAAATAGTTAAGGTAAAGACTTCTGGATATTTTGTAAGCAACTTGAAACACCATCTATAATCAACGTTTAACGATTTGACACTGAACTCGTCATTACCAACTCTTTGTCTAATTAACTATACCTACTTCGTAAGTGCCTGATCTCTCTCCGGTCGTGTCGGATAGCTGTCCCATCGAACTATGAGAGAGACTGCTCCTGTGTCTGCACATACTCTTGTGGCTTGTGCACTATAATATCTCCCGCACCGATGGCTAGTCTCCGTTGACATTGGCTACCATGGCCGAAATACGGTCTGGAGGACTATATTTAAGCTCTTAGTAGTTTGTAAGTGTTACCCTGCCCCAGTTCCCGGTGTGTCTGGTGTGAGTGTTCGCAACAATCACACAGATGTGCCACCTGTGCGCTAACATTTGTTGTTATCAGCTCATTCATCTAATTTATTGTACTTCTTAAGTCTGTAAGTGTGGTCCTGTCCCACTTGCTGGTGTGTCCACTCTGTCCACTGTGTCCATTGCCCACAATAAAGGCGAGAACGTGCCGCCGCCGCCCGTTGCGCCAACATTTGTGCGGCGCTGTTTGTGTTGCTCCTGTATTTGCGTATTATTTCAGCTAAACACCGCCTGCAGTGGTTGTAACTGTAGTTAAAGGAATCTAGGAGTGTTTTACTTAAGATTTTAATGCAGTTTTTATTACATTCTAGAATAGGAGCACGTATATTTGCATTCAGTTAAGCTTAACAGTATTTTTCGTAAAAAGACAACAGATTTTAATTGTATCTTTAGAAAATTTTAAAATAGCAGAATACTAGGATAGTACATTATACTATCTCTTACTCTCTTTTTCCAAAGTTTTTTCTATATTTAGGTAATAAAGGTACCTACAGTATCTTATTGCCTTCGGATCGTCACTGGCCGAGTTTGGAATTATGTACCTATATGGACATGTCCGAAAAATGCAATTTAGTGAAGTAATGCTTTAAAATTGCATTAAGAATGCCTTTAAATACCAGCTTAGTTTTCCTATAAGACGACCAGGAAACGTTTAGTTAAATTAACATCTTGCAATAAAACATAGTTAATATTGTTGTTTTCTATGGAGGTTCAGGAAGTAATGCCTACCCCATGATTTCTCCATTAAATTAGCATTGCAATCATACACAAGAATTGATTGCGTCGTACCATCATAATTAATAAAGAATTAATAATTAATATTGCGTCTGCACACGTGTTTAGCATTCTTATGCGCAGGAGTGGAAATCTGTGCGATTTTCTTAGAAAATGCGTTGAGTGGGTAGTTTATGTTAATGGCAGTTACATAGTTGTGGTTATACATGATTAATTACTCATGCGCGTGCTAGTTGTTCCGTAGAAGGTAAGCAGTCATCCAAGCAACAAAGGTGTTCCGTAAATATTTCCGTGGATTATTAAATAAATCTGTTTGGTTATTAATAAGTAGAAGCCGAATTGGATAAAACGAAAGTTACTGGTTATTCGAAATAAACTAACATTGTATTTTGTTTATTAGACTCTAAGACACCCTCACCTCTCGATTTTGTACAAGTAGTTTTTTTGTATGTTATATAAAATTATATCAAAATTGCAAGTCAGTCTCTAATAACATATTTTGCCCATTCATCGATTATTCAATCATCTAAACCAAACAATAAATGATATAAAATAATAATAATACCCACATCTACCTTAATACCTTCCGAAACAATACATTTATTAATCCATTTAATCAATCAACCCAGCTTACCGGGCTCTTGGCCGACCTATAAAGCCCTTACACACCAGCGGGCCAGCACCAGCCGAGCGATTTTAGCCCGAGTACACACCGCGCCGATAACAGCAATTACTAAGCACCACTGAGCGGAGCAATTTGGCAACGAACAGTGCTGTAATTAAATGTTGCTGAGCAGTGTGCACCTAGCCGTATTGCCTATGAGAGCTTCTATTGGTCTGAAGATGGCTCTAAGATGTTGCTTCTGTTTAGCCTCTTCATGTGTGTTGAGATAGTGTTTATCGTGTTAGGAGGAAGGCATAGTATATTCTATGTTAGTATCATCATTTCAGCCGAAAGACGTCTATCGCTGGACATAGGCCTCACCCAATTTTTGGAGGGGGGGGGGAGGGGAGGGCGGGTTGCCTTTTGGCCGAAAGGTGTCTTGTATCGGTTACGCGAGACCACGCAGCGGAATACGACGCCGTCATCATTACGTGCTTCGTGATAGTTTAAGTTTTGATTTATAGAATATGTATTAGTTTATAGTTATTGTTTTATATTATTTATTTATTGCGTTTTTATGGGCCTAAGTTGCCTGAAATAAAGGATTGTATTGTATTGTTAATCGCCACGCTTGCGATCGCAGTATGGTAGCAAAATGCATACAGAACGCTGGTGCCCATTCTCTAGTAAGTCCCTAGCTCTTACAACAGCCACGAGAAGAAATGGGGTGGTGTTATTCTTTACTTCCGGCAACACACGGAAATATAAAAACACATAATATATGATATGTTAGTATGAAAGCACATATTATAGAGTATGTGGTCAGATAGGACGTATGACCCATAAGGCCTATTGCTATTCATCTCCGTCACCATGGTGACCTTGTCCCATGCACTGCTGAGAATAGCTTTGTGCCATGCTTCCGTGTTCTATGCGAATTTCTTCTCTGCGATCTTCTGTAGGTCGTCTGTCCACCTAGCCGTGGGGGTTTTGTTATTAATGAGGCAGTAATACAAACTCCTGACTGCTCCTAAAAGTCTCCTAATGTAAAACAATAATTTTGTATTGTATCCAGGACCAAGCTCCGAAGTGACGTTTGATACCCCTCGAACATAGTGTTTATTTTCAGTGTGTAATGAATGTATTAATATTAAACGTCGGTTTTCAGTACAAATATAAAAGTAATCTGCAAAGGGTTTGATGTAAGATGTAAGGTACACTGTATTCACTTCGGTGGGCCCAGACTCCGGACGAGGTGGGGCGGGACTGATGGCGGTGTGTCAGAGAGTAACATACGTAGCTGATGATTAATTATATATCCGGAAGTTGTACCCGTAAGTACTCCTTTCAATTCCTGTAATATTTATTTTATACTAGCTTTTGCCCGCAACTTCCGTCCGCGTAAATGTCGGTTATCGCGGACGCAGAGAAAGTCGCGGAATAAAAAGCAGCGTATGTTCTTTCTTGGGGTTCAAATTTACCCCATACCAAAATTTCAGACTAAACCATTGAACCAATTTCAAAATTGGTTCAGTGGTTTAGTCGTGAAAGCGTAACAGACATACAGAGTTACTTTCGCATTTATAATATTAGTATAGATAGAGTAGAACTTGGAATCTAAACAGGAATCTATTTAGAATGAAATTCAAAACTGTAACAGTGATTGGTATTTTGATCAAACCTATTCTATTCAGTACTTACCCGATAAAATTCAGAAGTTTATTAAAGTATCCACCGAGTGCTTTCATTAAACACCAAGAAGTTCTATCATCAGCTTCAACAACAAAACGATAATGTAAAACAACAATTAACCATACTTTGGTCCTTTGTTCCGATGGTCCCCTTCAAAATTCTTTGACGGTTCCAAGTCCTCGGTGAGTGGCACTGGACCCGGCGCCAGTGCTTTGACCACCGATGCATGCTTATCCATACGATCAGGGTCCGAACCGTATTAATTCGGGGCACAATCGCTTTTTTAATGTACAAACACGCGGCAGTGGGCTCACGAAAATTACAAATTCCTTTGTTAGAAAGTCTTTTGGGTAAAACTTTGATGAAAGGGCTCGAGGATCTGAATTTGAATTTTAGTTCAGGGAAGGATCTTTCATGTTTTTAATCTGTTAATTTGGTTTTTCAAAGCCTGTATTTAAATTGGTATTGGATAGGCTTTTGACTGAGTACTTAGATAGACTAACATCTTTTCCTGTACAGATGTGATGGTTTTTAGCAAGCTGATTGCTAAAGAGCATCAAATGTAGCATCTCATGTGTTGGTGCTGGTCGTCATTAAAAAAAAAATAAAAAAAATGGATGTTTCAGCTTTGTTCGGCCTTCATAGACTCTTCAACCTTTCGAATCTCCAATTGATAACAGTAAAAAAAATATAATGGAGATTTTGCAGAATCAGCAAGAATCTAAAATTGATGAAGCAAATCAAATTCTAATATTGCTAAGATCATCAACATAAGTTCTAGAATAAATGGCGTGGGTAATGCGAAAAAATATTCTGTAGATATTATCTGAAAGCACATTCGTTCATTTGATTGAACGTTCACTTTCGACCTATACTGTGACCCGCCCGACACTTGACATTTTGACAATGTCACAAGAAAGTAATGTTTACCGAAGAGTGTTAGTATAAAAACATTATTTATAGTTAACTATTTTATTACAACTATTCGATAAGCAATTACCATATAACTTCTACGTTTACCACCAATGTCCACATAAATTAACTTTACATTTGAGATGACAAGATTGTTCCTGGAATCCGTTGTAAACTTTAATTAAGTCCTGTGTTTGTCAAATATTAAATCGCTTCTCAGAAATTACCAAGGAACTGTCGGCTTAGGAGCACTCGTTTAAGTAACGTCCAGATTTAAGGTATTTGGTAGACGTAGCTAAACTTAGCCCACAGCCCCAGTATCGATGTAGATTACAAATAAATTGTATCAATACTTACGTATGCCACACGCCGTGCTCGATCGACTCGACCGGAAAACGCGTTACGGAAGAGTGGACCGGCTTCCGCTGCGCATGCGCATACGATCGAAAAAATCCAGTTAAACTCATGTTTGAACCGAACAGGGCTCTAGAAAGTGCTTAGATAACTGATTGGTTAAGTAAAAGTGGTTAAGTAAATAAGTGTAACTCTAAAATGGGATTATACAAGAGTAGTCTCTGGTTCCTAGAAGTTTGTTTAAACCTTTGGTTAATGAATCGGCTGTTAACTGTTCATAATCAGCCTGTTCCCAGTGTTGTCACATAGGCCTCCTCTTCGTGAGAGTTAGTAGGTTGTAATCTACTACGCAGGCCCACTGCGGGTTGTTAGATGTCACGTGTCTTCCAATTTTTGCTGCCGGTTTCCTCATGTTGTTTTCCTTCACCGTTATGAGAGCTGTGGTGATGATATTATTTACACAAAGTATAGCGTCTGCCCGGGTGCGAACCGACAAACTACACCCCTTAGTCGGGGCCGATATCACTGGACCACCATTGTGAACTGTTGGTTTTGAATAACTAAACAATCTATACTAATATTATAAATGTGAATGTGTGTGTGTCTGTTTGTCCGTCTTCCACGGCAAAATGGAGCGACAAATTGACGTGATTTTTTAAGTGGAGATAGTTGAAGGCTACTTTTTTTTTCTTTTTTAGGTGGCTGGGGTGAACTTAGAAAAGCCGTGCTTTTCCCATGGACAATTAATTGTATGCAGTAGCGTTAGAAAATAACATTCTGTTCCGAGTTCTCTTCTGTGTTCTAGATCAGGAAAAGGGAACCGTGTTACCCCGAATTTAACGCGAGCGAAGCCGCGGTCAAAAGCTAGTACTAAATAATCTGGATTAAAAAAAAACATTTTATAACTATACCTCTGGCAATTCGAACACCAATTCTGGTGAAAGGCCTGGCCACTTCTAGAACAAAAATGAATTAGTCGGCATTTTTGCTCGTAGTACCCTGACCTGAGCAGAAATTGTAAAATAACAACACAGATTACTTACCTACTTATTTATTACACTAATGAACAATGATTACAAGAAAAATCTTCAATATTCCATCACAATAAGACCTCATGTTTTTAACGTTCGCATTCTGATATAAATCATGAAACAAGGCGTATTGTTGAGCCGATCTACCATCTTGTAATTACGTCGGCTGAATAGAGAAGATTAATTACATATTATTATGAATGCTGTACACTATTTACATAAGAATAACTTGTTATTGGTATCAGTTGGGTTTCTTAAGAATGATTCCTTCCTAGGTTGCTTACAGATGTAATTTTGGTTTTTAGTGTCGCGGGACCATTTCATGTCTAGATCATTAGCGACATACTAAAATAATTTGGGTGGTTCTATCCGTGTCTACTTCATATCTCATTAATTATAACTCTTTGTTCCTCGGGTAACAAAGTCTGAAGTGTAACGTGTTTACAAAAGAAGGAAATATGTTCTGAATGTGAGAAAATTACTTTGATATCGACTTCTGTTTTTTGGTTTGTTACCGGTTTGTATTATATACTTTAAATAACATATTTAATCAGTTCACCTGGTGAGGGCCGCAAGAATCCAAGAGGAGTACAGAACCGGTCGAAGTGGCAGAGCTTGGGGAACCCTATGTCCAGCAGTGGACGTCTTTTGGCTGAAGTTATGAAGATGATGAGAGCATACTCATACCAACCTTCACCTCATTAACTCAAGGAGCCAGGGTAGCTCATGAAATTCATTTTTTTTTGCGGTACCCAAAAAAACATAACACAAATTAAAACTTTTTTTATTTGTTTTGATATATTAGTCATGACACCACTGGCTAGTACCTGTGCCAGCCCCGTAGCGCCACAGATCCAATATTCACCACCAGCCCATCAGTGCACATACCCCCAATGGAACCCCTGAACATAAGCAGACATCGCCGGTGTTACAGCATATAACTGCTATCCGGGCTCGATAACCGTCCGACACATTAGCGAGGTGCGCCCCGGACACCGAAACGCGTCCGGACTTTCCGTCCGCAGTCCACAGCGTCCGGAATGCTGTGTTAAATGTTAATGCAGATTTCACCAAGTAATGCTAGATTTTTTGTACTTAAATATCCGGTTTATTATTGTTTGGTGAATAGAAATAATATTTGAATGAACTGGGTATTTTAGGAGACGTACTGAGAATCATAGACCTCAGATTCTAATTGTCTCTTGACTTCTATGTAAGATAGGGCCCCATGACAGTTTTACGTATGGTAGGATCTATTAACCGTTCTGGCATAGGTGCTCATCTTTCACGAAGACAATGTGTTTCTCGTGACGACTTTTCCTGGAACACAGTGAAGTACAAAACTCCTTAAATAAAATCTTTAACCTTCCTTCGATAATACGGGTTAACCCCTACTACCATATCGCCTTATCTCCACAAACAAACCTCTCCGTATCCCCGATACCTCAGCCACCAACATCGCGAGCAGGTTGAACAGTATCGGGTGTTAACCCTCGCCTGCTATTAGGTAGGCGGCGCACGACCCGGATGTGTCGGCGCTTGCTCCGCGGCGCGAACGGGTTACAAAGCGGAGGTAGTGTAAAGTGTAGCTACATATTGCACCTGCTTGGCTGCTTCGAAAAAATGTTGTAGAGAAAGAAAAAGGAGTACAAGTATTTCAAAAAACGAACGCATTTTTTTGCTTTCGAAATATTTACGGCGAAGATGGATGGAATCGATTCCAATGGGCTAAACTTACTATGGCAGCCACCCCATAAGCCTTTCTATAGGCTATTTAGATTTAGGTCTAGATTGTATTTTTTTCTTATAACATTGTGGAGTAAACCTCCATTGTAAACAATAGGAACTGTACAAAAACACAATTCAGAATTACCACATAATATTACAATTTACCTTGTACATAATATCTTACACCATAGAATAACATTGCATGAATTATTATCATACACTTTGAAATCTACATAACCCAGTTAGTATCAATAGACCTGTCATATGTCTAAGGCGCTACACAGATCAAAACAACAAATATTGTGCATCATACAATGCACTCATATTGCATTCTAATACCCGTGCAATAATAGACAGCACAATGACACGACATCATAGACAACACTGAAATCTATTGATTGTTTTGTGTGATGGGTCTTGTTATCCCTGACCTACGATACTGTAATCTCTCAGACAGTTATCGATCTTCTGTCTTCCCAATACAATAGTACAAACAGAATAATTGCGACCCGCATGCTTGCGCAGTAATCATTTATCGACGACAATTGGAGAGATTACCCTTATATCGCGACGACGCGGAACTTAGGAGCAGTCATGTGACGGCTTCCTCATCAGTAACAAAGGACCCCAACCTTGCGCACCCAAGGTTGTAAACCTGCATTTTTTCCTTTACATTGAGTTTCTTGTTATATTAGCTTGCAGTCACGTATTTGCTGTACCGAGATTATGTTTATGGGTAATATGTTCGTGATGATAGCTGGAATATTTTTCTGTTTAGCTTTATTTTATTGGCTACTGGTATGTAATAAGATATGGTCTGACAACCTGTTATTAAGTTAGTTATTACCAGGCTAGCTTTGATTTAAAGATTCAACATTATTATGTTCTAGGCAAGCCATCTTAATTAAGTAAGAATGAGTGAGTGAGTGACCGTGAGTGTTTAATCACGGTGTGGTTAGACCAGCGGTCAGTTATCGCTCTATCGATTTTCATGAATCTCGGGGATTCCAGGAAATCTCCAACCTCTCAATGCGACAAAATACGTAAGTTCTAGGAAAGTTTGGTGTGAAATCAATGATGACCGCATGAATTCAGGCGACGATTTTGGTCCATAAATAGAAGTCCAGACCGTATTTTCCTACAAACGGATCGCACTCAATGCACAACTACCCTACATACAACTATTTTGTTTACCCAAACTAGCCACTAACACATTTAGTCCAACAATAATACAGAATATTCACGCTCTCTCACTCGGGGGACCGGCAGCAAAGCCGCTATTATGCCCCCACAAAGGAGGAACATAAGAGGATTTAGGAGTACTCCTTCCACAATGGACGGTTAATGTTGCCAGATTATTGGCTTTTATCTTATTGCAATATAATTGTATTTATTGTACGTATGTACTTACCTACTTATATTTATGAAGAACATGTCAACAGTAAGTTTTATGGCGAAAGTTTGCAAATGTAGCGTTTGACGTCGACTCTGTTTTCATCCAAAACTATTATAATTTTCTCATGACGCTCGTATTCTCCGAAGGGTTGCACAGAGGTGTATTATATAAAACAAATTTCCTCACTTATAGCCCATTAGTATCAACCGGACACATCAAAACGTCGGGAATATTACATGTAGAAAATTTCACATTTCCTGAATCAACGAGGTGAATTTTTCTACTCCTAATTGTGTTTTAAATAGTAAATATTTTTCGTTGCTAATCACTTTTCCTATATGTCCGATACTTATCATATGGAAATAACATCGTCACCACATTAATTAAATTTTAATACTCGTCGATAATATTTTTATTACGTCATGTTTTGCCTGGCACATGGTGGTACAAGAAAACCTACTACTATTCTGAACTTTACCTGAACGTTAATAACGTCTGTTTTTCTTTGCAGGTAAATTAACACGATTTCTTGGGATCCGCTATGGAAAGATTCGAAGGATTTATCCGAAGAAGGTAGATGTTATTGTATACTTAGTTATTTATTATTCTAGGTACCTACGTTCGTCTTGTTTTATGCTAAGTTATTAAACTCAAGAAGTTTCTGAGAATATTTGTGTTTACAATGTTTCTAGACAAGTTATCTTTGATAACTAAAGTTACCATCACCATTTGCACGTAAAAAGGACAATTATATTGCTTTACTAGAATTGGTAATTTGTTCTCACTATAACAAAAATACATCGTTTATCAAAATCAATTTAGTCCTTTACAAGAATAGAAGCATACACGTACAAACATACATGTAAAGAGGTAAATGCATAACACTTCCTTTTGTCGGAGATATAGTCGGATAAAATCGAGGAAAACCGGAAGTGGGCAGATTTATATCTTCCATTTAAGGTTCCATTAAGCATTTAAGTTGGAACCTCATTATGTAGTCTTTCCCAATCGTTTCCTTTTATATTTTGGTAACTTGTTTCCTAGAAAACCGTCAGTTGGTAATACCGTAGATTAAATAATAAGATTAATTGACTTGTTTCGAAGGTTTTTAGTTTTCACTGAATTTATTCCAATGATTTAATTAATTATATTTATTTCCGTTCACATGTCGAGGTCGTGAGTTTCCCTCCGAAATATAAAGATTTCTTACGAAATGATGTAAGATACCTACTTCATTATTTGAAAAATTATTTTTATACTTAGTCATTTTTACACAGTATAAAACAAAGTCGCTTTCCGCGTCTGTGGGCTTAGATCTTTTAAACTACGCAACGAATTTTAATGCGGTTTTCATCAATAGACAGAGTGATTCAAGAGGAAGATCATTATGCGCGGGAGAAGTCGCTGGCAAACGCTAGTAAATATAATAAAACCATTTCCGCGTTATTGATTAATTAACGGACTCGGTATTGAAATGAATATAGCGTATTATACTGTACACCACTCCTTTAGACAAAAAGGGTTCACCCAAAGTTACACGTGTTTTCCGGCCTTCAAATATTTAAATAATCCCAGATCCACTTAAATCTGAACTAAGCCTGACAAGCCTTTGGAGAAGCGTGGAGGATTGAAGTTTATCCCCCGTTTGACAGAGATGTGACAGTCATGAGCGATTGTCAATTTGTCATCTACTGAGTATGGTGGAGTCCTGATGGATTGGAGACGCCTGTCATGTGCTGGGAGGTGATCTAATGTGAGGGCGGAAGCGGGGATTCGTCTCACTCTAATATTCTCAAAAAACGGCGGGGTCAACAAAATGAATCATTTTGCATTCGTCTGTTTGTTCACTAGTATGTTCTGAGTTACGTAGGTAATGTCTACTAAATAGTCTATTCGTTGTGATGGTACAAAACGGCAATTTGTTTTTGGCTTGAATTAATCAGTTTCTTTATTTTTATCTAAAGAAACACCAAACTGGGCATGCATTTGCTGATCTGGGACTGTAAAAATGAGATGGGACCTGTCCGAGTTTAAGCAAATTCTAGAGCAACAGGATTACCTTTGCCAAAATTATCATTAAAACACTGTGTTCTTTTCAATATTTCAACCGAAAATTTCTCACAAAACACCCGTCTTTACCTTGCACCAGTCAGACCGCGACAGACACATCCTCTTTCAGTGATTAGCCCGTGGCGGCCATTATTAAAATTTGACAGCGCCCCTCTTCCCGCGCCCCCCTTGTCGACGACCCGAATAATGATTCACCATACTATAGGTAATATTGAAAAGTGCCTGTTGATTTAAGGAGATTAAGACTAATAACAGGCATTTAGGGTTACGTTTTGGAATAGAAAGGATTAGAAGTTAGCAATTTAAGCTTCTGATATAAAAGTTTTCGTTATATTAGTATTCGAATTTGTATTAGTTATTGGGGAAGCGCCAGGGTTGTCCCGATATTCAAATTTTCTAACGTTTTTTGCAATTTACTGACATATCAGAGGGGTAATTGCGGAACTTTTTATCGGTAGGAATTGGTGTAATATTCATAGTTAAACAACATTAATTGCGTTATTTACGTTGCTGACCGGACAATTTATTCGAACAAATGACGCAATGGTTTAGAAATAATCTTCAACCCCGTTCAGATTCTGATAAATTGTGCGTTTCGCAATTAGGGTGCAGGTTGTTTGCTGAACAAAATATGATTCGCGACGTAACACGTGTGAAATAGTCATTCAATGGGATTATACACCGTGACATTTTAGTCGTTTTGCAACGGTTGTCCACTCAATGTATCCGACATAATATACCTCTAGGCGTGATTAAAAATTGTTACCATTAATTAAGATAATAGGTACTAAGAAAAATAAATAATGCATTAGAATCATGAAACATCCTGTTAATAATGTTTACGTATAATACGGTAGAGAACATAATCTACCCAGTGCACGAGTCGGCTAGATCATTCCATCTTGATTTTCCATGAGACAAAATATCAAATTTCAAACTACGTCATGCGTTATCATAACGAATAATATTTTGATTTTTTTAGTTATTCAAATGTTCATTTTTTTTCTTATGGATGTGTAGTAAGTAATTGGTTACATGAAGTGGGCTGCCGTTGTAAGCCGGTTAAAATGTCACGGTGTATAAACTTAGAGGGCTGTGTATTTGCATTAATGATTTTAATGATTATAATACTGTAAACACTTGTTAGTGTCGCTAATTATATTTTAATCAACACACAACTTTATACTGACCTTTCTACTCTGGCGCATCCCCCTTGAGGGATTTATGTGAATCAGTTTGTAGCATTTGATGATTGGTTGTCAGTCTAGCACCTTCAGTAATATATCGGGTATGGGATGGTAGGTACACACGGCTACATATCGAGCTATACAAAACCAGCTTTAGCTGACCTCGCATTGTATAGGCTATTCGTACAATGAGAAGTCAGCTTATACTGGAAATGCTTGATTGTTATGCTTGATTTGTCGCCGTGCTTACCTGGACAGAATGTTAACTAATTTCGATTGATTCCATTTTTAATAAGTTTTATTGAGACGTGCAAGGAATTCCCTGTGTGCTTATACATGGCAAGTTCGAGGTGCTAATGCCCCCAGGTCGTAGGTGCTAACGATCTGCCGCGCGCTCTTACTTATTAAGTAAATGTGTAAATTGATAAATGTAGATTTTATTCGAGTATAAACAGCACCTAGACGGTAAACATTTATTGATTATCGACTGCAAAAACATACATCATACGGAGTGAATGTTTTAATAACCTTTGCCACCTATAAGGTATAAGTTTAAACATAGTAAATAAAAACAACTTTTATTTCTTAACTTTTTTCGTTTAGGTTGCTACGTTACTCTTTTTTTTCACTAGTCTGTTTTAGTTTAGTATACTAACACAATGGATCTCATTTGTAGTCTGAGATAAATAAATAAATAATAGTAAATTTCAAGGCAGCAACAATGTATTTAATGCTATTTGACTAGTTTCTAAAAGTCATTTCACATTATTTAGTGGTATATAAGGACCATACTAATAAAATTCATTTTCACTCATAGTAAATATTTTGTTGCAAAAAAAAAATGTACCAAATACACTAATTATTTTTAAGCTGTTAAAACATTTGCTTCAGCAACATGGCGTCGAGTCGGGCGAGTGACGTCACATATTTATATAATATGGTACACATCAATGACAGATGGATGTTTTAGACTTGTAACACAGTAAATTAAGCCAATATAAACCGTTTACAATCATATCGTTCCAATCTCAAAACAAATAATTTTGTTTGGATATTTTGGTGAAAGTGTTCAACATTTTTTATGTTTTATAATGCAAATTGCTTTTTAAATCCATAATCTACTCAGATAGCAATAAATAATTCATTATTTTTCATATTGTCAGATAGCTTATTCTCACATTAGTTCTTTACTTATTAACATTATTTCTAGCATATTTAAATAATGTGATATTTAAATAAATAAACAAAGAATTATAGTTTTGATTGGAATATACAGACAATTTAAGTTGCGTCCAAACTGCTTTACAATTAATTTCCCAGCCTTTAACAAGATCATCACATCTCTTCTCTTGGTACTTTCATCTTAAGCAACTATGTTCTTACAACCAACACCAGTAGAAGTTGTAATTATAGTCACAACAAACCTTTTTGTTGAAAACATTAGTTTGAAAGGGCCTTTAGCTGAGATTTATTAGAAAAAATACTTTAATGTATTTAGAAAATACAAACAGAAAAAAGTAACATTATTTTTTTACAAAAATCTGACCTGCATGAGACCAAAAAGGCTCCTATCTCGGCATTAGGTTGCAATACTCAAAATATAAAAATCGCAGTTCTGGTATTCTGATAGGGCCCACTGTGATCCCACTTACCTTATACCTACACCACACCCACGTGTCTGTCTAGACTTTTAAAGTACTACAAATAGATTTTTAACCGTATATTAGCAGAATAAATTTCTACAAGATATAAGCTAGGGAAGGGAAAGCCTTTTCATAGGTCCAATAAAATAATAAACAGGTAAAACTAAAGGATTCTCGCTTTGTGAGTCGTAAAATTAATTACACGAAGAAAGTGTTTGAAGCGGCTGAGCGATGTGACAGCGAACGAATGAGAAACGTTGAAGTTAGTATAGTGGTGATAAAATATCTGATGAATGTCAGTAGGTACGATGAACCTTAACCATAAATATCTATGTGAGTTCTGAGCACAGCTTGAAATAATGGTGTTTTTGGGAACCGGTACCATTGGCTTTGGTGTGATACCGGTACCAGATGTAGTAACTAGTCTATTGGTATTATTACTTAATCAGTATCGGTACTGTGCCAGTGCCAAAACCGATACCAGACAAATATTTCCTTAAGAGTGAGCAAAACAGATGTAGAATAAAGTGAGTCAAAAGAAAAATAACGTCAAGTAATAGTATATTTTTACGATTTTCAACAGGATTGACATCAGATTAGGTAGCTTCTTCAGTTCTTTACATTTTTGACTATTCCATCATTGTTATCGCTCATAAAATGTCACTTAAAATAAGAAAAGTGGTAATAATGACCCTAAAAAGTTTGTCTTGATGTCTAGACGAATTCTAACGATGCCATATAAAAACAATATTAGAAAAAATGAAATGTTGAGATAAATCGTGAGGAGTGAAGGTTTCTTCTACCTTCATTTCTCAAAGCTCCTACCTATTGAAATTTAAAGTGCAAGAAAATTGTGAGTCAAAAGATGATTTCAGTAGGTGTTTAGTATTCTTCCAATGTTTCCAAGTATGTATATGACCTTGTGTGGGGACAAATGTAATTCACCTGATCGGTAGCTGACTGCTTGGCTGTCTTGTGGCATTTATGAAAGATTTAATATATTTTGTGGTAGTTATATTTAACAAACCTAGTGAAATGAACAAGTTCTGCACATCGCTACCTTCAAGTTTTTTGGTTTTCGCGTGATCGTGATGAACCAATTACTCGGTTACAATTTGATTATTTCATAAGAGCGCCTCTGTGAAATATAAACTTTAAAACCACAAAATGTCGTTTTAAAGCACTTCTTCGTAAATAAACGCCACTTTCCCTTTTATCGTCAATAATTAATTTAGAGCTCTTAGCACTCAAACGCCTACAAACCTCCTTCTTTTCGTCTGTAATCACAGACCTTCATCAGATAACGACACACACTCATCTATATTTAGCTCCTAATAAAGCCTGTTGCCGGATCGTGGCACTTCGAGTCCTGACAGCATCGGATTACACGTCTGCCCTGATTGATGGTCCGCGCCAGAATGGTGGATTGTTACACCACTCCTGAGGATTTTTGGAAACGTGCCTATTTGGCCAATCCGGAGGCTTGATTGAGTATGTGCTTTGAAAGTTCAAGGACGTTCGTCATTTAAATATTTCTCGTTTGTTTGCCGATTATGAAAAAGAGGTACACAAAATTAAAAGTAAATACTTCACGTTTAATTAACATCTTAAAGTAGATTCTCAATCTAATCACGATTTAGTAAAAGTACAGAACTAAGGAGCTGACTGAAACGTGAAATCCATACGCTGATGTGCATGTGCATGTGTAAATTCTTCAGCTGTTGGATGCGGATGTTGTTGGTAATTTTTAAAAGGGTTAAGATTACCTCGAGTTGTTTTTGGGATTCTAAAATTGTGAATTCGAGGACAACTGCAAGTTTCTTTCAGGATATTCTCTGTTATCTGGTTATATTGGAATGTCTCCCGCATTATTCGCACAATGGTTGTAGGCTTTGTGCATTCAGGCTAAGACTGTAACTACTTGTCACTAAGAATTAACCAATTGCTCATTATCAGTACCTTTTCCTTCCACAATAATCCACTATCACATGCCCCACGTCACTAGCATATCTGCCACAAAGATGCGCGTAGGCACAGAGAGACAAGACACAAGAGGCATTGGCCGTCGACTCCGCTATGCAAACATCAGAGCCGCATTGTTTTGGGTCAATCACACGGCGCAGCCGACGAATGCTAATCAAATAAATGTACGTATGTCACGGGTTTTTGAGGTATTTATTTATGTTGTTTGTTAGTATAGGAATATTATACCTATGTGCGTAGCAACATTCTGCATTTTTCTCTATCGTAGTACGAGAGAGAAAAATGCAGAATGTTGCAAGTTACTTTTTGAAAACTAAATTTGTCCTACATCAGTATTTTTTGTCATCACTACATAGAATAAAACAAAGCCGCTTCCCTCTGTCTGTCTGTCGGAACGGATTTTGATACGGTGTTTTTTAATAGATAGAGTGATAAAAGGCAATGATGAGATGATAATGATATGAATGAGGTGATAGGTGGCAAAAGCTAGTGTTTTATATAGCATAATCGGTTTATTATCACTATACTATTGGCCACTGCTGGGTCACTTCTGCCTCATCTCTGTGAGAGGGAATGGGCCATAATCGACAAAGCGGGCTCAGTGGGGGTTGAGATGGTTGCTAGGCAGGTTGGTATGTTTTACTTAACAGTGACTAATAACACGGCTGACTACCGTTTCTTCTCGGCATTAGAACAAGCATCAATAACAGAGGGGTAATTAAGTAATACACTATCAGTAGGAATCGCTTTAATTTTGAAAGTTCCACAACCATCATGGCGTTGTTTACGTTGCTAAGAAAACAATTCTTGCGAACATATGAAAGAACGGATTAGCAATAAGCTTCAAAATGATTCAGATTCTGATTAACATAGTGTGTTACGCCATAAGGGTACAGGCTGATATTTAATTCGATTTATGTAATCTTTGTAAACATATAAGCTCTGGAATAAATTCACTGTCATTAATATCTGAACCAGTCAGACGAGGTTTCAGTCCTACTGTTTCCCATAAATCATTGGTAGGTATACACCACCATAGCCTGATCCTCTATCACAAATAATGGATTAAAAATAAAGAGCTCATCTTTTAATGGATCCTAATGATGACGTCACATATAATACCGGTCCTGTACCACATTGTATGGTAATGTAAAGATTAGCTATTATGATTGTTCTCGTGCATATCCGATGAGTAAGTTCAACCGTTCACATTCTGTCGTGGGAGGGGTAACATTAGTAGGAATGCTCATATATTCCAGTTCTTTGTAGTCTCTGTGTTTCTAAATAGAACCACCCTGGTGGTGATGGGTGTTTGGGGGACTGTCTTATGTAGTTTTAATGTTCAAAAAGGATTACTCTCAACCTAGTTTGAATAAATGCCTCAAATTAGTTTGACCTCGAAGTGTATATGTCTCCATGTTTGTCTGTAGCATCGTAGCTCTTAAACGGGTGTAACGTTTTGGGTGCGGATTTTTATTTTTAAAAGTAGGCTTTCTAGCGGTGGTGTTTAGAGATGATTCAAAATTGGTTCAGCCGTTACGACACGACGAACTTTTGATCAGAATATTACCTACAACTTCTTACTAAACTTAAAGAGCCAATACGTATATTTTTAAACTTTTTAGAGGTTATGGATTTGACGGAGGTTTTCTAAATGTTAAATTTTGTTTTTCATTGGTGTAAAGGAACAGAGCTCCCTACTTAGTCACCCATCCACCAGATTGACTTCAGCCAGTGTAGTTTAACCTGTCTTAACTAGGAGTCGTTTTTACTTCTGTCCCTTCCAGTACTACAGGTGTTATTTGTCTAGGTGTACATAATTGAATGAGCGAGTGCGATTCCGCGTACAATTTAATTTCCGTGAACGTGAAGACATGACGCTGAGCGATTAGGTAGCCGCCCAGCTGTGTAATTGTGCAGGCTGGCTCGCAGCCCGGCGCAGCACCACTGCACAGGGGACGCAGAAGTCCTTGAAGGACATGAAAGGGCAACCTGCCACTGACATGCACTTGTACGGCTTTTGTGTACTACGCCGATAAAATCACTGTTGAAAGTAATTTTTTTACCTGTCTTGTGTACTTAAAGCATTTCTAATTTAACACGCTTTTGTTAGCTTGTTATGTATCTATGTGATGGAATCTTTGAAAGTGGTTTTCACCTCCTTCACAACGACGCATTCATTTAAAACTTAGTACATTTATCAAGGACCGATGACAATACAATAATTTCGTAATTTTGTGCCACTATCTTGGCCAGGATCACCAGGAAAGCAAAAACTCAAAACCCGCTTTTGTAGCTAGTCAAAGTAAAAAACATATTCTTATAAAAAGGAGGCTTTTCGATCTGTGACTTAAAACTATTAAGCAAAACCACTGGGTCAGTCCTCTCACTCACTAAAATTGCATTGCTCTTTGGCTAGCAAGACGGATGTGCCCGTCATGATTATATCTTCGTTTTATGTCGCAGAGTCTGCAATTAACAACTACATACTCTTCTAGACAGATCCATATCTATTGACAATGTTTGTGCACCTAACAAAGTACTATATCAGCGTATTCAGGAGTGGTAATCCTTCTGTAGCTCGTTATTTAGCGGTAATTGTGCAGTCTGCTCAGAATCGGCGTATCAGTGATCAATGATTTGTAATACTACGCATAATGATTCTATTTGGAGAGATATTTTGTAGAGTCTGAACTAGATCATTAGTGACAGCCATTTTGTCCCGATGGTGCTGAGAATTTCATAGCAAAATGAGATTCTATTCAATTAGTTAGTCCCTAGTATTAGATGGAATGACAGCCCTGAGTTTTCATGGTCAGATTTTAGAGAATAGATAATGAATAATACAAATTTATCCTTCGATTATGATACTGTTACGAGCTGGGTTTCGGGATAAATTAATTTAAGCCAAAATTATCGAAACACACCACAGTTTAATTAAACAATCACAATATCGCAATAGTCAAACAGAGTCACTTTTTTTGCTTGTACTGTATCGCTTGATTCGTATTCGCTCGCTTCCGAAATCGAACTGCCCCTCGGGCCGACAATCCGCTATTTATATCCCGAGCAGAACATTCGCGAACATTCAACACTTTTCCACAGTTTACAAGTAGATTCGAAACTTCGAGAACCTTCCACAGACATCTATTTACTGTTTAATCCCGCTACTCAACAATAGATGGCGGTGGCGTCTACGTACAATTGTTCGTAGTACTTGCTACTTGATAACAGATGGCGTTAGCGTGTCGTATCTAGAAGTTTCAACACTGCCCCATCCTTAGATGGAATTAGCGTGACGTTTCTAGACTTTTCGATCTACGTAATGTTGTCCCTTTCTGAGATGGAGTTAGCACGATGTTTCTAGACTTTACGATCTACGTAACACTGCCCCCTCCTTAGACATGCTCGTCCCGAGCATCATTATTCCCGTAATATCGTGCCAATCGATCTACATGAACAATTTTAGGCGCAGTTCGCAAACCCTTTTGTATTCGGTAAGTGACGTCATTGATCTTGGTCACAATCCGGTACGGCCCGTCCTATTTTGCCTGTAGTTTAGGGGACTTCCCTTTGCTGCGCACAGGGTTATGCAACCACACTAGCGAACCTTCGTCGAAGCCAGTATTGTTCATCTTTCGATCATAACGAGTTTTCATTCTCTCGGACATCTGCTGGCCTGATTCTCTGACATGCTCATATACGTCATTCATCTTGTTGCGCAGATCATTTGCGTAATCTGTTATACTGCGTGGTGAATCAGGCGGAATGCCGGTTATTAGATCAGCTGGTAACCTTAACTCCCTTCCAAAGTTCGCGAAGGCTGGCGTCACAGTTGTACTCTCGTGAAGTGCACTTCGGTATGACAGAAGAAACGGTTGTATGTGCTTGTCCCAATCCTTTTGTCTGCTTGCTACAACTTTTGCCAGATATCTTTCCAACGTCTGATTAAATCTCTCCACCATTCCGTCAGATTGTGGGTGGTATGAAGTGGTTCTGGTTTTGTGAGTACCCATAACCCGACATGTTTCCTGAAACACTTGAGACTCGAAATTCCTTCCTTGATCGCTGTGGATTTCCAAGGGTACCCCAAACCGACAGAAGACTTCGTGGACTAATTTATCAGCGACTGTTGAAGCTTCTTGATTAGGGATGGCGAAGACTTCCGGCCACTTGGTGAAGTAATCCATGACAACCATGAAATATTTATTTCCACTTTCACTTTCGGGAAATGGCCCAGCGACATCTAATGCTATTCGTTCCCAGGGGGCTCCTACGTTGTACACTTTCAATTGCAATCACCAAGCTCTCCCACTGTGCCCAATAACTTTTTGTGGTGGTACTCATCGCTGCAACATCACACCATTTCGGTTTGGGAGCATTAGCTTTAATCCACTCGAAAATTGGCCTGATATCTGTGTCACTTTGCTGAGCATGCTGTAGGGTTTCCTTCCATTCGTCACTAAGGTCCGTTCTTAGCATCCTGACAGGTACTATTTCCTTAGCTTCTTGCCTGACACAATGCTTGCAGTCTTCAGGACAAGGTCTTCTTGATAAAGCGTCCGCGTTACCGTGAGACTTCCCACTACGATGTTCAATTGCGAAGTCATACTCTTGTAGCAGTTCAATCCATCTCGCCACTTGTCCTTCTGGGTTCTTAAACTGCAACAACCACTTTAATGCAGCATGGTCAGTCCGCAGGTGGAATTTGCGTCCAAGCAAGTATTTGCTGAAATGCTGCAATGTCTTTACTACGGCAAGAAGTTCGCGTCTCGTGACACAATAATTTCTTTCCGGCTTCGATAAAGACTTACTGAAGTAAGGTATCACAACTTCATAATCTCCTTTCCGTTGAGATAACACACCGCCAATTCCAGTATTACTTGCGTCCGTGTCAACTATAAATTCATTTTCTGTGTCAGGGTAGCCCAAAATTGGGGTATTGCACAAACGTTCCTTTAAATCTCGAAATGCGATGTCACAGTTCTCATCCCAACAGAACGGTCTCTTCTCCTCAGTAAGCTTGTGAAGAGGTTTGGCAATGTCAGCAAAATTCTTGACAAACCGGCGATAGTACGAGCACAAACCCAAAAATGCCCTGACCTGCGTCTTGTCTTTCGGGACTGGCCATTCCTTGACGGCGACGATTTTCTCAGGATCTGTTTGCACTCCTTCCTTCGAAACCAAGTGCCCCAAAAAGCTTACTTGCTGTCTGAAGAATGAGCACTTCTTTGGACTTAGCTTAAGATTGGCTCCTCGGATTTTTGATAGAACACGTTCCAGATTTTGGAGGTGGTCTTCGAATGTGCGGCCCACGATGATGATGTCATCTAAATAGACAAGGCAAGCGTCTCCAATTAGACCCGTGAGAACTAGCTCCATTAGCCTTTCAAATGTTGCAGGAGCATTGCACAATCCGAATGGCATGACGTTAAACTGCCATAATCCCTTTCCCGTAGAAAATGCGGTTTTCTCCTTGTCTTTAGGGTCTATTTCCACTTGCCAGTAGCCACTTTTTAGGTCTAACGTGGTAAACCACTTCATTCCTGACAGCGTGTCCAGTGTGTCGTCGATCCGGGGTAGTGGATAGCTGTCTTTCTTAGTAACGTCATTCAATCGACGATAGTCTACACAAAACCGCATGCTGCCATCTTTCTTTTTTACCAAGACCACAGGAGAGCACCATGGACTAGACGAAGGCTCTATAACTCCATCCTTTACCATTCCTTTAATCATGGTATCTACCTCCTTTTCTCTTGCCACTGGTAGTCTTCTTGGTCGCTGTCGTATTGGTAACTCATTTCCGGTATTAATTCTGTGTTGAACCAATCTAGTCTTCCCTATGTCAGCATCATTTGAAGAGAATATGTCTGCATACTGAAGTAGCATCTTCCTAGCCTTCTCTCTTTCTTCTTCCGATAAATCTTTACGACAGTCTTCCAAAAGATTTAACACGTTAAATCTTGCACTTTGGCCGTTATTTTGCGGAGGCCGATGTTCGCATTCACACATCCAAGCTACTTCCCCACAGGAACCCATCAATGTACCCTTCTTGATTACTTGTTCATTTTCACTTGGGTTCAGTATGCGTACGGCTGCAACATCGCTTGCCTTTACCAAGGTCCGCGCAATCTTCATGGAAGGTTTTCATCCAATCCTTCAATGAGAATACATCGGTTCTTCTGCCCGGAATTATGTGGGAGCCTAACTGGAACTATTGTTTCCGATCGGGGAGAAAGAACAATCTTCTTCAAGCAGTACACTTTCCCTGATGGTGCACCTTCCATGAAGACTTCTTCTGACCCACATTTTAGGACTCCTTGATTAACGTCGATCTCACAACAGTGCTGTCGCATGAAGTCCAAACCTAGGATGCAGTCGTCCACTATGTCAGCCATGATGACCTTATGCCGGTAGATAGTGTTTCCCAGTTTTAACTCCACTTCCTTCTCACCACGGACGGTTATGTGCTGACCGGTAGCTGTTACTAAATTTACGCCATTATGCTTACCGAATAAGTCCCCAAGAAAACGATTCGCTAGTTGGGAACTGACAACCGTGCGAGAAGCTCCAGTATCCAATGTCAGCTTACATGGTCTTCCGTTCACTTCACCTTTTATGACTAGGGTGTTCCCATCATGGGCTTGTGAGACCGAAATTCTTGGGGCTATTTTAACACCAGCCAGCACCCGCCCCGCAGTCCTGGCGTTGACTAGTTTTCCTACTGCTGGGCGGTGATATCTGCCGCCTTTCTTTCTTGGGTCTGGTTTTCGTTAGCTGTGATTCGCTTCGGGCAACTTGACCGAAGGTGGCCTTTTTCTCCGCAAGTGTAGCACTTAGGGCTGTACCTCGGACGGTCACGCACAGGTGATGCTGCAACCTCCCTGATGCGATGGGCTCGATGATCTTGCCTCACTGCCTCCACCTCCAACGCATGGGCCAAGGCATCCTTGAGTGTCTCGTGGTGTCCAAGTCTTACAGTAGCCCTTACTTCCAAGTCCCGTATGCCATCTATGAATGCTTGAGTCAGAGTCCCATCGATGAGTGCAGGCGCAGACTGGTACGCTTTTCGAACCAGCTTTTCTATTTCTAGGGCCCACTGCTGCAGGTTTTCACCACTGCGCTGCACACGATCCTTCAACTGCGCACGAAAAACGTGTTCCAGGTGCGCGTCACCGTATCTGGCCTCTAACGCCTCAACGAGCTGCTCGTAGGTAACATTTTTGCCGAGAGCCTCTAACACGGTTAAGGCCTGATCACGAAGGGCCAAAGTAAGCGCGGTCATGGCCTGCTCTTTTGTCCACCCATTTGCATTCATGACAGCTTCAAATTGAATTTTGTATGCCGACCAGGAAGATGTTCCGTCGAAGGGTGGCACTTTAAACCCGCGCACGGAAGGTGCAGCAACTATCGGAGCCGTAGTCCGGTCTCCAGCTTTCAGAACTCCAACCGCTTTTCTTATATCAGCGATCTGGACTTCGGCCTCGGAGATACGATTTTCATGTACCTGAACAGTCTCCTTCATGGCTTTGATGTCCTTGCCAAATGTCGCGTGTAGATCTTTCAAAAGGAGAACCTGCTCCTCTTTACCCTGCTGCAGCTGTTCCTGTAGGCGGCGGGCATGTTCTTCCTGTCGACGGGCCTGTTCTTCCTGTCGACGGGCCTGTTCTTCCTGTCGACGGGCCTGTTCTTCCTGTCGGCGAGCATGTTCCTCCTTGACTTGCTGCAGCTGTTCCTGTAGGCGGCGGGCCTGTTCTTCCTGTCGGCGGGCCTGTTCTTCCTGTCGACGGGCCTGCTCCTGCAGCATCGCCATCAGAGCAGAAAGATCCATGGCTGGTGATGCTGTAGGAACACCAGACGCTTGGGAAACTGGCTCCGTCGTCGGCTGATTATCCCCAGATGTCTGTCTTGAAGGTCCTTCAAATCGCCTCTGATCCACCTCCTGCTGGCGCTGACTCCTGGTACGAATACCTTCCGTGTCCTCCTTCGGTAAAACTGGCATAATTTATCCCACTTCTGACACCAAATGTTACGAGCTGGGTTTCGGGATAAATTAATTTAAGCCAAAATTATCGAAACACACCACAGTTTAATTAAACAATCACAATATCGCAATAGTCAAACAGAGTCACTTGTTTTGCTTGTACTGTATCGCTTGATTCGTATTCGCTCGCTTCCGAAATCGAACTGCCCCTCGGGCCGACAATCCGCTATTTATATCCCGAGCAGAACATTCGCGAACATTCAACACTTTTCCACAGTTTACAAGTAGATTCGAAACTTCGAGAACCTTCCACAGACATCTATTTACTGTTTAATCCCGCTACTCAACAATAGATGGCGGTGGCGTCTACGTACAATTGTTCGTAGTACTTGCTACTTGATAACAGATGGCGTTAGCGTGTCGTATCTAGAAGTTTCAACACTGCCCCATCCTTAGATGGAATTAGCGTGACGTTTCTAGACTTTTCGATCTACGTAATGTTGTCCCTTTCTGAGATGGAGTTAGCACGATGTTTCTAGACTTTACGATCTACGTAACAATACTAAAAGTAACAAGGATAATCCCGCCGACCTGTATCTTGTTAGTCACACCTCCCACTAGAACACTGAGTATGTCTATCTTTAGATGACCACCCAACATTTCAATTATGTTCAATAGTCCAGTGTGTTCAATAATGTGTTTATTAGTCAGCGAGCCGGCTGGAGTCGTGGGTGTGTGTGGGTGACTGTTATGGACCGCTTAAAACTTAGACCTAGCGGCTATTTATAAAACGGTTATAGTAAATAGATTGAGTCATTACTAGTCAGTTGTATCGGTACTTAAAGGTTATTATGTAGACTAGGATTAGAGAATAGAAGAAATTAAATTTGTAAAATTTAATTTGTTTACCTTTGTGCTATTAGCAATGGAGCATCATGTTTTTTTTTATACTGCAATGCCTATAAACACATTGTTCTTTGTTATTTAACTTTTTGTACCTCTACATGTTAATACATTTCATATGAATGTTAGGAGTATATATTGTTCTGACGCTTCTTACTATCAGTGCAGCACCCTGCAATTGTCTGCGGGTCTTTGGTTTATGTTTTTTTTTATATTCCTTTACCTACCGATAGAAATGGAATCTACATCTTAAAGCGATGAAAAAAAAAATGTGATCATAAATAAAACTTAAGCCAGTTATAAAACATAGTAGTATCAGTTACGGAGACAGCAGTAAAACCCAGGCGAAGTCAAGATCTGTCCTCAACAGCTGTTGACACTCTGTCTGCGAGGGTGTCTGCGACCACTTCCTGGACGATTGGAAACTGTAAACATAAGTGGCTCTTATTGAGGGGTTGGGGAGCCTCGAGTGGTATCACATGCTACCACATTTAAAGAAGCTAAGTGTGTCCAGGAAATAATATTAATTTTCATTGAATAGAAATATATAGCTAGTACCTTACTATTTCGTATAGTTGGTTAGTGGCTAAAAAAGGCGTTTCTTTACATAAAAGCACCAATCCAATCACTTAGAATGGAGATTAGGAATGACTAATTTTCCTTTTACCTTTCACTGTAGTCTTTATGCCCACGTCCATAGGAAAATTATGTGATATTATGTATTAATATTAACGCTATTATGTAAGTTTAAGGGAGTAAACAGGCGCAACTGGACCGTAGTGAAACTATTTCATAGACATTTTTCTGAGTCTGCAGGAGCCATTTTAGGCAGATGAATATAATTCGAGACCCCTAACACTTGTGACCCAGTTATTTTCCCAATGTCCAAATATGTAAATAGTTACCACATGTTACTGTATCAGAGATTTATGGCTAAATCGCCTATACACTTCACATTACACGTTTGAAGTGTTAGGCAGGATGTAAAACTAACTATAATCAAGAGCTGAAATCGGTTAACAAAGCATTTAACATTCACGATCGACTAAATTTAATATCTATGACAGCTTGAGATGCGCCGTGACAGTAAATAAATCTGTAACATTCTCTAAAAACTTTCTTGTCGTGTATTAAATTACTATTGTGTGCATCACATTTTATCCAGTTACAATAATAAGCAATGACATATTAGGTACAAATACTGCGGTTTCCAACAAATAATTCTTATTTATAAGATGTGGTATGGATGATGTTATAAACTTATTCTGATTAGTTGCCTTCTGAAATATTCTTCCCATTATAACTATTATGAAAGTTTCATCAAGTAATGGGCTTCATCAAACGGCCACAGACGTGTTGTTGGGCAAAACTTATATGTAAAGTAGGTACAAAGAAACTGTATAAATCACGGTGGTTATGGTTAGTTACTCTTAGTACAACATAGTGTATATTTGTTTTACGTGTTCTCGAAAGTCAGTACCTTTAACAGGAAGATTACAATACTAATAACGTCAAGAGCTCAAATAGATCGAACAGTGAGCCCACTTAAACTTCAAATGACGCGACGATGCTCTGGTCGATTGATCAACGAGGTTAAGCGTCGTCCGTCGTGGATGGGTGACCGATGAGGATCCGGCGGGACGGCGGGACCGTTTCCCCTCCGAGAGAATGTTATATAGTACATATAGTCTTGTGATTATCTATTTTAAGGTATTGGTAAAGTATAATCTATACTAATAATAGGCCTTTACCTATGAAAATGCCGTTTTGTATGAAAAAAATTAAACGATTTTTTTTCATGTATTTTTTATTTGTATTAATCGAAATAATCACTCATGCAATCAATGCATCTTTGCCAACGCAGTGGCAGTTTATTGATGCCCTTCTTAAAAAAATCAGCTGGACGGGAGGCAACAAATTCTTCAAAGGCATTTTGTACTGCCTCTCAGGTATTGAATTTTTTTCCCGCCAAGAAGTTATCCAAATTCTGAAAAAAGTAGTAGTCTGTAGGCGCAAGGTCTGGTGAGTAGGGCGGATGACGGAGAGCTTCCAACCCCAGTTCTTGCAACTTGGAGACCGTCTGCTGTGCAGTATGAGGTCGCGCGTTGTCGTGCAGGAGCAGCGGAGACGAGCGATTGACCAATGCTGGTTGGAGATGTGCCAGCTTCTCCATCATTGAGTTCAGTTCTTCACAGTACACATCTGCAGTAATGCTCACTCCGTTTGGTAAGAAGCTGTGATGAATCACACCGGCGCTAGACCACCAAACAGTGACCATCACGTTTCTAGGGGTAAGTTTTCGTTTAGGGCATTGTTTAGGTGCTGAACCAGGATCCAACCAACTTGCTGAGCGCTTGCGGTTATCAAACAGAATCCATTTTTCATCGCAGGTAACAATGCGGTTCAAAATTCCTTCATTTGTGTGTCTGTTGAGCAGTGCAAGGCACGTCTCGACGCGTACTTCGCGCTGGCGATCATTGAGTTCGTGGGGCACCCATTTGTCAAGCTTTTTTACCTTGCCAATTTGACGCAAATGGACCAATATTGTTTTGACGCTAACGTCGAAAGCTGCTGCTAATTCAGCCGTAGATTGTGTATCATCAGCTTCCACAATCGCCTTTAATTCGTCAATGTCGACCAAAGTCTTCGGACGACCGCGAGGTTTCATTTTTCAGGTCGAAATTTCCAGAACGGAAGCGAGCAAACCAATAACAGGTGGTGCGTTGGTTTGTAGTGTTAGCTCCGTAAACATCGTTGATGTTGCGTGCCGCTTGTGCCGCGTTGCTGCCACGACGGTACTCATATTCCATAATTACTCGAATTTTTAACGTATCCATGATGACGAAAAAGATTGAAATGCGATGAAAATGTAACACTAATCAATAAACAAATAGTATATTATTATACCATGAAACAAATGACTACTTTTGGAAAAAGAATTCCATGTTTTTAAAATAAAATTAATTTGAAATTAGAATTCTTAGACAAACAAAAATTATTTTGATTTGAAATGGCCAGTACTGCAGAACGGCAATTTCATAGGTAAAGACCTAATATTATAGAGCTGAAGAGTTTGTTTGTTTGTTTGGTTGAACGCGGTAATCTCAGGAACTAGGTGCTGGTCCGAATTGAAAAATTATTTTTGATATGGGTAGCCTATTTATTGAGGAAGGCTATAGGCTATATAACATTACGCTACGATCAATAGAAGCGGAGCAGCAACGAAAACTGGCAGGCAATTCGATGCGACGGGAAAGGTCAAGGGAGCAAAAATTTGACGTTGACGAAGTTGCGGGCAGAAGCTAGTATTATGATATGCCTTAAAGACAGTCAAACTATTATAGAAGAATGTCCCTAGGTATCTTTAAGTGAAAGAAGAAAAGTAAAACTTTCAGCAAAATTTCAAATATGCCATGAAGTCTACACCAGCTTTTCCTTTCTCCCACATAATATTCAAATGAGTAGAATCCGTCAATCTAACTGTACTTCCAACACGAATCAGAGATAGTTTCATTCTCCTCCTATATTGTTTAAAACACATAAAAATGTCGGCCCTAATCGAATATCCGTTAAAGATAACCTGAAAAGGATATATTACAATGGATTGTAACATTTAATTAATCATTTAAATACATTATCACTATTTAATCTGTCGGGTACTGTCTGACGGCCTGTCTCCCACAACTTCAATGGCGATTGTTCTTCTGTCTCGCTCGCATTTGGCGCGTTTGTGTGAGTGTGAACGAGACGGGTGTGATGCAGTGAATGACGTTGCGCGTGCGGCGGCCCGTTAACTGTGATTGCTGGTGGCTAAGTTGTAAGCTTGCAGCGATGGCGGCTCTGATTACAGTTAATTGACTGTTCGATAAACTTTGTGAGTAATAGAACAGATTCAAAATTAACTTAACACGCTGTATCACGTATCACTTCCAATTCAAATTGAGTACTTGGAATGACTTTGGCCCAGAATTAGTCCAGGTACCCAATATACAGTATTCTAGTAAAAAAAATTGTTGTTTCAGTGGAAGAGTTGATATGAAATATTTAAATCTGCTATAACTGCTATCCAATTTTCACCTTGCTGGCAAGGTATACCCAACTTTGATTGTTCCTGAAAATTTCGGCTTTACAGTCCACAGCTGCACTTAGGTTTATCTCAAAGAGAAGCTTTTTGCTACAATGGTGAACCTCGTTACTCATAATCGACTAGTCCTTATAAACTAATTCCACCAGCAGGTAAGTATTATACAAAAAGTGAGGAGTCGTGCGACCTTGTGCCATTTACGCTTCAAGTTTTAACTGTCGTCTTTCTCGGCCCTGCACAGCATCTACCCTGAACATCACCTGATGATGCGAATGATACTAAGTGGGGTGGTTATTTTTTTGTGAGTGGAAAATCATCAAATGAAGTCTCCCGCTCTGGGCGAAGGTGAAGTGAATACGGTATTTCTTTGGAACAAATCTCGCGACCCTGGCAGTCATCGGTCCTAGCAGACCCCTTCCATGGTGCTGACATCTCTTTGAGGCGCGCGTGGAACACAACGTGCCGTCGTCGACCCGAGCTTGGTCCTTACCGGACAGTGAGCTACCCATTGCTCGCCGCCTGTAGTGGGGTGGTTGTCGCTATCACCTGTTACTTGGACACCAGTCAGTACCGTTACAACGTGTCGCGGGGCGGCCGGCAGCTCAGCTTTTATTTGCCCCGACTCGACTGCGGGTTAGCGATGTGGGTCACAGTCAGTTTGTCCAGTCGGTGATACTGACTCGATTTGGTCATGTGGGTTTTATTGTGAATGGGAATACTTTGATTTAAGCGTGGTTGTAGTTTGTTTCTTTATGCTGTCGGCTGGTTAAGGATAAAAATCTGGCTTTAAGAGTCGGATTTTTGCTGCAAACCTCGTATGGAGGGGCAAATTAAAATCAGTTTGTGAAGAATTCCAAATATTCCGACGGTGAAAGTGCTCCAAAAACAATAATATAGGCTTGCCCTTGGGCAGTCGGCTCCGCTACCAACCTTAATGACTGCTTAATTATAACCACGGCATGCAATTACCTATGATCTGATATGTAGGTATGTATGGTTGATATTCCAAATAAGAAACCACATACCAATCTGGGCCAGTAACAGGTAATACAAATTGCCAGTTACATTAGAATAAAACACAACTTTACACAAATATACGTATATTTTCAGTTCGTTGACTTGTTTTACGGTAGTTGGTGAAACATGGCGGTTGTACGGTCAACCACAGGAACAATATTCAGTCGCATCCGGCAGCTCCTCATATCCTATGTAATTGAAATAATTTCAGAGTTGCTCATAGTTTCATTTAAATATTGTATTCATTTGTTTATTTCTATGTTGTTTAGGACTCCTGTTTTTTGTTCTACGGTTTGAGTATATTTTCATCCAAATATTTAGGATATTTATGATAAATTTTGGGAAAATGGTTACGGTTTTTGGGCAATATCTTGTTAAAGGCTTCGACAAGGGCCAGTACAAACACAAGTATAATTTTCACTATAAAATCATACTTTTATAGCTTACGGCTCTATGGGTCCCGACTCTTTCTTTAATAAACTGAAGTGTTTATTGTCTTACCTGGAAAAGACAGCAAATTATCTTGTTTATTTAATATTTCTCAGAATCGAGGACATCATCCTGCCAAAGTCCGTGAGACACCTGAGAGGTATTGTTTGGTGTACTTACCTTATCATGTTTTATTATGTCTCTAATTAATTAAACGTCTGCATCTCACTTTGTGATGGTTCTGACACAAATTAAATTATCAGCGAAATTAGTTCGTTTCTCTAGAATACACAATTAATGCCCTGACATTATAGACATTGACGTTCAGATTTAATTAATTGAGACCCACTCAGATTAAGGGCAATTTATTTGTGATATCAAAGATGACTGTCACTGATTTGTATAGGTTCATAAAAATAATGGTTCTGCACTGGAGCATGACTCATAGAGTGTCCTCAGTGAATTGGAGAACTTGAAGAACCGACTACCAGGAGAAGAGAGGGTCAGAATACACAGAAATAGAATGGACGCGAAAGGCCAAGAATTTGCTGTTTTTGTGCAACTTTGGAGATACTTAAATACTGTGGATTGCGATACCGTTCAATGATTGTAAAGTGTTATTTCCAGCAAAAGTTAAAAGACAGCTAAAGATAAGAGAGAAGAAAGTCACGGTTATCATTATAAAACATACATTGAAATATTAGCTGTCGTTATACATATCCTAATAATCACTTATTTGTTCCATGATTCTACTTACCTATAAGAGGATTTCTCACAAAACAATTTATTGATAAGTTGACTGTGTGTAGACGGATTAGTTTAGTTAATTAGTTGTATTTATTAGGCAGTACTGAGTACTAATTAGTAGGAATCTTCCTAAACTTATGTTCAACATTGTTTTTCTTTGTGTTTAGTTTTGCGATCACATTGTTTTGATCCGATTAGGGAATCGAAAAAAATTGTACACGACATTGCGTAATTGGTTATCCAAAATAATTGTTCATTACGATCGGTATAAACCTTTGTTTCAATCAATATAAATTGTGAATCGTGTGCCAAGTAGTTCCGAGGTGAATCTGAATATTTATATCAGTGATTAAAATACGATGAACCAAAAATTGATCCATTAATTGATTCAAATATAATTATACGAGGTCTCTAGAAAGCAATTTTGGAACATCCGATTTCCAAGTTGTGTTCATCGTTGGCGCAATTAATGATTTACGGACGAGACCAGTCATTTCCGCGCTATTTAGTAACAAACAAACGAAATTAAATGATTAGAATAAGAAATATAGTCTTAACTTTCGTCTTAAATCTAGACCGAATGTAATGGTTGTCTGATTTTTTCAGGTTTAGACCTTTGTTACAGGCCGATTTCGTTCCGCTGTAGTGAACGGTACATTTCTCATATTTTTTGTTACTTTCGGATCATTTCGAGCGTAAACTCGTGTAACTACAGACTTGTTGTGTATCCACACTAATCGGGGAGGTCTTGACTGTAATGATGATGATAGATGATAGTATTATGATCATCATAATTTGATGCAGATTTTGGGAGAAAACGTAAAGTATTGGTAAAGGCGGAAATGTGAGATTAGTCATATTCATAATGAGGTCTGTACCGTTTTACTATAGGACTTGTAAAATGCGAAGTGTATATGAAAGGCATAGTGCAACATAAATGGTGTATTGTATGTTACCTATGGATGCTGATCATTTTATTTTATTCTTAAGATGCAAAAAATTGAGTTTAAATTCAAACTATTATGACCAGAGATCGTATATTTTAACTAAAGTTACATTTTAACTATAGTAGCGTATACCTACATCTATATTTATCATATTTTACGCAGATAAAAATACTTACAAGTTATTCAAGAAACGTGCTTAAAACTCAAATGCAGAAAGTAGAGTTGACCAGATGACGTCCCTAATTAAATAGATGGCGAGACAGACTTGCAATATTGAAATTTTAAACCGGAGATTTAGTATGCAGCACGTGAATCACAGCTGGATACAGGATATTGCTGCTTTTAGTATTGAAACATAGGAACCATACTGTAAGCGTAGGTATATCATTAATACTGTGGCCCTGGCATAGACAACTAAAGGAACACGGGTGGGTTGTAATCAGTAAAAAAAAAGGTATATCATTAATAACTGACTGTAGGTACTATTTGGGATATTACACCCACTGCTGGACAAAACAAATACTTTACACAAATTAGTTTACATTTTTCCTACAAACTGCTCTCATTTTTTTTTGTATCATTATTGCAGTTTGGTTTAAAGACAAAGAATGCGTTCTTATGTAAATACAGATAGTAATGTGAGCAAACTCTTTCAACTGATAACGTGTGTATTTTTCTGTCTGTGTGTCTGTTTGTCTGATGATAACAGACATTTTTGTTCTCAGTGGATAGGGCTAATTAGGTAGTGATGATTCAGTGTTTTAGATGATAAATAATAAGAATGTCTCATTATAAGGTCAAATTAAATCAAGAAATTGAAATGTTTTATTTGCGAGTGTGAGACAAGTGATTGTAATGCCTTTAGCTAGCTATTGAGAACGAAATAAAGATGATTAAAACCTAATCTATAAGAAGCTAAAGACTTTTACGACTTTTATTACTTGGAGATTAATTAGGTCTCTCTTTGGGCATAAGTTTGTTTGAGAAGTATGGGCAATAATTATAAATAGACTCGTAATTTTTTTTGACGATCTTCTGTGATAATTTTTTTGCCGATCTACGTGTTACGTTCAACTTCAGTCAACCGACAATATAGAAATTTTCATACTCCGGAACGTTTTCTACAATATATTTTGTTGTGAAAGTTACATTGGAGACGCGAGGAATTTCAACAAACACGTGTGCACACACCCTCACACATACAAACATACATTCTTCACACATATTATAAGAACACTGTGGTATCTAACGAGATGCTCGCGTGTCCGCTGCTCGTCAAGTAATGCTCATTAATTGTTTGCTAATTAAGGGTTGCATTTAAGACATATACGATAGATAGATAGGTGTGGGCGAAACTTGCCCCGTGTACAAAATGACTGATCATTGTGGACTAAATGACTGATCATTGAGAAGATGGAACGATGGAAGATATTCTGCGAATGGGTTCCGTAATTCGGTTGGTAAATGATCTGTGTATCTCGATAACAGTAACTTGTATTTCTTGTACCTTTTTTTTGTGGGTTGGAAATCATCAAGTGCCTTCTGCCGCTCTGGGTCGAAGGGAAGGGCGTGTCAGACTTTTACTGACTAAAACCCACCCGTGCTCCTTCAGTTGTTTATGCGTGGCCCTGGTAACTCTATCGAACATTTCCGCGACCCATGACGAATTTTTCATGATCAGATTTTTATTCATAACTAAATATCTGTTGTTTATCAGTCAAAATCATGGTAGTAAGGACTGGGAGCATCTAACACATCACGTATTATTATGTACGTGATACGTACGTATTATTGCAAGTCGTACGTAATTTTGAAGATTGACAGCATGTTCGTTGTGACTTAGTCAGAAGGTCTCTGCTATTGTACTTTTCTTATTAACATTAAGTAGATGTTCTGTTATCCTAAAAAATATTCCGGTATCTTCATTTACACACTTACTTCAAAGAAACACGTCGTTACCGTACTCCTATCGATAACCGTGTCTACAACTGTCAACTATAATATTGTTTATAAACTGTGTCTCTTGTGTCGGTGTGCGCCGGTTCTTATTCATTCATTTTGGTTCAGTTAACAGATATCTTTATAAACATTATCAATTATTGAATTCTACGATTTGTACGTTATGATTCTAGTAGTTGAATTTTACGTTGTGAGTGGAAATTGTTAGTGTTATACATCGTAAGGCGTACTATTCATATTTCGATAAACTTTATTCAGGCCCGATTTTTCAATCTTCAGATATATTTTAACTGTGGAATATAAATTGCAGTTTGACAACTTTTAGATAAAAAAATGTATTCTTAATTCCTAATTATTTGACGAATAATAAAATTGGCTCTTAGTCAAGAATAAAACCGATAATAATATATAATTTGATAATGTATACTGAATAAGCAAGGCACTAAAAGGGCTACCCGTTTCATTTGTGGATATTGAAAAGAGCAGTCTCATTCGCCCGGGTGGGCGGGTGTCAGCGTGGGTACACAAAAAGTTAACATTAGACTGCAGTATTTACTTAGTAAACGTATAGTAACTACCTTAACGCTGAAAATCCAGTACCAACGATTCTAAGAAAAAAGTAAGCTTATGTGGATGAATAAAAAGCAAACAGTTCTTCAAATAAGGTACCTAAAAACTGATGTCTTACATGTTGCAAAACATTAAAGTTACATTTCCTTAGAATTTGTCATTGTTTTGAATATTATATTATTGTAATGAGCTTCGTGTCTTAAGGACTTTTCCTATTCAATATATATAGAGTGATATCAATTCGTCAGTCATTGAACTGTCTAGACTTGTTATTTGACTTTATCATTAGTACTTGTACGAAGATAAGAGTTTTTAGGAAATAAACATTAAATCTAATTACGCCGATTGAGGTATTCCATGAAGCACACCCAAACGAAGCACACCTAGACGAAGCACACCTAAAGTATTCCACTTAGCACACCCGTAGGTGGGCTTCAAATAAAAATTTACAATAATAAATTTCCTATTCCACGAAGCACACCTACGAATATCACTTGCATAGTGCGGGGACTAAGAAATAAAAATGTCGATAGAAGAAAATATTTTTTACATTAATATTACAAAAATTACAAATATTGTGTCACATTATTATAATGAAACTGAATGATGTTAGAAATTTAAGTTAGTCTTTTAAATAATAAATATTTTCTCCTATCGACATTTTTATTTCTTAGACCCCGCACTATGCGAGTGATATTCGTAGGTGTGCTTCGTGGAATAGGAAATTAATTATTTTAAATTTTTATTTGAAGCCCACCTACGGGTGTGCTAAGTGGAATACTTTAGGTGTGCTTCGTCTGGGTGTGCTTCGTTTGGGTGTGCTTCACGGAATACCTCCGCCGATTTTGAAAGAAAACCTACAATGAATTTCCTTAGTTTTTGGCACTACTTTAGGTGTCCGCCTCGACCCTTGCTCAAGCCAGCCCGCGCCGCTGAGCCTGTAGCTTTAAATTTGTTGCTAAATAAAATCATTCAGATCCAGGTCGTCCCTTGCTGTCTTCTACTAGCTATGCCCTAAGTGGAGGTCCGTACCCCTCAGGAGGTGCCCTTAGCGACTAGTCGCTCTAGTTTTAGGTGTTTTAAGCCCTGGCTGGAGGTCTCAATTTATTAAAGTAGCCACAGGCAAGTCTGATAAAGCAGCTGACAACCTCCCAGGGAGCGAGACGGACGGCGAGCGGACTGCGAGATGCCATTCCAAAAAATAAAAACCGGCCAAGTGCGAGTCGGACTCGCGCACCGAGGGTTCCGTACAAACCTGCAGGTCATCATCATCATCATTCGTCATCATCGTTTATGAAATTAAATGTTTTTTTTTTTTAATTTTTATATTTGAGTTGACTGAATGAAAGGTAAATTGTGGTTTACGATTTATGACGTATTAAAAAAAAACTACTTACTAGATCTCGTTCAAACCAATTTTCGTTGGTAGTTTTCATGGTAATGTACATCATATTTTTTTTTTAGTTTTATCATTCCATAATTTTAGAAGTTACGGGGGGGGGGGGGGGACACACATTTTACCACTTTGGAAGTGTCTCTCGCGCAAACTATTCAGTTTAGAAAAAAATGATATTAGAAACCTCAATTTCATTTTTAAAGACCTATCCATAGATACCCCACACGTAAGGGTTTGATTAAATTTTTTTTTTGTGTTTCAGTTCTATGTATGGGGAACCCCAAATATTATTGTTTTAAAAAAAAATGATATTAGAAACCTCAATATCATTTTTGAAGACCTATCCATAGATACCCCACACGTATGGGTTTGATGAAAAAAAAATTTTTGAGTTTCAATTCTATGTATGGGGAACCCCAAATATTATTGCTTTTTTTCTATTTTTGTGTGAAAACCTTAATGCGGTTCACTGAATACATCCACTTACCAAGTTTCAATAGCACATCTCTTATAGTTTCGGAGAAAAGTGGCTGTGACATACTCGGACAGACAGACAGACAGACAGACAGACAGACAGACAGACAGACAGACAGACAGACATGGCGAATCTATAAGGGTTCCGTTTTTTGCCATTTGGCAACGGAACCCTAAAAACTGCTGTAGGTGCTTGTGAGCTGGTATGGTTTATAAATATATTGGCGCCTAGCGACCAACAAAGAAACGTTGGTCGTTGATGTTTGCGGTCGTCTAGAGAACTAACCGATTTTACACTGTTGTGAATAATAAAACCTTGCAAAAGATGTTGAGACACAACAGACGATAATGCGAATGGCCAGATATTAATAAGTTATGGTAGATCATATTTATTTTTTGTGGCTATTCAAGCTAAACAAAAATATATGATAATTATTATTGTCCCAAGTTAAATGTGTATGAACTCATTGGTCATTAGAAAAATCGTCTGCATCACTGTCAATGGGGAAGTGCCCAAAACACTGGCAGCTTTGCAATACAGCATGGTATTGCTGCTATCCATTTTGTTTAAAGTTTTAAAAGCAAACCACTTTCTTAATCGGCCATATATTCAGCAGCAATAGTTCCATCTCTCGGCGTGAGTTATAAGTTTATCTCAATACTTCACCCACGTTGTTATAAAGTTGCTGAACTCACGATCGTATCAGGTTCAAAAGTGCTGGCTTCTCGTAGGTATTGCACGTTACGAACAGAAGGACAGAAGGGCCACTTCAAACAAAACGAGATATTAAACTTTTGTAAAAAGGAATTCTGATTCTGCCCAGATTTGTTTTCCTTTGATTTTCAAAACATTTGTGCTTTGTGTGTAAGTGTAACTGTAAGTAAAAATGAAAAACGTGGAATCAAAAATGGAGAAGGTAGGTAATGATCTCCCATGATGGTAGGCTATGAGGATGAATGCATCGCTCTGCAAGTTGGGCAAGCAAAATAGGTCGCTCCCGTGTCTCCGAAGTTCTCAAACATGACAGAAAATACTCGTTTCGCACATAATATCTGCTTAGTTTTAAGGTGAGGTTGCAGTACTTCTTAACTTTTTTAAACCTCTGTAAATCTAGCAAAATGGCTAGATTCCGTAAAAAAAAAAAAATAATTTAGGAAAATTGAACATACTGTTAAGCACTGTGTGAAGATAGAAACGTGAATTAAAACAAATGGCTCGATAAAAAATAATCATAAAGATGACACTAAATCGCAATTTAAAACGTGTGCCTTGAAGAGATTCCATCATTACACCATGTAAAACTCATACCAAAAGATAGGTTTTATTGTTTTTTAGGGCATGCTGAGAAAATATTTTATAATTTCCTTATCATTTTATCTCCACGAAACAATTATACACAAAATCTAGCAGCTCAAGCGCTCGCAACGACCGGCCAGTGTTCGCCGAAACGTCTTCAACTACAAGAGGGCCTTAAGATTTTATTCAAATCTATGTCCAGCAGTGGACGTCTTTCAGCTGAAATGATGATGATGATGATGATGGGGAATACTTAATGTGCTAGTCGCAACAAAAAAGACCAATATTCTACAGGATACTTGTATATTTTCATACGTTCATAAATAAACTAACGCCTTCTTCCAATGGCGAAAACTACAGAATGCCACCTGTTACGATCCTTTAATACTTATAATCCTTTTGCCTCGTTTAGATTCAAACATCTGTTCATATGGTGGCATGCACGCACGCTGATTGCGAGTTCTACGCACCTTTCTGAAAATATCACCAATAAGGTCACTTTATGTCTTCCTAGGGCGCCGTATGTCCAATTAGAGTTTACGTTATGTTAACTTATCCCGTTCTTGCTAGAGCCCATGATGTTACCTGCTAGGTACTTGCTGGTAATCCCAGTTCTTCATGCTTGAAAACATCTGTTATAACAACATCATCATCAACTGTATTTAGACCAGCAGCAGATTTCTCATCACGCTTGGTGAGGTTCATATTTGTGGACACTTCTGAACCCTTAGACACACACCCACCGTTGTTTTTTTTGGAGTTAACCCTCTGTTCTTGCCTTGCCTTGTCACCACTGTTGTCAGATTTTATATGACGTGGTGTGCATGAAGCATAACTCCGTGAAATAAAGACGTCGTGAGACTGACGATACTGTATGCGCCTGAGCATATTACAAGTTATGTTCACCGACACTGTTAAAGAGGATGAGTTTCTTTTACTAGCTACGTACTCTTTTATGGGCTACGCGTGTTTTATGCTAATACTTAGCTTTATTTGGGCAATTTAGAGATTATTGCGAAGATTTGTGCTGCTTGAAAGAATTTGTCTGATGAGAAGTGTACGAGAAGTTCTTTAAATGATGAATGTTCTAGGTTTGGGGTAGAAAATATCATGCCTAGACACAACATGGGACCTATAAAACGCGATTCACACAATGCGATTAGCGTAATTAATTAGACCCATAACAAAAATTGGGACTTTACATTATACGCAGAAATTGGAGATTCACAGCACGGATTACCGGTTTTAGCAGTTTAGCTTTCCATAAAAGCGGCGAAGGGTACAGATAGTTCGATCCACGATGACGCGCCTCTCTGCGCCCCTTTCCTTTGTTTTTAACCGCTCTCAGTACAAGTGTTAAAGAGGGCGCGTCTTCATGGATTGAACTATATATATGGTTATTTAGGGGAGGTCCATTTCAATATTTGAATTTTTTTACCCTTTGCCCATAACTATCCAACAAAACAAAAAGCCACTACAATCATAAAATCCGCAACAATTGTAGCTACCTTTCATCTGTAGCGGACCAACTATCAATTGTATTTGACTACAACGCGATTCTTTGTAACTGCCGCGTGCGAGTGTGCGAGCAGTGCGAGTGGGAATATAATAGAGGTGCGAATGGGACAATTGTCCTAGTGATGCATGGCTGCTGTGTGATGTACCGCAGTCATTTGTCATCTCTGTGTCCCCTGACCTGCTAGTGGCCAGGGGCCAGCAGAAGAACAGGTGGGGTGGGTGGGATGAGGTTTTAAAGATGTTTATGTTTACAGAAAAGGTGCAAGTGGCAAGTGTCACTCTTACGTCAAGTGGTATCTAGCTGAGCAATTATGAGACTAATAAATAGGAGATTTAAGGAAAAAATAAAGTAAAACAAAAATTCTTTGGCATGGTTGTAAATGTGATCCTTGTGATTCCTAGTGAACCTTGGTTTCTGGCATCATCTGTCATCGGCTTCCAGTGAAACCTAAGAAACCAATATTTTACAGGAAATGCAATGTGCCTATCTGACCTTCAGAACCAGCAACTGGGTAACACGACGTCCCTTGGTAAGACTGGTTGTCAGACTTTCGGGATTCTGACGACCAGTAACGACAGTCAAAGATCTACGAATGACAGCTGACCAACGGCTTCACGTGCTTCCCAAGACACGTTGGGCTCTTGGTAGGTAAAATTGGTCACCCATCCACGGAAAAACCGACGCATGCGTAGTTTAACCTGACCGATCGACTCGTGCGGCTGTTATTAATTATATGACAAGTCTGTAGTATCTGAGTAGGTATAATCAAGGGAATCTGTTTCTGAAGTGTGCGCTACAATTCCTACTTGGTTACTTAGTTAGGAGTTTCTCGTATTTCAAAGAACTGGCGTCTGTTTTATCCTGATGAGTTCGTCATTGTCGCCCAACTTTCTTCACATTTGTTACTTTTGGTATAACTTCTTGTTCTCGTTGGAAACTATCTCATTCACTAGACACTGCTTTGTTGTTTCAATTTGAACTTCTGACCTTTTACTTAAGTACTCTTCATTTGTGATAACAACTAATACCACGTTTACACGGTCGTAAAAATATTGCCGAGGGATTTGATCGCACACTAGATTTTGAACTCTTGATGTTGAACCGAGCATTGAAAATCAAACGGAGTGCAATCTCAGTGCATTAAAAAAAACACTCTGTTCACCTGCTCCAGTGCGCAAATAAATCCCGCTGCGACATTTTTACGTCCGTGTGTACGTGGACTTACCAACTTGTTTTCATATGACTCTGCAATTTTGTACTCTAATCAGTCCAATTAAGACCTACGGGTGAATGATCTATTGTGCTTATCAAATAGAGAAGGTACAAATTAATCCCTTTGTTGTCGGTGTATACTAACATACATTTATTAATCATTTAATTTGGTGACGTCACACGACGTAAATAAATGGTTTCAACAGTCAATGTCAGTTGACAATACAGAGATGAGTTCGTTTTAGAATGACGCAGTGTTTAAAAATGTTGGCCATCGGTTACTATTATATCCAGTTTAAGCTGTTTTTTCTTTATGTTCTGTTTTTTTAGATAATGTAGTTTCTGTTAAAACTTTATACCTATTCAACAACAAACTTATTTTTAAAATCATGAAATTGGATTGTAAAGTGCATCATCAACCAGACTTTAACAGTGTCTTCAGTTCTGTCTTCTCAACGAAGAAGACACACACGCACTTAAGCAAACCGAGAGCAGCAGGATCTTCCATAAACAGTAATTTAGCAAACTATTAATTGTGAAATACATTCGCAAACTATCTCAATTCTCAATCATCACAATGATTCAACGTCAGCTCAACCCAGCTAACTGCGGTAATGACATAATTACAGTCGGTTCAATCAGGGCATTGTCAGCAACTGTTGATACGTCAGCAATGCAACTAAACGATACTGCGACAGAACTAAACAATGTGACGTTTTCACGTGTGCCTAACCTCCTGATTGTATGACTGTAAGGGCGACGGCACACGGAGTTTTTACTCGACGCGCGACGTTTAAATAGGTTGAAATGTTTTAATGTTTTTTGTTTTAAAAAAGAAACATTTAATTTCATAAACATAAACCTTATGCATAAACCGTGAATACCTGCAGGTTTGTACGGAACCCTCGGTCCGCGAGTCCGACTCGCACTTGGCCGGTTTTTAACTAAATATTTTGACTTTACGCATCGATCGCGTTTGAGTTCCGATTGGCCCTGGATTACTGAAGGGCCCAATCGGAGCGCCAAACGCGGTCGATGCGTTAACTTGAGATGGTTAAAAGAATCTCACACTATAGCTTCAGAAACGCCACCCTTATCAGTAGTTCCATATCCGTATGAGCATAAACAATGTGCTTTTGGCAAAGGTAGCTTTGTCAGATTTTCTCCCTTTATGGTCAAGTATGGAGTCCAGTTTTAGATCCCTGTTGTTTCCCGGTGTTATTGAGTTTTTCCTTTGTGAAATTGTAATGGTCATGTAACTTAGATCTGAAACGTCATGTTATTTAAGGAAAGGGCTTAGTCCGGTGTTGTTGTGTCGATGTGTTCCCGGTTAGAGTATAATGGATAGCCTTCATCCGAGTTATTAATGAGTAGCAAAATTATGTCAAGTTTGTGTTAGGTACCAGAAGGAATCTTGTTGAACTGCCAAAATAAAAACCACCCATACATGTATTATCATGTTCTCAGTGTAATGTGTTTGCGGCGACCTCTCGCGTCCGGCCCTGGTGCGAGCCATGGTACGGAGCGAGAGGGCATGGGAAGCCGTCACCTCCTTCTGCGAAGCAGTAATGCTCGTGAAGGAGGAGGCGGAGCGCGTGAGGGAGTGGCAGTCTCTGCGCCCTCACGTCCCTAGCCGCCGCAGGAGGAGACGCCCCGGGCGTCGGGAGTCGATTGCGGACTCCCGGCCACCGTAGGCGCGAGCTTGCGGGCGTCGAGCAATGGGTAGCTCGCCGCCCGGTAAGGACCAAGCTCGGGTCGACGGCGCGTAGTGTTCCACGCGCGCCTCAAAGAGATGTCAGCAGCAGTGAAGGGGTCTGCTAGGACCGGTGCCTGCCGGGGTCGCGTGATTGTTCAAAAGAGATACCGTGGCCTCGGCACTGGGCAACTGAAGGAACACGGGTGGGTTTTAGTCAGTAAAAGTCTGACACGCCCTCCCGCTCCGCCCAGAGCGGGAGAAGTCATTTGATGATTTCCCATCCAAAAAAAAAAAAAAAAAGTGTAATGTGTTTAAATAAGGCTGTATGCAGACTATACGTGATTATAATCGTGTTAACTGGTATCAGCTTTGTGCTCGCTATTCATTGATGACGGCTCATTGATTGGACGAGAGAATTCCGACGTAGTCATGCGAGCCATGAAATTGAACTTTGATTCAATTCCGCAAGTGTGTACGAGCATAGTTATATTAAACTAGCTTCTGCCCGCGACTTCGACCGGGTCAAATTTTTGTTCCCCTGACCGTTCCCGTCGCATCTAATTGCCTGCCAGTTTTCATCCATTTTTCGTTGCTGCTCCTTTTGATCGTAGATGATGTTATAAAGCTTATAGCTTCCTCAATAAATGGGCTACCCAACAAAAATTTTTTTTTCAATTCGGACCAGTAGTTCCTGAGATTACCGCGTTCAATCAAACAAACCAACTCTTCAGCTTTATAATATTAGTATAGATTGATGTGGACATGGAAACTACACCACTAAGCAACGGTAACTGGTGTCACTAAGTAGGTATTAGTTAGCTTTCTATTAGAAGCCAGTATTTCTCGATATATTCCTTCTTATACCATAAATATATAGAAGGGGCTTATACCTGAATAATAACAGCCGCGAAAAAAAGGTCAATCTAAGGTTAACGTACGTTTAGCGAGGTTGGTTCGTGGATGGGTGACCATTTAAAAAAAATTATGATATGTTAGCATATTGACACTCCAGCGTGCCTCGGAAAGCACTGGCTCTCATTCCTAGAGTTTCGACAGTCGTTATGGGTAGTCAGAAGCCAACATACTGACATCCTTAGGACGAAGGTCAGATAGGAAGTCGCTCTATATACAATCCCGTTAATCAGTAGGCTGGAAGCTGACCCCAACATAGGAAAAAGTTTACTGTTTGACCTTTTTATAACAAACAACTTTAGGTGGGTATCTCTGTATAATCTTAAGTTTAGATTTCGGTGAATATCTTGTCTATTATTAGAGCAGTTGACGTTATCTAAGTAGGTTACTTAGTCAGTGTATGTTACTTGATTATAATTGTTAGCTTCAACTTATATAAAGCCTTCAATTAACAGACTCGCTCCCGATAGTTATTTCTGTTCAAATGTAGCCTCCATTATGGATACTAAATATTATTTTAGTTTGTTCTAACTAAATACCGAAATGTAAAATTAATTAATTTTGCTCGTAATATTAATATGCTATTAAAGGCTTACGTTAATTGAAATGGATTAACCTATGCTAGTCTGTAAATAAATGGCTTTTGAATTGCACTGAATTCGCCGTAAGTAACCGAAATATTTACGATTACTACAAGTAAGAGGTAAAATTGCTTTATATTTTCTGCCGTAAATAAGGGAAATTTCCTACAGCCTCACGCACAATGTCACGATTGTGTCTGAGATGTATGATCTATCTTATTATAAATATGACCTAGCACGAAGTTATCAGCAGCCACCAGCAGCGTTCTCTATGCATTTTACCACCATACTGCGATCGCCAACCCGCCTGCCAAGCGTGGCGATTATGGCAAACCCTCTCTATTTGAGGGAGGCGTATGTCCAGCAGTGGACGTCTTGCGGCTGAGATGGATGGTTACGAAGTTATCAAAGATTATCTTCATTTTTAAGCCCTGGCCTGGCCTGGAGGCCTTAATTTATTAAGATCGGTTGAGCTGTAAGATGTCATTGCAAAAAAATGGGTTATCTTCATCATATCATGACAGTCGAATGCTGGATATAGGCCTGCTTGTGAACCGATCAACTTGTCCCTCGGGTACTCTCATCCAGCTGCTACTAGCCACCCTGCGAAGATCGTCGCTCGATCGAGCCTGAGGGCGTCCTAACTTACAAAAAGACCACGTCTACCTAGGGAATGAAAAATAGAAAATATGTTTATTTACAGTAAACATGCCGCAGATAAATAAAAACAACACAACAAAATAGACCAAATTCGGGGAAAATATGCGTTTCATCCACGCAAAACTGCCATAGCTCAGCATAATACTACTTTTTAACCGACTTCAAAAAAGGAGGAGGTTATCAATTCCACTGTATTTCCGGTTGTAGATTCTTTGGCTAATAATTAATTACAGTTGGCCTATTGCCATTTTAGCTTGCTTATTTGACAAGGTATTCCAGAAAAAAATAAACAAACTAAGTTATTCATCACATATGAAAAAAATACAAAATCCAATATTTGTGACAATTTCAAAATACACGGATTAAAAAACATCCCTAATAATGCACCCCGCCTGCCGGTCCGGTTCGGTCCGGCGTGCTAATGGTCGTCTATTGACGCCCCCGTGCCTCTAATCGGATTGCCGATTTACCTGTATCGGTGGAACGCGCGGATTATTAAAGGGTGAAATTATCGATTTGGAATACAGACGAGGAAATTTTTGGAGCGGAATTTTCGTGAAAAGGGATAGGGAAATTAATTTTGATACAATTTATATCATGGGTAATGTGGGTGGATATCTTTTGAAAGGGTGGGCAGAGTTCTGTTGTACACCAATTTAGGCTTTGACGTATAAAAAGGGATTGTCCATTTATCGGATTCAATTATTTTTCAAACTCCATGCTGCTGTTATAAAAAGTTTTAAATCAATTTCATCGTCCTACTGGTTTTATTAAATAAATAAGAAATCCATTTCAGTCGCAATATTATTGTTTCTTTGCCGCTATTGGGTATTCTTAACTACACATTTAGTTTGCAAATAGTTTTAGTTAGGTTGTTGTATTTTTGTTTTAATTTAGTTTATTAGTTGATTCAAAGAAACGCTCGGGCCATAGCGCCCGCGAGAGCGCGTCTATTTTTTTAAGGGAAATTTCTCGCCGACTATTTAACACTTCAGGTGACCAGAGGATTGGGTTGTTCTTTGGCCAAAGAATTAGCATTGCCATTCAACGTGGCAATACTGCCAGTGTTCCGCGCACGTCCGAATGACAGTGACGCGTACGAGTAGTTCGATGCCTGAGTCTCCTTATGATTTTGTATTTATTTCTAAAGTCAGTAGATAGTAATATTTGTGTTAAATATTGTAAATCCTTAAATTTAAATAAAAATAAACTTTAGTGTATATTATATACTTTTATCCGCTTTAAGAAATAATTCCAAACTTGACACATACTTGACTCACGTTTTCTTCCCATGGGGTTAGGCAGAACATACAGAACGCGAACTGCTACGATCGTTAACTTGACTTTGTACTCATTTATTATTTTTTGTTACAGGTACGTCTACACTACGTTTGACATTATGGTGGATGCGGTAAGACAGCCCGCGAACATCAAATTTCCTTTTGATTTTTGCGTGTCAGTATCATCATCAAAAAAAAAAAAACTAACTTCATTTAATGACTATTTCATGAAAACGTAATTCAATGAACTCACAGGGTTGCATAAATGTTTTTTTTTTTTAAATACGTACATGTAATGGTCACAAATCATATGTTGTTCAACATACAGCCTGACACTGATATGCAAATTGCAAATAACGTAAGAAAATTTTAATTTTGCGGGTTTGCCTGGCGCTTCCCTCTTAAACGGACTGTAAGAAGAAGGATCACATTTCCAGAATATGATGGTGAATATGTTTGCTTGGCAACGACATTTATAAATAGGTATGTAGCGTAATCACATCGAAACAACTTTTTGTACACACACAACTTTCAATTTACTTATTGCTCATCAAAGGGAATGTTAAAATAAAACGTTTCTTCTTACGAATTGCATTCCCAGTAGCCGTGTACTGCTGCAACTATTTCAAGACACTTGTCAATACATTAGCATTCTTGTTGTGTGTATACTAGAGTCTATTTTCAATTGCGAATGCTATTGAGAATGGAGTTTATTTTTGAAGTATCGCAGATTTTATTTGTGAATGTTTTAGTGGAATTCAACTGATACTGAAGTACTGATGTGTTTCAATTACTTAGGCAAAGCTTTTTATTGGCATGTCAGGGGAAAAAATATAGAGTATTTTTATTGAGTACCTTCCTATGTTGTCAACAACGGTATACGAGTATTGGTTTTTTCAAAGGAGAGGTTTTTATTGAAAAGCTTCAGGTAAGGAACGCTCAAATCCATGTGTGGGAATAGTTATGCGATGGCTATTCGCAATTCGCATAATGGCATCCACGAAATGGTTAGGTTTGGGAGTAGTTCCAATACCACTTAAAACCACGGGTTCTTTTACACCAGTCTTGCTTAAACGTAATCGCTCTTTACATCGGACCCATCGCCTCCTAGGACCAAAGACAAAGCTAACGAATAAGACACAAAAGACTAATTTTAAGAAAAAAATAAAATAGGTGTATTTGTCACAGAAACACGTGGAAGTGTATTTGTCCAGTGCGTTATTAAGATGCACGAATCTATAGGATCCTCTGCATCATTTAAACAGTCAATGAGCTCGGCGCCGCATCACAAACCTCAGCTAATCAGTGCTGGCAGTGATCGGAACATGCCAAGGGGTTCATTAGCAGAGGTTAGAGGAGTCAAGTTAAAAGCTTGCTAGTTAAAGTACTGTGTTTGTTGGAAGTTAACTTATTGTGTGCGTGAGTCAACGTCGTGTAGAATGGAATTAGTGTTAGATATTTTAGTTGTGTTGTTAAGTTCTATGACGATTTAGTGTATGTATTTGTCAAGTGGTTCCAATTTTGTCTTATATTTTTCTTGTTAGTTCGAGTCCGCATAAAGACGAACATGTTATCTTATTGATCTTAGTAGGGGTAGGACTTTAGTGGTGGTTTTTGGTCTTTAATTCTTTGTTCTAACCTGAAAAGACAGCCTATGCATATATTTCGCTTCCATGCGACGATACCATTTTTTAGTTAACTGTCTAATATCAGGAAGCATTCGAAGTTGAGAACTTGTCAAACTCTACTTTATCCATAATTTAGTTCTCTACTACAAACTCTCAAATAAAAAAGAAGGGTTTAATTATTTTCTTTCTTTATGAAATAACGAATCTGTGTAATATTTTCGAGTTTAGAGTCCTGTAATATTGTTTGAATGACAATAAATAAAAAGAACTGTGAGTGTCAAAGCTTACAATATGCAACATTCGCGAACAGACGCGACGTTTCATTGCGGCGCCACATGTCACTCTGCTGACACTCGGCTATAAAGTTGACGTGTCTGACAGTGTAGCTTTACTTTTTATATTCGGTTTGAGGATTGCTAGCTTTAGCAGAGTTTAGGGATAAAATAATGTAGGAATTTACATTTTATTTGGTTGTATCGGTTTTATACAAGAAAATATGAGCACATACAACATTTTCTTTCGCCCTAATCTGTTTCGACGATTTTTGGTTACGTCATATCTACATCCTCTTCTACTTTGAATATCATCCAGTCGAAAGAAGCAAGCTATGAAGTTTAAAAACCGTTATTTTTGCTTAATCCTGTTCCATATTGAAATTAATACAGGAGCAACTAAATATATTATGTTGAAATATTCGCTCCTTAAAAGTCGATCAAATTCTAGTCGTTATTTCACCTCCCCACAAATTGCGCAGCTCTATAAAACTCTCACATATACCTCACTTCTCGCTCACAAACTCTGTAATTTACGTAGCGACCCTTCCTGACCGGTTCCATGTTAATTCTTCAAATTGCTCGGGCGGCCATCCTGCAGCAATTATGTACATTTTGCTCTACAATCAAGATCTACCGCTTTTATACATACTAGTTCCAAGTTTTTGCATCAGTAACTAACTAGCCTGGCTCGTAAACTGGAGGTGATTTTGTGAAAAAATGGACCGCGAAGTATATTTTAATTAATAGTAATGACGTCAAAGAATTTTATTTAATATCTTTCTGGTTCGTTTGGCTTTGTATTAAGGAACAGATAGATATCTTAAATATATGTAATATAAATAATTTGGTGGTTTGTGACATTTTTGAATCAGCAATACGGTGTTAAAAACAAAAACAAACAAAAAACGACTACATAAACATATTATGTTGTGGGGACGGGATCTCGCAGGTCAACCAAAGAGGTAGCCGGCTGCGTGACCGGACTTGCCTATGGCGACTTTAATAAATAACTGCCTCCAGCCATGGCTTAAGAACTTAAAAACAGAGTCGAAGAAACGGTTGGAAAGGCATTTCATGTACTGCTGGATTCTGAGCATTCTGAGATGGCGGACATAAAAGGGGGTCCTATTTTCCCCGTAACCTTTCTAAAGAAATGGTTTTGAAAGGTCGGTATCTTAAAGAGGTGGTGGGGTTTACTGGGTGTAAAGACGACGCACGAACGGCGCAGTTATGAATTGCGCATTTACACCGCGGCCATACAGGGAGTATGGGCGCGGTGTAAATGCGCAGTTTGCACTTCAAGGGCAATTTGCTACGGGCGGTCAATATGAAGTGGAACCTACTGAGAGCGAAGGTCACTTGTCTCAAAGGTAAATAGTGATCAGACTGAGGTCTCCCCAGTAGGTAGTCGGCGCGGTTTCGAGAAGAGAACCGCCTGACTCTTTTCGGGGACTAAGTAACGACTGATATTCCATGCCTTTTAAACGTGATTATGAACAAAACTTTCTGTTTGAACAGCTCACTGACAGGATTATCGAGTCAAATGGAGTCGAGTGTTTGAACCACTGTTTTTACCTTTTGTGGCTCCGCTGTCCACTCTGTGTCCATTATGTTAGTTTGTGGAGTAGACGTCCATAAAACCCTATTTTTATTTTGAATCTACAGGTAAATTAAGCAATATAGGGTTATGTGCGATTTCGACAGAATTCTATTACATCATAAGTCTGAATTTCAATTGTCACTCTTGCGACTTAAAGGACCAATTTTAAAATCCTGGTCCTTTAATATTTTATGAATTTTAATATCAAGCAGCTGCTTTATGTTAATCCCAGCCCTTTCCCTGCTTAGCAAACGCAATAGCCGACCATCGAACCGGCAATTAATATCGGCTTGCTCGTCACCCCCTGTATTTGGCTATCTATCGGTGTATGCGGCTCCTCCTGGGCCACGGGAATATTTGTATGGGGCGGTTGATTACATGGGTCCAATTAACACCATTTCGGTTTAACGCTTCTAATCACTTGGGGGTCGAAGGACATGTATGTTGTTTTTGGATAATTTTCGTTTGCTTTTGTGGACCAAGGGAAATAAGGGTCACAATGGAATAACAAAAAAAAAAACACTCAGTAATCCTTAATCAGTACAAACTTTATTGATTGAAAACATCCAATCAATCAACGTTTCTCTATCTATGCTCGTCTACTTAATAACTTCTATCTTTCCATTAACCTTTGTACACATTTCAATTAAATGTGTATGTCCCCTTGAAGTAGTTAATGAAAGCCATATAATAACGTACATTGAACTGATCGACATGCATGTCAGTAAATTAGTTATTAACACTGTGAAAGGGCCGAGTGATATGATTTATGCTACAATGGCGGCCAATTGTGGCGAGCCGTTCATACACGGTTACTGTAATAGGTTGACAACGGATTTACTTTAGTGTATTGTTCCATGAATATTGTGTTAATATTCATAGATTTTTAGTTGACATAAAACTGGCTTATAATTTGTGGTTGTGTCACGGTAGAGCAATTTCCAACCTTGTTCACGAATCAGTGCCATAGTGGGCACGTAAATTAGAGCAGAGAAACAAGTATTGGTCTTTCGACTCCAGATTTTATCACTGTTGCTTGGTGATGAAAATATTATTATTAATATTACTTAACTATATGTTCTTATGTGCTGCTCAGCCCTGTGTTGTAGAGGTCAGTGAACAATTAATCACTTCTTGAACATAATCTAAACAAATGAGCAGAAAATGAAAACCTCGTTTCATTTCCTGAAAATTTTCAGCTCTGAACAATATTTACTTCTCCTTTTATCACCCATTGTTTTCCAAATACCTTTGCAGCACTTCAATCAAAAACTAACTTTGCCATCTAGAGTTTAAAGTAGGTTTTAGTAAAGTAGAAAGGTATATAGTGTTAAGCCCAATGTAGTTTATCAGAATGTAAACTAAGTTCTCGTGTCGATAAACACTACCTATAAACAGTTTACCGGGTGCCGAGAGTGTAAAACAGTTCTGTGTTTGCTACCCACGTTTAGGTACAAGTTTGTTTGGCTTTGGCGTATACAACGAATAATTACTGGGACATTTCGTACCCTCATAGCTTTGACAATCTTGGATTAGGTAATAATGGAATAGCTGGTTGTCATTTCAAAAGAAAATAGCCATCACCTAACTTGTGGTTTTTTTAAGCCGACGATGGGCAGCAGTGTTCATACTAAAATCAACGATTCCCAATATGTTTCTCAAGTGTATGAAAACGGTTTTTTCTCTCTAATCATTAGATCTATTGGCTCCAATCTCAGTCCGATACAATCCATCACGATGTCATACCAGCTCCGAAGCTATAAGCTTGATTAAATCTTAACACTCCATCAACATTTCTACATCACTTCATTTATTTTGCCCACAGATCGTTTTAACAAAACACTTTATTTAATTACTCGGAAAAAATAAAATATAATGCTAGAGTACGGTCCGTTTGTGCGCAATAAACCATTCGGATCGTCGCAACCGCATCTCAATTGCATCTCCTTTTAAAAAACTTTTTAATTTAAGCGCTGCATCGCTTTCATGTATTTTCTGTTGAAGCGCTTTTTATGAGGAATATCACGGTTTAATTACGCGAGATTAGTGAGATTAAAGCGTTTTGATGTTCAATGAATGCTAGATTTAGCTTTTTAATGAAGGCTTACAAGAGTATGTTGTCTCGCAAGGCATTAATTTTATTCAAATATAAAGAAACCTTGTTATTAGAGTACATATTTTAAAGAATACTTCGTCAAAATTACCCCTCTGAGCTCTTGTGATTTCTTCCAAAAATCCCAACAAGTGTCTCTTCAGTATAATACTCACAGTTCCGAATCTCCGCCAAAGTATAAGTACAGTAACAACCACAGAACAGATAAAGAGGTTAGAAAGGAAATAGTTCCTGATTTGTATTAGAACGCGTGTCGCCGCTTGTCTCCCACTCTTTAACTCCACTACAAGCAAAGGTCCCGAACGTACGCGAATTACGCACACTAATAAATTACACACACTTAGATCGCGAGCTTGCTATTGATTGTCACACTAACGCAAACACTGTACTTGACGTGCACTCACACACACGAAAAGCAATTTATTTCTCATACATGTTACGGGGAACAAAAAGTCGATAATCGATATCGATAAAATTACTGTAATTCTTAAAATTTTTGTTATTTAAGTTTTGCAATTTTTTGCTATAATATCGGGAGAGGGACGGGGTTGGAATAGTGTGGACATTCTAAATACATAATAATAGGTCTTTACCTATGAAATTGCCGTTTTGTATGAAAAAAATTAAACGAATTTTTTTCATGTATTTTTTATTTGTATTAATCGAAATAATCACCCATGCAATCAATGCATCTTTGCCAACGCAGTGGCACTTTATTGATGCCCTTCTTAAAAAAATCAGCTGGACAGGAGGCAACAAATTCTTCACAGGCATTTTGTACTGCCTCTCGGATATTGCATTTTTTTCCCGCCAAGAAGTTATCCAAATTCTGGAAAAAGTAGTAGTCTGTAGGCGCAAAGTCTGGTGAGTAGGGCGGATGACGGAGAGCTTCCAACCCCAGTTCTTGCAACTTGGAGACCGTCTGCTGTGCAGTATGAGGTCGCGCGTTGTCGTGTAGGAGCAGCGGAGACGAGCGATTGACCAATGCTGGTTAGAGATGTGCTAGCTTCTCCATCATTGAGTTCAGTTCTTCACAGTACACATCTGCAGTAATGCTCACCCCGTTTGGTAAGAAGCTGTGATGAATCACACCGGCGCTAGACCACCAAACAGTGACCATCACTTTTCTAGGGGTAAGTTTTCGTTTAGGGCATTGTTTAGGTGCTGAACCAGGATCCAACCAACTTGCTGAGCGCTTGCGGTTATCAAACAGAATCCATTTGTTGAAAATTGTGCTACATTTAGTAGGTATCCATTGTATTCTACCGGTTGCCTCAATCCACAATTTCCTTATATCTGGATCTGTTGGAAACCTAATAATAAAATATATGTTTTCATTATAAACAGCTAACCTCAAACCAAATTTTAGACGAAAACCCCACTCAGAAACTATATTGATAACCACAATTAACAATAATTGGTGTTAATTAACAAAGGTATTTTAATTCCAATATTACTGATAATAATCATTTGAATACATTCCGAATATTGACAGTGTTTACAACTTGGTGCAACACTATCGATACGCATGGAATTTCGCGGAATTCAAGCATTGGCTCGGCATACGCGACTCTCGCAATGATCGCAATACATCGCGCGATCACTCGCGTAGTACAAGATGGTACCCATGCGTTGCAAGCAATGTATAATTTTGCATCTTTTTTTCGATTGTGTCGTTTTGTCTACAAACTACATAATACAATTGTAATAATTACAAATAACACTCGTATTATAAGGTTTTAGGACTTACCGGTGAAAAGAAATCCCTTCTCGGGCTACACTACACATCTGGCTTCTTTTCCGACACGTTATGATAGCGCAAGACGGCATAATTTTTTTTTTTTCGCGGAGCTTCGTACGTTGTCACAATATGAGCGCGACTGTTGGCCGGTGACGCTAATTTCGGTCGACATATGAGCGTTCACAATATGAGCGGCGCGCGCGCCCCGCCCACAAGGCCCTTCTAACCTCTTTATCTGTTCTGTGGTAACAACCCTCAAACCGCGGCTCCACTCGCCAAACCGAATGCTGAGCCGGTCTCGGGCTGGTCCCGGGCTGCGGTTTCTGGAATTAGCCGCCGTGTCCCGGGATTAGCTCGAGTGCGCTGCATTAATTGAAGCACTACCTACTTATTTACAGAGATTTACGTGTCCGAAAATTTTGGTTTGAAGTTGAACTTTATAGATTTACTAAGTTGGTACGTAATTAATAGACATCTCACTCATAGGTGTGCATTTTTGTTGATCTCTTGGGTAAAGATAGTTGAAAATTGATGCTTCATAACAAATAACAGGTAACGATTCTTATAATTAGCTTTTGCCCGTGGCTTCCCCTGCATGGTTGTGGGTTTATCGGGATAAAAATTATCCTATGTGTTAATCTAGGTTATACCTAACCTACCTGTATGTCAAATTTCTTCCAAATCCGTTTAGCTCTTGCGTGATTGAGTAACAAACATCCCAACATCTAAACATACAAACTTTTCCATTTATAATATTATATTAGTAGGATTTACAAATTAAGAGAACAGTTTTAGGGTTCACAGCGCCACGAGTCACTAGTAGAACAATTACGTATGAAAACTTCGTGAAATTTGATCTACGAATATCGTGACACCGTCGCTTCGCGCCTGTCTGCGGAACCCCTTTTAAAAACACCTGGTTAAACTACATTCTTCAACTTCATTCTATTTATCGGATGCAGAAACACAGATCGTTCATCAAAGTATACAGCACATAGATAAACTCAGGTTAAATTAAAAAGTTTAATACCGTATTTGCCAAATTTGTGTGAAAGGACCAACTATCTCACAGAACCGCAGATACACTTGACACATCGACCAGTGCCGCGTCGCCGCCCGCTACGGTGTCCCGGAATTAGTTCCTATGTTCCCGGGGATACTCCACGTTAGCGCTGGAGTTAGGCTGTTCATTAGACGACATCTTTTCTTTTGAGCTTTCGATATTTTTAAAGCTTCTATCCCCTGACAACTGGAACAATCCTTTATACATACTTCTAAACATTTCATGTGGTCAGAACAACCTTTAAATTAACCCCTCTTCAGATCCCTAATATTTATTTTCTCAACTAACTCCTAAATTACCATGTAGTTCTCTAATTTTAAACGTATTTGCAGTTGTTTCGTGCTACCAACTAAGGAGCGACCACAAACTTGACTGGACCCTTATAATTCAACCCGTTCTATTAACTGGGAGCACAGTAGTCACAGACTCACGGACTAACGGCCACAGTTACACAAACTTTTTGTTCGTCAGTTTTTGCCACAGCACTGCCAAGTTACAAGTGGCTTCTTTGACAGTTCACGGTTTTTGCTTTCGGGTTTCGTCGGCGAAGTTCGGGAGGTCTCGGCCTTTTAGAGGATTTAGACATTGTTTAGGACATTTCTGTTGGTCGAGGTTGTAAGTTTATCTGGCTTAGTTAGAAAGACATCTGTGTACAGTTGTTGTGGTTCAAAGCATGACGTTACTTTCACTTCCTATTTTTTGTTCTAAACGAAATGTGACAATTTTACGCCTAGACAAGGAATAATCGCAATTGATCTGAAACTCCATTATTATAATGTGGGCAAGTCTGATGTTCTGATACACACTTTTAACAATATGTTATGTCAATGTCAATGAAACCCCTGGTAGAGGGCCTCAAAACCAATTAGACTGCATATTTTCGACATTAATTGCCCCCATAAAACTCTCGCAATGCACCGTCCCTTTCTTGCCCAAAGTAAAAGTAGCGGAATTATGGAAAAGAGTGAAATACATAAAGAACGAGTTTCGGAATGGTCCACAAAAAGGCAAAACTTTCACTGACACTTGGACCAGTTTTGTTCCGTACCGAATGTTTCTCATTTTTGAGAGAACGGGAAGTAGCAAGATTATTTTTGTTAATTCTGTGCTTCTTTTGTTGGTGTTGTCGTCTTTGGAAATGGATTCATTTGGTTTTTCTGTTTACTTACCTAAATAAAAGTTGGTTTGCAGAGAATGCTTTGTAAAACTTAGTCCGTAACAATCATTGAACATAAAATAATGCAAATTAATTACTAATTAATTCTTGTATTATACAATGCCTTCAGATAGTGATCTCCATATTCAAATAAGTCCAAAAATAGCCCACCTAGAGAACTAACTAAGGACTTTAATTTCCCTTTTTATAGCCCAGCCATATTTAAAGGCAGTCTCATTTGCCCAGATATAAAAAAAGAAATGAAGTCAGTAAATAAAGTACAGAACTTAATTACCGGATCCATCTGGTGTAGACCAAAGGACCAAAGATTAAACCGGCATTAAGGCCAGGTGGTCACCGTCTGACCTTCGGGAAACTTGCTAACTTCTACTGCTCAAGTTTTGTATCGAATAACGCTAGTTTGGGGTAAGTTAGGCGTGATGGCGGCAAGCCTATGGGGGTGAGTTTGTCAGACTAAAGGAATAAGGTAACATTATTTCGGTAGATTGAAACTTCTTGAAGTATTTAGTAGTACCTGTTTATATGTATATTCACTAATATCAATTGCGAGTGCAGTATGAAATCACTTGTATTTCTGTGTCAGATAGATAGAATACCTATTCTTTATTATGCATATTCTATTAAAATCAATTTATTTTCCAGGATGTACCCAAAAATAAACAGTATTCACTATGTTTTTACTGTTACTAAAGTCACTATATACTATATTCAACAAGAATGTTTTTAAATCAATATTGTTATTTTTACTAAACGTTCTGCAGGTAGCAGGGCTATTGATGCACAAACTGTGACCATAAATTCAGCACATGATTCGAAACACCGTAGCGTCTTTTCAGTGCAGAAGGGTCCTGAATCTGTATACACACCAATTATCAAAGAAAAATAGACCTCCACCGCACTGAATCAAATATAGAACAATAGTCCCTCAGAATGACCAGCATGGCCCATTCTCACAAGTTTCACCCCCTCCCCCCTCCATGACCACGAGCGGTGGTGACTTCAAACTGTGATTAGGGCAGTTTCACGCACGCGGCTACGCTTAAACTTACATTAAGTGTCGGCAAAAGTTTGCCTTAGGTCTACTCTTGTTTATAGAGTGCTTGCGATTGGACTTGCATGCGACTTCTCGCTTTTGTGGTCGGTGTGTAACTGGCTTTCTTTGACTAGGAAATTAGGTTGGATTGTTATATCTTCTGTGATATAGTTATCAAGTTTTCGTAGCTAAGTAATAACAGCCGCATGGGTTAAACGAACGGGTTGCCGCGGTCCGTGGATAGGTGACCATGTTTACATACTGAGACCCCTCTGTGCCTCGAAAAGCACATTAAGCTGTTGGTCCAAGCTTCTTTCGCGGATCTTTCACTTCCTTACGGGTCGTCAGAAGCCCGAAAGTCTGACAACCAATCTTACCAAGGGGTTATAGTGTTACCTAGTAACTGGGTTGTGCAAGTGAGATAGGCAGTCACTCCATGTAAAATATAGATATTCAGTTGTATCAGATTAGACAGAAATATTTGGGAAAAGGTAGGCAGATGATGAGAGGCATAACTTTTTGGTCTCGATTGATGATATGTACAAAAGGACCACGCGATAAATGATGCTTGGACAAGTTGTTTTACTAAATATTAGTTACTTCTGTGATAAAAAAGCTCATTATAACCAAGCCATTTAAGTATTAAAAACACATTAATCATAAACACCGAACAACACGATGCACCAATGCTGGGACACTTTGTCAGGTTGCTCGTGCGGCAGGTATGAATATAAATACTATTATTATTCTAATTAATTAATACTAACCCTTAGTTGATAAGTTTTTACTAACCAGTGGACCAATGTTGTCAAATTAAATAAATAAATAATAATAATAATAAAGCTCTTTACCGCTGTTTACAATATGACCAAAACATGTCCACATTATAAAAAACAAGAAATATCAAAACAAGGAAAATATTAACGAAAACGTAAAATGTAACATGAAAATCGAGAAAGAAGCCATAAAGCTAATTGCCAAGTAAGGAAGAGTAATCTCTCGCAAAGGTGCATTTTATCAAATCTGGGACGTTTAAACAATAATGAAATTGCCATTGCAAAGCGTTGCCATTTGTTTCTGTCTGCTTACTACGCTCATTTGCTAACTACTTGAGAATAATTTAAAGTTGCCAGGTTGAGGTTCGGGTACACTGCGGGGCTGGAGTCTGGTATTTGTGTTGGAGGCTTTACTGTTGCGAATTAATTTTTGACTTTAAGTGGGTATCAAAGATATGGTTAAGGGTCTTACTAGTCCTCTTTTATTTTAAAATGTCTTTTTGTGGTTTTGGATAAAATTGGCATTCTACTGTTTTCATTTCACCATTATTTCCGCAATACCTATAGTCCTTGAGAGTAACGGTGAAGTTTCTTGCCCATTCCTCTCAATACCTTTTGCAAGGGGCGAGTAGAATCAATTCTATTTAATGTAAATGTTGAGGTTCAAAAGTGCCTTTTATGTGCCTATTTGAAATAAATGCGTTGGACTTGTATTGACTCGAGAACACAGGCGGGACCAGATCGGCATTTTCCGTATGTTGGAGAACTTTTGCAATGCGTCCAAAATACCTCTAGTATCCCTAAATGTTCACCAGTTTGAGACATTCATTGTTTAGTATATGAGATTGCGACAAGGTTTTGAACGGTTTTAACTACGAGAATTGTCCTTTTAGTCTCATAGCTTTTTACGGGTTCTCCTGTAGTTAAACTGGTCTGACTTTTAGTTATTTTAACCATCATACCAACTGCAAAACTTTGTCCCCGACACACACGTTTCCCCGACACGGTACGTTACACCACAGTGACCACGAACCCTTAATTAAATAACACCAATGAGCGACTGTAGTTTATTTAAATCGTATCGCAGCACAACGTAACGTCTCACTCGGGCTATATCCAGTCTAACTGTGACGACTAATTAACTAAATGTCACTGTTTTACTTAAACTCTAGTGAGTTTCGCTTTAAATATCAAGGTGTTCAGATATGTGGAGAGTGGTTTCAAGAGATAGTTGAAGGGTTATGGCTTTATCTTACTGTAGATTGGCGATTGCAACGGAAGTGTTGATTATTTCATGAAAGAACATCCCGTGCCAAAGCATAAGGCCTAGAACCTTGGTGGCTCAGTAGAAACGGCCTTACGAGTTGTAGGTTTGAACCTAGGTGAGCTTTTTAAATTGTTTAATTTATTTCATCACCACTGCAATCAAAACGGTGAAGGTAAACATCGTGAGGAAATCGGCTTGGCCTAGAACTAAACGTTTGCGCGATATCCACACTAAACACCCATGTGGTCGTTTACGGCCCACTCATTTTCAGTGAGAGGAGGCCTGGCACACAAGCCTTACCTCTCCGAGAGTGAGTGAGAACATCATAGGCTGATTTGATACCAAGTTATAAAGCTATTGTGGTAACACGTATCTAAGGTGCTCAATGTGTTCATAGAGACGACGGTTCAATCGGTGCAGTTACAGTATTCAACCTGTAGTTTCAATGCCAGTAAATATTCCAGTGTGAAAATTGCTATGACCTGAAATTCAGGCGCTAAGATTAAAATATACTTTCTCATCCAGATTCACAGATTTCTGGTTTGAAAAACATCTGTTTTATCAATAATCTAGAATTTATTTACTTTCCTGTACCCAAGCATCTGTAAGGAATATCTGGAATTACTTATATTTTCCACTTTCTTCGTCTTACGCTGAGCTCTATTAAATTTGAGCGCTCGAATAAATTTTAGACGGAAACAAGCGATTATGAACTTAAAGGACTAAGAAATAAATATTGGAATAGTGAAATGGAAGTCCATAAACTATTTTTAAATATACTAGAGGTAGATCCTACGTTTAGAGTGATTGCTAAAAAATAACATACTTTTTTCCACGGACCGAAATGGAAATGAAAGGAATAATCCGAAACAAAATTCGTAAAAAATTGGTTGTACGTATAAAGACAGGATGTTTTTAGTAATCTGAGTTGGAACAAACACAATGCCAGTCATATAAGTACATTAAAGTTGAAGAACATACTCCCGGTTTGGTCCTTTGAGTCTACACCAAAATAATGAAAGGAGCACTTAGCGAATTTCAGCTTCCACCAACATCATCCTCAGGTAACTCGCTTATTATCCTAGCACTAACGTGTACACAAATATTCAGTTAATTTGGCTAATATAATTAAGTTCCCTCCGCACGCAAATCCGGTGCATTACCATTGTTTCGTCGACGTGATCCCTTCCCGCGTCAGATTTGTACCGCACCACTACATTCTGATTCGTTTATATTAAAATATAATTATTATTTCGTGTTTTGGACGTTTACTAGCAAAGCTTGACTACACGGAAGAAGTGGGTTATGGAGAATTATTTTCACAGTGGGAATAAATAGATTTGTCTTGTTAATTTATCAACCTAAGCCCACCTCATAAAAAGGGAAGTGTAATAGAAAATATTTTTAATCGTTTTACTTGCTGATCAATCCCCGAAAAAAAAAACATGATCCCTTACTAATTGAAAAAGGGCAGAGTTTATTTCCACACCGATATGGTGGCATTATTTACTTTATTTTTATGGATTTCTAAACGGGGCAAACGTTACATGTGACTTCAAAGGCAACGGCTACACCTGCACCTCAAGGCAAGATTTACCTCATACGTCCAATATGGTTAATTTAACTTCGCGGACAGCTGCACAATGCAATCTTAACAGCAGTAAAGTAAACCGCTCCCCAAACTCTCGACCTGTGAACTTGTGAGTCAACACACCGTTTCTCACACGTGCACTATGCAAAATGGCCGCCCCCCCCTTGATAATAAGTCTTCGTGAGTTCGCGTCTACTTGCCAACTTTGAGCCATGTGGGAAAGATTCAAAATTTTGTGAGTTACACCTCTGTTGGCGTTAAGGCTGTATAGGGACGTGTCTTTGTCAAAGTAACGTGAAAAAAATAAGTTGGCAGTTTTATAACAGGTTTGGGAGATGATAGGTTTAATGGTTTTTTGATTACGGTCTTGAGGGAACGCTTAGCAAAAACTTTATTTTAAGAGGAAATGTTAGGAAAGAACTAGACTGATTAACTTACTTTCACGTAATTCCTGGTGTAGCACTCAGTGAGGCAGTGATCCAGTGCTTCGCTACTGACTGGAGACAGATCGAGTCCAATCTTTTCACACTAAGACTACATTCATTGATGTATTACTGCGCAACTTTTGTATTTTGTTATTCTCTTGCAATGATTTGTAAAAGTATTTTATCGAACACGAGAATGAAATATAAAACATTTCCATTCGTAGCAAAGGACCAACATTGAATGCGGACGTCAAATGGACAGTCAACTCATAAAGCTTTTCAAAATAAAAATCAAAGGACTGCTATAACTTCTCTCCTTTCCATACAGCCTTTTAGTACTTTTTAGTAGTATAATACGATAAAATAGAAATGTCGCAGCGTTCGTCCGGTGTTGGCGGCGCTCAGTACCGTTTTCAATTAACTCGTCTTATATCTCCTGTGAGATACATTGGGAATCCCATTTGTGCATTCGTTAGGGAGGTTTATGTTGAGAATACCTCTTTATTGCTGTTTTCTGCCTGTGAGTTACTTTGAAGTGGACAGAGAAGGTTTAACGTGTTGAAATTGGACACTAATGGATACAGAGTTTGCGGTTGTGACTGTATTGTTTTTTTGGTTTGATTCATTGTGACTGAGTTGATTTTAGTTCAATTTCATTGGATAATAGGTGGAATTAAACGATATTAGGAATTCACAATTCAAGGAGATGTCAGTTTTACAAAAACTTGTTTACGACAAATATATATTCTTTTTAATATCCTTGTCGTTAAAATCATCAATATTTTGTTTAACTATAAAATAAACAAGTAGTTTCTCAGATTCTGTGAGATCGGGCTAAACAAGCTCAAACCGGTAATAACTCGATAGAACTAATAATATCCGGTTTCTACTGAACGTTTACACGATGTTGAAAGAAAATCGAATTATTGAAGAACTGGAAACTGATAAATATTAGACTAATGAACGATGCTGAAGCTTATAAATTGGAAATAGCTGTCGCCAATGCAATTATATCTGGAGTGGACTTTTAATAATAAGTAGCACCCTTTACACCAGACTACGAACATGCATGTATCATGCCAATTCTTGTGACCGTTTAAATGCTGAAGTAGCCCCATTAAGGTCGCGAGACATCGTTTTAAGGCACAAAAGGATGATGTTTTTGTTGCCCATTCTACTGCCATTCCTTAGCTGCTGTTTTTTTATTAGCCCCAAGGGAGGCAGAAGGTGGCCGAAACCGCACATTACAACTCGCTTGAATAACCACGTTTTAAAATTAATTATTTCGAAGGGATCTTTAGCGATCCTGCGGTTGGCTTGGACCTGTGTAAATAAATGTTATTACAAAATTATGACTAATAACTGGAAAACACGAAAACTTTGCTCCTTCATCATTATATTTAATTCTATAACAGCCGAGATTCTCAGCAAATATTTTCCCATTAAAATTGAAATGGGTTAGAATAATGAACTTCACAATTTGTTCGAATTTTAACATAATATAAATATTATGAATTTCTCTGAAAAACAAAAGTTTCTTGGCTTACCAAGTTATGATCATTTGCGATTTCTGCAAGTGGTTAAGAAATGTTGCAGACATTACTTTGATACTTTTTGTTGTAAAGAAAAACGTACGTCATGTTATTTCGGGCCCAGCTAGAGTTTTAGTACCAAAATTAGCATTTTAAATGTGAATTTTGCAAAGAATATTAATTAATATTCTCTGCTCACATAAATTCGACATCAATATTTTCCGTCTACTGCCTTTCTTATTTTTACATTACATATAATAATAGATAAAGGAGACGGGCATTTCTGGGCCAAAATGTAATAAGTGGAGAAATGGTTTAAAAAAATGCTTATATTTTTCTATATCAAAATCTGAAAAATCAACTCAATTTACAATCTGGAAAATGAGAAATCCTAAAATTAAGTTAAGGCTCCTAAGTAAATGGAATATCGATTAAATTATAATCGATTAACGTTCATATTATTTAAGAAGATGCCTTCACCAGATGATTAATTCAATTTTATTAAAATAATTAAATCTATTAGAAATAACATACTGCACAGCTTAAACCATTTAAATATTTATATAATTAACATAAATTGATCCACGTTTGTTAATCGATTAATGTATGTTTAGTCTGTGCTAACTCTGACATGACATGCATGACATAACGCTGACACTCACTCGTTTCATATTGTTTATTGCATGTGCGTATCGTGTTTCCACCCATAGTTTTATTGATGTTTCTTCGACCCCTGCTTTCATTCTACGGAGTTCGGAGCTACTTTCTTGTATGACCCTTGCCTTGCTACCATACCCAACACGGAGAACCCCGCTTAAACGTTGGACTTGGACTTGTCATTTTGGATTCTACGAACAGCCTACCGATTGGAAAGCGACACCATGGATCGTTGTGTAAATTGTCGCATAGCGACTAATCGCTGTAATACAACAACAGATCGTCGAGATTTGGATGACGAAATGATATTAGCAGTAATTCGTCAATGGCGTACACCACAATCTGTAAGTACTTACTCACTTCTTGTTTACCTCACCAACGTCTACCACGCTGGCTTGCAATCTTTACAATATTTTTTCCTTCACCATTATGCTAACAAAATAATAATAAAAAATAAAAGGTCAGTGGGTCGTTTTAGGGGCAACATTCTTATTTCTAGTAGCACAATTACAACCTTAGGTACAATGAGTTATATGTACGTATAAAAAACAAACAAATAAGATCTCATATCAAACGTAAATGGTTGTTTGGTTGTTAGAGAGTAATTCACACTGACCTCTGTACTACATCATAGTATAAACTGTATCACGGTAGGACAGTATTCCTCGCTCTCCAATAATCACACATGTTATACATGTTTATTATACACATTATAGTGAACATAATATTTAAGATATTTAGCAGGTAGTTCGGTATAAATTAATATAATAAAGTATAAGTAAACATTTAAAAGGCCCATGTAGATACATTATATAGAACTAAGTAACTATCGGACCAAGATTTTTTAAAAGTACTTAATCATGTTATCTGTTAATAACCACTTTTTACATCTTTCAGGTAAAATTCAGTGACCATGTTTGCCAAGCTTGCTGGTAGTTGGATCAAAGATCACCTCTTGTTATGAAAATAATATGGTACCTTAGTTGGGCTAGGTACCAAGATAATATAGTACCACCTGCACAGTTTCTAGATGACAATTTAATCATAATTGAAGATAAATAAAAAATATTACTAAAGAACATTTTTATTTTCTCTCCCTCACTCTAGAAATACCTATATAAATTATCATCTGCTTAGCCTTTCCCCAATTATGTTGAGGTCGGCGTCCTGTCTAACCGGATGCAGCTGGGTACCAGTATTTTACACGGAGTGAGTGCCTATCTGAGTTCCACAATCCAGTTAGTGGGTAATATGATATCCCTTGGTAAGACTGGTTGTCAGACTGGGCTTCTGATGACCCGTAACGACTGTCTAAGATCTACGAAAGATAGCTGGGACCAACGGCTTAACATGCTTTTCGAGGCACGGAAGGGTCTTGGTAAGTCATTTGATGATTTCCCATCCAGAAAAAAAAAAAAGAAAAAAAGGGTCTTGGTATGTAAAGATGGTCACCCATCCACGGACCAACCGCGGCAAGCGTAGCTTAACCTGATCGGTTAACCCGTGCGGCTGTTATTACTTAGCCACCAGCCCTTCTACAAATACTTATATAATGATTAAGAATCGAGAGAATAGTAAATGCTGAAATAATTCCTGTGGATGTCGTAAGAGGCGTCTAAGGGACTTAGAATTGGCAACAGCGTTCTCTATGCATTTTGCGACCACACTGCGATCGCCAACCCGCCTGCTAAGCGTTGCGATTATGGCAAACCCCCTCCGAATCGGGGAAGACTTATGACCAGCAGTGAACGTCTTTCGGTGAAATGATGATGATGATGATGAATTATAATAATATTCTTTATGTTTAACACCCCAACTGTATTTTAAAGAATGAGAATAGCACTTCAAAATCAGCTGTTAAGTGTAGATTGTTACGTAACCTCACTTTTCCTAAATCTTATTTAACTCTGTTCTCAGATTGCCAAAACCTGCAAAATTTTCAGTGATTGTTCAATAATATAGTACCTATCAATTGACACCAATTTCATCTTTTTACATCCAGGCCCAAGATTGTATGAAAGCGTATCCGTCTCCTTTAGAGTTTATAAGACCGAGACTTTAGGAAAAGCCGCGATGAAATCCTATCAATTCTCACAGTATAATTGAGGAATCTTGATTGAAGATTTTGGAGATATTATGTAAAGAAAATATTTCTCCCTGTAAAATAAAACTTACATAAAACCTAGTCGAACATGTCTCCAAAATCCCGGTTCAGTTTGTAAGTCCCTCTCGTGTTCCAAGTATACATATATTTTTGCAGACGCGTTCCTAATGCGAGTTCTATGTATGTACTCAGCGCCGGCAGCGAAGTGCAGCGACAAATGTACCAATAACTGTTCACGAGGCTTTGTTTTTTGCGTTCCAGAATGTAACTGTGTTCTCCTTAGTTTTTTGGGCCTGGAAAGCTTTCTGGGAGGAAATAAAATTGTATTTTAATATTGCAGTCGTAAATAGGTTTAAATTAAGCATCTAGGAACTTTTAATTTTGGCTAATTTGTTAGTCTTAACCGATCGACCGACACGCTTTCATCGAAACACTCATCTTAGAATGCGTTGCTTCAGGCAATCAACACAAATACCACCAGATATTTAAAACAGGTCTACCTGAAACAACTCATGTCTCTTATATTGGTTCAACTATCCCCTGTCAGTCCACCCACACAAGATTATGTAAAAGAAAAACCAACCTAAAATCCTCTTAGCTCCAACCTTTTTCGCCTTTTCAAAACAATAACATATCCCCGAATATTCTGGAACAGTGATCCGCCAATAACGAGACAATACCAGGCTGAACGTAACGAGAATGTAACAAATGGTTCAAATCTGTTACAGGTAGGCTTCCAGTGATACATCATACGTTTCATTACACGCCCGATTTGTTACATCGCTCAAAGCACTTACAGCGGGAAGTTTTTTTCTTCTTTCGTATGTTCAGATTCGGTTTATTATGGTTTTGCGGGCTTTTAAGAGGCCCGAACAAGGAGACTTTTTGCGATAACCACAGAACAGCCAGCAGTGGACGTCTTTCGGCTGATGAAGAGGCTCGTAAAGCCGTACCCAAAAGTCAAAATGGAACTTTTAAAAGGAGAAGAAATTCATTTTGTTTTTAGTTAAGTCAGAAAATGTACCTATTTCAATAGTTCAACTTCAACTTGCATTATTGTTCTCCAGTTCATTTTTTTCCAAGAAAAAAACACTATTTTGTCTTAATGTCGTGAGTCATGACGTATGAGCCTAATGCTAAATGCTCAGCATTAGCTATACTGGTTTCCCTAGCTCGACCACATTTTCTGCCTTCTACATCACATTACTTCCTGAATTTCCTTAACAACTTGCAAATGACTGTGATTCGGTAAACTCCAGTAGATAGTATGTTATCGGCTTAAGTATTATTGATATTGTCAGTTTATTGAGCGTGTGACGTCAGCAACCCATCTGCGTTTATATTTATATTCTTCGGAGACATTTTCTTGAATTGATCCTTAGTGACGTAGACTCTTTGTTATATTGAATATCGTAGTATTGTAACATTTAGTAGGTAAAATCAGGGAAGTCATCTTTCTCAAGGTTGTGCCTACCGAGCTGGATGACTTGCCCTGAGTTAGACATACTCCTGTACAAATTCGAGAAGTGACTCTTCGTAATGTATTGGGCAAGCCGTATGAATTGTACATGTCTTTCGTCTTGTCCAAGTTTATGCTGAGGCCTACCTGCCGAGAGACTTCGTTTAGGCTCTGAACTGTTCCAGTGTCTCTGCCATTATCATCGACAAAGCGAACGTGTGCTGAACCGATAATGCTGAATACCTGTTAAGTCCAGTCCAGCGTTGGAGCTATCTCTTCCAACGCTTTGCTGAACAGTTTCGGGAATATCACATCGCCCTGTCGCAGTCCTCTGAGCAGTTCGTTGGGGCTTGTTTTCTTATCCTGTATCTAGATGGTCATCGTAGTAGCGTTAAAGAAACATTTCTCAACACTTCGAGATAGCGCCAGATAATTCAACATCCTTGCGGAGAGGCCAGAACCGATCATATTTCGATGGGAGTCTAAGGCTTTCTAGTTGTCCACATATGCCATACACTGCGGTCGGTAGTACTCTTTAATCTTCTGTACAATTTGCCAGAACATATGGGTGTGGTCTACGGTACGCTTTTTCGAAAGCGGGCAGTAAATTAACTTTAAATGAATGCAATATGAAAAACAATCCCTGGGAATTCATACAGAACTAACATTATTCCATATGTATTTTTCTTATTGTTTGTAGTGTTATGTAATACATACTTATCATCTTGTTTTGCCTGTTTGTTTGTTCTATGTAGATACTTATTGATGGTTTTTTTACTCATTATGCTTTTGTTATTAGTCGTGTCTGGCGTCGTACTGTCTAATGTATGTCCATTATCGAAGTTTGGCATTGGGTTCAATTCATCCATTTCATAGTTTTGTTCGAACACAATCATGTTGAGTTAAAAACTTCTTTAACGTAGTCTTCAAAAGCAGTGTGTTGCACAATTATATTAGAGATATACAATATGTATTTAATATTAATTGACCTTCATCGTATTGCAAATACGATGAAGGTCAATTATGTACTAGCGTTGACATTTACGAGTGATGACGATAACTTATAAAAAAAGCAGAAGCGTGTGATGTACACTCACTCGCGAGATTTACGACTTTAATAACCTTCAAATACTGTTTTTTCCCCACAACATACAATGTGGCAGGGACATCGACGCACAATCTTTTACCATGAATTCAGAAGATACATGGTTCTGAAACTCCTTCATTAAAAATCTTTCGGATTTTATTTATAAAAGAGTTGTTGTTTTATACAGACTAACCGCGTAGGTATTGTGTTTTTCTATTAAAAAGCAGATTTTTGTTTTTGATTTTCGAGGAAATATATCTTAATTAGGGGTCTATAGTCATGTGCTGACTTCACAGTTACAGTTCAGTTTGGTAAATATAAACTTACTAGCTTCTGCCCGCGGCTTCGCCCGCGTGGATGTCGAAAAATAGCCCACAGGACCGTACTACTGGGATTAAAAGTACCCTATGTGTTAATCCAGGTAAACAATGTGTTATTGCACTGCTTGCTTTGTGTTATCCAAGGAGCAGCACTTGGATTGATAAATGATTGTTGTAGGATAATTAATCTTAAAACCTAACAATAGTGACGGAATATATAACAGAACGGCAAATTACCTACTTGCATGACAAATTTGAAGGCAACTTTAAAGCGCAAATATAAATTCTCTTTATTCCCTGGGATTTTCGAAAAAAAATGTCAAATGAAGATTTTACTTAACTTGCTGTTCACAGGGGTTTAAGATTATTATTTTTTTAGTATATATTTAAAGTATTTCCTTAAATACTACTTATAGGTTCTGCCCTCAGGTGCTAATACAACCAGGCTGCTAGATGAGCTCACTCCCGAGCGGGCCACGTAAAAGTGGGAATAGACGTAAAAGATGTAAAAGCTTGTACGTAAAAGATTATAACCCGCTGTTTTCAGTGACTGTTCTCCTTTAAGTCTACCCCTGTTAAATTAAGTGTTTTGCCTTGAGATTTATTTATGGTCTTGTCAAAGCAGACTTTGAGGGGAAACTGCACTCTTTTGAACTCAAGGGGTAGTTCGATGGCGTTAGAGGAATCCTCGGAATAAACACAGACTCCTCTCAGGAACAACGTGTCAGTATAGTTGCCTCGATAACATTTTGTTGCAATATTTTCACTTACAACCTGGTGTCATTGCATAATTTTAGCGGGTTTAAATTACGCAGCAACATAACAGCAGGCGTAGCATGAACAATTCTATCTCTATTCTACCAAGAATAGACAAAGTTATTTCTATTCAATTCGACATCTCTTCGGCCCGAGCACGGAGCGACCCGTAAACTCGGGTCTCTATGAAGACAAAGACAGTTATTCTTTCCATAGCAAGAGAGTGGTAACTAATGTAATTAAGGTGGATCCGCTAAGGACTTTTTCATTGAATAGTCATACAGTGTGAATAAACGATCTTTGAGTATTGTATTGATGATTATAATTAATATGATCCTGTAAAAAAAATGTACCCCCAATCGAATCTCCAACTCAAAAGTAGAGAAAAATTGGTCGCCATGGTAGACGTCGTAGAATTTTGTCGCCTGAAGAATAGAAATATCTCCTCTCTTTAGTTTTAACATCGCCGTGCCATTTTGCCTATTCTTCCATCGACAAAACTCGTTTCTATGGTGGTCATGCTACGCGTGCTGGGCGCAAACTCAAAATTTTTAAATGTGCGTTGGGAGCCCGAGAAGCTTCAATGTGTTAAGAAACTAAAGCGGGTAATGTATGACGTCATCGTTGTTTATTACTCGAGTCCACTGATTTATAATTATTTTTAACTCCTTCAAACGATCTCAAAGGAATTCCATTGATGATTGTAGCTTGGTCGTTATGTTTTACTTTAATGTATAAACTAAAGTTGCACTATTGCTCACTGAACGTACAGATTTAGATGTTAGTGCGTAAAGTATTATAGTAGGTATGTGTCCAATTAGTTTTTATTAATAAAGTTACATAGGTATCTATTAAAGAATAGTTAGTGTAGTTATTTAATTTTATTTAATACAGGAACAAACGCGTTTTTTTACATGTCACTTCATGATCATCTGCCTAGCCTTTTCCCAACTATGTTGGACTCGGGTTCCAGTCTAAACGGATGCAGCTGAGTACCAGTATTTTACATGGAGTGACTGCCTAGTTGACCCCCACAACCCAGTTACTGGGTAATACGATACCCCTTGGTAAGACTGGTTGTCAGACTTTCGGGCTTCTGACGACCCGTAACGACGGTCTAATATCTACGAAATACAGCCGAGATTCCGAGGCACGGAGGGTCTTATTATCGGCTGTTATATCTTGCAAATATCCCTACTACAACATATTATAAATTTTAATGTGAATGTAAGTTTGTTTGTTACGCTTTCACGCGAAAACTACCGAACCGATCATCATGAAACTTTGTACACATATTCTTGGAAGTATTAGAAGTAACGTAAAATACTTTTCATGAAAAAAAAAATACGAAAGATAAAATTTGGTACGGGGTAAGTTTGAACCCCAAGAAAGGACATACGCCTATTTTTATTCCGAGATTTCGTCTTCGTCCACGATAACCGTCATTTACGCGGATGAAGTTTACGCGGATGAAGTCGCAGGCCAAAACTTAGTTCATATTAATATCAGTTACATGTGTGATACTTCTTGATACTTTGGTTGAGATTGGACACCTGTGACGACAATGCGCTACGCGGGCTGCCCCGCATGCCATGCGTACGTCTACCATTCCACGTAGAATTTTCAAAGCCCTATTTGACTCAGTTAGGGGATGATTTTGGAAAAATTGTGATACACGTGTCTCATAATTATACTTCAAGAGTATGTGTAACAATTTTTGTGTCCATCGACCCAGAGAATAAAATGTTTCATAGAAAATTCAACCCCCTATTTCACCCTCTTAGGGACGGAATTTCAAAAAACCCTTAGTGGATACCTACTCCTCACAAAGAACACACCCTCCAAATTTCATGTCTCTAGGACCGGTGGTTTAGGCTGTGCGTTGATATATCAGTCAGTCACTCAGGACTTTGAATTTTATATATATAGATTGAATAGCCTATTTATCGAGGAAGGCTTTATACTATATAATATCACGATAGGACCCTACGGAGCCGAGCAAAAAGAAAAAGTCACAAATACGAAGACCTCGCCCAGGCAGGCGATTCGATGCGACGGGGAGGGTCGGGGAGCAAGAAATTGTATGCGGACAAAGTTGCGGGCAGGAGCTAGTCGTGAATATTACTAATATCTGGGTAGATTTTAACTATTAGCTCTACTATAATGGTCAGAATTGTGCCTAACTCTGTAGGTAGAATTAGTTTATTATCCACATCTTCGAAGCCCTATTTGACTATGTAAGGGGATGATTTTGGAAAAACTGTGATACACGTATCTCATAACTATAATTGAAGAGTATGTGTACCAATTTTTGTGTCAATCGACCCACAGAATAAAAAGTTTCACAGAAAATTCAACCCCCCATTTCACCCTCTTAGGGGTGGAATTCCCAAAAATCCTTTCTTAGTGGATACTTACTCTTCACAAAGAACACACCCTCCAAGTTTCATGTCTCTAGGACCAGCGGTTTGGGCTGTGTGTTGATATATCAACAGTCAGTCAGTCAGTCAGTCAGTTTCTCCTTTTATACATATAGAAGATGTTTAACAATCAAAATCAAAATCAAAAATCAAAGTCATTTATTCAAACTAGGCTGAGAGTCAGCACTTTTTGAACGTCAAAGTTACATGAGACAGTCCCCCCAAAACGCCCACCCTTCGACACTTCCTAGTGCTTTAGCTGGGAAGAAGAAGTGGCGGAACAAACTCCCCAGCAGCACAGCTGTCTGTTAAGTTAGAAGATCTTGATTCTATACAGTATTATGTAAGTAATTAATATTATAAAACAAAAGAAAACATACATCAAATTATGCGTCATATGTCAGCTAGCACACGCCAATATACGAACAAAACATTAAAAACTAAACTCAAGCTGAAATAATAAAATCGTAAATAGAACTTAAAACCTAAATAAGAGCCAATATTTTGGTTTACTGCTACGGAGCTGCAACTTAACCTGTAAGATTAAAACATTTTGTCAAAGTATTGGATAACATGCTGTCCCCACGGTTCTTATAGAAGAACCATGTGGACAGCAAGTGATTCGATGTGAACGATTTACAAGAACAAGTTTTTGCAGTTTCTCTCTTGTGCAGCGATGTTTATGGATTCATCATCATAATGACTCACAGCCTTGTTCCGAGTACAGGCCTACTCCCCTTTGAGCCAGGCTTCTCTGATCTTCAGAGTGTCTTCCAGGTCTTTTGGGACCCCTGTCTTTTGGGTCAACTATCTACTTGAATATTGGTATACCAATAGGATAAGAGGTTGAAATTTCAATCGTTAAGTTAAATGGTTATGTTTAGTGAGTCCAGAGCTAACCATAAACCTTTTACCAGGTTATGTTGCTATTGTCGAATGAAAAGAAATAGGTAGGTTATAAATCCATAACAAAAATATTGCAAGGTGCCGTTCTGGTACAATTGTTATATTTCCTCGAGCGCGTGAGACTGCCGCTGTGATTGTCTATGTCTTCTTGGGAATTTCAATTAGTCATTAGTTATGTTTATGTGCAACTTGTTTATTATACAATCGTTTGCTCGTGTCGTGTAATGCTGTTGATATTTTAGACATTATTGTTTCTTTAAAGGCTATGCAATATGCAACGACAGTGTGGCATGCGCCTCGTAGCCTCAAAGAGGCGATGTTGCATTACCTTTGTAATGGTGCATTTGAAGAAATACTCGTTTTATATCCTGTCTAAGAATGCAACAAAGCCAGCAACAATGGATAGAAGCAGGGTTCAGCAGGTAGAACAGTGGTGGCCCAGTGGTCAAGAAAGAAGAAAGAAAGAAAGAAAATACATTTATTTAGCACAGTTTAAAAGGCACACAATAGGTATACAGCAGGAAAGAGTAAAATAAAAAAAAAAACTTTAGAGGTGTCAAGGGACACCCGGATGGAACGAAGTTCCTTTCCAGGATTCATAATAGTTATAATTTTTTAATTATTTATTATGTACAAAAAACCTGTATACACTCAACAAAAATATTCTCTCTCTCTACCTCGCTATCTCTCTCCCTCTCTCTCTCCCCCTCTCCCCCTCCCACCCTCCCCCTCTCCCCCTCTCTCTCTCTCCCCCTATCTCCCTCTCTCCCTCTCTACTCACAAAAAAAAAAACAACAACATACAAAATATATACGGTCGAATTGAGAAACCTCGTCCTTTTTTTGAAGTCGGTTAAAGCATGTCGTGACAACTTTTCGTTAGATTTTTTTCCGTCTAGCCCCCTTTCACAACGCGCGATAAGGAACTTCGTTCTAATAAATTTAAAAAGTATAAGGTGTAAAGTCAGAAACTAGTGGTATAGTGTGCCTCGCGGCTGCGCTAAAAAGGCCCAGTTCAGCAAAATGCCAGACTACTAGTGCCTGACGCTGGTTTTCAACTGGACCCTGGTACTAACTTATCAGTTGTACGTTATCAGTTCTAACGAAGGCAGGCGTTTTACTTAATGATTTATTATATCACCATTGCTCTCAAAAAAGGTAAAAGAAAACATCGTGAGGCAACCGGCATGTCCTAGAAACAAAAATAGGGAATGTGCCGAATTTACAGACAGCAGGCCTTTGTCCCAGCAGTGGGAACGTTACAGGCTTATTATGTAAGGTTCAGTTAACAATAACGTCGGGTGCATACACATGATCATTAAACTGAATCGCCCATTAAGAATCAACACAAAACTAGTGATTAAAACAAAAAGATTCCCATACGAACCTCCGAGTAACGTTGTCGCTATTTTATGCAAAAAAATCAAGTGTAGAACATAGTGCGGTAATCAAAGTGTTTGGCGCGAAAAATTCCCGCCATCGCACACTAGCGCCATTTACGTTTTTGTGGTAGCATTCGGAATCACGGTGCCGCATAATGGTTATGTAGGAAGAAAGATGGTATTCTTTTTAGAACCAACTTAAAATTTATTTACTTCTGAATTGCTCAGTCGAAGTCAAAGAAGCGAGTCTACTAGTCACTAGTCACTTTAAAATATCATTTAGTACTGTAAGCCACCATTGTTGTTCTAAGCTTTTCTGGGCATCTTGGATAGGTATGTTTTCCAATACGCCAAGATCTCAAAATTGCAGCCATAATAACGAATTATATTTATCTATGTTTAGCGAGTCCCCCTCAATACTTTTTTGTATAGGAATAAGGGAGTCCAATTTTCTGCTGAAAAGTTTAACGCCCGAAGCAATATGAAGGTGTACGCAGCGTCGCGTCTTATCAGAATATGCCTTCAACCAGAACAATCCCGAGAGTGTGTACCGAGCCTTTGTGATACGCGCATTGTAGTGTATCGGGTCCTAAGGTGAGGTGGTGGCCTAGCGCCCTAAGGCATAGTGCAAACACACGTGCCTTGAGAACTATGAATTAATGATTTTACCTCAAACATAACGTTTGTTTCACCCCACAAAATGAAAGGCAGTATCTTATATTTATACACAGACTTTCTTCTATTAATCGGAACCAAATCATATTACTAGATAATTACCGAGAATTTTCTAATAAATTGATAAATTTAATAATATTCGACTTCACCCAGATGACGAAGTCAGGCTTTTACCGATCAACTGTCGCGCTTGTAACGACTAACCCAACGAAGCAGCCATTATAAAATGAAACTAAAATTCCATCCCTGCAATTTCCTTCCTTAAGTAATTTAAACCTGACAATTTAATATAGCACGTATTCTATGCTTAAACGTACGTTAAGATTTTAGAAAACACAAAGCTATTCCACTCTCCTACACCGCAAGTATACGCTAAAATAGCGCTCCTTTGTGCTCCGCACGTACCATCACACTAACTTATTTAAATCCATCCTGAGACGTTACAGAAAGATATAAACCTTCTGTAATTAACGCAGGAATTACAGGTTCCGTATTTTCATGAAAATATTCCTGGATTGGATTAATATTCCGTGCAAGATGCAATATGGCGCCTGCTTCTAGGAATACCGGTCCGTTTAGAGCAGCCCCGAGGAGCTACGTTCTTTGTACTAGCACGTGTTATAATAATTACTTTAAGTTAACACTTATTGCACGTACCTACCCGTTTACAACTTCTGGGAACACCGCAAGCATGTATAGGTTACGCTATCGTCATACTTTTTTAGTATTTAATTTCCGCCCTGAAGAAAGATAACATACTAATGATCTATCATAATTTCAGCCGTGAGACGTCCACTGTTGGACTTAGGCCTCCCCCAATTTGGGGGGGCTTTGCCATAATCGCCACGCTTGGCAGGCGGGTTGGCGATCGCAGTATGTTGGTAAAATGCATAGAGAACGCTGCTGCCCATTCTCTAGTAAGTCCCTTAGTCGCCTTTTACGACACCCACGGGAAGAAATGGGGTGGTGTTATTCTTTACGTCCGGCACCATACGGTACATCGGTGATACGGTGATCTATACATCTATACAAATAAATAAAATTGGAGTGTGTTTTTAATATTAAGATAGCCACTTTTTACTAAGTGTAAATGGATGTATACATACACGGTACATATACCAAAACAATATTTTTTTAAATTTTTGTCTGTCTGTCTGTCTGTTTGTTCCGGCTAATCTCTGAAATGGCTGGACCGATTTTGACGAAACTTTCACTGGCAGATAGCTGATGTAACAAGGAGTAACTTAGGCTAATTTTATTTTAGAAAAAATAAATAATAGTTTAAAAAAACTAAAAACACGCTGAATTTTGAGACGTATGTCAGCGTAGTTTGTGACGTATGTCAGCGTAGTTTGTGACGTATGTCAGCGTAGTTTTCAAAGACAGTTTTTATGAAAAACTTTTTGTTAAATACCACGTGGACAAAGTCGCGGTCGTCGCGGGTAACAGCTATTACATACATATAATATAACCTGAATTAACACATCTTACCGCGGTAGTACGTCCTCCTGCGTTAATTTCCGACATCCACGCGGGCGTAGCCGCGGGCAAAAGCTAGTATTATATATTTTTAAAGGATGTAGTTTTAATTTTTATGATAATTGGCCCCAATACTCTGTTGGTTGTTAAATTATACATTCGAATTTGGCTATCCACGGCCATTTGAAAAATTCAACCTGAACAATGTGTAACAACCAAACTTGTAACCTACCATTAAATATAGAGCCTGTCTTTCTTAATACGCTTTCAAAATAAAATTAAGATAAAACAATTTCTCTTGGTTTTTACATTTATTTCCTACATCATCATAAATGTCTCGCCCATACAGAATTTTCTGCAAGTATACCGAAACCACAACAACGTGGTCCTAGAATTCGCGCCCGCCCGAACATTCCCGCGAGGGAGCACAACGACACAACGGCACCACGGCACTACAGCCTGGCTTTGTACGGCACGTATCTAGTTATTTATGCCGTTTCAGCATTCTCCAAAGATGCACTTTTAAACCAGTCGCGTGTCGAAGTTCTTGCTCGTGCTTAATATCATATTACTTGCTGGAGGCATCTGTGCCGCGAAGCCCCTCGGAATTACTAATTTCTGATTTTGCTGCTGTGGACTTTATGAAAAATATGTTTATAGCGGGTTTAGGTCATCGTTTACGTTATAGGTCAGCGGAATAATGTTAGTGGGTGATGTGCTTTGTCTTTATTTTATGGGTGGAAGCTAGATGTCTGTGTAACTCGTATACTCTAATTAAAAGGTCAGAACTCTGATGAGAGCCCTTAACTTTTAAAATGGTAAAAAAACATAACTTGCTTTTTCACTCCACCGTAGTCGGATAAAAGGTGATTACTATAGTTGAAAAAACAAGGTTTCAAGCAATTAAAAACCTTCTAATTATTTAAGTCGCTTAAATATACTTATAAGACCTCTAAGACTACATTATTTTCGAGTGCGACAGCTGCATATAATCATAAAACCCCAAAGTTGTGCAATTAGTTTATTAATTTCACACAAAACTTTACCAAAATTACAACTAAATATGTAAAGCCGAAAACTTCGAATCTTATAAACTATTCATATACCTAATTAAATCACAAAATATTTGCTAAGTGAGTTGGTCCGCGACGCCGCCGGAGGATGGCGAGTCGGTGACCGGGTGCGTTCTACGAACATGGCCGCTCGAGACTTGCTCTGTTTACTTAACGATCTATTTAGCATTGGTTCTGATTCAACTTTCAAGTTTTTGGTATGAATTTATTAGATTAAAAAATAAATAAATAATATCTTAGGACAACCAACACAACGTTATCTGATCCCAAACTAGGCAGAGCCTGTACTATGGTAACCAGACAACTGATAAATATACTTATATATTTCTAAATACATACATATTATAGATAAATTACACCCAGACACAGAACAAATGATCGTGCTCATCACACAAAGATTTGTCCTGGGTGGGAATCGAACCCACGACCTCAGTCTTAGCAGTCAGGGTCACTAACCACTAGACTAACAGGCCAGTCATAATTAGAAAGTTAAAAGATTACTGCTAAGTTTCTTCAGATCTGAAGGTGATTATCTCTTTTACTCCATACCGCATTTATACTTTTGTGCGTAGAAATAAACTTTCAAAGGGTACAACAATTTCCTTTCATGTGAGACTCTTCCACTAGGGACTGTCCTAACTAGACATATGCCTCAGTATGGCATTGCCGGCATATTTCAGGGAATACGGCTCACAGTGGTCACGTGCTGCGTCGCACACTTGCACAGTTAGGTTTTGGGGAGACCTCTTTCCAGAGATGTGCCCTAACAGGCGTTGCACAGAGGGGGTTTCGGATCGGTCTCTTGAGAGATAACGATGCATGTGCAGATGGTGACCACCGGGGTGGTTTTAGTGAGGTAAAAAATCCACATTCCTTGGTCTTAGAGTTTTGAAACTTCCCCCGAAAAAAGTCTTAGTATGGCTTACCTTAAGATGGTTATTTCGAATTACAAACTGTAGATACTTGTGCAATGAGGCTGACTTTTAACACGGCATTCTATTCCACTACACAATTTAAATTAATTTAGTCTCATTTCTCGAAAGTTTTTCAGGTTATCAGGCCTGTAGGTTAATCCGCCTAGTTTTCAGCAGTCAGTCCTAAAAGCGTGACTATGCCACAACCACCCGGATCTGATTCGCTATTTTTTTGCCATTACACACTAATTCGTGACTATTTTCATCCTATTATTTATTTTCAATGTCAATGATTGACCGTTTACCGAATTTGAAGGTTTCTTCGCAGACAAAACAAATGAAAAGCGATAGTCTGTGAACGTGATTGCCGAAAGTAGACCTTTTTAACTAGTTCAACGAGTGAATTATTTTTACCCGCCTGCTATATTATAGTTAAGAAGAAAAGAAGCGTTATGTTATTTCTACACTTTAGATATTTAGGTATCTGTAGAGCGAAATTAACCGTTGCAAAGAAAGTCCAAATAAGAAAATAAACAAATGTTGTAAAAGGGGTTTTTTTTTGTTTTTGTAACAGGTAATTTCAGGAAGTATTGAGCCGATTAAAAAACATATTTAGGTAACTAATAGAACGTTATACTATTGCAGAATGCCATAGAATATTTTTCGTGTTATAGTTGACTTCCACGAGGAGGAAGTTCCGGGCAGATGTAAGTTTAAAAATATATTTGCTGGTGACTTCTCCTTCTAGACACCGTGTAAAAATTCCTACTAATGTATTAAAAAAATAAATGGTAATTCAGTTCACAAAATTACTGAGTGAAACCGACCCCCAGTGTGAACTTACAGAAGTTGCCTACATGCATTACAGCCGCAGGGTGATCTTACGATACCATCTGCGATATGAGACGGGTTCCGTTGAAAAATGCGATGTTTCACCGGGATAACGTCGGCTGCAGGCACTGTGTTAGTGCATTAGTGTAATGGAACCTACGAGCTCTGGGTGGGGGCAGGGCTGTCCATTGTCTAATGTCTCATTGTCCAAAATACAAAGATATTAGTTTTGGGCATCTTTTGATTTGGATATGTTGTTATTCTTCTTTTCTAGAGAAAAGTCGGCCACATCAATACTTAAAAAACACGTAGGTCAGCCGATAGACGTCCATTGCTGGACATAGGGCTCCCTCAAGCACTGCCATTTCGACTGACTCTGTGTTTGCATCTAGAGGATTCCTACAGTCATCTGTCTAGGGATAAATGCATCCCTAGTAGACATCTATTATGTGCTGTCATTTGGATACCATAACACTTTTGGAGCTAAGCAAGCTTCTGTTAGTGGTGGGAAAGAGAATGTAATGACATATCAACGGACTACTGCTGGTATCTCTTTTTTTTCTGGATGTCACATCATCAAATGACGTCTCCCGCTCTGGGCAGAGCGGCAGGGCGTGGCAGACTTTGCTTACTAAAACCCACCTCTGTTCCTTCAGTTGCCCATATGCCAGGGTCACGATAACTCTTTCGAACAATACCGCGAACCTGGTAGACTGTTGGTATCCCTAACGTTTGAATGCTCTTACATAACATACGCGGATGCTTATTGGCCAGATGTGGTTAACGGGCCACAGAGTCTGGACAACCCTGAACTAAAATACCTCCTGTATGCAGCCACTGTTCTTGGATTGCGTTTGTGGAGTATAAAGCTTTTTAAGTGGCGTGTTTCTTGAATTTCTGTGATTTATTCGTAACGACTTTCTTGAGTAGAGTGCCCTACCTGGATCTCAGGTGTTTGTGTCACATGTCTTGTGTCCGGACCGTGGGTATCATAATTATTTGTGTATTAACTGACTTCGATAACAGTTGGTTTTCCTTGTTTGAAGACAGAAGTTGTTATTTTTCCTGTTTTATAATAGGTCGTTTTTTTTTAGGTACTGCGTATTAATTTTAGCGATAGCCCGATTATGCGAAAAATAAGTTCCCTGTACATGATTGTATCCTACTAACTTTTTACCTGTTGGTTATGTAGACTACTCATAAATGATGAGTAATATAAAATCTAGTGCTGTTTTTGTGAATGTGAGGTGAGAATGCAATACAATTTCCTCGTACATTGCACGTAATGATTGTGCTACATTAGTCAATCGTATCAAACTGCACTTTCTCTATATTACACAAAAACTATTGTATCGTTACCAAACATTGAGAATGCAAGCAATAATTAGTCAATTAAACGAAACAGTCCGAAAAACTGTCCAACCGAATTAATTAATGAACCAAAACGTGTTAACACTGCCACAGAATAAAGAGTTGGAAACAGAAGAACAACTCTATACACGCCATGAAGTGACGTCAGTTGGCTTATTTCTGTCACATTTGTGCCAGTTTTGACAACCGCCTTTTGGTGCATATTTGACCAACAAAATGCCTTTGATTATCGCAAAGTAAACTACCATCATTTAAGCGTCATCTGATTAGCCTCCATTGCGAGACTTTACAAAACAAAGCCACTGCAGATGTGTTTCAGATTCATTTGATTACTTTATCGCTTGCGGTGCCTGTAACCTCTGTATCTTCCTATTTAGTGACACTGTGGGACTCCGGAATGGATGTTTTATTATGTATAGTGAAAATTTATTCAATCAGCTTTTCCGTTCCGCGTACATTTTATATTTTACTTTATTTTCATTTTGTGTTAACGTTATTATTTGCATTGTTAGCCGCTTTTGGGCCACTTTTCCGTAGCCGTTGGTAGGCAATGATAAATGATTTTATTTCTGTAAATAGGTTTGTGCAAACACTTTTACACGTCAATCATGGCACATGGGCAACTGAAGGAACACGGGTGGGTTTTAGTCAGTAAAAGTCTGACACGCACTCCCGCTCCGCCCAGAGCGTCATTTGATGATTTACCATCCAGAAAAAAAACCACCCTGAGAAGGAAGGCCAGACATAGTCTTGCTCAGATCATGTGAAGACCATGTAGATTGGTGTCTGAATGGTTTTTAATATCTCTTACCATTCTCTTTCTCTTAATATAAATGGTTTTGAATCGGTTGGCACGCACGTGAAATAAAGGAAATAGACGCGGCTTTAAAAAAAACCGAGTTCAGGCTCCTACAGACAGAGGCTCGCGCGACACGTTGGTGCGACGCGATTCTGGTAGACCAATTCCCATGAAGTTTTCATAGACATTGTTCCACCAGTGTCGCGTCACGCTGTCGTGTCGCGCCTGTCTGCAGAAACCTTTATCGATAGTCCTTGTGAGTCAGAAAGAGATTGTACTGTTACTATATTAGCTGAATGTGAAAGAACTGACCTTGATACTGAAATAAAATCATATCCGAAAAAAAAACATAATAATTGTTTGCCTACTTGACAACTTATTAGAATTTGTTATTCCATTGACCATTGTTGGTTACTGTTGACTGCCTTGTTGGCCCAAGTGGTGATAAGTGCTACTGCTGAAGATGAGGTTCTGGGTTTGATTCCCAGCTCGAGCAAAGTGTTTTTGGGTTTTTCCATCAGGAATTTCTCGGTAGCAACCGATACTCCAGACTCTAGGTTGCTACCGAAAAATTCCTAAAAACCGTCCACATAAATCTGGATTTATGCTGTCGGTTTATGGTTATAGGCTCGCCATTTATATATGGGACTAGCACAATCTTAGTGTACAGTATGTTCGGTTTACTAATGATAAGCATAAAATAAATTGACATATCTAAAATTGGCAAAACACTACGCAAATTGACTCTAACACTACGCATAATTTTTTTGCCACAATGTTTATTGCCATAAATACTGTTGGCATAGTTATAATGAAGCATAATTATATAAAGAATAATGTCGTAAACCCGTAATAATATGCATATAAATCAATACTCATATAAAAACAAACGTGTTCGTGGCCCAAGGCCATTCCCGCCGCCTAGCGCCTTAACCTAGAATGTTAGTACATAACACCTATTTTTTCATTCTTCAGATTTAATATTTATGCAACTCCAAATTATGCCAAAACAAATACGACTAAATGACAGTTATGCTAACCTTTGCAGTATTCCTAATATTAATTATTATGTCACTGTATTAGGGGCCATCCATAAATTACGTCACACGAATTTCATGATTTTTGGACCCCCTCCCTAGTGTGACGTCACATATTTTACAATTTTACATCTAGAAATAATTACAATTGAAACATTGCAAGAAATTAACAAAACAAAAGCTATTTATTATATTATTTAAATATCAAACTTAATCATCTTGAGCAAATGGACTTTTAAAGGAGTGGGCTCCTTTAAATTATTTACAACTGGCATAGTAGCCACTTCGTTCTCGTTTGGGTTTTTTTTCTTGTAATTGTAATTGGTTTCGGGTTTTTATAAAATATTTTAAAATATTAAAAGAAATAAGAGAAAAAAATCAATACAAATTGTTAAATACGTCATTACGTATTTTTTGGTATAACATTCATGCCGAGTTATTGAGCCGTTATAGAGAAAATTTTCAATTTAGGTTGAAAAAGGACCTATTTGTTACGATTTTTTGATAAAATTTGAGTAAGTTTATTAAAATTTTAAACAATACAATATATTTGTGATGACCTTTAGTTTAACATATATTTTTAGGGTTCCGCACCTCAAAAGGAAAAAGCGGAACCCTTATAGGATCACTTTGTTGTCCGTCCGTCCGTCCGTCCGTCCGTCCGTCCGTCTGTCAAGACCCTTTTTCTCAGGAACGCGTGGAGGTATCAAGCTGAAATTTATAACAAATACTCAAGTCTACTGTCCCTTGGAGCTGTGAAAAAATCAAACTTCTAAGCTAACGCCATTAAAAGATATAGCCGTTTATACCGCAAATTTCCTCAAATTTTCGAAACTCGCAAGGGAATCAAAACCTAAAGGGTACTTCCAGTCGATCTAGAATTTTGAAATTTGGTACGAAGCAACGTCTTATAGCACAGATAAAGGAAAAATTGCGAAAACCGTAAATTTTTAGTTACATCATATAATAAACAGAACAAAACACAGACAGAAATAAAACCAAGCTAAGAAACAGAACAGAACTACGACTCGATTGTCGTGATGGGTGAACTTTTACTTATATACCTACAGGTTTGTACGGAACCCTCGGTGCGCGAGTCCGACTCGCACTTGGCCGGTTTTTTTATATTGAAAACGCACAAAAGGATTCATCTACAAACTTCTTTAAACACACCGTATTTTCAGGATTTGAGCGAGGTAATCCCCTTAATGTCAGGAAAATTCGTTGTGTCAACATCTTTTTCATCAAACCATACAGCATCACCGTCATCATCCGAACAAAGGATTTCTCTGGCACGTCTAGCAGCAATTCTATGAGGACGAACCTTCGTGATGGGAAAAACTTCTTGTTTTTTCTTATGTAATTGCTTATGTTGATTAGTGGCCTTGTATGATGCAAAATATAGACCACAGCTTAAGCTGCACTCTATGCTTCATATAGTTTACGGTAAAGATTACCTAAATTACTCTTTTTTTTCATTTTAAACTTGTTTCGTAAGTAGGTATCAAAATAACAATATAATCTCAAAATAGCAGAACTAAGAAAAGGACGACGTTTCATCCGCGAAATTCAATTGTCAAATGAAATAGAAACAATATCACCGCTAGGCACAATGCATTTAGCGGCATTTATCAGAGCGAGTGGCCGACAAAACAATTTGAACCTTATTTCTCTACAGATAGAATTGCAAATGTTTTGGAGTTTTTCGTTAATAGTTCAAAGCTCGTGTTTTATTTAACACTTAGATTAAAATAGATTTTGAAATGTGACGTCACGAAATTTTGTACCCCTCTCACCCCCTTGTCACACAATGTCACACTTCGTTGACCCCCTCCCACCCCCTTAACGTGTGACGTAATTTATGGATGGCCCTTTATCGTGCTTATAAAAATTATGTGATAACGTTATGCCAAATAATATTATGGCTTACAATTGTATGCCAAGAGGGGGATTCCCAGTAGGTACACCTTTGGCCAACCCCTTGGGGAATACAGGCGTGATGTTATTATACATATATTAATAAAGTGTTAAAAGATTTTTTAATGCGAGTAAATGTAAGAGTTCCTTTGTCAAAAACAAATCAATAGCATTTCATTGAAGTGCACTTCAGTGATGTCCAGCTCGTTATATTGAAATGTCAACAATAACAATTCTTCAGCATGACGCCACTAGATCGGTTCAAATAGAAGGTGCACTCTACGCAACAATATAAACTGTGAATGTAGCAGTCATCATTAAAAACTTCTACCATTGGACCAAGCCTGAAAATGCGAAAAAAATGGGCTAAGTACTTAACGTTGCCACTGCCCAAGGAATGTACTGCTATCACATCATCCCTTAGGCATTTTACAACTTCTAATCCACCTTAGCCCTCATATGAAGTGTCTTCGTGAGCCTTCTGTTCTCCCTAGTCTGTGGTAGTGATAATTTGGCAGCAACCCTCCACTGCTACTCTACATTTAATTCCCAATACAGGCGGTAGGTACTTTTGATCTCCGTCACCAGATGACAATCAAAATTTGAGCTGTGTGGTTGAATTGTCCAAATGCAGCAGGGGCTAGGGTTGTTTCAGCTTTACTCTGAGTAAACTTCAAAATAATAAAGGTTCCGCGCATTTTTTGGGTTTCATACCTCAAAAGGAAACAAAGGAAGTCTTAGAGGATCATTTTGTTGTCTCTCCCTCTATAATTACCGTTTTTCGCAGGGGCGCTTTAGCATCATGTTGAAATTAACAACAAAACCGTAGGACCCTTAGACCTCAAAAAAATCAAGCTTCTAAGTTAACGCAAAAAAAAATCGACACTTTATGTGACATTTACTCGGAAATACATCTAAACTTATAAGGTACTTCCTGTTGACCTAGAATCATGAAATTTGACAAAAAGCGAGGTCTCACAACTCAAGAACAACTGAGAATAATTGTGCGTGGTTAGACACGCACTTAGCCGGTTTTTTAAACCACGAAAGTGTAATGTGTGAAATACCGTCACATAACAATGATCTCTGTTCCTGCATTTATCACATAAGATCGCACTTTAGATAAGCGAAGTTAACACCACAATAACAGCTTACCAATCGCTTGCATTTCACTAAAATTCATGAAACGTAAACCTCAAAATTCCTATAGGGAGGCAACCCTACACAGATACCGGCCAATTATCGTCCCGAGCCTTTCATTGCGCGACTATCGCGAATTTATTTCGCGCGGAAACGATTGCCCGACGCGATTCCACGCGATTCCGTGCGATTCGATGCGATGCGGCCGAATTTCGGACGAGGGCGTAATCGTCCGAAGAGCTACTATTGTGAACGAGTTTATTATATTTGACGTACGTTTGTTTTATTTGGACGTAATTGGCTGGCAGTAGAGAGCGATGGAGTGGAACGATAGTGCTTGTATGGCAAATAATGTGTTTTTGAATTAGTGTGAATTTAGCTCGACATCGAATAAAATACAGCCGTCACAAGCTTATCAATTATTGAGAGCATATTGCTTTAGTAGATTAATTTATTTTTGAAAATCTAAATTCGCAGGTCAGTTTGTTGTTGAACAAAGTATGATTCACGATCGTAACACGTATGTATTTGCACCTCTAAGTGTATAAATACGACTGATTGATTTTTTCATTAAATAGTCATTTAGTCGGATTAAATAAACTTATAGGGTTATATATATTAATGATTATAATTCTATGATACGGTATTCGTAATGGTCCGCAAATTATATTTTATTTAACATCCGATCTCACACTTAACTGAAAAAAAAAATGGAAGAAAGGAGATGTTTCATTTTTATATGGGGCTCCGGCCATAACGTGTACAGTTTAGCGAAGCTGGGTAAATTACTCATGAATAGAATAAAGTATCATTTTTTTCATAATATCAAATGGTTTTTATGTACAAAATAAAAATTAAAAATGTTTGACGTTTGTCCTAAGAGTTAGCAAGTGGTCATTTTGAATTCGTTTAGAAACACACTTCGAGAATGGAGACTAAAGATTTTTGTAACGATGAAATGGTCACACTTAATTATGTTTACTCAAAAATATTTATAAGAGAATAATAGTAATTTATTTTTAACACTACAAGAATACACCCATTTTGTAATTATTTTCTACTTAACATTGATTTGATGAGACATGATTTCAGAACGAATGAAGTCTGCAAGCAAACGGGACGCCATATTGAATAAAACATGGCAATAATTGAAAAACTATTATTTTTTGTACACAACAAATCAGGCGCAAATTAACCAGAGAATATTTTTCCCTAATTTGTAGTATTTTTTCCTCTTTTTTGATAAATGTACATCTGATGGCCGAAAATGAAACATCTCCTTTGTATTTTGCGGTCCCTCGCGTGCATCGACTTTAAATGACATGGGAGTCGGACCCGCTACGAGCCTTGCTTGTTGGCAATGGCATGATCTATTTATTTAAAGTTCAAGCCAAAACAAGATAAGGAGATTTAATTTACTTCATCGTTTTTACGAAGCAGGTCCATGCCTACCTTTTTAACTCTGCAGTTAAGTCGAGTCTTGAGCCAAAACAATAATCATAAAGGCACCAACTGTCCGTAAGTTTCGTCATATATCATGTTTATGTTCGCAATAACCATGCCCCAGACGTCTTCGTTCATTCGTTCATTCCCTTCACTGAAGCACGTGTGAGTTCAAAGGGCACCTCTCGATGGAAAGTCAGAGAATCATAGATAATATGGAAATGAGAGAAACTGTCTCATTAAGCATCATTAAGCGTTATCGTAGATAGTCTTTTTTCAGTGGTGACATATCTGTGCTTTTAAATTAAAATTGCATGGGTTTCTTGTATTTCTGTTTAGTACGCTTTTAAAGCTATTTACACCTTAGCAGATTGTATAAATACGTTAGAGAGTAAGTTAATCATAAAAGTAAACGTACCTATACATATAAAACGCACGATAGTCCAAAGACTCTTATTGGTTATCAAAATAAAATAAACCACACAAACGATACTTGAAAGTTCGATGTCAATCATTTTAAACATCAATACATAGTAGCCAAATACAATCTCTTCAGTCACCCAACTTTCTTCCAATTACACATAGAAAACCTTTCCCTGCCAGAGATCCACCAAAGTGTCACACCAATCAAGACTGTACCTGTGACCTATCACGCAGCAATCACTTCTAAATTATTCGTACGGTAAGCAAACAATAGGCGAAAACACACCTCAGATCATATGATAATGAACACATAGACTCTAATAATGTGCTATTGTGAGCTACAATGGCTTATAATGGCTCCAGTAGCACTAACTTGAGACTAGAGCTATCACTAGCAACTTAAGTAGCGCAAGTGGTGGGTACACCGCGGTGCGCGTCGCGTGACGAAATGATCACACAAACCGAATTGAGGATGACCCGGAAACCTCCGCGACACGACTGCACCACTGAGCAAGTTACAAGAGGCATTAAAAGATGTTTTAGAAAATATAATTAATTCTCTATTTCCATAGCTTTCTCGGGATATCGAGGCGATGAAGAAGTCAGTAATGTCCATCTAGGACATTATTGGCTGGATTGCTAGGAGTCCCACGTGGATGAATATCATTTGAACGGTTCTGTTTCTGAAAGGCTCCCCTTATAATAATAGAGCCTTTTTGCCATTCATCACTTTGCTGGATTGTTTCTGGGTCGACTCTTGAAAATTCAAGTTCCTTCTGGGACAAAAATAATTACTACTGTCTTCCAAAGAAGTCTTGGCTCAATTTCATCAACATCGCCAGGTTCTATTGCAGGTTACCATATTCAGTACACCTCGCTGAAAGTTTCCACCTCGCGCCATTCTCTCCGACGCCGCGTCGTCGCGTAGTATGCGCGCACGCACTCGTGGGAACACTTTCACTGCGCCACGCGAACCGCGATGAGCTGCTTTTTGTCAGACTGACCTGCTTTTTGAAACTGAGCCAGTTAGTGTTCCTGGATGCCTTTGTTTTGAAACCTATACCGGTTTTTGTTGTTTCGATGTTTATTTGTGGTTTGAGAGATTGAGAGCAAACCTTAGGTTCATAGGCAAGGGGAAATTAAAGGAAATTTTACTATAGTCTTATTTCACTATTAAAATTATGAGAACGAGTTGATTTTAGCATTTTTTTAAACGTCATTGAAAGCTAAGTTTAAAGGGGATTTGGTATTTCAAATTGATAGCTTGAAGCATTATTAATTTAGTCTTCAAAGTAATGCTTATGGATTAAAAATACCAAAATGAAACATTACCATAAATCAAAAACATATGTTTTCTTGATTTCTTTTTTCAGCCTTAGACTCAACCTAAACTCTACGATAAGCTATTATTAAAGTATGAGAAAATAATGCTCTAAAATTATACGCGAAAATGTATAAAAACCGGCTCGAAATCTCTCAGCTACTTCGTATTTGCTTCCAAGACTCGTTATAACTGTACAAGCAATAAACAGAGCAAAAACGCCAATTTTAGACAGAAATGGTTGGTGTACCTAGAGCGTTGAATACACGGAGTTTTGCGGGTTGCTATCAGAAAAATATCAAAATCTTACATTGATGACAATTTAGTAAAGTCAGCGACATCTTCCTCTGAATACGTTCACAAACGTGGACCAATCAACTATCAAAAATATTGCTTAGAATAATAATTACGGGTAGTTAGTAATTATTGTGAAGCGTCATTATTTGAAAATGGAATGTACTTAATTTTCTTTTGTTTGGAACAGCGGGTCAAAATATACTATTTGAAATGACTGAAGATGGAATTATCTTTTTATGCGATAGTAAATGAGTATTATATATGGTATTGTCTTATTGTCTCGGACAGTTATAATTAAGTTTAGCTGTTATAAGAGTAACATCAGTGCGGCTGAAACAGTCTGCGTTGTTTTATGGCCGAGACAGATGCTACATCTAAATGGCTTTCTTAGAAGTTAACCTCGTTTTTCAAAACTCATAACTCATTGTTACTACTAAGAAAATATGGCTAGATTCAGAATAAACTACGTAGTTACTAAGTAAATATTAAGGTTATTAAGTTCTGAATGTTTTTAGATCGTTCCACATCCTGTAATAACATCTTCTAATAGCTAAATGTAAAAGTCAGATTTTCTGTTATGTTGGTACTTTATAAAAAAAGTCCTAAAAAATAATAAGTACGCACTTTGCTATAAAAAAAGTTCAATAGAAAAAAAGTACTTGTGTTAATTATTCCGCCTCATCGACAACATAATCTACAGGCTATGTGCAAACTGGCTACTAGTCGTCCAACTAGTCGGCCGACCGGTCGGACAACTCCCCAGGTCATTGAACCCTGCTAAATGTCATGAGAAGATCTCAGTGATAGGTTCTAACGGCTGCCGATAGTGAAGCTGTGTTTATTGACGCTAACCAATCGGTTAGAAGCCGAATGTTTTGTCTTGATTGCTGATGTACCGTTTTCATTTAAAGAGTGTCGAGTTAGTTCTGCTTTTAATTTGACCTCAAAGTTGTTGTCAAGTGTCTAGGTATAATAATACTACCTACTATTACTATCCGAGATTCCAGCTATATTTAGTAAATCTTCTTGGAGTTCTTTACTAGATTCCTGTTCGGTCCTAAGCCCAGTCATCACTTGTTTTCCAGCTCGTCTTCATTGTGAATAATGCCAAAAACTTCTTCTGGAAGAGACGACGACACCTAACATTATCCAGCCAATATTGGGTAGACCGGAAAAAAACGGATTTACCCCTACCTACCTGGGGTAGGGGTAAATCCGTTTTTTTTAGTATTATTCGGATTGTACCCAAACTCCTTGGGTGATTTTAAGTTAACCCAGGTAAAGCTCGTGTTACTTAATCTTCTAGCGTTATCTATAACATACGTAATTCAATAAACACTATATCGCAATTTGCCGTGTTAAATAGCCATTTCTGTCAAAGAATGACAGTTGTGATTTGAAAATACGGGCAATTGAAGTTAACAACCAAGTTACTTAATCACTTATTTTCCTAACTTCATCTACTTAGAAAGAAATTAAAGTCAAATTAGTCTTATCTCAAAGTACTTATCACGCTTCAGAAGAAAATTAATTCGCCTGTCACGTGTGTGATATAATAACCCCTTTTAGTTGTAATTTATTGAGTGGTGTTAGCCAGTGTGATTTTAATTGACAACTATTATCACGCCATTCTTTCATATTGTAGAAAATGGGCCACGAAGAGCTGCGACCCTGATGCAATGTCTCATAATTTAATTATTTTAAAACAATTTCAAGTCAGCTTCATACTCCATCGCCATCCTGTTTATAACGCTCGGGCGAATTATTTAAAAACACTCGTTTAGAAATCTATAAAATTTTACTGTCTATAAAAGAGGTTTACGGATCGTTAAAGTTTAACAAAATGCCAATTAAAATATTAGCACAAAAGAAGTTTACAAAATGCATTTCAAGTTCTACTTAATTCTACAGCGTGAAGAATGGTGTAAATTTACTTCAGCATTCAAATGCTTCATTAAAAAACTGAATTCAAAATGATGTGCAGAGTTTTCAAGAAAAAAGAGTCGTTTCGCTGCCATGTTCGTATATAAACAGGGAAAACAAGTGAAAACGGACAGCTGCTATTTATAAAATCTGCTAAACGCTCCCCAGAAGGGGAAGGAATACTACAAAAAGATGGAGTGCAGAAGATTTACTTCATGTCCAACCACACAGAGGCCACAGACGGGTACTAATTTGAGATGAAATCTTAGCACTGAAGTTGATCGTACGGACGGTTTCATACAAAATCACAGATGGTGCTCTTCCTATTCACAGTGGATTTTGTAAACGCAGACGGTTTTCATGTGAAGTGTGTATAAATGGCGAATACTAGATAATATAATAATATAATAGGAACATGATCTCGCAGATTTTTTTTTCTGAATATACTTTTGTACCCGCAATCCGTTCACCGTTCAATTTTGAATTAGGTGCCTAAAAGTGTCAGCCCCTTTTGATTAGATACTGTCTGAGTAAGCGCTTGGACATTATGTGAAAATGTCCTTCTGGTTCTTTCATGCGCGGTGGTGATTCCAGGGGACCCGTAAATCAAAGTTGCGTAGATGTCGAGATTTAGCGAGCGACGCCGAGGCACAGGCCTAAACTTTACGCGTTGTCAAACGATGGGCTTTTTATGCAAAAATTATGTTTCTCTTTTTACGGAGTGCATTTTACGTGTTTATCTTTATTTTTAACACGTTTTTTATGCACAAAAATCCATTATAAACGTTAACGGCGATACATTTATGGTTATTTAATCTTGCTATAAGAATTACCTAGTTATATATATAAATATTGAAATTTTATTTCAAGTAACCAATGACTCAATTGTTAGTAAACTTATCCTATGTTAGTAACTAAGGTAATTTTATATACATCCTAATATACATAGCGACAGCACTGTCCGTCGCGTCAACGCGGCTGTACCATTCCATGGGAAATGGCGCAGCAGCGATTCACGTACGGACAGTCCAGCCTGCTCGAAATGAGAGTCAGGATACTGTTGTTGCTGCCCCACACCCCACACACCAGGAACGCACAGCGCTTACGCTAATCGATGCGTAAGCCCTTCCAGCAGTTTCTTGTTTTTAAAGGACTTTTAAGTATCAAGCTAATTTCTCTATCCCGTAAAGCTGTAAGCCAAACCGCCCCATCACGCGACCGCTGCCCACAACTACAGTCGTCTGACCAGATTCACGAGAACTCTAAACATTTGGCAACATGTACTGTATATTTGGCGCCCAACAAGGTACAATGTTTATATATTTGGCGCCCAACGCGGGACTTGTTCGCTCGCTAATATTCCCAAAATAAAGGCTCTCACCAACCGTATCGGCTGGGATCCGCAGCTGCGAACTTGTCTGAACAATATTAGAGAACATAATAGTAGTTCTAAGCTATTTGTTACTTCCTGCATTGTTGCGTGATGTTATTGTGTTAGTCTAGAGTTGTTGAACGTTATAGTTCATTATAGCTTTGATAATTCTTTATTGCGTACAAAACAAACAAGCTGAATTTATTTAAACATATTTCAAAGATGAAAAATATTCCATTTTAGATATTTAGCGCAGGTCTTTATCTAATTGAGTCTGAATAGTAGATGGAGCGTTACTAATTTATTAGTTGATATAAACACTGCTTGGTTTGTTTCGTCTTTAATCTGAAAGTGATTAATATTGCTTAATTAATCTTAGCCTAACGATCTAATCTATTATACATTTTAAAAGTCTACAGTACCTTACTGGATTAGCTACATCTATCACTCTTTTCGAATTTACTTTATCATCATTATCGCTTTTGACAACTGACGTTTCGACTTCATTTTGCTACTGTAACATGTTCACCCCTTCTCCCTCCGCATTTGCAAAAGCAATTGAAATCTCCTATTAAGTGGTATTTTCTATAACCGGCGCGGAGTGGTTGTGACGTTTCCATTAAATTTTGTCGACTACCCTCTGCATTATCTCGCCCATCAGCCTTTGTGCAGCATTCGATTCTTATTTGTACTCCGCTTAATGACTCACTCCCATTGTCAGATGAGTTAAGATGAAGGGTGGCACTTGGTAATTGCGTAATCCTGTTCCCAGATTTAGAGGCGTTCGATCATAATTTGAGGAGATTTGTGTTATTTCTATAGACCTAAGTAAGAAATTGCTCACCAGTGTTTTCACTTTCTACAGATCTATTAGCAGGACTGTTATTTCGATCATTTGGTGACAAGTCAGAGTCTATTTTAAAACGATGACATTTAAATTCCTGCTGGTTTTTACTGCCCATTACCGCGCATATTTTTTCATGTTCTTAAACATTCAAATGCCTGACGCTAAGTAATTATGGCGCGTCATTAAAATGTACTTCATTACTGAATGCAAGCTTGAATTGAATCTATTAATTACTTCTACCTATACTTTTTGTTTGTTTATTCTTTACTTGTGTCATTTACTTCAAGAAATGTTGAAGTGTGGTTATAAAAAAACTTTTTTACAAAAAAAAACAACCGACTTCCTTAAAAACACTTCAAAGTGAAAAATAACTTTAATTTCGCAAGTCGGTGTCTTAGGATATGTATTTATGGTTTTTTTGCCACCGACTTCCGAAATTAAAGTTATTTTTCACTTTGAAGTGTTTTTAAGGAAGTCGGTTGTTTTTTTTTGTAAAAAAGTTTTTATTTTTGAATTTTTAGTTGTGGTATCCACCCCGCACTAATTCCAAACAAACAATACATATTTATGCGATTGCAGAAATCGCGGTTGATTTGCTGTCATTTTTTAAAGAGTTCCGGTGTTTATCTCTGGAATTCATCATCAGATCTATATGAAATTCATATGGGACCATTTCGGAATAAACCCCTTTCAAACAAAAAAAGAATTTTGCAAATCCGTCTATATATGACAGAGTTATGGCCGAACATACATAAAAAAAAAATAAAAAAAATATAAACATCCGAATTGATAACCTCCTCCTTTTTGAAGTCGGTTAAAAATACCGTTAACAGTTGAGTTAACCTTCTATTCAATGCATGCAGAAGAACAATATTAGGTTTTAGTACATTTATCATCATTTTTCTGAGATAATCGCAGGGTTTGTTTAAAAAAATTGAGTTGCTGAAATCTTTATTTTTTGTAACAGATAAGATTTCACCAAGTACACTTTTGGTCAACTGTATATTTTTAACATACCTACACGTTTTTGCTTTGTCGAGAAATCAAACAATATCCAAAAGCTCAACTTTCAATCACACGCATATTTAGACTTCTATAAAACAATGAGACAAAACTTCAGAGTAACATATCATATAAACAAGGCAATAAATATAATCTTTAATTACTTGAGTTAATGAATATAATCGACTCAGACGCCAGTTGGGATTCCCAGACATCAGTTTATGTGAATGCTGATTATATATTGATATCAGTATTAAATACCTGACCTAGACCTATATTAGTTGATTGCTTAGCGCTAGGGGTTTAAATGGTCCCTTTTGCCTTAGATTAGTGTTCGAGTTGAAATTCCCTTGTCTCTTGTATTGGCACGAGAAGTGTATGAATGCAGGAACATCGACAGGTAAACTGTAAATACATATGATACAAAAGTAATTTCTTGCCGGATACAAATGATGTTAGCGAGGAGTCAGAAGAGTGGACAGGCTTAGCGTGAATGTTTTCGCTTAATTAGTACCAACAATTTCATGTTTATATTATCTTTCGCAAAAGCTTACATAATTCATATTTTAGATTAACTTGCTGCCCACCATATTCATGTTGATCCTTCCGCTCTATCATAAAATACTAATTTCATAATATCCTAACCATACTCAATAAAAACAGCAATAACAATCATTCAAAATAGAATCTGTTTGAAAACTGCGATTAAATTCCGGATTATTTACGTAATGTACAACCAATTTATGCAGGGTTTTACAAACTTATCTTTGCGATTCATAAAATGAAGGTTTTAATAGTTTTGTATGAAAAATGTTAGTTAAAAGGTTGTGAGGACGGTAAAGTCGTGTTTGCGGGTGTGTAAACCTGCTGATTTGTCATTATGGCGGTGCCAGCCGGTGCCTTGCGCGCGCGCAGCTTGTCTAGCGTATTGCCGTCTCGCTCGCACGCACCACGTGACACAACACCGGCGCACAACCTTGATCGTCGAACGTCATGAACTTTTTATGTGTCTACAAAGTTCTGTCTTCAACGTTTTGTGAGGATTCCCAGAATTGAATCGAGGTTTTGTGATGGAAATGTTTTGAATTACGTCCTTGTGTTCTTGATTTGTTTCGGTGAAGTATATGAGAAGCTTATTTTGCTTAAGTCTCGCACTTGTCGAAGTACGTTAAGATATAAATGTCATATGCAGGGTCTTATTTTTCTTTTTGTCTCAAGGGTTAGAAAATAATAGAACCTACCTTATTGCTACTTGTCTCAGAAATTACGGTCCATCTGTTACACGAGATCGTAAAACGCACATCGTTGAAATGTTATTTCTTCTCGAACTAGATAAAGGTCACCTGTCAAGTACAGTTACACAGTAGTAACGATTGGGATATTTATATATTATTACATACTTACTATAATATCTATTATTATGAAATTAATATATTTGGGTAGTTAAGAGGTTCATTGAAGCATTTGCATTTATGATCCATAATTGCACTTATAAAATCATTTAGTTATCTTATGCTACATAGATTTAAAAAAAAACTCATAGTAATTACAGAAATTTTGCAGCCAAACCAATAACGCCAGAATATAAAATTTCATCGTTCTTATATCTGATCCCTGGCACCACGTCAGGGTCAGTCAAACAACTAAAAGTGAGCCGTTCTGCCAAAAATTAAATATCCAAATTTTTCCTATAGGGCCCCAATGGCCGCTATTAATACAAAATTTAATAAACCTTAACTTGTTTCAAATTTCTGTCATCCCAAATGGCAATTAAACTAATGCAAACTTTTTTGTTTCAGGTACTTTGTCCGAAGTTCTTCTCGCCATGGAGTCAGGGGTAAAAAATTTACGTATTCTGCCCCAAAAGTACTACTGCGACAATCTGCATGAATAATAATTTCTGAATTATTTAAACCGAGCCCTGTCTTGGTGGATTAACGGGAAGTACCTTGATAATGACAGATCTACATAAATTTGCATTGAACGATACGATTTCTTTCGCATTATCCGCAGGGAATAAAGGTCGGGAGGAGTACGACCTAGACTCGTAGCGTAAACATTTCGCCAATGTATGTACTGAAGTCTTAATATTATCTAAATTATATGCGAGGAATATGTTGAATCCTGTAACGATTGAACGGCAGATATGTCTTTATTAGATATAATTAAGGTTCTTGATACGAAAACAAAATCTGAAACGGAAATTACCGCTTATCGACTGTCTAGTCTTTTTCCAACTATGTTGATAGTTGGGAAAAGACTAGACAGTCGATAAGCGGTAATTTTCGTTTCAGATTTTGTTGTGTCGGCTTCCAGTCAAACCGAATGCGACAAAATTCTACTGCTCTACATAGTGACATGGAGCGATTGCTTATCTGTTCTCCAAAACCCAGTTACTGGGTAATAATATACTCCTTGGTTAAATTGCTTGTCAGACTTTCGGACTTCAGACGAACCGTAAAGACTGTCAAAAACCTACGAATGTTAGTCTGGACCAAAGGTTTAACGTGCTTTCAGAGGCACGGAGGGGTGTCGGCATGTAAAAATGAATGATATACTAATTCTATTATATTATACCCATCTCGAAATGCGGTAGCGTGACAAGCCAAGTTAGAAAAAAAAAACTCGCGACGCGGCAGCCGTGTGCTATATTACTCGAACCAGGAGCCATTTTTGAAACACTTGAATATGGTTTGTTAATTAAAACTCTTCATTCTTTGTCGTTCGTGGATTTTTGAGTCGTTACGTGTCGTCAGAAGCCCGTAACTCTGTCAACCTGTCTTACTAAGGGGTTTTGAATTACCCAGTAATTGGGTTTGGAGGTCAGATAGGTAGTCGCTCCATGTAAAATACTGGTACTCAGCTGCATCCAGTAGACTGGAAGCCGACTCTGACATGGCTCGGAAAATGCTGGGCAGAAGAAGATTAAAACTCGTGGTATTTATAATATAACTTCTCAAACTTACAAAATTTAAACAGTCGAACTATTTACACTAAGCAGACAAGTAAAGATAAATTATGTAAAGATAATATTATGTTTTAAATTTGTTACAGAAAGTTGTATGTTCTCATAAATAAATTTCAGGATTATCTACAGAACATGGCACCCAATTAGATCTTTTGTCGGCGCAGTCGGCAACCACGCATATTCTTACTAAACTTGGCTCCCATTTTCACATTTATGTTTTTGATGGGATATAGCATTACAAACGAAAATTACCAATACGCTACGAAATACAAAATTGATTACACAACAAAGACAATATTCTCGTAAGCTGATATTATTTGTATTTTGGCGCGGATCTCAATCATTGGAATGATGGAATCATCGAGTTTTTATTAATATTTATGTCTTATGAAGAGGAAACATTAAAAACAGTTTTTCCGATGAACCCCTAACAAACTTGTTTCGTACGAGTTCATGAGTTTTTATTTGTGAATGAAAATGTTTTTAATGCTGTTTACATTGTCGAGTTACCACGGATTTAGACCATCTGACATCAATTTATCATTATAAAACAACAAAAAAAAAAAACTTAAGAGGTGTCAAGGGACACCCGGATGGAACGAAGTTCCTTTCCAGGATTCATAATTTTTATAATTTTTTTTTATTATTTATTATGTACAAAAACCTGTATACACTCATCAAAAATATTCTCTCTCTCTCTCTCTCTCCCTCTCCCTCTCTCTCGCCCTCTCTCTCCCTCTCTCTCCCTATCTCCCTGTCTCTCCCTATCTCCCTGTCTCTCTCCCTCTCTCTCTCTCTGTCTCTCTGTCTCTCTCTCTCTCTACTCACAACAAAAAAAAAAAAAAACAAAAATATACAAACAAATACAAACAACAAAATATATACAGTCGAATTGAGATACCTCGTTCTTTTTTTGAAGTCGGTTAAAAAGTGTCGTGACAACTTTTCGTAAGATTTTTTTCCGTCTAGCCCCCTTTCACAACGCGCGATAAGGAACTTCGTTCCAATACAACATCACACAGCGCACGATAAATTTTCTAATTAAAAAACAAAAAAAGAACTTGCGAAATCGAAATTCGTGGCGGCAGAAACATGCGGTTCAAATAAAATCGGCTGAAGCACTGAACACCGCCGTAGGTGTGTAATAGTGTAAATATTCCGCGAACATGCAGCGGTGAGCGGATCCAGGGGATACAGTAGGTAAATATTTGATTTGTCCCGCTGTACGCTGCGCAACTCAAATACGTGGTCCTCGGAGGCGCGAGTGACAAGTGATGAGCGGGGGATAGTTGGGCGATGTCATGTTGTGACACATTATTGATAATTGACATAAGATAATGTGCATGTCTGTACGAGAAGAGGTAGACCGTGAATGCGGTCTTGCGGGTCCGTACTTTGGACCATATATTTTTCTCCTGCTCCTTGAATACCAAATCTTTCGATCTCTATGAAGAAGTTTCCAAGTGTAACATTCCTCTCCCAACTAACTTTCATTCCCTTTTATTTCACTTCTCCCCCAAAATTAATCAAATTTTAACAACTTTTTTAAACGACAATAATCTAAAATTTTAAATACGACTAACCTCACGACTAACAGCATCTGTAAACCTTCCACAAAGTACAAAGTCGACAGCTCGCCGCTGCGCTACCGTCTAAACGTGACTCTGGCAGAATAGTCGACATCGGCTCAACTGCCAAAAGCAAAAAAAAAAAAGAGGTAGACCAAAGAAACGATAGATAGACTGTGATATGGCTATAAAAGGGATGAGATGATGACTAATAGAGAAGTGTGGAAGAAGAAGACATGCTTAACCGAGATCAAAAAATTGTGATAACGGCAAGAAAACGACAGGCTATAAAAATTAGGCCTCTGATATGCAAAGAATGTATTACAAATGAACGTTTAAGGATCGATTCATCCTAGCGTAGAGTCAAAGCGCAGGGAAACGTCAATCTAAAAGATATAATAGAAAATTCACCCTTATCTTGATACGTAAAACACATTTTCTCACACCCGCGAGCGACCACCAGCGCCTTTTTTTGCCTTGTTATGTGTTAGAGATAAGGATAAATTCGCTATATAATTTTTTTAGATGTGTAAAACTGTTTTCAATTATAGTACTCGGAGCACTATTAATGTCGGCTCGTGATTAGTTTAACTACTAAAAAATCTAATGATATGTATATGACCATGACATTAAAACTCTAATTTGATATCCGTAAATCTTAAATACAAAACCATCGCGAGCGTGACTTTTTCTAACAGACTACATAAAAACTCTTCTATACAATGAAGTCTATTTTATAACCAAATCGCTTCAACTCTTCACTTGTACCCCACAGCAAAATTCTTTCGTAAATTACGTTACCGTATCGCCCGTGGCTTGGGCCGGCTAAACGCACTAATTATCTGCCTAAATGTGGAGGGCAGTCGCGGTCAGCCTTTGAACTGACCCGACCCGCCATCTCTACATCAAACACGAACTAATTTCTTATGTATTGAGCTACAATTCTGCTGCTTTAGGCGAGCGATTTACTTGGCTTTGTAGAGACAGTTTAGAATGAATTCTGGGTTTGTATGTAATGTTATCATGACAGGCTTTTTAATGCGAAGGATCTTCTTATTGAATAATATGTCGAATAATTTCTTAACCTTTCTGGCGCTAAGACTACCCGAAGAGGCCGCCTTCGGGTAGTCTTAGCGCCAGAAATTCACTTTAACTAGCTATTTTTTTTTTATTGAACTGCCCAGGTATTTATAATGATCATTATAAATCACGCGTACTCCCACTTTTATCTGCTAATGGATTAAAACAAATTATTTATTTAATTACGCAACATTTGTAAATTTATTTATGCTAATAAATTATAATGAATAGATTTAAAATGTAAAAAAAAAAAAATTAGTTTCATTAATTTAATAATTAGTTACGAAAAACATATACAACTTGATTGTTATTTGACTAATTATAATAAAGTTAATGACACAGATTTAATTTATGTATACAACAAATTATGTTCTCTATCACTAGAACTCATGACTTGGGCGTTAGGGTCTATACAAACACCCTAATGACTGGTCTGCTGGTCTGCGGTTGGTCCTTTGAGCCGAGCAAGACCTTTTCTTGTGGCCAGATTTGTTTTACGCGTTTTTTATGGCCCCATCAGCGTAAAGAGGATTTTGTTAAATAACCAACTTTGTAATGAGAGTTAGCGTTTCTGAAAGCGTTGAATTAAGGAAAGTGCTTCAATTTGACACTTACGCATTTTGGCAGTTTCATTGCTGTTTTTACGTGTCAAGTGAGGTTTAGTACAATAAATAAATACGGCCTTTGAAGTGTTAGAATAACATTGACGTTATAAGATTTATTTTCATTAACGTAGCGATAACGTTTAATGAAATATACGACCCCCCTATCCGTAAGAAAGTATTAAAGTGTGCAAAATTAGAAATGACGATTAGCGAAGTAAACACAATAAAACAACAGTCAATCAGCATGCTACTATCAGTTTTTTCCTAAGTACCCTCAAGTTCCACCACACATTTCCACCTCTACCCTCAGTCCCTCACATACCACAATCTCCCAGAATTATGATAATATGATGAATAAAAGATACGATAGCTGACGTCACTCGCCATGACGCTCCGGCGGGCTGCTGATTGATTTAATTTCCGTTCTCTCGTCTTTTGTGCTTCTTCCTTAACGCCTATAGACAACCACTGAGATGCTTTTAGAGCTGAAGATGTCTTCCTTGCGATGTATCTTGTAATAGGTTTCCTTACGATGTATCTTGTAATAGGTTTGAAGCGAAGGAACAACTGCGTGAGATTTGTGATTGAAAGAACTTTGGTCCTCAGTGAAAATGTGTTGAAGGTCCAATTCAAAAATTTGTTGCTTGAATATCTACATAGTGTAAAACAAATATGCTTTCCGTGTTTGTACGCTTAGATCTTTTAAACTGCGCAACGGATTTTAATGCGGTTCTTATTAATAGACACAGTGATTCGAGAAGAAGGTTTATATGTAGGAATAATAATGCGCAGGTTAAGCCGCTGGATAAAGCTATTGATGAAAAGAATGTCTTGGAAAAGTGTATTATAGGAGAAGACGATTATAATTATACTTTTAAAGCGATCTGATGCGTCAAAATGTTTGCATGATATGACTTAAATGGGCTTGATTTGGTATTGTTATTGATCATCTTATATTCAGTAACATTCGATTTTCATATAAGCAGGTAGCAACTCGACCTTATTTTCATTCCAACGAATGAGAAAGTGTAATACAGCCGTCATAATATCAATTCATGCAAACATCCACATAATTTTCCTTTTATCATAAAACACGTTTATCAAAATAACGCGAGTCTGTAAGTATTGCAGAAGCGAATAATATTGTAATTTGTACGAAAGTGTCGGTTGAATAGGTACCTCTCTTCACTCAGAATGCTTTGTCGGATTCCTACCTAACATTTTTAGAATATTTTCATCTTTTCAGCACTTTCTGTTAAGATGAATGTATTAGAAGTACTAAGGTATTTTTTTTTTGCCATTTCACGAGCTGGGTGCAAGGCTCAATTGGTGTCAATTTGATAAATTGATATATCGGATTTTGAAGATTTCTCAAGAAAGTTTCATCAAACTCTCTTAGCTAACGAATGTATGGTAGGTACTCTGTTTTGTTTGGTCTGTGATCTTGTGAGGATGTTGTTTGTTATATTGGCAGCCTTATGCAAATAGGTCAATGATTTGATAATTAAGTATTTGTATAAACAGATTTACTCTCTAATTTTAATCCAGATCATTTTAAAATATTATATCCGAAGAAAAATCTTTGTAAATCAGGAATTGTCGCTTCAAGTACCTCTTACAATATTTTCTTTTTGTCCTAAATTTATTCCTCTTCACGAACCTTTGATTCGTTTAAGAGATATTTGATTTATGAAAACATCATTATTTCACAAGTACCTATGTATAAGCTCGGAATTTATTTGTTGGCCCTTAGTTCAAGAAGACTGAAGCGACTGTCGAACCGGACTTACGATATGAATTACTTCTATCGGAAAAATGGAAGTTGAAATCTGAGTCTGCGCGATCAGATTTCTCGGGTTCAGAGTAAAATCGTGAGATTTATGATAATATTGGCTGAAGAAATGAATAGCACTGCCTGGAAAAAAGAATTGAAATATTTTCAATTGCTTGCGTTTTTTTGTCTTTAAGTCCTTCGATACGCAGTATCATGATAACAATCACGATTCACTTTTCGTCAAATTTTTTTTGACCAACTTGTGCCAGCGGCTTCGTCCACGGTCGAAAATTATTCCTTGGGAACGTATTACCGCTATAAAAGTGCCCTATGTGTTAATGCAGGTTATAATCTATTTGTGTGCCAAATTTCATTTAAATCCGTTATGCCGTTTTTGCGTGATTGAGTAACAAAAAACCAAACACAAATTTTCACATTATAACAGAAAAGCAAATTATTTTTCCAAAACTTTTCTCTACGGCTTTAGCTAAATAAGTGAAAATTACTGTGCATGATTTTCACCAAAAGTTGCTGCTAGAGAAGGTCTAACTCAATTCTGAACAAGTTCAGTTGTGACTATTGTTTACAAATACCTTCAAAGTTCTAGAGTGTGGTCGTGGACTCGTTTGTGACGGCGGGAAGCTGCTCCGATGATGGCCAGCAATTGGATTGATTGGACATCCGCAGGGGGACGGGCACTTCACACGACTCTGTTGAGGAAATTTCGACTGACCATTTCACGTACTCTCCGGATTTCTAAATACGAAATACGCTAAGTGTGTCCAGAGACAATTTTGGTCGCCAAAGATCTGCTTAGCTCAGTTAGCCGAGGTTATATTTATTGCATTTTTGTAGAGATAGTTTACCGTATGTAAAGTTTTGTTACCTAATTTGAGTATTGATCATAGTACGAAAGTTCGGTCTCGAAGGACCACAAATTCAAAGTAAACGCTTCCTTATTCCCGCCAAAATTATGTGAAAGTAATCAATTTCTAGGAAAATATTTATTTCTTATTAAAGTAGGGGTTTTATATAAAGCCACTACGTTTAATAAGAAATAAATGTTACTTAACGACTTCTGCAAAAGTCTCAGTTCTTAGTGGTAATATAATATTTTATGTCGAATTAATTTTATATTGTAGATCTTTGCCTTAATATTGAGGCTTGAGATAATTTATTCTCATATATTACATCAATAACTAAACTGTTATTCGGATAATATGGGTAAACTATCGGCAGTAAGACTTTTTGATTCAACGTAGCATTTGATTGGTACTATACTTACATAATACTTAGCATATAGCTACACTGATTTCTACCAACGTGTGTCATTAAGACACTCCTCGTTTGAACGGTAGGTACTAGCCCACTATAGACATATTCTTACAAAATCAAGGTAGGTATAAGACCCTTGAACCGAGATCTGCGATAACCTCCTCACCGTAGATATTCATCACTGGCAAGCGAGCCCGCGGTTAACGCCTAGCATTTCATATGGAAATTAACGTGCTTATAAATCACTCGGGTTGGCAGGTTTTTCATTTGGCGTCTTCACGTAATCATGTGTTATCACCCGAGAATTATGAGTTCGCGATCATTTTCAACGTGTTGTTATGAAATTTAGAATGTTGGCTCCAATCTGTCAAGCGTAACGGTTTGAGTTCTATTGGATTTAGTTAGAAATCTTGGGGGTTTTGTTTAGGTAGTTTTTATTCGGACGGGTTACTGCTATTTCGGTTTAATTTAGTATTTAACTGACATAACACGGGGAGATGAATAAACTTTATGGCATCTCAATGTTTGCGGGGACATGGCTATGGTTATACTCAATTTCGAACGAGAGAAAAGATAGAACGCAAATACTTACACATCCTCTTCAAAAAGAAGCAACCAGATCAAGTTCCTCAAAACACATTTAACGCGAAAATGGGCATCCTTATTAATCACGATACAAATGTTAAGTAGATAACAAACAATCCGGTATCATTGCGACGTGTCGTCAATTTGTCACGCGCAGAGACATTAGTCATGGCGCAATGTTGTGGAGGCTCACTTTAGCAAACAATACTAACTATTGTGAGAACATATTTGTTATACGAGTTGCTAAGATGCTTATGGCCATTATTTTGTATTATAAATAGAGTTAATGTGATACCTACTTGTGCAATTTTTGTTATGTCATATGAATTTCATATGATTTCATTAATAGGGTATGGGTAGGGGGGAGAAGGTTACAAGTTGGTCCTTAGAGACGGCATATTTTCTTTAAATCATTTAGAGTCTATAGTATTGGGGTTACTGGTCTCTAAGGCTACTAGAACAAGTTCTTTTTTTAAATACCTCCAATATTTTGTCCAACTTCTTAGCCCATCTTCATACTAAGAGTACTTAACTGTTCCAAACTCGGATCCATTTTATCTACGTCCTCACAAGGTACTGTTGAAGGCAGCCAACGTCTCCCATCGTGTACGTATACCCATAACACTTAACACCAGTCAGCAATATTATGACGCAAACAAATGTCACGTACACATCGCTGGTTATAACCCTCGTCTCCGCCCATCCCTGGATGTCTTAACCGCAATGGATGGCGCTCCGCAGTATCTCTGTCGCCCAGCTCTCAGATGCACCCTTCTTGATAACTGCAAGCAATTATCGTTAGCTTGTTTCCGAGACACTGCTGATCATTTTAGTGTTATTACTTAGGGAATGGAGTACTGTTTCATGTGGTTATGTGTTGTGTGGGGCAGTTAATTAATTTGAATTTTCTTAGAGAGTAGAGGGAAAATGTTTGTGGTACCTGCCTCGAGACTTTTTCGATAATTTGGGCAGAGGTGTCCAACACTGTTCATGTTCTTAAACATTACTACAGTGTGACATATTTTAATGGTAAAATATTCACTAAAAATAAATCATTACCTGCTTCAAAAATTAGATGGAAATTAACCAAGCAATTTCCAAGCAGCCTTTGCAAGTTTAATCGAAAGAACGCTTAAACAAACCATTAAGAATTCAGTAAGTAACCCTTAATTTCAAACCTCAGCGAAAGAATTGCTCCTTTCCACCTGTAAAAGCACAGTTAAACAGCTAAACTGACAATTTGAATGCTGGTTAGTTCTGAGCTAACAGTCCATTTAATTAAGACGGTCAGAGAGGCGACGCCGGGTGATTTAGCTAGCTACTGAAATAAGTTTCATCATGTGATTCAGACTGACATTTGCAGTCCAATAATGATGATACACAATTGGTGATTAGATTGCAATAATCAAATTGGTGATAAAAACTGCTCTCAAAACGGTGAAGCAAAACATCGTGAGGAAACCAGCATGTTCTAGAACCAAAAATTCGAAGATGTGTGAAATCTATGAACCCGCACTGGGCCTGCGTGGTGGATTACAGCCAACTCCGTCGCGCAGAGAGGAGACCTGTGTCCCAGCAGTGGGAACATTATTATTGTAATAAAATTGTTGATAGAAAATTAAGAATTGTATGTCGTAGTCGCACATGACCGACTGCTGTAGAAGTTTATCGGTCATCATACACCTGCCCTTATCCCACTTTATTTTCGACTGGCCTGTTAGTCTAGTGGTTTATAGTGACCCTGACTGCTAAGACTGAGGTCGTGGGTTCGATTCCCACCCAAGACAAATCTATGGGTGATGAGGACAATCATTTGTTCTGTGTCTGGGTGTAATTTATCTATAATATGTATGTATTTAGAAATATATAAGTATATTTATCAGTTGTCTGGTTGCCATAGTACAGGCTCTGCCTAGTTTGGGATCAGATAACGTTGTGTTGGTTGTTCTAAGATATTTTTATATTTATTTGTGGTCGACGCAACACGTCTTTTTCTTCCACACTTCTCTATTAGTCGTCATCTCAGTATGTAGAAGTTTGTCGATAACAGTGGTATTATAAGCTTTATTGATAGTACTAACATAACATCACACCTGTTTTTCCCCGGAGGATTAGCCAGAGGTGTGCTTACCTATTGTACACACACATTACGTAACTTTAAATCCCACATGCATTAGGGGCGAGCCTATCAACCAGGTACACATCCAGACACCACACTGTTAATCAATATAGGAATGAATGTTCTTTCATTATTCTGCCTTCTGATTTCGTTACTGTTTTATTAATTGTTCCTGCTAGTGCAGTTGCTCTAATCGTCTATCTGTTTGTTTTGCCACTTTCATCATCTGTCTAGCCTTTTCGTAACTATGTGGGGTTGGCTTCCAGTCTAACCGGATGTAGAATACCAGTATTTTTACATGGATTTACTGAATATTTGACCTTCACAACCAAGTTACTGGGTAATACGTACCTCTTGGTAAAACTGGTTTTCAGACTTTCGTGCTTCTGACGACCCGTAGCGACTGTCTAAGATTCATAATTGTCAGCCGGGTCCGACTGCTTAACGTGTTTTCCGAGGCCCGGAGGGTTCTTGGTATGTAAAGATGGTCACCCATCCGCAAACCAACCGCGGCAAGCGTAGCTTAACCTGACCGAACTATCCGTGCGGCTGTTATTACTTAGTCACAACCACTTTTGGCATTTTATAACATTGAATTTCTTATAGCTTGCCACCTAGGAAATTAATTTAAATTTTCCGCAGCAGATTATGTTGTTCAAATCACACAGCAGGATGCCATTTTCAATCTTCATCCTTCCGAAATCCAATCAATCATAAGTTCTAATAAATTCTGTAATAATAACGTTTCAGCAACGCAATTTAATAGAACAGTGATTGACACAACATCAATTAAATATTAAATTGTTGATGTATTTGATGAAACATGTCAATTAATTACCTGACTGAATTATTTATCAGCTGGTCGTGTGCGGCTTGCTTTTGGTCAGCTTGTGGACAGGCCGTGTTTGCCTGTGGTGGAGCTTATAAATACAGGGAATTACTGTTCAATTGGGTATTTAAAAAAAAATGCGACTTTAATTGAAATAAGGACTCCAGAGATGATGACGATGTTGACTGCCAGTTTGTGAATAAAGACTGGGTTTTATTTTATTTTAATAGTCGTCATTTGTCATAAGGTTATTCCAATCGCATTTTGTTTCTTGTATCCTTTGTTGCTTCCTAAGTAGCCACTCGATCTAACTTCCTCATTTTTAATTAAAACACACATATTTCCTAATAACTAAAATGTTCCTGTTGTAGCAACGCCGACAAAAAATGTACTCTACCAAAAGAGAAAATGTAAACAAAACTTATAATTTCAATATTTACCGAAAAACTCTGGACAAACACGAGTTTTTCGGCAAATACTACATACGTCCCAAACTCTCATTTAGAAACACAACAAAAGTAGCGTCAACAAAAACTAGCCAAGGTTGAGAGCGCGGAAAAACGACAATTAAACGCGCCATTAACTTTTTGTGCGGACCGTACCGCTGTCGCCATTTTTTGTTGAACCGCCGACCAGTTCGGACGTGTGCGTGTATTTAGCCGTATTCATAACAAGGTAATTGATAATTTTGCGCGCATAACTTGACCATTCGGTTTTTTTATACAGGAGGAACACTTGACAACAAGGAGCTTCTTATACGTTATTAAGCTTTATTGTCTATGGGGAATAATAACATGGAACATGAAAATGAAACTTGCGTGATTAGGATGGTACACGCGACTGCACGCGTAACATGACCACCGTAGAAAAATGGGTTTTGTCGATGGAAGAATGGATAAAATTACAGATTGTAGAAAGATTAAAGACAAAATTAAAGATTGTAGAAAGATTTGTACCGTTTTATGCTGGCGTAGCATGACAGTTCTATCTCTATTCTATCAAGAATAGACAAAACCCATTTCTAAGGTGGTCGTGCTACGCGTGCTGGTCTGAAACTGATCTCACATTGTATGGGATTTCCGTATAATAAGAGGAGAGCTTAAACTGGAAATGTATAGCTTAATGTGTAACCGTGTGTACATAATAGTTTGAAGCTAGAAATGATTTTTGAAAGCTGACTTGCAATAATTTTGACTTGTTTGAAGAAATCATCTGCAGTCAGAACGTTGTTTACTCTCGTCAATTTTATTTGTTGGTCAACTGTAGCAGTGAATTCTTGTTTTACATAGGTGACTATCTAAACTAGTTGAGAATTTGAAACACTAAACATACCTACTTCTTATTCAGTACATACTACAGTTGTGTTGTGTGGTAACCAACTTCCTTATTTTTTTCCTAACCTTACTTAAGTTTTCCTTTGAAGCGGGAAGTTACGAGACTCATGCGTTTCCTTCCTTTTGATGTTTCCTACATTATTTTATTATTTTTAAACGTTATTTAAGTTTCATTCGTTGGTCTGGTGAGTGGAGGTCAGATGGTCAGTCGCTCCGAGTACACTACTGGTATTCAGATGCATCCGGTTAGACTGGAAGCCGACCCCAAAATAGCTAGGAAAAGGCTAGGAAGATTGATTAATTTGATTTAAGACCCGTTTCTTCCTTACCGCAGTAACAAGACAACATTAATCCCGACACCCTAACCCCAATACACACGCCTCATAACTTTGTTCTACTCACAAATGGTTTTAAATTGCAAATGCAATTATTCGAACTGACCGCGTCTGACTGCTATGCAAGTTTTAATTACCAACGCCTGCATAATTGCACGAATCGGAATGGAGTGCTCGTCTCCATGTAGACGTGCTACGTGCTGTACCGGCGCGTTTTGTAGGGGAAGGGTGCTAGGGGTGGAATTATTAATTATTGTGTTCCTATGTTTTAATGAAGGGGTATTGTGTCTAGCGACGTCGGTCGGGGTTAGAGGGCCATCAGTGAGGTTCTATAACTATAGTAATTTCTCGTGAGTTTGTTCGCTTGAAATGTTTAGTTTTTAAACTTTATTCTTTTTACCAATTATGTCGGGTCAGATTCTAGTCTAACCGGATACATCAGATCGTCAGACTTTCGGCCTTCTGACTAAGCACCCGTTACGACTTTCAAATAGCGTTACCACTAGGAAGTGGTGAAGAGTGGGCGTTTTGGGGGACTGTCTTAAGTAATTTTGACGTTCGAGAAGTGCTGATCCTCTGCCTAATTTGAATGGATGACTTTTGATTTTGATTCATGAAAAAATATCTGCAAATGAGAGCTGAAACTAATGGCTTAACATGCTATCCGAGGCACGGAGAGTTAGCGTACCTACAGGCTTGTTCCTATATTTTTTTCCACCTTTTTGCTTCAGAATTCAGTAACACCCCTCATTGATTGACCGACTGCAATCCTCGACATAAGATCAGCTATCATTCGCACGTAACCAGCTCGTCCGATGCACTACCTATAAAAAATAACAACGTTACATAGAGATGCAGCTATCTAGACCTCAGAACGTGTGAATGATATGGAAGCCCTTTCTTCCATCTGTAGAAGCTCAAATTGCGGAGTTCCCATTGACATTACGAGACGGTGAGGCCGTAGCTTTTTATGATGAAAATGAGCTTGTAACATGAAATTTAATGAGGAATAATAATTTCACACTTTATTTGGCATGATGAGTTTGATGCCCGACGAAAGCGATATTAAAAACGCTATGAAACTCACTTTCTGTTTTGTTTTCTGTATTTCTAGATATATATATTGGTAGGCTTACAATCGATGAAAACATCGTGAGGCCCGCGTGATAAATTACGGCCCACTCCCTCTAACCAAGAGGAGGCCTGTGTCCCAGCAGTGGGAACAATACAGGCTGATGATGATGATACAATCGATGAAAGCCATCCTTTTACATTCCTCGAACTTCGTCAAGAAATCCAACTTCTAATATTATAAATATGTATGTTAGTTTGTTTGTTACGCTTTCACGCGAAAACTACTTAACCGATAATCATGAAACTTTGAACACCTATTCTTGGAGGTGTTAAAAGTAACATAGGATACATTTTTTGAAAAAAAAAAAAAAGTAATTTAACGCAAGCGAAGCTGCGGGCAAAAGCTAGTCTGTCATATTGAATAATACATGTTTAGGTGTAATCCTGAATACTTTAAACTAGTTCCAACAAAAATCCTTGTTATTTTAATTTTTTGTAATAAAGTTTTAATTATAATAGGTAGGTACTGTGCAATACGGTTCTGTTAATACAGTGGAATTAAGGAAGGAACAGAAACTTCCTTCAGAAGGTTAATTTAATTAAAAACGCAGCCGACCATCGCACAGCACGAGTTTTGGCAACTTTTCCTGTAACACGGTTCACGGCTGTGAATACCTTTTATTTTATTTAGTTCTATATTTTATCTTAGCCTTGTGTTCCTAGAAGAGTTCCCTAGTTTTACCTGACTATAGTGTTGGGTAACCCCAAAAAAATGTAATAAAAAAGTAAGTTTAAAAACCCGACCACTGAAAAATCACGCTCTAAAAAGATAAAGAAAAATATTCTCATCTGAAAGTCGTGGTCGTAAGCTTTAAAGTAAATTGTCATACGACCACGGCTTTTACTTTTTAGGGTTCCGTTGCCAAATGGCAAAAAATGGAACCCTTATATTAGATTCGTCATGTCTGTCTGTCTGTCCGAGTATGTCACAGCTACTTTTTTCCGAAACTATAAGAGCTATGCTGTTGGAACTTGGTAAGTAGATGTACCTATTATGTGGATCGCATTAAGATTTTCACACAAAAATAGAAAAAAAATCAGATATATTTGGGGTTCGCCATACATAGAACTGGAACTCAAAAAAAAAAAATTCATCAAACTCATACGTGTGGGTTATCTATGGATAGGTCTTCAAAAATGACATTGAGGTTTCTAATATCATTTTTTTCTAAACCGAATAGTTTGCGCGAGAGACACTTCCAAAGTGGTAAAATGTGTCCCCCCCCCCCAAAAAAAAATATGATGTACGTTACCATGTAAACTTCCACCAAAAATTGGTTTGAACGAGATCTAGAAAGTAGTTTTCTTTTAATACGTGATAAATCGTAAACCACAATTTACCTTTCATTCAGTCAACTCAAATATAAAAATCAATAAAAAAAAAAAAAAATTTCGTAAACGTAAACCATAAACCGTGAATACCTGCAGGTTTGTACGGAACCCTCGGTGTGCGAGTCCGACTCGCACTTGGCCGGTTTTGAACATAGTTTTTTTCATAAAGAGTTTGCCACTAGTAGTCTACTAAAGTTTTCTAGTCTAGAAAACTATATCATTATCATGACAGTAAAATAATGGCTCTACTTATACTAAACTTTTTATAGCTGTATTTTCATTTCCGATTACACAAATAGCTATAGGTAAGTACTCCGGTTACCGGACCACCCCGCCACGTGAGACGAGCGTGATGGTCCCGACACGGCGAAGATTAGTGATGAGAAGGTAGTAAATAACGACACTGTCAACACTCCGTCTGGCTTGATCTCTCTGTCTAGATGGCCCTTGTTTTATAGGTAGTACATACCGTGATAGGTATACCAACATTCAGTCAGTCTATGAAAATAACCATAGATTTCCACCATCATCAGATGTATGATAGGACAAAAGAGGCAATAGGGTCAACATCACTGGCCACTCTTATCCTATCGTACTAAAATCATAAACTACGATTTCCTTCTTGTGCCAATATTTTCCAGGGTTTTGAAAAATTGCCCTCCACCATCAGTTGATTCTGTAGCGCTCAATTTAGGAGGCCGTCATTTAAAATAAATACTCCAACACTAACCATTGTAACTAATGTCTTTTCCCATTTTTTCCTTCCATCAATACAACAAATCCTTAAAAAGAATACATTTGTATCCGTCAGGAATATCCGAATAGTCTGAATACTATGAAAAGGAAGGTAGTCGAATAATTCTTTTATATTCAAACAAGATCATTACTGCTGTCAATGGGTGACATAATTTATTTTTCGCCTCTCCACGAGCGTGCAAAAGACTGACAAAGAGGCTGAAAGAGCCCAAGGGAGTGGTGCAAGGCTATGAGCGGACTTTTTAACCGACTGCAAAAAAAGATAGGAACGACGATAGATGTATGTATGTATTTTTGTGTGTCCACGATTAAAAATAATACTACTGTTCCAATTTGGGTTGAGTTTTCAATATTCAAATGCATATTTTTCAGAGAAAATTTAAGTAGGTGGTGAATTTGATGAATATTTTCGGAGATAGACAATGAGATTGCTGCGACTATGTATATGTATTGTTTATACACATTCCATAACATAACATAACGCCTGTACGATTTTAGGGGGAAAACAAACGTGAGCAGTACACCCTCATTTTGTCAGTGTGAGTTTTAGATGTGGCATAAATTATTAAATGAAAAGAGCCCACTTCCCGCTATAAAACACTACAACGTGACAAATAATTTTAATTTTGGAATACAGTGGCAAAACTAAAAATATAAAACCAAAGATACCTTTTTTCTTTCCTCTAGAGCCGTTACTTATTTTGTGGAAATGCGGAGAAAACTAGAATTGTAATTGTACAATTGCACACAAAAACATCAGGTTTAGTCTAAAGAAACTGAATTGATTTACTGTAATTTATTAGTTACACTTATTAGCAAGTGCATGACATTGTTTCTAACATTTTTGTACCTACTACAACACGGGAATGCAGGTAGAACGTTCAAAGTTTGCCGTCAAGAAGTTCATTTCCTAGAGAGTTATAATGTTTTGTAGCTACTAGGGCATGCAAAAACCGGGTTGTTTATAAAAACCGGTTTTTTCGGGGTTTATGTTTACAAAACCGGTGAAACCGGTTAAATCGGTTTTTTCGGGTTTTTGTATTTGATTTTTAATAAATGAGAAATATGTCTGTACAGAAATGAAAATGCTGAAGTCTAATCAAAATATGATTTTTTTACGGACTGAAATAAGGTACAAGTACTAACAAGCTATACAAAAAGTTTATTTACTTTATACAAAACAGAATAATAATCATAAAGCTTATTATTTAGGAAAATAACATATTCTTTAAAACCTAACATACACAATTTGGAACATTTGGTAGGTAGACAAAGGCTTAAAATTACAGAATATTAAATAACAATTGAACTGTCATAAAATACAAACAGGCAAAATCAACAGTACGTAAAATGAAATCAAAATAATTGTTGAAATATCGCATAAAATGGAAGTCTTATTCCATAATAAACCAAAACAAAATAAATCTGTCATTGTTGTAGATAAAACAGACTAGCTTCTGCCCGCGACTTCGTCCGCGTCAATTTTTTCTACCCTGACCTTTCCCGTCGCATCGAATTGCCTGCTAGTTTTCGTTAATTTTTCGTTACTGCTCCGCTCCTTTTAATCGTAGCGTGATGTTATATAACCTATAACCTTTCTCAATAAATGGGCTACTCAACACAAAAATATTTTTTCAATTCGGACCAGTAGTTCCTGAGATTACCGCGTTCAACCAAACAAACAAACTTTTCAGCTTTATAATATTAGTATAGATGAGACCTGCTGATAAAAAGGCTCTCCCTGATTCCAAACTTGTTGGAGGTATAGATTCCAAAGCTTTATATACTTTTATTAAGTGCTCTCCCATTTTTCCTCCACCGTCGTAAAGTGCCATTTCCACCCTGATTTTAGTTTCTAAATCAAGTTCTGTAGATAGGCTTGCATCAGAGGTATGTTGTTTGAGAGCCTTCTTTATTTCTTGTCGGAGGTGGTCCTTGATGTTCCATGAAACATTTACTAGGTACTGTATAGTCTAAGTTTTCCTGAGTTGTAGTTGCCGTCAGTTTAGAAGTCGAAAAATGCTTACTTATAATGTTAACCGAAAAAACCGAAAACTCCGGTTTTGTTATCCTAAAAACACCGGGTTTCAAATCAGTCGGTTATCCGGTTTTTTCGGTTATCCGGGTATCCGGTTTGCATGCCCTAGTAGCTACTGTAGTTAGCGCCCTTACTTATCATTGCAGCCTCCCGCTGTCGCCTATCACTTAGCCAGAACCCTGGTAGCATAAAAGGGCGGAATAAAGTCCCATTGAGGGTAGGCCTCGCAGCACCTGCTCAATGAGTTCACTGCATCCTTTATATCTTGTCTACTTCTGCTCACACTTCGTTAGTTTATTAACAAAATCACATCAAGTAGTTCAATCTGTGCATCTTCAGCAAATAATAATTTGTATGCCGACTCTTTCATGATTAAAATCTTTACTGACAGTCCTTGACTGACAACTTGGACTCGAAGGACCAAAAATAAAACTTTTGTTCTCAACACTGCCACGATAGAAAAAAAATATAATGAAGTAACGAATGAGCCGTTTAACCGTGTAAGATTGTATTAATCTTTAACATATTTATCTTTGACAAAGCCTCATATATTAAACCTAGGACCATCATCGATACCATACATCCCATTTATTTCTTCTTATTCTTCCATCGACAGTAAATGCTCCTTATGGAGCTAATACCATAGCTTGCTATCTAATGTTCCGGAAATCTTTTCATAAGCGATACACAGTTCCTTTCAACATGTTTATGGGCCCCATAAGGGGGATCTTCTAAAGAGCGGTAAGATTAAAGTATTGCGGTGTAAGCAGGAGACGAGGGTTTTGATCGTAGATTTGCTTTTTGATGAATGTAATGTCTGACGTTTTGAAGAATTTATTTTATGGAGTTGTGCTTATGTTGATGTTGTCATTGATTAGGAGAGGATAAAAGAAACACCGCAGTGGCTTTTCTTTTAATTTTTTGAACAGTTATGCTATAATGATTTCTTTAACAATTTTCGATACTTAAAATAATAAATAGCATCTAGAGTCGGCCAAACTTTCGTCCCTTACTTAGTACATAGATATCAACTTGCACTGCGACTGCACTATATCAAGGTACAAAAAATGCTAAAAATCTTTTTTCCAAGAATTCTATTTGAACATAACATCACGCCTTGTTTCCCCAAAGGGTAGGGCAGCAGAAGTGTACCTATATGTAGTAAGCACAGCAAAAAAATAAATGGGAAGAGTTAGTAGAATTATATTTTCACAAAGATCATCCTGTCTTTAACTAAAGTTTCGCCATGTATGTCTACAAGTTCCATTTTAATAATATTTGCAGTAAGAGCAAGTTAATTTCATCATCTGATTTGGCACCGGTGAGCAAGGCCAAATAACTGCTTACAACATACTACAGTAAACTAACCAAAAAAGCTTAATGATACGCAGTCGAAGACACTACACAATCGCTTTACCAAATGAAAGGCAAAAGACCAATTTCCCACGAGCCGGCGCGTACGCACGGGTCAACGACCTCGCACCTCCGTAACCTAGCAACGGTACCCGAGCCTTCACCTCCTTGAACTATATTACACACACAAAAACAGAACCTAATGTCTTTCAAACAACGTTCAATTTTCTTCGCATTAGGACTGCCGTATCATGCGTAACTAAATCACCTGTGTTGATTTATAGAGCTCTATGTTCATTGTCATAAAGGGGATTATCGTTTGTATTCGTATAGCAACCAGTCCATTGAGTAAATGCGTGATTGACAGAGATATAGTTTATGGTTTCACTTTATTGTTTTCAAGATGGATTGCGTTCGTGTTTCACGTACTCATTCATACAAGAATAGTCGTATAGTGTGCCAGCCGCCAGCTAATTACGCTAAATCATCTGGGAGTAATTAGAGACCACTTTCCATCATGGAATGAGACACAGAAAATATGCTGGTAAGTTATGTAGTTACTAATAGAATTATCCCTCCAACTCGGTCCTAGCCTATTGTAACTTAGCCATTTTCTAAGCTATTTTTCAACAAAGCTTGGTTTAATTGTCTATATTGAAGCTTGCATTGAGCTCCAATCGGCTAATAGATCTTGAGAAGCTCTGTAGCACGGTAGTAGGCAATCTGTACCAAAGGATCAATTTTAGCTGCAAACACAGTTATGGAATCCTACATACATACCCACCTATCTAATGTGTAGTTCTTAAATGAAATTTATTTTTTACTCATACAATTTCGGTGTCCAAACCGTTGTTCAGATCGTCAAAGATGCAAAAGTAGCCTAGCCATCTACTGAGCGTAAACAATGTATTATTAATGTATCGACGAAACAAAAGAAGAAGAATGATACCTATAGTAACTTTCCGTTAAAAACAAACACACTAAGTTTTATAATTATAATCAATTAGCTTTTTCCGGAACGTACTACCAGGATAAAAAGTACCCTATGTGTTAATCCGGGTTAAATGAGCTGTGTGCCTAATTTAATCCAAATCGGTTCTGTAGTTTCTCCGTGAAAAAGTAACAAACATCCATACATCCATATACATCCATGTATGGGAAAGTTTGTGAGGATATATCCTCAGAAAGTTTCCCATATATTATTAGCAGGATTTAAATACAAGTCCACTACTAGAGATAGGTGACACTCCGAACTCAATATTTTGTCCGTCAAAGTTCTGATTTTTATTAATACTATAGTTTTTCAGCGCCTGTGCCACCCGAGGGCTCATTGTCACACATTGTTCCACAGTATTCCTTTCACTTCGGGGCTCGTAATGACCATATTTCATTGCAGTGTAATGAGTTGATGACGTCATAATTCACGTGGATCTGAATATTATCATAATCGTGTTAACGTCAGCTCCGCGATTCATTAGCCACTCTAGTGGAGTAAGGGAGCGTGCACACTGGCTACATTAATTTACAAAAATAATAATTTTGTCTCTTTACTTTCATATTACCTCGTTGTTATAATTGCAAGGAACTCTTGTGCAAAACTTCAAAGTTACCTAATTGCTTATTAAGTGCGTTATTTGTCACCGAAGTCAAGATTTTCATAGAGTAGATCGTTCAATATTCCTAAATGCTTTCAGTGACTTATCGCTGGCTGATATTACTGAACTGGTAGACTAATGCGATTTTGAACGTGTGTTAACACTAGAAGTACGGGCGTCCCTTTGACCCATTTCGATTTTCTTCCTGCTCTTAGACTTCCACCACGTAATTGCAATATACATATTTTTTATCCAAATTTTTCCTCAGTTGGTATGTTCAGCGCTTCTACTGTTAAATATTAAACCCTGCAACATTGTATGGTTAAAGCGGAAGTAGACTTAAGTGAATGATACGTATAAGTTACCTGAACATAAATCCACAGTACCTACTAATCCTACTCACTACCAAACATTTCATGGCGAAAAACTATGAGTTTGGTTTAAAAGCGCCCCGCGACTCTCGTAGAGCAATTCGTTTCGAAAACCTCTTGGAAAATGTTGCATATACTTATATGTACACTCGAAGTTGTGGACGAATATGTCTACCTAGGACAGACTGTCCAGTTAGGTAGGTCCAACTTCGAGAAAGAGGTCAATCGTCGAATCCGACTCGGCTGGGCAGCGGTCGAAGCTACGCAATATCTTCTCGTCCCACATACCGCAGTGTCTCAAGACGAAAGTCTTTGACCAGTGTGTGTTGCCAGTGATGACATTTGGAACCGAAACGTGGTCGCTCACAATGGGCCTTATTAGAAGGCTGAAAGTCACCCAAAGGGCGATGGAGAGGGCTATGCTTGGAGTTTCCCTACGCGATCGAATCAGAAATGAAGAGATCCGTAGGAGAACCAAGGTAACCGACATAGCCCGAAGAATTGCTAAACTGAAGTGGCAGTGGGCAGGGCACATAGCTCGCAGAACAGATGGCCGATGGGGCCGAAAGGTTCTGGAGTGGCGACCGCGTACCGGAAGACGTAGAGTGGAAGGCCTCCAACTAGGTGGACCGATGACCTTGTGAAGGCCGCAGGAACCCGCTGGATGCGGGAAGCACAAAACCGGTCGCAGTGGCGGAGCTTGGGGGAGGCCTATGTCCAGCAGTGGACGTCTTTCGGCTGAAATGATGACGTATATGTATGTATGTATACGTTGTCTTGCTGTCGAAAAAAATGTTGGCTACTATTAACTTTACCTATTATTGACAAAATGTAACTTGTCTAACCATTGTATTGCAAAAAACATGTTCTATTCAATATTAGTCATATAACATTCCCGGAATTTTTATTATCGCTTCTACATTTAAATACTTAAACCATATTGCATTAATTTCACAATTTGATACGCGTGTCGATGTCGGGGTGAACAATACAGTTGTGCGTATTATCCGCCATTTTCTTTTGTTATCAACTTGTTTTGCTCGTGTAATTGACAGATCGCTAGTACTTGTGGAGTGTCATGAAGTGTTGATGTCATGGCTTTGTTTGGACTGGCACCTGTTTATGAATGTATGTGAAGAGTTGTCTTTCTACAGTACCAATGGAATTTAAGGTTAACAGATTATTATGCTGTTATAGGAAAACTTGTCATCTATGAGGTAATATAGATGACATGTTTTAATTTTTTTTTGTTTATGCTCTACCACTGCTGGGCAAAGACCTCCCCAAAGTCCTGACAGTCTAAATCAAGCTTTCATAATTCCCTTAATAACCTCCAATGTTCCAAAGTTGGTCACTCGGCCAGTGTGTAGTCTACACAACAGTGACGACAATTAGTGCGACGCACATTAGTTGTCGCGATGTCGCGTTGACGCGGCGACGTGTTCGCGACATTATTCACATCGCTCATTGGTTGATAGCTGTACTATACGCAGTTACGAAGTATGGAGTCAACAGAAACAGTTGAACATCAATCATTGGGGTATAGGCGACGAATTGAAAATAACGTAGAGGACACACAGACTCTGAATGATCTCAAACAAGTTGTTTGGTGTTGGTAATCATGAACTGTATTCTGTATTTGCAACAATGGTGAGGGAATGGCAACAAAGCATTCGTTGAATGGATTGAAATACCACAAATTCATTGATGCTCTTCGACCGACAACGACTTATTGCTGAATCAATTTAAAGTGGCTCGAGAATTTTACATAAGCACACAAACTAGACATCATTTCCATTTCTCCGTGTCCACAGCATCCGGTTATTCGCCATTAAAAACGAAATCACTTCAGTAAAATTTACGTAAAATCAACTAAACGCAGTTTAAAATCAAGATATCTGTATTTAAATGTGAATGCAGCTAATATTGATCCCGATTTATTCAAGATTATGGTAAGCGAGTCGTGTTATGGTGGCATTAGCATAGCAGCCTGTGGGCCTTGGACCAGTCGCGCTCGCCAGTGCTTATCACGCACACCATGCCGAGGAATATATTATGTATCGGGCTTATATATCTGATAGTGATAACTAATCTATGGAATTATCGTAAAATTAATGCTTATCTTTTGATCATATTTATTTTTATTTCATCAGCAAACTGGTCTTAAGTAAGGTACAGAAGATAAAAAAAACATATTTACAATTTTAAATGAACAACTTCAATGAACGCCTTTTGCATCTAGTTTAATCCAGCTAAGAACTTTATATAACTTTATTTTGGTAATAACTTGTACCAATTATTACCAAAATATACTAAATTGTTGTTTTTGCAACTTTATAAATACAAGGAAAGTGTAGTTCCAGTCTATGTTCCGTAGTCCTTGATTTTCGACGATTGCTAAAAATTTAAAATGCTTATTCATGTTTTAAGATATATTATGACTGAGTAACCTCCAGACATTGCACAACAAAGCGAAATCTCTCACAATTAGTCTGCTCTTTTTGCCGACTGTTCTGGTTATATATAAGTGTTGATTCTCATGCTAATTACTTACTAATACTTTAGCTGAAATATTGGTTTTAAAGTTTGAACAAGAAGTATTCGCGAGGTGAATACTCCAAATTTTATGGAAAAACGAAAATACTGTAAATGAAGGCTTTTCATGTATATTTAAATGCATTTAGATTTTTGCTAGTGTCCGTAAAGCTGAAAATAATTCACGCAAGATCTGAAAATTATAACTCTCACGAAAATTTGCATTCGTATCTACAAAACACGGTACAAAAAGTACGTTTGTACTAATTTACATACAAAATTACACTTCAAAGAATTTTTTGGAGTTTCTCGTCAAAGCTTTCTGCGTGGCTTGAATTATACAATTAGTAACGCTTTTTTGGCGATTACTAAAATTAAAATGTAAAGGATATTTCGTAACTGCGCTAGGTTCGAAACAAGTTTGCCTTTTACCTTCAGTATGTACGCAAATATAAACCAATCTTCAAGTTACTAAAAATTTTGAAGGACTTGTTTCTGATCTACGCATTCTATTTATAAACTTTAACCTTTAACAACTAGTACAAAACGAAGTCCATGTTTAGATCAATCATTGCTGTCACAATAGTAATGCTTGTCCTGTCACATCACAGGTAAACTCTTGCGCAGACACGCACACAAGTACCGTTAGTTCACACATGCACGTTAATTCAATAACTGTGACACCTGAGTATTGAAGTGACACCATTCCATACCACACCAAAACCAACTTTAATGGAACAGTTACAAAGTTGAATGTCGAACGAAATAGCACTGAGTTTTAGGTGTGTGAGTGCGAAGCTTATGTAAACTGGTCTCATGGTCATTCCTTTTTAGATCTTATCACACCAAATTTAAAGTTCATTTTCAGTGTACCCACACATGTGAATTCAAGTGCTGGTTTAGATCGGTTGTAAAAGATTTCCGACTTTATTTAAGGCGTGGTAGGATTTGGTTTCTGTCGTGCAGTGATGTTACCGGTCCGTACCACTCGGTGCCAGGCGTCGTAAGAATGCGTTCGAACAGCGAGTAGGTACAGTTACCTATCGTTCGTGTTTATAACAACTTGTTTGTCTAAATTTTTTAAAGTTAATTGTCGACCTTGGGGGATTCACTCATAATTTTTCATCTGAGCACTAGATGTTTCGTGCAACCGGTTTTTTATTGGTTTTATATCACTGTTCATAGTTTTATACCTTGTAATGTACCTACTAGATGATAAATTGATAACTCTATAATTAGATAAGCATCTGACATGAACATCAAACAATGTAAACTTAGCTGATTCTCAAACCGATTCTGAAAAAATATAAAAAAGGTAGTTCTTCCTTTATTGACGTCATTTCCATTTGTAGGTCTCTTAGGTATTTTTATCGCCAATCCTTGGGTCTTTATTTTTATCGTCCACATTTAAATTGGGCTTGACATTCAAAAAACCTGAATCTTAAGTTTCGGGTCTCCCCGGTCAGTCGGTAATGTCCCACATTAGGCAGTTGACACACTTCTCAGCATCGATGGGCTTTTTGACCTGCGTTAAGTATTAAATAAAGGTATCAGCTGGATCCTGTTGGCTTTTCACAGAGATTCATTTCAATTAATTTTGAATTTATTGTAATGTGCATTACAATCGTCATATATCACATAAGTTATGATCTTGGAGAGATCTTGGAGAGAGCATAACTTGTTAGTATTTATTTCTACATATTGGGAGAATTCCGTCACCTTATTTAATTGATATCCTTTCATCTTCTCCCAGAATGAAAGCAACTGCATCACCAATTAATCTATTAACCATATACAGCCATCGTTCCTAACATTCCCTTTAACATCGCTCTCCTGCCTTTTGTCACGTTTATGTCATCTTCGCATCCAAATAGGACTTCGTCGATAACTATCACGTTAAAGTCTGCCCTAACTCGAAGACGTAACATATTTACATATTCCCAAACTTGATTTCAATTAGTTATGAGTACCATACTGTTTCTGAACGAGCATCAAGTAAATTTAATTAACTGGAGAGGATAATTTATGCGAGTTTCGGAACCTCAACCTAGGGAGTGCCCTGGGGGACTCCACGGGAAGATTGACGTCGATACTTGCTGAAGAGTTATTGTTGATACGTTTAACGATCGTATGTGCGAAGTATATTGTGACGTGGTAATAGCAGGATGTATTTTAATATAAGATTATGAGATGTCAATAGTAAACCGACATTCATTATGACAGACTCTCTGATTGCTATTTATGTATGTAGATGTCGTGTTCATGCATCATTGAATTTAACCTACTAAGCAATCAAACTCACATCATGCTGATAATATCCGCAACGAAATAAATACATTTGTTCCAAATCCATATACAGAGACCCGACATAACTCACTCACAATTCAAAATCAGTGCACACTTCATCAACTAAAAAACAATCGCACTGCAAGACTGAATACAGACTGCATCAATGTATTCAGAATATTAATGCGGACTGGCACTCCAAACGAAGCAGGAATTAGTCCTCTTCTAACCCTCGCCTCCTTGCTAATTGGACGGACAGACTTGTCCTAACTGCCTCTCTCCAGGCCGTCAAAGCCTGTCTGATACTGTATAGCTTTGATGGAATATTTCCTAGTCGAGGTAAGGTTGCAGGCTTTAGTGAAGTTTATATATATATGTATTTTGGTTCTATTTATTCTTCGTTATCGACATCAAAGAGTATTTTATTTTTTATGCTGAAAGAATGTTCTGAGTCTTTAAATTTTTTCTGGTGTTGACATTTACGTCATTTATGTAGTTTTTCTTCATGAAATGCCATTATTTTTCAGTGATGTAATTTCGCCTTTGTTTTTGGAAACATTTTTAGTCATTTTCAATTGTAGACGAGAGATTTGTAGTAAGGTTGTATACACCTCGACTTTTTTTCAATCACCATCTGTACACAGAAACTCTTAAAGTTTTGTCATAATCGTTACTGTGTTCAATAATAAGTAGTAAGGAGGTCTAGTAATCCTAGTGCTCATACTAATAAATTTACTAGTTTCACGATGTCTAATGAATGAGAACCAAACCTGTTATATTATCATAACATTTGTGGTCCAACAACCTGTTACCTGCATTACTTACGTACTTATAGTTATTATTATTTCTTACGCAAGTTCTACATTTCACGCCTGTAGATTTTCTAATTAAATCGCTGTGAAAAGTGTTAATGCATAACCGACTGATACAATAATAATAGTTATAAAATTCTTTGTGTTGACTAATTGAATTTTAATATTAATTACCTAATACTTAGGAAGCGGATACGTTGCATAGTGTTGTTTACGAGTAGGTACTTGTAAATATTTGAGTTGTTTCAAGGAATGCTGTATTTTCGCTCTGAAATTTTGTAGAATCAAGAGACTTTTGATCCGTTGTTTCAGTTTTTTGTCCCAGTTAAAGTACCCATAATTGGTTCTGGGGAAGTCCGGGTAAAGAAAATGTTCGGGTGTTCCCAAAGATAGTATTCGCAGTTTTTTGTTAGTAAAATATGCATACAATAACAAAGTTTTTTTATTAGCATTAGACGGTAAATAACTTATTTGTAACTGCTAAGTAACTAACTTAACTAATCATATATTTTTCCTATTTTCAGGTACGTACAAAAGACCAAAGCACAAGCATCCTTCGGACGTCAAGTTGGGTATTACAATGATTGTTTATTTTATAAATCGATTCGTATAAGTAAACGATTGCTCAGTTAATCGTTTTAATTATACCTGTCAAAATTACTGCTCAAGGTTTACCTTGTGAGTTGCATCCACGGAACTGGCGAAGGCAGGAACTGAATTACTGATATTAATTAAATACTAATTAAGCTTAGCAGGATGATATTTTTTTTTCTTGGAGATTTACGTAAAAGTAAATTAAGTTATTAAGTTTTACATTCTGCCTCACAGACAAGGTGAACAATATTTTGAGATTTATTTACAGCGAAGATTCTCAAGCATATATCTATATGGTCAACAGACGTTTGCATGTAATGAAAAATGTGGCCCTGTCTCACGAACCTCATAGAAGTCAACTAAAAGACTAGAACTAAAAGACACTTCCAGTGAATGAAACGCAATACCAAATTGTCTGGTTATACCGACATGTCGTCTACCAAGCGTGATGATCATAGCAATTTAATTTCCCTTTTGTGAGCTCATTTTTAGGGTTCAGTGCCTCAAAAGGAAAAACGGAATCCTTATAGGATCACTTTACAGGTCTACATTCACCTGTTGACTTTTTAAAATTTACGATGACGAAGTAAGACAGCGTTTAAGCTTGCCTTTTTACGTTCCTGTAGATTAGACGAATAAAGTAACGTACAATTAAAATAACCACATTTTCCTCTTTTACACAGGGGAAAAACCAACAACATCACTTATTCTAAAAGGTAAAAAAAAACAATTATTAACTGTAGATTTGAGTATTTTCGAAATATCTTTCCTGTTATAAGGTCCATCGGATAAAAGGGCCAAGTAAAGGTCCTTATAATGTAATGTAACTGGTCCATAAAAAGACTGATAACCGTTATTTAAAACAAGCTATGAAAAGATAGAAGAGGCCCTATGTTAAGCCATAACCCAAAGACTTATTACGTTTTCACTAACACTAGGTGACACCTAAATGCATTTCCGAAATATTATTGCACTTTTCGATTTCCAACTGTAGGCGCTACCCCGAGCTTTGATAATCCAGCAGTGCACTTTTATTCAGGCATTACACTTAGGTATCACCTAGTACGATTACCTAACCTACCTTTGATATTGCCAAAGACACAAATTGCTACATTTACAGTCAAGAAGCTGTAAGATATATTCCTATATTTTTATGGTACAAACGCTCAGGTGATTCCTTGCTCTCTGTTTCTCGCAGTCAGTCCAAGGTCACATCGTCGCGTGGTTGGCGTCACCAGTTCAAGGTCACGTTACAATGTCAAGGTCACTTGAATATTTGTCAACTTGATGTCGATCTCGTAGCAATCGGAAACTGCGTAAATTGATTCGATTAATAGCTTATTTGCGTTTGGAAAACATGTTTGTTGTATAATAAAATCCTAATTACGAGTTGTTTTTCTAGAGGTTCGTTAAAACTAGGAAGCTCCATAAGTACATGTAGGTATCTAAGTTTATAGGTGTAATAAAATATCTATTGAAAGAGGAGTTTATAAGATGGACCGGAGTGTCTTCTTGTCTTGTAATAACAAATACTAGCGATCACCAATATGACGAATTTGCTTTATAAATTAATATGCAGATTATAATATGGGTTCGTTTATTATTATAAAATGATTTTTAAGACGCCTATTTGTTTAGAAGTGGACATTTATGGACAAAAATTATTGATATTATTATCAATAGTTTAGTCAGTATATTAAAAAACCATTACTTCACTTTTTTGATAACTCGTACCTACGACGTGTAAACAACTATAAATGATGTAATTTTTATGTATTTCCTCTTCACAAAATTTCAAATAGGTTTCCCAGTAATAACTAATAGCTACATAGTTAAGTTATTATTTTACCTCCGCACAAAATTTATGTAAAACTTGGTGTATTGTGTGAATGTCAACAGTTCCCGACCTTGCGCTTGACAATGACTGCTGGAACTAATTCTGTTTGAGTACTGAAACACTGACTAATCGCCAATGTTCTTCAACTGTCAGCAATTTAGTACAACTCCATCTGATGTTAGGTGACGGTACAAGGAAAATGTTTTTCTACGTCATTTTAACTTCTGAAGATTTCGACACCAAATACTTTTGGTGCTATAAAATTGATAATTATTATTATACAGGGTTATAACCCTGTATAGAAATAAAGTTTTGAAAGATTTTCCTAAATTTCAAGGGCACTAAAGGGTACACGGTGTATATTAATTAACTAATTTATTAATTTAGTTTGATTCAGTATACGTTACTAATGTAACAGGATAATCTTTTTTCGAACAAAATACACTGTTGATTGCCGTATTTGGTCTAGTGGTCGCTGGTGCTACTGCTGAGAATGAGGTGCTGGGTTTGATTCCCAGATCGAGCAGTGTTATTGGGTTTTTATATCTAGAATTACTCAGTAGCAGCCTGGAGGCTGGACTGTCCCCAGTAGATATCAATAGGCTCTCCCCTGTTACGTAGTATTTAAACATAACTGGCGAAAATGCCAGTGTTCTGTAGATACACCTCTTCCCAACCCTTTGGGAGAATAAGGCGTGATCTTTTGTTAATTGTGTAAAACACTTTTGCTCTTCGTAAATACTGAAGAAAAAATCCGTGAAAAACATTTAGATTTGCCAGAAATCAAAAACCTACTAAACGGCAACAGTCACCTGCTTAACCCTCCACGTACTATTATTAGTGTCACGGTTATGTACAAAGTCTCTCGTTTCCACCGATCCAACATCAGCATTACAACGACAATCACTTTTACACCTCAGATTTTCCGATGGCGACCGTAACCTCTGCCGACCCCTAATTTCCTGTAACGATCCTCGATATATCTCCGAGACCTTTATAGGATCCATTTGGATCTTCAGGGTCAACAGCTAGACCCCAATTTGTGGGCGTAATGACGTGTTCCGGAGTGATGCTTCGTCGGTTTGATTCCTGAGTAGTGAAATTTCATTTTAATGAGAAAGGTTGAGGTGAATATTTTTGACCTTTCGAAGGGTTTTCATGAATATCAATGGTTTGTGTGAGATGTATTTTGTAAATACGTCGGTTTTAATGCTTATCGGTATTTCCGTTTATCGAGGTTTCGCGATAAATTAAATTAGGTTTCACTTGTCAAATCAGCGTGTGTAGCTGCAATATTAAACAATGCTGTTATTAATCCGTACCGTGTGTACTCGTATGCTGCTTGTATCTTTGATCAAATTCTTTCTAATAGTTGTGAGACTCAAGATTTGTTTAAATTCTTCGTCAAACAGATTTTTGAATCTGAATCTATTGTAGTATATTAAATAAAGAACATAGAAAATAACAGACAAGGTATGTTTATATTTCTTCACATATATATTTATTCTTTTCAAAGCAATGCCGTGACAATAGGTAAAAATGTTACAATTAAGTATGAAGGTATTCTGTACAAAAAACTGTCCCTTCGTGAGTAGGAATGGCGTCAAATTCGATTATTTCTTTGTGGTTTTCAAAGACTTTCATCGTTGCAAAGGTAAGAGATGAAAGTCAATTAATAGTAGATTCTATTAAAGAATCGTAGAAATTATAATTTTTAACATAATTGTTGTTTCTTGGTCCTTTAGGATCATTTCTACTGTATAATATTAACTTTTAAGAGGCTGTCAAAATATTGTCTTTTGTTTAATGGCTCCTATTTATTCTGAGCTTAGTTTCAAATGAATACAATTAGTCTTTGTGCGTAATTTTCTTAAAGCTTTCGGGTAACGAACTAAAATGTTTAATGTTTACTAATGTTGCAGTAATAAATGTTTTCCAAAAGTGTTTTAAATATTTATTTCGAACACTGATTCACGTAAGAGAAAACACTACACACTGTTCATGAACTAAATGTACTAAAAGAATAAGTTAACCTTATAAAACTTCAAAGTAAAACCCTGACAAGTAACTTCCCAAGTCCTCCACGCTAGGATTGACTGCGACCCCCAGGATCACGTCATTCATTTTCAAATCCCATTCAATCAAAATTCAAGCTTCATTCTACCTTCCAATTATCTGGCGCCGTCTTACTTGGTCCGTCTCGTAGATAATTCAGGCTGCGCCGGAGATGACGTGCACCCGGCGGTCCATTCCTCCAGAGATGCTTGACTAGCTGCTACAGATCTCATATGTGATTAGCACGCTCCGTGATTGCGTTTTGGCATTTCGGATTAGGAGTTTGTTTCAGTTCATTAGTTCGTTGATTGTGGGGTTTGTGTGGTAGATACCTTTGATCATTTAAGTTGCTGGGTTTAAAAGTTCAATTCTAATGCCTATAACCATTATTCATTGGTAACCTTGATTGAAAATTTATATTTCAAGAATATTTTATTAAAGCTCCAAGTATAATTTCTGTGTTCCGAAATGGCTTTTGCAATAATTCAAAAATCAATCTACAGCTGCCCATTAAAAACTGCACATGAACATTAATATTGAAAACAGACCAGAATACGAGTATTGTGATCTGGGACAGCCTGATCGGCGGCAGCCGTCAGTATATTAATCTGCGTGCAAAAAGCAATATTTCAGTCCATCGGCACTCGGTAGATATCAGCTGCAGCGATGCTGTCCGATACAACTTGCTGCCAACCGCTGCACCATGCTATAGAGATTATGGAAGGAAAGAGCGGAAGAACCAAACGTTTTATTTTTGATCCTTACATCTTAATTCATTAACTATACAATAAGGACTTTTTTGCTGACATGAAACCTTCCACCAATACCTATGAACACCTAAATCAATATGTGGGTACTTTAAGAACATAAAAATCCTTTTAAATCTTTAAGTAGCAGCTTGCATTATGGTTTTCCATTTGTTTGTTGATATCGTTGTTTAATAAACCGTGGACATGTACGAGATTGTTTTCCTATCGCCGTCTCAGGTACCCACCTGTGGGGAAGTGTGTCAAGGATTATTTTTATGCGTAAATTGCTAGTCGAGGAAATTGATTTTTCATTGTTGGTTTCTTTCAGTTACTTTGAACAGTAAATAGAGTTACAGCGGGCGCAAAACGGGAATTGTGTTTGTATTTCACACATTGCAGTTGTATTTTTTTTACTATTTCAATTAGTAAGAGATTCGGATAGAAAAATTTGCGATATATAAAAGTAAAAAAAATAAAATAAAATGCACGTTGCCCCAATTTTATGAGAGGTCTTGTCGTCTTTACCCCTCTTAAAGATAGTAAAATAAAATAGCGTTTATTTATTAATTATTATGCATTAAGACACCCTAAATGTATTAAAAATAATACTTATGCCAAAGGGCATTATGTTAGATGACAACAGTTAGTACTAAAGTAGAACTATTACTACCTGACGCTACTGCAATTCAGCTGCAGCCTACGAGTGCTCATCTTGTCTTCTTGCCACACAGCTTCAACCAGATTCTGCGTAACAGTTCCTTCCAGCCTCCTACCTCTGTGTCCGGATGTTAGACGCATCTGCAGCAGATTTATACGCGGCACGGCTCCCGGCGGAAGTGGTACTAATGCACTTTTCTTACTACCCGCACTTTTTGCGCGCAGCTAAGAAAATGATTTATGGCCTAGTGTACTGGGGATTCCCTTTCGTGTTTGGCTTTGATAGTAAAGTATGATGTGAAGAAATAAGGTCAAATTGGTCCTTCGGTTCTATGGTAGCGGGTAAAACTGGACCATTTTAGCAACCCTTGCAAAAAGTGCTACTGAGAAGTTACGGAAGTAAGGAAGAACCCATTTAGTATTTTAAATGTTATTAAAGTTCGAATATCTCGTAAATTAAATCAAACAGACTGAACTTTGTTTGTGGTAGTTACTAAAATGACGACTTGGAAATATCAAAGCTGAAGGAAGAGACACATATCAACAAAACTAACAAAGTGTTTCCAATCCGAGCAGTTTGCCACATGTCTGCTTATAAAACTATTAAACCCATACAAACAAGTATGAGGAGTTGCACGACAAACATCGCGACGGCATATTGAGAATTTGAGACGCAATTCCTCGAGACACTCGGAACAGGACAATTTTAAAAATTGCGCGCCGCCACACCGCATTTTGCTAACATTTTCTTCATGGATGGGTTTTAATATTCGCTCCTTGTGCTTGAAGGATCGTGGATTTAGTGACAATAGGAAAGCGGATGAGAGAAATAATTATTTGAATAATAAGTGATAAATGGTAAAGAAGGACTCATTACTGTTCACCTACCTTTAGAAGTAAGAAACAATAGAAAAATCAAAAATTAGGGAGTGAATGCTTTAGCAAAGATTCGTTATTGTCTTGTTTTTATAATTTGATAAGTAATAAAAATAAAGACATTTTCCAAAAACAATTAATTAATTAAACTTATTTATTAAGCGAGAACAAATGAACAATTTGAGTAATAAAACTAAAAAAATCTGCCTTTATGAGATTTATAAAATTGAAATTTTCTTAGAAATTATTTTGAAAATTCACTAATTATTCTTTATTTGGATATTTATAGAATTGAAACGAATTTATTCGTTCATAATATATTATAAACTTGATTTTATGCTAAAATAGCACACCAACAAAAACTTTCAACAATAATTAGACGTGACACTTTTTTGCCTTCACAAATCTTTGTCGCTTATGAGACTCCCGCTGTCACTTATCACAGTGTTTCGTCGCGACATAGCCGTGTCTTGTCGACTCGTTCGTAAAGCCATTCCGCTCACTGCGACGCTATGCATTGTGCATTCTTTTGTCCTGTCATTCATTACCATATCACCGAGTTTACTATGGAATGCTTAATGAGAAATTCCGAGAGTTTTTCTAACACCTTTCGTAACAAATATTGAAACCTGATAGCATCACCATTGTAAGCAAATTGACTTTTATATATCGCATGGTTTCGTAAGTTGTTGACTAATATTCGTTTTTCCTCACCTTTGTTGACAACAAAACAAAAGACGAAATAAAATCCAACAGTTTAACAATAGTAAAAGAATTAAATTTGAAAAAAAAAAGCCGTTCATTACTCTTAGAAATAGTATATGCTATTCTTCTTCTCCGACAACATGCTGGACGCGCGTTTGCGTAGCAAAATACAATTAAATTACTTTTAATTTTTCTTGTTGGGAATTCTCAGATTTCTAAATCTGATTCTCGCTACTATTGATCACTATAGTCCAACCCCTTTTTTAAAAATATTCGGCATACGCCACGCTTCTCACGGCAGGTAGAGGGTGCAACACATTCTTCTGTCGCATCATTCATTACCATAACTGGGAAGTAATGGAAATACTAAACGATTCTCTGATTGGCGGAGCGGAAAAATATTGTTTGAAGTATGTTTTCCATTTCCTGTATGAATTCCTGATGAGCATGTGTGATAATAGGTTGTAGGGTGAAAAAAGACGTTTTCCTGTTGACATTATAGTTATTCAAATATAGTTCATTTTTGGTCCTTGTGGGTTTTCCTTTGGTCATTATGATCAATATGAGCTCCGGGTGATCGTCAAAATTGAAATGGGTACTACATACATATCTGTGTTAGTTTACAAATGACGACCTATGTACGTACCCATACTAATTGTTGGCTTATTATTTGGAACATAGAAAAATCATATTTCTACACGTACAAGTAGACTAAGGAATCAAGTTGTAGCAAATAGATGACGCAAACGTTGTCCCAAGTATTTTTAACACTATAAGAATATACTGAGAGTTAACATAATCATTATTATTTAAAGTTTATGGTTTTATAATTTGGTTGATAGTCATTCTATCTATCACAAATGTACCTAAGGACCAACATTTCACGGTCACCCAACCTGTTTACGGGCTCCACGATAATCATCGTATTTATCGCGACATTTATCGGTAATTGATACAGCAGCCAGTTTCCGTTCACGTGTACTGATGACACGGATGAGATTCGCTTCCTGTTCCCATTGTTGTAAGATGTGCTATTTATATTGCTGGGAGTTGCTTTTCTTTAGGAAATTACCTGTTATGATGTTAAATGGTTATTGGTACCATATTTCTTAATGTAATATTGTATCACAGAGCATAATAGCATCTTCTTTGTTCTTTTGCAAAAAATAAAATTTTATTAAAATTCTTATACAAGACCTCTTTTCCTACCAAAATTAAAGACAGATCGATGTTCACTGGAAATTGTTATCAATAAGCAATATATTTGGACTTATGGTGTTCTATCATTGAGGCATTTGTGTACGGTTGATGGATTACATGGGACTTAAACATAACTGGAGCTATGTGGGTGTACTATAGGTACACCTCTGCCCAACACTTCGGTGAAACAAGGCGTGATGTTATATTATGTACCACATACCCGGGAAGCATGACACAAAAATGGAGGAGACCTGAACCCAGAAGTAGGTGAAGCAAGGCTACAAGTGACAATGTTGATGGTTTACTTGATAATATGACTCAGTATTTTGGAGGAAATGTATATTTAGTGTGCGGTCCTATTACTATTACGACAATTCTGAACAGTGCCCTCTAAGTTCCACATAGGTTAGAAACATAATACTTTTTTTATAAAAAAATAAGACCCTCTCATCGAGAGGAGGCCTGTGTCCCAGCAGTGGGAACATTATAGGCTGATGATGATGATGATAAAAAAATAAAATGGCCGATGAAAATATCTCCATTCATAATTTTCACCGGCCACAATCCGACTGTCTCACGGGAAACCCCGACACTGCTTACACATGGTTCCTATCAACGCGCAGTAAGCATAGCGTGATGAGCGCTATCATACAATCACGCTAATTTGCTATGATTGCATCTGTTATTATTTAGCGTCACGCTCGCTGATCAAGGACGTGCATTATGGAGCTATGGCTATATTAGCTATAATTTGTTGTGGAAATTTTCCTTCAAAATAGAATTACTCTTCATTTAATGCACTGTAATTTGCAGTGCAGTTTAAAATTCAAAGTAGGTTTTTGTGCTTAGTTCAGCTATTTCGCAGTTCATTTATATTAGCTACTTTAAATCCTCTGTCATTTATTTGTTTCCTAGTAGGAAAATTACTATCAGAAAAACATTCGTACTCATTAACCATGTCCAGTGGTCCTTGTGTACGAATCTCCTAAATATAAGCAGGCACTTACTGTAAATAAACCCTCACAAAGCACGATATTAAATCACCAGATAATACCCTAATAAACAAATGCAAACAAAAGCAGCGCCGATCAATCACAGACAAGAATTAACGTTGCAGCCGCATCGAATGTAACGCGGCGCGGATAATGGCGCGTGCGTCGGAGCGGAAGTGACGTCGACGTGTGACGTAGCTCCAGCTCATTTCCGGTCGGGCGTCAATACCCGCGAGTGATTACCCGAGCCGGGGCCTGAGCCTGAATTACTCGCAGCTCTTATTGGAAAGGCTGATTGACGGTAGATGGCGTTATTTTGTTCTGGCAAAGCAGAAACGAAAATATTTATCTTTAAATATACACTTTAACAAGGACAATAAATATCACAGGTTCATTTACATTAAAATAAAATATTGACGCAAGACGATAACAAAGTTGTCCGTTTAATATCAACAGCAGTTCACAACTAAAACAAATGGTCATAAAAAAGGTGATAACACAAGATAAGTGTGTGGACAATGTTAGTATCTCCACATAAACACGTAGCCAGGTAAATCATCCTGGCAACAAAAGTTGCCGAGATGCATTTATAAAAGGCACAATTTCGTGAGCTCACGTAGGTACCCTCGTATATTGTGCCGTGTATTGAATAACGTACAGGGACGGAGCAGGGATGCTGCGGGATGCATATTTCAGAACTGATTTTGGAGATAGGACCAGGGGTTTGGCGCAGAGTCCTTTGTGGTCACTAAGTAATGGGTGAGCTCGACGCTGCAAAGATTAGATTAAATCCTCTATTTTCCGTAAAATACACAATTTTTCGGAAAATTCCTTCCGGACTAGTCATACCTATTTCGAAAATACTTCATTTTATATGACTGATTTCTCCAAAATTCATGACATAAACATGAAACAAAACGTCACTACTTACAATCCTTGTACAGCATTACAATTGTAATCATATTTCTGCATGCTAGCTACATAATATTTAATAATTTCGTTAGAACTTGTTCAAAGCTTGTGATCCATCCCTGTTCCGCTATTGTCTGGGGCCGGACCGAGACGAATAGTTGTTATAAACTCAGTTGGACTCTAACGTCACCTTAGTTTATTTGCTCCGTGACAAATGTGTGTTTCTGTCTCACTTGTTGCGCCTGTCCTTGTTACTTTACACTATTCATCTGACTTACAAGTCTATAGAGGTCAGTAAGAGTATTTTTAAGGTCATTTATAAAGTAAACATTTATGTGAAATCAAATTATTTCATTAATCGTATTTTACCCCGCCAGACACAATATAATCTCCACTCTATCTAACATAAAGGCATTACCAAAAAGGGTTACAAAACAACTGTGTCAAATTAACAAACTTCAGGCGGATTAACTAATGGGGATTTTGTGCTTAATGAACAAATTACTCTCCATTATTCAAAAAGATCCCCATATATATTCGATCGACGAAGGAATTTCACGCGTCACAATACATTGAAGAGTTTAAATGACTTTCTAAATTATAGAGAGGTACAGAATGTAATGGGTTTTAAAGTAGATAAAAGTTGGTGTAAATAAAGGTTGTCTTCAACAGTTTCTAGTCGTGTAATTCGCAACAAACAATCGTAGTTAACTCGAACCGACTCGTCACCGCGTGCTTATTGCATTAGGATCTCCCGTATAAACTTCTAAATTCTCTACGAACTTGTCTAAAAGCTTGGAAACTAAATATTGCAGTTGGAATTGAATTGCATTTCTGTTAACAGTCCATTAACGATACCGACTTCTTTAAAAGATGGCGAATGTTGTTCCATTAAACCTTAAATATCGTAAATATGCTGACGGGGCTTCTACACCAGTTTGCAATTTTGAAAGGTAGAAATCGAATGAAAAAATATGTAATCTACTTTTAAAATATCCACAAAAATTACATTAAAACACACCCTATAAAAACAATTGCAATAAAAAAACATACACTATACAGATCAACATCCAGTGCGCTCTCCCCAGGATATGCTATCCAAGTCACACCTCCAAAACATCAATGGACCTAAAACAAAGCGGTCAAATTGCACCGCAGTTGAATAACATGTATCAGTTTGGCTAGCTGCTGATTTGCATGAGAAGACAAACCAGAACAATGGCTGTCGATATGATACCACAGCTGATACGTTTTGGGAAATAGTGATTTGATCCTATTATGGAGGGAATCCAGTCTGTCCCAGCCACCTTTTTGAGGTCGTCGGTCCATCTAGCTGGGGGGTGTCCCACACTACGCTTGCCAATACGCGGTCTCCACTCCAGTGGCTGGGACAGACTGGATGCGGAAGGCGGAGGATAGGGTGTTGTGGCGCAGCATGGGAGAGGCCTATGTCCAGCAGTGGACTGCGATAGGCTGATTTGATTGATGGAGGGAATATAGAACTGGGAACAGAAATAGATGCTTTTAGGAAGTCAGATGCTCAGTAAGGTGGTTAAACTTCCTCGAATGAAAATAAGCGCAAAGAGCAGTAGGTAACTCAACTAACTTTTGTATGAAGGAGTATTTGCTTATTTATATAGTATATTTTGACAAACTACAAAACGATAAAATGAAACTTTTGTCTTCTTTGTAACACAACCCTTATCTTTTATTCGTTATTTTCCTTTCCTCAACGTGAAAAGTTGACTCGCACCCGACACAACTCGACTTTAAAGACCAAAAATATATCCTACAATTTCCTCGTTCATCCCGGCAAATATTTGCGAACAATTAACAATCGGGTGCTCGCAAATAGAACAATATCTTTGGCAAATAGAGCCGTATCTCAAGTGAGATAACTGGATCCGTGGAGTGCAACGTGCCACCGGAAGTGTACGTGTCCATTGTCCGCTTCCGGCGCCCCGGAGCCTTTGTTTGACCGTTTTGTGTTGCTCTGTGCTGAGAGAGATTTGATGAACTTAAAAGGTGATAAAATAATTTTATATCTGATTTTCTTCCCTGTTAGACGGTTTACGATCTGTCATCAAGTGTATGATGGAGTTGTTCATTAAAGTTTTGGTAAAGTTTTTGGTCTTAAGGGACGTAGTGGGGATCCACTTTTGCTACCTCTCCCTTATTATGAAGTGAAATTTTTAACCAGTCATATCATCATCTGCCTGCCTCTTCCCATCTATGTTTGGGTCGGCTTCCAGTCTAACCAGATACAGCTGAATACCAGTATTTTACATCGAGCGACTGCCTATCTGACCTCCACAACGTAGTTATTGGGTAATACGATGCCCCTTGGTAAGACTGATTGTCAGACTTTCGGGCTTCTGATGACCCGTAACGACTGTCGAAGATCCACTAATGTCAGCCGGGTCCAACCAACCGATCTGGCAGATCTCACCCGCCGCCGTTCAGTCGATATGCCAGCTCCCATACATAAAGGTTCGAACCCCTTTAACCAGTATTAACAGTTTGTTTCATAGTGATGAGTGTGAAACCCGTACGCAATGGAGCTGCATCACAGCACGCTGCTCCCAAGTGGGTCAACAGCGTACTAACTTAGACCACCTGTCGTGGACAGAATGCTAAACAAGACTCAGCTCCGAACGTAGGCCACGCAGATTTGTACGTACTTGATAGCTCCACGTGGGCTCAACACCTCATTGATAGCTCCACGTGGGCTCAACACCGCATTGAAACTACACTAAGCATTAGGGTGGGTCTTAATAAGACAGTTCAACAAGTTGTAGGTATACCTTCTAAATTAGGAGAAGAAAACATGTTGTAGGCGAAGAATCAGAAATACACATGATTCTTGGTAAATACCGAAAATAGAGTGAATGTGATAAACAAGAACTGGGACGAAATGCCATTGTAATGCGGAAATTATTTTGTGTGAGTTCTTGGAATGCAAATAGCATGAAGTGACAGATTTTCTTGTCCAACAAGCACGTTTTGTGTTTTCAAAAAAGTTTGTATTTGAACAAGAATAAAATGAGAATGAACACCACACAACCAGGGAATGATTAATTGGTTATGGATTGTTTTGAGCACAGAATTTTGAAGGTTACGCTAAAAAGAAAACCATTATAAGCTGTGAATTGCTTTATATGCCACAATTATAGTCTAATGTATCCCAGCCGTCTTCACTTCTACCCAGCAATAAGTCACTCCCCAGACTCAACTCGAACTTAGAATGATGTCTAAGCTAACAGTCTGCCCTGACTCCAAACCTGCACGGCTCCAATTTTATCCAATTTAAACTTCCCGGCAAGCCATCGCATTTAGTTAAATACAGAAAAGAAGTTTAGATTATAATCTGATTTGGATCCTAAGGTTAGCGCTCGTTCAGATATTCAATAAGCCTTCCAAATTTAGTTTTGGGAACCAAATCATAGTGAGTGTAAATGGTTTTATTTCATTTTATATCGATAAAGCATTTTTATTATATTATTACATTGTATTCATTTCTTTATTTGTGTCATTACAGCTGCGCTTGTCAAACCAAGTATTTACGTCAATCGCTTTTCATTTAATAAAAGGCTTTTAAAATATTCATCAACAATTCATATCACTTGACTGTCAACAAGAAAAACAATAAAATAAAACATACATATTTATTCTAATAAAAACACAAAGAAATGAACCATAACAAAACGTGTACATGTACTGAGAAGGATCGTCGAGTAAATAAAAGGCATGTTTTGTTATTAGCTTAATTATCCTACTAATATTATAAAGGCGAAAGTTTGTATGTATGGATGTGTGGATGTTTGTTCCTCTTTCACGCAAAAACTACTAAACGGATTTGGATGAAATTTAGAATACAGATAGCTTAGTACGTTCCCGCGGGATAATTTCGACCTCGACGCGGGCGAAGCCGCTGGCAAAAGCTAGTTTCTAAATAAAACCACTTACTGTCTGGGCACTGTCAGCTCTCCAAGCGACTTTCTTCTATTTTCAATCATCTTAATACATAGGTACATACAGTTATATCTTTTTATCTCCCTCTGCCAATAGGCTCGCATTCTAGTACATGGGACTGAAACATAACTGGCGGAATGTGGGTGCACCTGTAATGTAGCCTAACCCTTCGGGGAAACAGGCGTGATGGTAGGACATGTTTAACAATTATGCCATTCTTGGTAAGAATTAAAATAAGTACTTGTAGGTACTTAATTTATAAGAATAACAAAACTATATCCTAACTCAACTAAAACTATACACGCACTAAAATAAAGCGACGAATAATTCATCCGCATCGCTGGCGACTGGTAATGTATCCAAGAGACTGGCGGCATTACCACGTTGTATAGTAATGTTTAGCCTCTGGTCAAGATAAAAACCATATCTTGGGTCACGGGAAGTGTCTACCAGCCGTTTTGAGATTTCGTTAAAGAGACCATGAGCACTCGGACCCCATGGCCTGAGAGTTTCAACACCAAACAGCTTAAAAATATAATTACCAATAACTTTGTTATAACGCCATTAACTGAAACATTTGTGGAGGTCAGTTGGGAAACCCAGATAAGGCAAAGCCTCCTTAACACCTATGTAACTGATATTTCGTTCACTACCGTCCTCGAAAACTGCCTCCTACACATCGCAGCAACCTTTGCACTCACAAATCCTTTAATCAATGCAATGCTAATCCGTGCACCACGAGCCCGGCGCTAGTATTAAAGTTGATACTTATTTAGGTGCCGACAGCGGCTTACGGCTAAATTATGGCCGCTTTTGTTTCTGGTCGAATTTTTAATATCTCCGGGATCCCGGGCCTGTGTTGTGTCCCTGGGCCTTTATGTTCCGTTATCCGAGGTTTACATTAAGCCCAGGTAAGTTAGTATTAAGATCTTAGATATTGTTCGGGCAATGTTGTGATAATTTTGTTAGAAATACATTAATATTGGTTAGAGCCGGCTGTGGTTCGGAAGTGGGCCGGGTGGACATAAAACCACATGTTAGGTATGTCCAACTAGTCAGCTGGTTTTGCGGTTGCTAGTGAGACCGCAGTACCTGAATATTTGATTGATATTTATTAATTATACATCATATTCAGTCTATAACGTTCTCCCTGCTGGGACGTAGGCCTCCTCTTAGTGAGCAGGAGTAGAATCCACCACAAAGCCTATTGAGGGTTAGTGGCCGTCACATGTCTTCAGAATTATTTTTTTTGGGGCTAGGGTAAGCTTGTTCCCTCACGATGTTTTCCTTCACCGTTTTGAGAGCAGTGGTGATGAAATTAAATACACAAAGTCTACTAAATACACTAAGCCTACCTTTTCTTGTGGGTGGGAAATTATCAAATAACGTCTTCCGCTCTGTGTGGAGCGGAAGGGCGTGTCAGACTTTTACTGCCTAAAATCAGGCGCGCGTGGAACACTACGCGCCGTCGACACGGGCTGGTCCTTACCGGATAGCGATCTACCCATTGTTCGCCACCCGCAAGCCCAAAGTGCCTACCTGAGTTAGAACTCACGACCTACCGCCACCGACTACAACTAGTCAGGGCCGATACCTAAGGGCCACCACTGCTCCTTTCAATAATGTATACCTGTATTTACCGTGTGGTGCCGGACGTAAAGAATAACACCACCCCATTTCTTCCCGTGGGTGTCGTAAAAGGCGATTAAGGGACTTACTAGAGAATGGGCAGCAGCGTTCTCTATGCATTTTACCACCATACTGCGATCGCCAACCCGCCTGCCAAGCGTGGCGATTATGGCAAAGCCCCCCAAATTGGGGGAGGCCTAAGTCCAGCAGTGGACGTCTTACGGCTGAAATGATGATGATTTAAAAAGGAAAAAAAGTAAAAAATAGCCTTATAGTTCTTCCCATCCTTACGTAGTGTACCTACTCCAAAACTACAACAACACCAACATTCTTACAAAAAAGAAAATATTCTTACCATCATAAAAATGATTTAACCGGGTTACGTCAAACCCTTAAATTTTACGACGGACCAAAGTTCGATTCCCGGGCGACGCTAAAATGTAATGTACAGATATAAGGGAAATAGTCTGCGTTCGTAAACGACAGGTGTTCTCCGTGTTCGTTATTTTGAAGCAAAACGTTAACTATAACCGCTGAGACGAGCTTTTATGAAAAAACTTCAGCGCGGTCGAGTGCTGGTCGTTTAATAACGCCATCTAGTGGCATTTTCTGGAACTATGGTAATGTATTCAAAAAAAATATTGGTTTTATTTAGTTCGCACTTCGTATGTGTCTCAAGACTTCCAGAGATATATCAGGTTATGTAGACCAAACAAGTGCCTTTTTTACTAAAAAATAATAATTGCTAAATAGACCTGCTCTTGACCTCGATCTCGCCTGTTGGAAAGCGATGGATGAGGCCTGTGGTGAAACTAGCGAGCCCAGAAGAAGTGCCTTATTTCAATGCTTACTTATTCAGCCTTAGTGAGTTATTTCCTGCTAGGGTCGCGAGATTTGTTGGAAAGAGATACCGTGACCCTGGCATATGGGCAACTGAAGGAACACGGGTGAGTTTTAGTCAGTGAAAGTCTGACACGCCCTTCCGCTCGACCCAGAGCGGGTGACGTCATTTGATTGAGCTTATCTTTTTGGTGATCTCAGAAACGGAGTGCGAGACCATAGAGTTCTTAGGTAAACGATAAGTGCTGTAGGTTCTGAATACATTGCCTCCTGTCTTCCCAGGGGCGTCGTGAGACACCATAAAGACGGAAGATCCACACAACTCTTACAACGTGGATATATTACTGAGAAATTTTCATGTTCTAATAAGGTTTTAGATACGAGTCCACTGTTGGACATAAGGCTCTCCAAGAAAGATTCTAATTTAGTAGAAAAGAAATAAGCAACTTAATTAATATCTGCGAATTCCCGGAATAGTAGGCGGTTGGAAAAATATAGCACTCTAATGTCATTTTCTTATTTGAGAAAAGCTTTATTTAGATAGTGACCTTTTCTAAAACAAGTTGTCTATTCTCTACTGTAAACAAAGTGTATAAATATCGGTAGAAAAAAGGGTGGGTGCCAAGAAATACCTTCGCTAGCTTTACGTGCTGCGATTTTTATAATAACTTTTCCTTTGACGTGGGCAACATGCTCACCTACACTGAACGACGGACGTTCAGAAGGACCGCGGGGAACTAGTGGCTTGTGACAAGTGTGTCTAAGATACTGTCTGCATTTTCTTTCAGCTCAAATACGTATTAACATAATGTGGTCGCCATTACGTTTGAATAGTGTGATAATACAATACTTACTGTCAAGTGTCTCTGAGAATTATTAAGCCCAAGTTTACTACAGACATCAGCTGTCATCATAAATAAAATCTGCTGCTCTTCAAAATCGCTTGAAGGCGATCAGATTTTTTAAATGAGTATGTTATATCCTGCTACAGAGCTTTTAGTAACGATGTTACGAGTTCTTATTTAGCTTGCGGTCTCATTATTCGTGCTTGTTATCTAAGTTGTGTAGACTGGATCTTCCCATGTCTCTGTTCAGTCACAACCGCCGGAAGCGAGTGTAATGTAAATTATTTTATCCGAAGCTAGGATTAAAGGATCCGCTCAAATACATATGTATGTAGGTACATAATTAGCTTGCCTTTACAGAATATGGATATTACAGTAAAATACCTACCTCATTATGGTCTCAATTGTCAATTGTTGGAAATTACAACTTCGTGCCGCATTTATTATAAAAATCTGCGATAATAATGCCTTTCACTATGTACACACGACGACATATCAAGCTACACATTTCCATTATAAGCAGACTTTTCATTGTACGTGAAGCCCATACAATGGTAGGTTAGCTATAACTAGAAATGTATATCTTGACAGATCGCTGTGTGTGTCTACAGTGTTAAAAAACTTTCTGTTATTATGTTTTGACTTAAACTACTTCTAGCGATTAGCATCTGTAATGACACCAGATTGTTCTCAATTAACCGAATCCGACTACCCTATTCAAAAGGACCAAGTCGTTGCCCAAAAGTCTATTAAGCTAATAAATTGGGAAAATATGTATAAACTTCCCAATTTTCACGAATATTCCGAGCCCTACATTCTTCGAAACACAAATTACAAGTCTGACACACAAGCTATTGAAAATAGACGTAAAAGTAATTACGCTATATAATTGCTTCCCGGCTCCTCTTTGTGGGTGAGTTGCCTGGTGGTAACCTGTGGGTTCCCGCAAATTAGCAGCGGTAACAGTTACGAGTTGCCTGCCGTTTATTGGAAACGTGCTGTTCAATAGAGCTCGAAGATTTCCGCCATTTAATTATTTTGAATAGACTTGGAAGTGGGTGAGTGGGACGCGCCGCTGTTTGGGCCGTTAAGCTTATTTGGTTTTGTCTGAAATAAGTAACTTTGGGTCTCTGTTTTCGCGGCACTGGTGGATGTATGCAATATAAATCCGGTAACTGATTGTACATATTCCGTAAGTTCATGGTGTCCCAACTCCCCTGTGTTGAGTATGACCGCAACAGAAGTCTTAATAAATCGTTGACAAAATTTCTCTACAGTCTAATCCATTTCGAATTTTCGACGGACGATAATAAATTACCGCTAATTTGTAAAAATAAATGACATATACATTCATTACACATCTACAGATTCCCAAAGAGTTCCATTCGAAATTTAAATAAAATTTTCATCGGCTACTTGTCTTACTGGCCTATTCCAAAAAATTTAACTGTGATCTCCTATAGTAACTTCTCAAAAACATTTGTTTACATAACCCGATTTGTATAAATCCATAACTATACTATATAAAATGATGTAGCGGATAGACCTCACCCCAATCCGTCCACGTTGGTCCAATACAAACACGAATAATATTGGATAGTCCCTTTAATTTGATCAGCTTACTCTTGTAAGCAAATATCTTCATTTACAATGGAAACTAGCAGCCGGCGGCCGGCGGCCATGCCGCTCCAACATTCATTATTAACGATATGAAAATGCAGGTGATCTGCATGTTGGATCTCTGCTAATTACCATTCGCAGAAGTAATTGTTTACTGGTTATTTGAGGTTGTCGTTAAATGTTACTTGATATTGGAGGCTTAATCAGGCGTGTTAAAGAAAAGTTCAGTGTTTTCTAGCATATAATAGGCCACGGGTCATTTATCTTTGTCCAAGTATCGTTAACGACTATGACAAGTCTGCTTACCGAGTCGATAGCAATCTTAATAGCGCCAACGTTATAAAACTTAACATTGTTGAAGTTGTTGGTTTCACTTCTTGCATTTTTATGCAAGAACTGAAAATTTGCAATTGCTTAGTCGCTCACAATTGGCCTTATTAGAAAGCTGAAAGTCACCCAAAGGGCGATGGAGGGGGCTATGCGTGGAGTTTCCCTACGCGATCGAATCAGAAATGAAGAGATCCGTAGGAGAACCAAGGTAACCGACATAGCCCGAAGAATTGCTAAACTGAAGTGGCAGTGGGCAGGGCACATTGCTCGCAGAACAGATGGCCGATGGGGCCGAAAGGTTCTGGAGTGGCGACCGCGTACCGGAAGACGTAGAGTTGGAAGGCCTTCAACAAGGTGGACCGATGACCTTGTGAAGGCCGCAGGAAGCCGCTGCATGCGGGAAAAACAAAACCGGTCGAAGTGGCGGAGCTTGGGGGAGGCCTATGTCCAGCAGTGGACGTCTTTCGGCTGAAATGATGATGATGATAGTACATGAGTAACGCACTTTTCAATTAGCCTTTGTTTTCAGTGTTTTATAAAAAAATACTGAAATGCAATTAATTTAATACCGCTATCCAATAGCTCTACTGATGCTCTAATATGTACCAACACTATATAAATACAAGATTCACTTATTCCTACAGTAAAGTGCAAGTGTTGGGTCCTCAGTAGAGTCTCAGTAAGCCGGATGTTCTCCAGGCGCTCTACCGCTCTACGTAGAGCGATATACAGCGATGTAGAGCGATGTAGCGACGGCTCTACAAATACATTACCATTTAATTGTGACTGCTACGTCTGGCTGCTGTTTTGTTGATTGCGTCGCGGAATAACTTAGTTTAAAGTTATTTTGTTTAGCTTAGCATTAACTTAGCGGTTTGTTTAGGTCTTACGATGACAACCTGGGAATATTGACATAATGTCAAAGGATTACGTTCTATAGACCGGAGGTTGTTCAGGCCAATGAATGTACGTATTTCATTAATTATGTACTTATTGAATCTCTAGTAGTATGTAAAAATTAGCAGAAATACTGATTGTTGTATGATATTTTTGTAAAAAAATATATTAGAATAGTATACTTCATATAGTTCCTTGATATACATATCTGCTGAGAAATAAGACACATACAAATAACTTCAAACATTATGAATATAACTACTAAACAAGCCTGAAATCATTTGTTTTCACATAACCCAGTCCAACCTTATTTATTTTCTAAAAAAAATCTTGTCTCATTCCGACCATAATAGTTATAAAAGCTTTCAATGTTGGTATCGAGGGATCCAACCAATCCCGACAGCGCAAGATATACTAAGTTATAATTAAGTGCAAACCTAAGAACACACTAATTACGGATAATGTTGGCAGTACAAATACGTAGACAGCAGGACAGAAGGTCGGTTCTGTACAATGAGTGATAAGTTGATAACACATGCACACATAGACCCGACACACGTACTACAACCACACCAACGATACCCCGTGGTCGGCCATATTCACACAGATCACAGTTGGCCGTCAAAATCAGCCATGTGGGGGAAAAATGATAAATGATATTATTTCTGTATGTAGGTTTGTACAAACACTTTTACACGTCAATCATATTTTTTAAACTAGATGAGGTCGTGGTGGTGGGGCTGGGGGGGGGGTCGTGAGGTCAGAGATACCGACCACATTAAGTCAACGTCGTTTTATTATAATTTGAGTTCAGCGAATGCAAGAGTACTCTTGATTGGCATTCGGTTGCCTTATTCCAGGTTTATAACAAGAAAAACTGGAACAGTGAAGACGATAAGTTCACCGGACAACGGGACGCGAATAATGAAGATCGGGCTTTAGTCGGACAGCTCGACAATAATATCCGATTTTATAATTCACCCATCCCAAATATTATGTTTATCACTCTATCAAATGTCTATCACTTCTATAAGAGGAAATCACTTCTGAATCATGCCTAAATGTAAGGTAAGTTATGCTCATAACTGTTCGGTTTTTTTATGAATGTGTCTGATGCGAGCATTTCGCTTGTTGAGTGAACCGAACCTTTTGCATGTGTGTAGTCTGTGGCAGCAGTGCACGCGGTTGATTGTGTTACCGTTTAACTTGTACTTAGCCAACTTAACTCGATGAGGCGAGCGCAGGCAATAACTTAGTATTAAGCGACCATACTCGTATGTACTCGCACAGCTTAGCTGGGATAGTATTGCGATCTCGTACTGTAATGTACATAGGTTTAATTTTCCAGCTATATGTATATTGGGAGTTGTCTTGAAACTACTTATTTTGGTAAGGTTCTTGACTACTCTTTCAAGTCTGTAAGTGTAGTCGTATTTAAGTGATTCTAGTTGTAACACCCCAATTAGAGTATTCAGTGAAAAGCACACCTAATACAATGACCAAAACTAATTTTTTTAAAAGCTCACCGTTAATTATAAAGACTTGGCATAACATTATGCATTTGAAATTGAGTCTTATTTCCCTAAAACAAACATAATTTTTGAATAAAATACCATATTAAAATTTACTAAAATCGATTCAGTAGTCAATTACGAAAAAATCTATTTCCAGGAAATGCGTTTATTCTGGTACACCTTGTAGAAGAAAATTATTTTCATAATTAATTTAAGACATGTAATGATTCTGGAAAAGTGGAACCTGAGATTAAGGTGCCAAATTAGTGACAGAATCGGCAACAAAAAATTCGGTTATAACCAACAAAGCATTTCCAGATTTAGAACAATCTCAAAATAAACCATTTTAAACTCGCCTCTACTAAGGAAAAAACCAACAAAAAATAAGTGATTCCACCTAGATACCGATCTAGCCACCAAGTCGTTTGCAACAGAACCGTTTGAGGCGAGCATCGAATCCCGGACGATCCCTGCCGGCCTCGTAAGCCGACAACAGACACACTAAGCCCCACAAAATTACTCCACAGCTAGTTTAAATTGCATTGGTTTGGCATTCTAGACCTGAACCCAGGGTCCATATTGATTGTGAGGAGGTCTCGCTGTCAGGATCTTAGTTTTGTTTCAGTTTTACAGTTTGGAAAATGTATCGTTTAGCTATGTCCATAGAATGATAAAGTATGGCAGTTGTGGTTACAACGTACTAAGAATTTAAGTCAGTTTTTAACAGGAAGTCGACAACAGAAGGACATTCTCAAGTCACGTGACTGCCTCTTAGATTCATATTTTGTGTATTCAAAGTGTGTGAACAGGGTAGAAACCCATTCAATACACTTTTCTTCATCAGACATCTCTTTATACTTCGTTTCACAGATTATAATCAAAGAAAAATATTTGTAAGCGTCGAACGTAGTCATCGTATCGAGCACATTAGTTCTTGGTCGACTGCTCTGATCGAGGCGTCGGCATTGACACGCGCTGGCTCTACAATAATGTGATACAAAATGTAATTTGGAAGGTGTACATAATGTTGTTTTTTTGCCCATTTTGATTTTTTTCAAACTGTTATTGGAAAAGCGTTTAACTTTAAAAAGAAACACTTTTACTTTAATAATAAGCATTGTAATAGAGTGGGGTCAGAGTGCCAAATTAGTTTTTAGAGATGTTGACAAGCGGTTGATCGACTTTTCACATGAACAGAGAAGGCTGGCCTATTTTATGGCCAAATAATTAGCATTGTCATAGAACGTGGCAATGCTGCTAGGCTTTCCGGCACTTTTCCTGTTGACAGCGCCATGCGTACGAATTTTTTAAGCCCTTTTTTATAAAAAAATGTATGTGTGTGTATCTATTAATAATAATATTATAAGTCTGTTAATATTAATACTAGAATTAAAGTACAAAATCTAAATTCGCACTACTAGCTTTGCTCGCGACTTTGTCTGCGTAAATGTTGGTTACCGCGGACGCAAACGAAATCGCGGAATAAAAAGTAGCCTATATCCTTTCTTGGGGTTCAAACTTTGTTATTTGATGCCTTTATAATGGCAGCATACACGAAATACTGAATAGAAAGAAAAAGAAAGAAAAATATTTTACTTGTGACACGCACAGGACATAAAAAAACATTAAAAAGGACAAAGAAATTTAGGATTAAAACAAATAACAAAATGGTAAAAGATATAAAAATAATAACCAAATTCTTATTTAGGGCTTCCTCCTACGCAGCACAATTGAAAAAGTACTGATTGAATCGTATGTCGAACGGCTTCTCAATAAATCTACTTCAAACTTTCTTCGGTTCAATGCTGAGAAAAAAGTAAATAAAAATTTCGGAAAATACTCATAAGAGTAAAGCTAGTAAATAGACGATTAGGTTTTAGAACATCATTACTACAGTCTATAGACACAGGACAATATTCTAGAGATATTTCCTGGCTACCAAGTCGTAAATTACCTTAGTAAACTACAATAATAACTTCCTCAAAATCAAACGGCAGCACCAAATTCAAATTCGACAATATCCCATGAAATTGTCGCTGCAAATCCGTCGTTATCACTAAACAAGCGCTTTATCTAGAATCAGGCATCCTAAGCTATAAATTCGTTAGTTCTCGCACGTTCTCGAAAGTTCTCGACTTGTCTGGAACTAGTTGCGAGTGGATCACGGCGCGTCACACGGAGCAACTTGCTAATGCCATGCGCTCGGGAGGCGCGCCGCGGACTGACGCCTGAATTTATATTGTTGCCAAGTTATTGTATGCTGATTGCAGTTCTTGACTGTATTTGTATAGATGGTAGATATAGAAATGGGGGATATTATCTTTATTATTGGGATTATGGTTGCTTTAGACCCTGGAGATAGTTTGGGTATTGAAATAAATAAATAAATATAAATATCTTAGGACAACCAACACACTGTTATCTTATCCCAATCTAGACAGAGCCTGTACTATGGCAACCAGTCAATTGATAAATGTACTTATATATTTCTAAATACATACATATTATAGATAAATTACACCCAGACACAGAACAAATGATTGTGCTCATCACACAACGATTTGTCCTGGGTGGGAATCGAACCCACGACCTCAGTCTTAGCAGTCAGGGTCACTAACCACTAAACTAACAGGCCAGTTTTGGGAATTTAATCGTTTATTTCGTTTAATTTCTTCAGACTTTGCTTTGAATGGGTTCTATTCATCCATCATCAGCTGCCAACCTAACTGGATGCAGCCAAATACCATTAATTTAAATGGACCGACTGCCTATCTGATCACCACACCCCAGGTACTGGGTAAGACTAGTTGTCAGATTTATTCACGGTAGTGCCAATTTCACACTAATTCACTCTTTGTGCACCTAAGATTTTCTTTTTTTAATTAGTGAAATTTTTCGCTTGCCTCCCCTTTGTTTGAGGGTAAAGTAACTACATTAGCGTTATAGACATGTTTAGTTAGGGACATTTCACCCTAATCACATTGTCTTGCCAAGTTTTGGGTGTCTAATTAGGATAACGAACTCAATTAGCAAATGTATAAATCATAGTCTATTGCTTATTAAGTTATATGCAGAACCAACGTTATTCATTACAGGTCATATTGGCAACGTTAATAGTTGTAGAAAAACTACAAACAATCCCCTGGTTTCATAGCAATTCCAGTGTCCGCGGTACAGCGGGATAGTCTAGCAACTTTCATTACCTGCACAGACTACAAATGACAGTCTTTTCACCGGTGTTGCCAACTTATTGCTTGCCAAACAACTAACTTATTTCTGCACCAACTAAAAATAGGATTGTCGTGACGTCATTAAACTTGCGACGGTGGCGACAATAATACGAGTTTGTAACGGAGGGTGTGCGAACTAATATTGTGAGCGAACTTGGACGTGCTCTGCCGTGTGGGGCAGGATAATGAGTGGCAATCCATTGTTGGGATAGGTTAATGTCTTGAAGAACGTCTAGCTTCATGAGTTATTACGAAATTATGTATCTATCATATAAATAATGTAATATAAGGCATACAGTGAGGTGAGGTCGCGACAGACCACGTAGGAGATGACGAGACGAGCTGGATAGTTTCCGTGAAAACTGGAAAAAGGACTCGCGGACTCGCGAAAGATGGAATGAGTGGAGGGTAGCCTTTGTCCTAGAGTGGGATAGTGGAAGCTAGTAAAAAAAGGCATGGAGATGCCTTATATTCGGAAACATTGATCAGTTTTTTTTTTTTTTTTCCAAATCACACTTAGAAACTTCGGCTACAAATTCAGGCTTCAATAACAACATTCCGCCTAGAGTGGGAGAAGACATATTATATAATGATTTCACACTCAAAAAAGGCTTTAGTAACAAAGAAATTGAATCGAATTCTTATAATCCAAACATTAGTACAAACAATTTCTTGAGAACCAAATCCAATAGTAAGATAACCCGTATTATTAGGTATTCATCATAATTTGCTGTCAATGAGCCTGATGAGATAAAGGGAAATGATGCCCTTACCGCCCCCGGAACACATCACAAGAAAATAGTAATTTACAGTAAATCAAATCCGCGCGACTGTAGCAACCAATTTAAATCAACTGAAGTCAACATTATTTCCGTTGATTTTTGGTTTGGATCGAAGTGTATATTAGTTTGTAATTTCAAAACAATCACTGTTTGACAGCTGTAGAGCTTATTTAGCTTAGTTTGCTGGTGCTGGCGTCTGTACAACAAATAAACTTTCAACCTACGTTAGATTAAAAGTTTATTTTCTCTCATGTCATTATTTTTGCAGTTCCATATCTTCCCTCTTATCATCAGCTCTAAACAATTATTCAATGGTTCTTCTGAGTAAACTACATAGTGTTATTCTATTAAGCTGGTTATTTATCTCCTCAGAGGCGGTTCGTAATCTGGGCTAAACGTTTCATTAATTCGTCTTCTATTGTTTCAGGTAAATTACTAATATTCTAACTTGGACCGTTATTCTGGTGCTTACGTCGGTTTCCGCTTGGTAAGTAGATCTTCACCCTTATTGATATTGAGAGTGTCAGTAGAAATACGACGTGTAATGTGTTGAATTTCATGAAAATATCTGAAACTTTTGAAGCATGAACTCGTCGTTTATTTTTACAGACACAAACAAATTTCGCCTTTACTTAATGGATAAACAGTACCTAGTAAAAAATGATAATAAAAGTAGATAAACAGTGTTTAAAACTTAAAACACTTCTTAATTAATGACAAAAATGGTGATTAAAGAAGTGTCAATGAGCGCAGTCGCTCCGCGCGCTGTTTTGTTAGCTCGAGACCGCAGCCTGATTACTTGCGGTGAGTGGGGACTGACACATACCTGGTACGCTATTTACGCCTCGTTTTATAGATTAAAGAAACATTAAAGAAAAATAGAGTCTCATGACGTAGTAGGCATGCTAGTGTCGAATGGAAAATGAAATGACAGATTAAAAAAACCTTTCATCGTCATCATTTCAGCCGAAAGACGTCCACTGCTGGACATAGGCCTCCCCCAAGCTCCGCCACTTCGACCTGTTCTGTGCTTCTCGCATCCTACGTATTCCTAAAAAACCTTTCAATTCTGCATAAAATGCATGACTATGTACAAGGTATGTTGTGTATTTGGGAAAGGCATTTCACAAAGAGAACGACGTCCCCATTCCAGAATAAAGTTTCCTGAAGCGATGAATAGGCGAGATTTATTCTCTAAAGAAAACATTTTACATTTATTAGCCCCTCAGATTTTAAAACGTCAATTCCAGTAATGGCCGCCAAATGATCAGTAATGCTGAGGAATGTGGAAAGCCGCCGATCCTTTCCAATGTAAATGTGCTAATGGATGAGCACCAATTCATAGTCTTGATGTCTGCAGAATCGCGAAGACGTCCTCACTAAAAGGTGCAAAAAAATTCCAATGTTTTTTGTTAACTAAGGGGTTGGTGAAGATCATAAAGAGATATATTTACTCGCTTTATATGGTAAATAAATAGTTAACAGCGCAAAACATTATCATCATCATTTCAGCCGAAAGACGTCCACTGCTGGGCATAGGCCTCCCCAATTAGGGGGGTTTGCCATAATCGCCGCGCTTGGCAGGCGGGTTGGCGATCACAGTATTGTTGTCAAATGCATACAGAACAAACACTTCTGCCCATTCTCTAGTAAGTCCCTTAGTCGCCTTTTACGATATCCACAGGAATACATGAAAAGCAATAACTTTTGGCACTGGACTTCCGAAAAAATGGTGTGTTGTACTACCGTTGAAGTAATAAAACGATTGATTTCACAGGGTCCACAATGCACTTACTTGATCAATAGCCCCTGTATCACAATAAACAAAAAGTTTTCAAACCGCTCGCGACCGGGCACTCGGCCACGGTTTTAACAATGTTACGCTATAAAGGTCGAATCCATAGTCCTGACTATAGATGGGTGTCGATGTCGAAAGCGACCGATAAAATGTCGGCAGGTGATTGTCTATCGGTAGCACTTTGAGCAATTTGTCGGGGCATGCGCAGGACTACGCGCTTTGGAACTCGCAAATTGACTTTGGAACTAAAAGTTGATTGAAAGTGCTACCTTTGTTGTTACGAAGTGGAATCTGAATAGAGAGTTAGAAAGGGTTTTAAAATCACGTCTTGATCTTTCTAACTAACCAGGGGAAAAATGAGTGAGATTTTTGAACGCTTGACCAGGTGCACTTTGCAGTAAAGGCGACTCTCACTCAATGAATTACCCTTTGACAGCTCAAAGGTTAATTTCAAGTCTAGCTTATTTTTTCCTTAGCTTATAATCTGCAGTTAGGAATACTTTCGTTATTCATGTAATTTCAAACCCAAATTCTCTGTACTTAAAAATGCATTTCATAAAACGATATCCATTATGTGTACTATAGACATCTGTACATCTGCCTGTCTGTCGATGGCACTTCGAGCAATTTGCCCAAGAGTTCTGCGAGCACCGGAGCCATTAACTGCCTCTCCACACCTTCCACTCTTGACACAATTTTGACGTCACAAAAATGTACCTCGCTCATATACCTACTCGTAATTTCTTTAAACGTTTTCACTATTTGATCTAGGAGAGTTTGTATTTAGGCCTTTGTGGCAAAAAGTTCAAACATACAACATTTTATTACTTTTTAGATAAACTGAAAAATCCTTGAAATTTCTGAGACCGTTAATAGTTATTACATTTGCAACGGAGAAAAGCAAGTTCGCATAATAAATGAAATAGTCGCGAGTGATGTGAAAACCACGGGATTCCCACAAAACATGATTGCTAAAGTTAATCAAAAGCATTTGAAAATAACATACAAAGGTACGCAGGTCCCGAAACCCCGATATGGTATGTTTCATTCTACGGTAATGATAAAACTTTTACCCGGAAAATATTTTGACATTCCCTTGTGGTGCCATAAAATCTGAATTTCTCATGTTAATACGTGATTTAAAGGCTGCTAGAAGTGGCGTTAAATTAAAACGTAGGATATGAGACACGCGGGGAGCATGAGAGGCGTCATAATCGTGCCAAGCGTTAGTAGACCAACGTTATGTGACACTGAACGTGAATACGTAAAATTTAAAAACTGCAATCAATGTTAGAGATCTTGCAATATTGGGGTACTATTCTAGAGAGAATACGAGCAAACAAGCAATACAGTAAACGAACCATTATTGTTAGCCAATAATTTGGTATAGGTATTTGCAGGATAAAGTAACAATGTTTAGAAGTTGCTGCTGGCAGGTTAGCAAAATCAGAAAGTTCCCAGCAGTAGGTATGTCAATGAGTGATTATTTTTCGAAAAGAAAACCCTTGAGCTACCTTTAAAAAATAGTCTTAAAACCGTAGAACGCGCCAACCCTATGTCTTCACCACACTCCTGTACATATTAAAATGGCGTCTGTAATCAATCACTTGGTGAATCGATGGCATGTCTATGTTAAATCGTTTTGGGGTGACCCGTTTGGTTATGAACGAAATGGAGGCTTTAGTATTCACTTACCTTCCTCTGCCTGAATGTACTATTGGACCGATTCGGGATCAATCTCTACATAGTATAAAACAAATTCGCTGCCCGCGTCTGTACGCTGAGATCTTTTAAGCTGCGCGAGGGATTTTAATGCGTTTTCATCAATAGATAGAGTGATTCCAGAGAAAGGTTTATATGTATGTATAAGCCGCTGGCAAGAGCTAGTATTATAATAATTGTTAGATGACTGATAATGACTGATTTTGTTAACATGGTGGCGGACTTGAAAGTCCTTGTTTATAGAGCGGCACTACCATTTAACTCCGAAAACCTGTGCTGGATGACGAAGATATGGTGTGCCACGTGCAAAAAGAAATGAAGGATTTATGTAGTTAACAGATTACCTCAACCTACGTAATATGCAAAAACTAGCTTCTGCACGCGACTTCGTCCGCGTTAAATTTCTTGTTCCCCGAGCCTTCCCGTCGCGTCGAATCGCCTACCCGTGCGATTTACCCCGTTTTTGTAACATTTTTCATTACTGCTCCGCTCCTCTTGGTTGTAGCGTGATGTTATATACATAGCCTTCCTCGATAAATAGGCTACCCAACACAAAAAGATTTTTTTAATTCGGACCAGTAGTTTCTGAGATTAGCTCGTTCAATCAAACAAACAAACAAACTCTTCAGCTTTATAATATTAGTATAGATACAGTATATATAGTATAGATTAGTTTTGAATAGGTAATTCACTGATCATGATTTGCCTAGCCTCTTTCCAACATCTGGAGGCTCCAGTCTCTGCCAAGTTCGCGAGATCTTTTCGAAAAATTTACCGTGGTCCTGGCATATGGGTAACTGAAGGAACACGGGTAGGTTTTGGTCAGTAAAAGTCTGAAACGCCCTTCCGCTCCACCCTAGAGCGGGAGACGTCATTTGTTGATTTCCCACCCGAAAAAAAAGGCTCCAATCTAACCGGATGCAGCTGACTACCAGTATTAAAATACTGTTCGTGTTTGTGCTCATGTAAACATGAAGCAACTGCCTAAATTATTAGATATTCAAGCACAATTGGAAATAATTGGTCGTTTGATAGTTTAAGGAATTAGAAGGAACTCTTTACAACCCTGTTCAGTCATACTCGTAGTTACCTGCAAGGATAACTCACGTAAATGTTCCACAGAATCCATAAACGCAATGAATGCGACTTTTGTAAGTAGTCGTTTCAGCAGATGGATGTTATTGCGCGAGGAATGTTAGTTTTAGCTTTACTTTAGTAAGTAAATTAAGGGATAAATTTCAGGATGAAACAGTTTTGTCACTCTATAATGCATTACCTGAGGGGTCGTAACTAAATAATAACAGCAGCACAGGTCCATCTTGACGCGGTCGGTTTATGGATGGGTGGCCATCTATTGCTTATCGAGGCTGCTCCGTGCGTCGGAAAGCACGCTAAGTCGTTGGTATCGGCTGTCAGACCCAAATATTTGACAACCAGTCTTACGAAGGGTGTCGTGTTTTAAATTACGCAATAATACATAAATGTAATAAAACCTTGTTTCTATTTGTCTCTTTAACGATAAACCCAACCAAATGTCAAAATTGACGCTGGTGAGTGTTCAGTATGTCATGGATTCCCAAGATATTGTAAAAGAAATATTTGATAAAAAATATAAGTTTATTAAGATATAAAAGACTTGAAATAAAAGCTTTAAATATTGTTTCTATTGTTCTTACAGGTGAGTGAATCTTTTGTTAACAGCTAGGTTATATAATTAGTTTTAAATTTTGTACACAACTATTTGTAAATTAATCTTTTGTTCTAACACAGAAACTCAATTACGTGTTTATTTTATTATTGACAATTACTCAAGAATATAACATCATAATATTAATAAATCGGAATAAAGATAATCCTATGTCCTAATCCGGGCCATAGACTTCCCCAGCGACAAAATCCATCCAAATCCGTTCAGCCGTTTTAGCGTGGAAATGTAACATACAAACAATCAAATATTTGCTCTTTACAATATTAGTTTAGTTATATCAGCTAGCACACGTCAATATACCGACAAAATACTGTCAATCCCCAGCATCAGGTGAAATAAAATATCACTTCAATCTAACTTCACCTGTAGTCCGTTCACTGTAATTTTACCTCTAATTTTGCATTACAGTGATCTTTATAGGTGTTGCTATAAGGTTTATAATAGTTTGCACTCAGAGGTAAAACATCTGTGAATGAACTCTATGTTTTCACGGTGAGATATTGTAGTCATAGTGCCACAGTTCGGCTTGTGGTGTTGATATTCACTCGTTGTATTTATTCCTTTATTTCCTTGTGCGTGAACTAATTGTAGTATGTGTATCACCTTTGCACACCTTTCTTTTGTCTTCATTAATATTAAGTGGTGTCTCTTTAATTGTATTAGTCTTCGGGTGTTTTCTTATGATAATGGTTTCCTAGAGAAATCTATGTTTGTTCAAATAATTAGAATAGTAGCAATCTTATCTTACTAATGTACATAGTAATGTTGAAGAATAATGGTTTATGTATTTCATACTTTATCTGCCCCGTTGGTCTCGTGGACGCAATCACGACTACTGAGCGTGGGGTCCTGGATTCGTTTCCCAGGTCGGGCAAAGTGTTATTGGGTTTTCCATTAGGCATTTCTTAGTAACAGCTCGGAGTTTGGAAGTTGGCTGTGTGTTACCCCCTACTTCAGAATGCACGTTACGCTGTTGGTCCTACGCCTGATCGTTTGCCGTTCCATCGGACTATGAGAGTGAGGGAAGAGTGAGTGCCCCTGTTTCTGCACACACACCTGTGCACTATAATATCTCCCGTGCCAATGGCTAGTCTCCGTTGAGATTGGCCATTGCCGAAATACGGTCTGGAGGACTATACGCACACAAAAAGATCAATGTATGGTTTGTTTTCCACTTAGAAACAATCTTAAAACTTAGACTATTTCCGGTACTACCTATGAAACATCATAATTAATTCAAACAATAAAACCAGTGGGACCATAAAATATAATAATAGCTCCCTTTCTTTAAAACACATAAAAACTTATTTAATTAATATCAATTTAAAACTTCCAGCTAAGTACCGCTTTGTTTCAGAACTCGTGATTATTAAGTTGGAACTTAGCTGAATTTTTCAGGTGCAAACTTCGTTCGAGAGCTAACTCTAGCTCTGAACTTAGCCTGTACTGTGCCTAAGCACTGTTCACTAAGTTTTAAGAACAAAGACGGCTAGAGCCGCGGATTATGCCGACTACATCAAACTAATCAGTTCACTTCAAGCGATTAATTGCTTTAAAAGTTTAATTATTTTATTTTTCTTGAGATGTATCTTCAATTGGTTTAAGAGATTCTGAATTTCCCTTTGTCAATAGAAGTACTAAACTTTTCCAAGACTCTTAAATCTTTGTATTATAATTCTACGCTTTCATGGACACAAATCTAGTCCAATTTAATAGTATCCTTCTTCATTACTCGCTACAATGTTAAATAGCTTCATTACGTCCAAAATTATGCTGCGTTCAGACGGCTCTAGTTAGGATCATAACACTAAGTTGTAAGCTGTAGGTAAACAGCGCTACTGGCGTCAATCGGTCGTAACTCGCGAGCCGAGGGCCTGTATAAATCTCAGCGCAACTGCTACAGACCCGCGGGGCCGATTTGATGTGCGTTTGTTTTGCTGGCAGGAGAGTAGATGAGACAGTTGAAAGATATAGGTCTGCTTTTAAAGGCAAAAAGTTTTTATGCCGGCATAGTGAAAATGGATTAGGTAAAAGTCTGATCACATCGGACAAATAAGTATAAATATCTATCAGAGTGCTGTATCACATTCAGAAAAATAAATAATTCATGTTGAATATTTAAAAACACAGAACAAAAAGTTTTTGAACAGCTTTAGGCAGAAACTTTTATATTTAAAACCAGATTCAGGAATAAAATATTTATTAGTGTGCATAATTTCGGGTATAAAATAGATATGATATTCCATTTGGAACTTCTATAATATCTTAAATATTTAATGCTTTACATTAAAACACTGCCTTTTATAACTTTATAAGTCATCAACCTGATAGAATGAAATGAAACAGTTATAATAGGACAGTTATATGCAAAACCAGCTATTCCAGTGTTTGACTGGCTTGCTAATATGTAAGTGCTATTAATAGAGCATTACTAGATAATCTACGGTACTTTCCCGCTAAACTAGCGTTAGTAATGTGGCACAGTTAGAATTTCAATAGAAATTTTTGCCCTTTGTTCTACGGCCAATGTACGGAAGTTGGATGATGCATCATACATTCATACATCGGCCATTTCATTAATTAATAGCTTCTGTCCGCGATTTTGTCCAGGTGGAATTTTGCCCTTATTTCCGCATAGCGTTCTGACTTTATTGTTTTTGCTCGGCTCCTACAGGTCGTAGCGTAATTAATGAAGTTTGACCTGAAAGCTCTGGGGGTTTTTGTTTTGGATCGGTGCTGGAGGGAACGTAGACTCCATCAGCCGAGATCTTTCCGACCTGATATTGAGATTCAATGTGCCTCTTACCATGCTTAGAATTGGACTATCAAAGTAAAAATAATGTTTCACATCCGACAGGTAGTTTGAGAGATTAGGTTCTTCAGACAGACATACGCGGCGAGGACGTTAGTTTAATAAAATATGCACCTAGTAAAGATGTCTAACTAAAAAACAACATAGTGTATTTAGCAAATTAAATAACTCGGAAGATTCCTATCTAATTGACAGCTCCAGACTGTCTAATTAGTAGATCCTATTCAAGTAGAGTGGCGTATGTAAACACAGCATGGAGAATTTCAATGAGAAACCCTTTGGTCGTGGCGGAGGCTGCGCGGGGTGAATCCTAATGAAACTGCTTTGTTGTTTATCGTAGATGAATCGAATGTATCGCTGATCGGACGGGAGCTGCGATGTGCGTGAATTACTGCTCACTCCGTAAACGGTCCAAATGTTTATGTGTTCTTTTACTTTTAGCTGTCTTAGCCTCTCGTGTTAGTGTTAGTAAGGTCTTTGGAGGTTGACTGATTTCAACAGTCTTTTAATAATAAAATGTTACGAAATAATCGTATTTTGGTTCTCTGAATAAACATGATTGGTGACCGTTACCTCCAAGGTTATTTATTCGTTCCAATATATCTATTCAGATATGCGAGATATGACGAAATGAGTCACGATCTCACGACTCGATTGAAAATCAATTTAATATCGAATGCTGAACTTTCCATTATTATTCGACATTTTGATTAGCACTCGAGTCTCGCCACCTCTTCCGTTCCTATGCGATCTGATTGGCTCGCCGCTCCTTAGACAATTTTATTAAAACGAAGATGGCGTCTTAGATAAAACTGTATAAAACTGCCATCAATGCCCAGTCCTAGAAAGAAACGCTGCATTGTATGTATGTATATAGGGGACACGGGGGAAAAGCGATGATAGTGTGGGAATAGTTCACTAGATAGCACAAATATTTTAAATCCAGCGAGTTTCGAACTCGTTTCCGAAGTTGGCCGAAGTTCTACGGACTTTGCCGAAGTATGTCCGACGAAGCACACTTAATTCTTAACAGGGTGAACCAATTAAAGTGTTTCTTGCGGACTGACACGGGCAACAATGAAGGATTTTCTTAGAACGGATTATTGTAGTTGTGAAGTTTTCTTAATACGATCTTAGGATTGTAGACGAAGTTTTTCTTTCTAGTCTTGTATAAAAATGGGTTTATTTTTTCTTCCTCCGAAGTACTTAGTCCTTTGAGTACTCTATTGGAAATCCGTTGTGTTATTGCCTTTGGAGTTTTATAAATCCACGTGGATTTCGGTTAGTATTGCTACAATCAATTCGACGTAAAAAGTCTGAGCACTTGTTTGAGATTTCCTTTATACTACGCAACGAAATAAAAATAAATCTCAATAAAGAAAGTAACGTGTTGTCTCGATTCCGCCTCCAGATAACTCTTTCGACAAGCAATGTGTTTCTTTAAAACCAATATGAAATTGAAAATCGTGTACGATTCCCATATAAAGACAGCGTGTTATTCTGTTCAATAATAACGCTGATTTTTGGAAGATTCGCACAACTGTTCTCTGGATTTTACCATTCCTGTGGTGAACGTTTTTGTGGTTACTCATGCCTTTTTATGCTAACGGCTGGTAAGGCTATACTCAGCTTGGTCTGGAAGCTGTCTTTTTTATATTAGGCATAAATACTTGGCTCATTACTTTATTTAATATGGCGGTCATTAACCCATGATTGCTCACAATTTTGTAAGTTAGCTATAACGTTTACTTTGTATTTTAGTTACTTTGAGAAATTAAACGAAGTTCTTAATTGTGAGTCAATCACGACGAGACGTTCATATCTCCAGTCGGGATCGGAAATTAATGTTTCATGTGACTTTTAAATTGACTCGACACATGTTTAAGACACATGTGATGTGAGCGTTCGTTACATCTTTTTGAAAGTATCGAATCGGTAAAACATGGCTATCAAAGAAAATAGCTGCCAACTAATACGTATAACCGTGCAGATTGGAAAACTATGCTTGGAGCCCTACAGTGGGATGATGGGCTAAAAAATAAGCTGCTAACAAATTCACCGAAATACACAAACTACAGAACGCTAGCTACTAGCTACAATCCCTACATACTCATTAGCTTCATTTACATTCATATCTAGTTAACAATATTTATGTCCATTAAATTTTAAAACTAAATAACGTTAATAAATTATAAACACAAAGAGTAGAAAATATGTTTAGTCCTCCATTTTTCCGTCTACAGCTGTCCTCTGTTAGTTTTTCCTACAATCATCACACACTCGCTGGTAATGGCGCCTCCAATATATTTCCAACTTTATTCACGCTTGCGACGACACGCAAAATATTTCAAGAGTGGTTGAGTTATGCCGCGTCTCCCCTCTCATGCTAAATGAGTGTGTTCGAAGTATGACGCGTTGGTACCAAGATGGTACTGAGTTGGTACCGGGATGGTACTTCGGTACTTTTAGTACCTACTCGGTTCTGATTCGTTGAACCGTTTTGCTTTTTACGTAAAGGAGTGGAATGATGATGGTGATTATATTTTTATGTGAATATCTCTTAAAGTGTCTTGCATTAAGTATGGAGAAATATTCATCATTCTACTGTTACTTTCGTGTTTTTATTTTGTGGTGTGGCTGCATGTACATCGTCACACGTGTGAACTACGAATCACAGTGACGTCACACAAAACAGTGCAAGCGCGTCTGGTCGCATGGTCCTCCCTTTTCTATGGAAGATGACTGACTTCTATAACTGTATGCCTTGCTAAAACTCTTACAATGTTAGAACTACGTTATAAAATAAGCACAACAGTTTGTCTGTGATTTCTAATGGATTCTTCCTTCAAACGTCTAACTTTACCACAAGACTTACACAACTTTGTTTACCTTACCATTACTCTGAGTAACGGTAAAGATAACATCTACTATCCCATCATTCACCGCCCCCATACCACGGGGGTATAAATTTTCCTCCCCATAGAATATGTTAAACTCCCCATTTCCGATACCATACCCAAATAGCCCATAACCTCATAAATATTGCTCAGGCTATATTTTTGCTCAACCCTATCTGTTTGAGACACAGTTTCACACTCAATTAGTTGCTTCAGATGTGCTTTCGATATTGTTACAAAGAAAATTAATTTATGTTGTTTTGTTTTGCCAAACTTTGGTGTGTACTGCTCAGATGATGTCAGTACCGCCATAAGTTTAAAAGAGATAATGAATTATGATCAGAAAACTATACTACTTGATTCCTACTACGTATGTCCTCCCACACCTTGTGAAAGCCGCAGGAATCCGGTAATAGCACGTAGCACAAAACCGGTCGAAGTGGCGGTGCTTAGGGGAGGCCTATGTCCAGCAGTGGACGTCTTTCGGCTGAAATGATGACGATGATATCCTCATGGTTGTCGTGGGCACTTTTTTGTTTTATACTTATTTCATTCAATTACTGTTTCCAAGTTCCACCACAGCGCCCAGTTTCCGTATCCAACATCTAGTGACCAAAAGAATTCAAAGCCCACTATTCACTGCCGTGTCCCCAAAGTTAATACTGCAGGCTGGCCGACATAATTCTTGGGCGCACACACGACACGACCAAACTGCGTGCAAGCACACTACGTCACGGAGGCATGTTCTGGATAACATACTGGCTAGTTGGACACGCGTTTATCTGCTGCAAGTGCTGCAGCAATATGCAGGTTACATTTTAGTTACTAGTTGTAAAGTCAGGGAAATTAAAACATATTTACTACTTACTTAAATTGTCCGTATTAAGATCATAGCCGTTATTTTTTGTGAAATGGCTATATCACGAAAAATTTAAGTAGGGTATAAATATACTTAAAATTCCATTTCCCTGACTACATTTTGTGTCATCCATCTTTTATAAGCTTAAGAACCTTAGGAAGAGTAAGCTTCTAGGCTGTATAGAGTTTTTTTACGTGAAGCTCGCATCTCACGCGAGCTTCACATAAAAAAAGGAATAATCATTGCAAAAGAAAACGCCAGTCTGTACCTACTTACTTGCCCCTTTACAAAAAACTCTTACCATAACTTAGCTATTACGGATTTATTTTTTAATCCACGATCCGCCGATTTTTGACTAAATTTTTAGTTTTTTCAAATTTAGTTTAGGTATGAAAACAAAACCTAGATAAAATTAGTTAAAGCCACATTGGTTCGTGCCTGCGTACGAACCAATATATTTGAAAATGTTATAAGTAGGTAACATTTGAAAATGTATATAGTCGAAAGTATTTTATTTAAAGCCTTCTAAGTGGCGGGTAGTTTGGGCGTCGGCTTTGTTCTTGCTTCGTCTGTCTACCCACTTCGAAGTGATTCGATAAAGTATACGTGACTCTGTTTACACTTTGTGCGCCTTCTTCATGGCTGTTTGTTGTATCGAGGAAATGGTTGTGATGATTGGTATTTTGGTGTGCTTCTTTGTTTTATTTAGTTTAAAATCAAAAGGAAAAGAAAAAGAAAATATATTTATTGGCACTCAGTTAAATAAAATATTGTAAATTTTAATGCATAGGTACAGGGTCGCAGTGGCATAAATGCGTAAACTATAACCATGAAATCAGCACCTGATAGAGTTCTAAATAGAATATCAAATCTATTCCGTTATCTCACCTTATTAGCCTTCACCCCAAGAAGAATATTAAGTGGATGCCTAGATCTTCATCACGCCGATAAAGCTAAGTTCCCTTTTACGACACCTAATACCATACAATAGAGCAGCGCATAATGGAGCAGTTGCTTCCTAGTGGTAACGGCCGCGACTGACGAGTTGTACTGTTGTAGGTGGTCGATTCCGATCCAGACAGGCGTAAATTACTTAGTGTAAATTATTTCTTCACCATTCATCTCAAAACGGTGAAGAAAAACATCGTAAGGAAACCGCCATGTTCTAGAACAGCGTTTCCCATAGTGGGCGATAACGCCCCCCTGTGGGCGCTGCAGGCTTAAAGGGGGGTGGTAAGAGACCCAGAAAAAAAATGGGGGCGTTGTGTAGACTCTACACGTTATCGCCCACTTTGGGAAACGCTGTTCTAGAATAAAAAACTCAAAAGGACATGTGACATCTCTCAACCTGCACTGGTCTCGTGTGGTGGTTTACAGCCCATTCCTCAACAGAGACACGCACACTATACAAACACCGATAGGACACACATAACACTCACATACACACTAGTACACTCATCGAGAGGAGGCCAGTGGCCTACCTGTGGGAAAATGATTGGCTGATTATTTTCCAGGCCACGTCGTAGAGGCCGTCGCCTGTACGACCACATGGCTCTAAGAGTTCTATTCACTTTTATAAGAGGCCCATAATCCTGAAGACTGTGTTGATCTCCGGGCTTAAGAACCTATTACATAGTAACAAACATCAGGAAAGGCTTGTAACACGCTTATACCGCGCTTGTAACACACTTGTAACGCTGCAATATCGCGCAGGCAATCTTCTTTTATACTCTAGAGCACCTTTTAATGTCATTAACGTTAGCTTAAGGTGTCTCTAGACATGATAGTTTAATTTCACGTCGTGTGGAGAATGGATGTTTTAAAAGGCGGAACAAAAGATTCAAATTAATTTGGATTAAGTATAAAAGTGTTCCAGTTTTTGTAAGACTTTACTGGGAACCTTTTTGATATTTCATATTAGACAAATTCTTCTGAATCTGTTTTAGTATTTCGCGTAATATACAATTGTGCTTAATTCCATTCTGATGACTTACTTGCGTACCCAGCCAGCCAGGTTAATATAAAAACAAACGTCGGCTTGGAAAAAACATCAGAATATTTTTGAGACTGGCACATTAGGCTTAACTGTAGCTTAACTGTCAGAGAATATAAGAAAGATTTTATTGTCACTCACATTTAAAATGCACATTATTTCATTCGAAATGCTTACTTAACACAAGAATCTAAAATATTATCGTCGAAATTACGAATTGTCTTTGCTCATCAAAAAACGAATGCGGACAGAAAGACCAAACCAAATTACTGGTCCTAACATCCGAAGCCCAGGAAAACTCAGCCTAGGATCCAGGAAGCTATTCCGTCATATAATAGCTGTGATATCGGCCAGTCTCAAACGTACACGGCTCAATTATAGACGCCTCGCCTCGCGGGACGAGCCAGCGATTGCTTTCGACGAGGCTTAGACGGGAAATTTCCTATTTGTAGTATTTCAAAGAGAAGAAGATTGTGACTTTGCTTGAGGGCGTTTTTGTGACGATCGATTGACTTGGTATAGATTGTTGTTTTAATTAACATTTTATATGATTGATTTTGTCTGATGCTTACTTCTCGGATTGTATATTATTTATTCAAAGTATGTATTGCAAATAGAGAAGAGATTTGCAATAGGCAGAGCCTAACTTAACGCAACAGTATCAACATACTGTTGGGTTAAGTTAGGCTCTGCCTGCAACATCTGCGTCCATTCATCGTCATCATTTCAGCCTAAAGACGTTCACTTCTGGACATAGACCTCCCCCAAGAATAGCCTCTTAGACCGCATAGTGTCTCTCGTATCATCGTCCTCCTACGTCCATTGAATTTACAATAATGCCTATAATTATTAAAATTATATTCTATAGTCATTTCAAATGAATAATCCTTTTATGACACAAAACGCAGTCCTCCACTCGTCGCTGTTTTCGCTAATTAAGTCTCTTCGCAGACAAAAGACGACTGCAATCAAGACATTCCTAAAACCAGATTAAAATAATGGTGGTGAGCAAAATATTCTAATATGATGGAGGGGATTACGTTTCACGTTTTGTGTCCATCGTCGCGTTTAATTTAGATGGCGTTCGGTGCACTCTCATAAAAATGTAAATAGCCGTCGACGAGGCACCGGCAGAGATGCTAATTATTGCGAATGCCCAGTTTTGTGTTTTTAGTTTTAAAACTTGACGTTTATGCTATTTAGCATGGAGAGACAAAATGCGAGCATTTGTTTTTTGTTTTATTTTCCTTTCTGGATTAGTCATTTTTGTGGTAAGTATCATATTTCTTTTCATTCTTTTTGTGTAGTCGGTGCTTATAAAATTACAAAAATGGTTTTTGTGACAAATAAACTTATTTTATTTAGTTTCTTTCTTTTAGCTATGCTTATAACTACAACATTCCTATAACGCCCAAATAGTACAGTAATTTATCGCGAGGCTACAGATTTTGTAACAAAACTGTAACAGCGTATTTGACACTAAACCATTATCTTGATGACTAATGGCTTGCAAGAGCCACCCAAGGGTCTAGTTAACAATTCAGTTCAATATATCGTCATTATCGTAAAGCTACTAATAATTAAATTGATCTGAAAGCTCTCTCTTACGATTCAGTCAGTCAGCCGCAGCACATTTACGCGCCGTATCACTATCACTCTAAAATGTTGCATGCATTATTTATGGCCAGGAATAATGTATGTCTGTAGAGTGAAGTTATGGCTGAGTACTAATAACAGTATGTATACGTAATGGTGCTTCCCAATTGAAATATCGATTGTTACAGAGTACCGAACAAGGACAATTTCAATTATCATCGCAAACATAGAAGTTGTTGCTTCGATAAAACTTGCATTGCTTTTTTTGTATCAACAATTTGTTGCTAATTTCTACGACATAGCTTCTACCATAAATTTATCAACAGGTAAGTCCTGTACAAAAAATCCTGAAATTCGCCCCAAGGGACCAACCAACGTCCTTACATGCAAGATCTCGCGCATTTTATAGCAAATCAACAATGTCACATAGCAATGGCGTCCCGCTCGTCACGCGGCTGCGGCGTGGTCGTAGCGTAGCCGTAGCGTGGCTGGGGAACAAGCGTGCCAGTAATTGCACGGCCTCGCCTCGCGGAGCTCGAGGCAGCCTCGCATACAACGCGGTCCTATTTTAAAATGCGGTGCCTCGAAAAATGCTGGAGTGTGGTTACGGCTTTATGCAGATATGCTGATGAGATAGTTCAAGCTTACTTCGGAATAGAGATGCGTCGATGCCTTTGGCAGGTGTTGAGGATTTAGACGAGAGTATAAAGCTGTCTGAAAAGCCTCCTGTTATAGGAAACTTAGTTGCTTCGTAGTTGTTGTTCTTGATAATAATGGAGAAAATGGTTGAGATGTTTATTTAATATTTTCCAGGTAACATCTAGTTTACATAAAATAACAAGTCCATTAAATTAACTTAGGCAGAAGTTTAAAAGACTTAAAAATAGTTCTAAAGCAAAACGACTGATATTGACAGGTAAGGGAGAGCCAGCATCGTCTGCTCGTTTACAAGCACAGAGCAATCTACATAATATAATTAGAACGCCTCGCCGGTCCCGAATTGATAAAACGTACCCTTTTTTTATCAAAAAAGCGCCGAATCTCGGGAAACACGGAATTTTCCAATAGAATTTAAAGTGGATTTCGGTACCCAATTCATTAGTGTGGTCGGACCTTTCAGCTACATGTACCACTACGTACGTACCGATTTGTGAATGTATTAGCTCTGTAGGGTATGCTTATTGGAATTGCTCTGATTGGTACTGTCGACGGTCCAAGAGTGCACCAATGAACAACAGCTGCCGATTTCTATCACATTAGTTTCCTTTAATTTGACCCAGACAATAATATTTAGCGACTCATTATCATATTCTTGCCATAAACCAATTTCTCTATTATTTGAGGATCACTGCCTCGTTGGTCTAGTCACTAGTGGTAGCAAGCGCTACTGCTGAGTGTGAGGTCCTGGGTTCAATTCCCAGGTCAGGCAAAGTGTTATTGGGTTTTTCCATCTAGAATTTCTCAGTACAGCCCAGAGACTGGATTTGTGCCCAGTTGATGGCAATACGCTCGCCCCCTATTACATGGGACTTAAACATAACAGGCGAAATGTGGGGGTACTATAGGTACATCCTAGGGACAGTAGGGACAGGCCTGTTGGTCTAGTGGTTAGTGACCCTGACTGCTATGCCGGAGGTCGTGGGTTCGATTCCCACCCAGGACAAATGTTTGTGTGATGAGCACGATCATTTGTTCTGTGTCTGGGTGTAATTTATCTATAATATGTATGTATTTAGAAATATATAAGTATGTTTATCAGTTGTCTAGTACCCATAACACAAGCTCTGCTTAGCTTGGGACTAGATGGCGTTGTGTGATAGTTGTGGAATATTATTATTATTATCTCTGCCCAACCCTTCGAGGAAACAAGGCGTGATGTTATGTGTAATCAGTAAAAAAGAGTAAAATCTTGAACCCTTTCCTAACAGTATTAACATGGAACTACAGTATATAGAGGTATCTACTTAGATTTTTTTTTGGGCAGAAACATAATTTGAAATACAAAACCCATTTGCTGTTTTTCTCAGGGAATCCAAAATACCGTTTTGGTTAACCCTTACGATTCGTATGATAGCTTCAGTACTAGCAATATGCTCCCGAGCCTGGAAGGGTCAGGCTCCATCTACTTGGAACTAACTACAAACCGTACTTAGCATGAGCCTATTCCTATTTGCGGTTAAATCGAGCCGTATGTTAGGGAAATCTTTTTAGCGTGAAAATGGGAGGCAGAAACTTGGAAGATTTTGCATTTAGGTTAGCATCTGAGGCTGCTTCAAATATTTTGATCATAACTATTTTTGGCTTAACCAATTAATTGTGTTATGCATTCAAAAGACGCTTGTAGTGGTTTAAGAGTTAGGTTACTATAGCAACCACGATTTTACTGTTTCATCATACCGGGGTTTAACCCACAGTCACTTCACAATGGTCCTTTATTCACTAAAGTTTGTTCCAAAAGTATTTGATTTGATGATCAGAAAACTTCTCTGTGGATGTCAATTTGTAGTGCCTTACATTAGTAAGGCACTACAAATTGACCAGTGCTGTTTTTTCCTTATTAGAATACGAAAATCGAGAACCAATTGACAATTAAGGATAAATTTATAACATCAATTTTCGTCCATAACTTTTCAATTATAATTTAACGATGTTACCCAAAGAATAATCGGTGAAAAAAGTGGTGAAATATAAAGTTGAAAACCTTTTAATTCAAATTAATGTATCATTATTCCCTTTGATAAGTCATTGCGGGAGAATAACCTGAACCGGGTTTGATGATACGGCTAGAACTGACACTAGACATAAATTCAAAAGCAGTGTTTGTTAGCAATAACTCCATGGGTATTTGTGTAGAACTGCCGGAACATAAAGCGTCTCCTCCAGAGCTAATGTTGTGGAAACATCGAACGGTTACTGATCTGCTCAGCCCTGTTTATCGTCTCCGCGATGTCGTTTTTTATTATCATTCTGTGCTTTATATACGTTATTTAAGAGGCTGTTCGGGACTGTGTTTTTTAAATGTTTTATGACTACTACAAAATGTGTATTTGAAGGGATTAAAACAGCTTTTGGCATGGATCAAAACATGGACATAGTTTGGCAGCTAAAACTTATAAATGAGAACTCTAATAATATTCCTAGAATGCTACGAAAATAGATAGCTTTCCTAGTACCTCACGAAAATAGCAGTGAAAATATTCCGTCGTATCAAAAGTGTAATTTGGTCCTCCGGGTCGGTATTATGACTGCTCTCAAATTGCGGCGAACTTGAAACGCCGCGTCGAGTGTCTGCCATATTGCGTCTTGTTGCACTTTCATGTCTTCCACTATCTAAGTACGTATTGTTAGAGATTTTTGCTCGTAGTTGAAAGACTTATTTTGAGATTACTGACGGCGTTCAATAATGAATTAGAGCATCACCTGCCTGCCTTTTCCCAACTGTATTAGGGTCGGGTTCCAGTCTAATTAGAAGCAGGTGAAAATCAATATTTAACATGGAAAGACTGCCTATCTGACCTCTACAACCCAGTTACTGGGTGACGATAGCCCTCGGTAAGACTGGTTGTCAGACTTTCGGGCTTTTGACGACTCGTAACGACTGCCAAAGATCTACGAATGACAGCCGGGACTAATGGCTTAAACTGTATTCCGAGGCAACGGTCTTGATTTGCAAATATGGTGGACCCATCCACGAACCACCCGTGGCAATGTAGGTTAAATCTGATCGAATAAGGTCTATTCCACTTTTAAAATGTGATGAACTGGCATCAAGTCACCAAAGAAACAACCTTACATATGCCCACAATAAAGATACTTTGACTTTGAAAGATATATTCATGAAATTCAACATGTTATAAATTCGTAAACCAAATGTGTCCGAGGTTTTATTAACAAAATATATGATGATGCACAGGTCCGGCTGTCAGCTAATGTTATTCTCAATTTTGTTTCAGGTACGCGCCAGAGAGTCACAGTTTACGGTCAAATAATTTAAAGGACTAGCGGCGGCGAATATGTAAATATTGTGTGCTTTAATATTCATTTTATTTACAATTCCTGACAGCGACGACCAAATAGAAGGTTCCCTGAATGTTCTGGAATGTTTGGAGTACTAATTTGCTGGTTTCAAGTTATGCGGCGTAAACATACTATTGTTGTTGTACAGAAACATTCACAAGTTGCTGACATTTCATCTGTATTTTGATCATTTTAAACTGTTTAGTTTTGCTAAAGTAAACGTGAAAATGTTCAGCAAAATAAAAGCTTTTCACAATAGTTAAGACGGAACGTAAAAGTTGGATTTCCATAAATACTGTATTTGAGAAGCATTATGGACCAACCAGAGGGGATTATGTACTAAATTATCTTAATGTTAAACTATAGACTGAAAATGATTTAATTAGTAGTTCTCGATACCCAAGGACGCCTGTGGTGGGTGATATATTTTTGGATTAATTTTAATGAATTTGAAACTTAAATAAGCCTACTGAAACTGAAAGTTCCACTATACATCGAATACGATTATTATTAGCCTCCTTTCCACGCAGTTCTAAGTAAATATCTGCAATTGACAATGAATATTCAACAATGTGGAACAATAGCTGCCATCATACGTATTCATACAATTCACATCTGAGAACGAGAGGAGATTAGGGCATTATTATGAAGCGGGTAGACACGGCTAATTCGACGGCGTCGTTAATATTGAACGCCACCATTCCGCCTTAACGCAAGGATTTGAATGCTAAATTATTTGCTTATTAATTAAACAGGACGGTATTCTTTAGACTCGCGACGAGTTAATCTGCAAGACTGTAGCTATTGTGAAGATGAGTCAAGAGTTCTAAATCGCGAAGTAACGAGTTTGAAAGACGAAGTCGCGGCGATTTTTGTGAATACATATCATAAAGATCATCGAAAAATCTAAGAAATCGATCATGTATGTGAGCTTAGTACGCTACCGTTATTACGGAACCTATACCGGCAAGTTTTTGCAAAGAAGGAACAACCGTATGATTGGGAGGGATAAATGGAAATACGTCGGAAAATTGTTGCTCTTACCAAGCGGCTCGTAATCCGATTCCGAACGAAGATGTTCGAAAGCATATTATTTTCTACCTTCAATGCGGAATGTATTTGATATTAGCTAAGTAGCTACCGCTAAAAAATACGTTAAAATCCTGTATAATGTGTCAATAACCATAATAATATAAAAATAATAGTGATAAAAAATACTAGGTTTAGCAAGGGTCCATGCAAACATGCTAGGTGATTAGTTGATATTTCCTTTTTATCACCATATTACTTTTTACATCTATTTATACGCTCTTAATCATTTAATGTCAATTAGTTTCTCAGTAAGTGAATAATTGATAATTTTTAATGAGGCATAATAAAGTTTTTAAACCATTAAAATATTCTGTGTAAAATATTAAAACCTGAAATGCAAAATATTTTAATGAAAACATTGTTTCACAAATATTTATATCCCCTGTAACATGCCTCGTATTAACAAATCGAGTTTGGTCCTTTTATTCTCATAATACCATGTACCTAGCACAAAATTATAAAGTTACGTTGACGAAGCAAAAATAAATTCAATTTTCACAAGGAAATTGCTTATGAAATTTTGTAATTATATTAAAATTTGTCTCGGCACGTCGCTCGGTGCGTGAGACAGACCCTGCTTTTAAATATTAAGTAGGATCATCGGGTATCACATAAAACTAGGATTTTATGCTCCTTCCAGATTATTAAGAGCTACAACAAGGGTTGGATTACCCGTAAAATGTTTTATGTTTTATATATCCATTTTAGCAATACGGAGGCTGTAACATTGACGATTTGCAACGAGCGTCGGAACAGGTAGATAAGTAGTTATAGAAGAAAGTTTTCAAGGACGATTTTGCTGTTGAATAAAAGAATTGCATAAGGTTGATTAGGAAGTGTAACAAGAAAAGGAATTAAGAGCTCAATGCTCAAACAAAATCAAAATAACGTAAACAAAGGCTCAAGTCAGTGCCATGTTTAATTCCTGGATTATCACGAGGCGCATTCGATCTCGCGACTCGGCTTGATTAGATTAAAATTAAATTGTCTTCCGATTCCTCGGCTTAAAGCATTACTGTTTCATCTTTGCCAGTTGACGTCTTAATTCCTAGCGTAATTTTAAATCTCCCATGTTGTTTTACGTATGTTTGGAAATAAAAAATACCTACTGTATACAACTCAAAGGTTGTATTTACAAAAGGGATAAAGCTTACAGCTTTTGTGTTTATTTTTTTAATGTTTTCAGCGATCTAATGTTCTTGACAGCTCTGCGTTTAATACTTATTTATAGAAATGAACGTAACATTACGGTTTTATTAAAACGTTGTGGTTTAATAAAGCTCTTTAACTTTATGTTAACGTAGTCTTTCGTGCAAAATGTTGACGTAGACATTAAAAATGAAAAATAAACGAAAAATCACACATTTTTGTGAGTAGGACCAACGAAAAATCAAGCCTTATGTAGCCGGATTTTCCGAAAAGATCAAAGAATTTAACTTTAATAACAGAGGGCGCAAAGGCCTAGTCAAAACAGCAAATAAACCCGTTTCTAATAAAGTTTGATATTAGAGTGATGGCGTATGTTTCAGGACGGACGGGGCGCATGAAGCCTCGCCTGCCAAAGCAATTCCTTAAAAAGATTCGCTTCAAAGGTACGTCAGTAGAGGGCGCTTCTAGGACCGCGCTTGTGTTCTTTTCTTTTTGAGCTCGCCTTTGTAGTTGGTACTGTTCACTGTACTTGTATTGGGTTGTATTTTTATGCGACGCGATTTTGTTTATTTGTATTGACATAGTTTTTTTTTTATCAAATACTTGTGAGTTATTTATTAGTACTTCATATTCAGTTTTTTTTTAAATTTTTATTATATTTTGTCTAGTCTTACTCTCTCTATTCTGTTTTTAAATATTTAGATAATGGTGCCGATTCTGTTGTACACCGAACTAAACTAACTAAACTATCTCTAAAATTCCTTACTTTGGAAATGAGAATTTTGACGCTATTCTGCAAGAAAAAATCTCTAAATTTAAACATTATTTTAACACGACTAAAATCGAATTTGACAATCGCGACTCAACGTGGTTTTTTTAACCGACTTCAAAAAGGAGGAGGTTCTCAATTCGGATGTTAATATGTTTTTTTTTTAAATGTATGTTCGGCCATAACTCTGTCGTATATAGACGGATTTGCAAAATTCTTTTTTTGTTCGAAAGAGGTTTATTCCGAAATGGTCCCATATAATTTTCATATAGATCTGATGATGAGTTCCGGAGACAGACACCGGAACTCTTTAAAAAATGACAGCAAATCAACCGCGATTTCTGCTATCGCATTAATACAATCGCACATCGCACATCGTACATCGCATTATGCATTGTTTGTTTGGAATTAGTGCGGGGTGAATACCACAACTAAAAATTTAAAAATAAAAACTTTTTTACAAAAAAAAAAAAATTGCACTCCGGGAGTGCCGGCAGAAGTGAAAACTTGATTATTAACGTTGAGCATGTTTGATATTTTGGAATGGTTAGGGAATAATTTGTTGTTCAATTTCCATATTTTAAGCACTTTATATTCACGAATTTTACGAATACACAACAATGTGATCACTACACAGACGGTCGAGCCATCAGCTGTCACCATCCATGGATGCGCGTGGCACGCTGTAACATAGACGAACATTCGCGCAAGCGCCCTGCGCCGCCTAAACGAAACAGTAGGCCCAGGCATACATTTTCGCCGCGCCGTAGAGAGGGGATAGCTGTCTACTCTCCATCCGTCCTACGCTTTTTCGATCAGGTCACGTGTCCTGACGCGAGTTTAAGATTTTATACCCATTACAGAAAAAGTGCTCAACGCCGCTAAAGAAGTTTTCACTTCAAAAAAAAAACAACCGACTTCCTTAAAACACTACAAAGTGAAAAATAACTTTAATTTCGGAAGTCGGTGGCAAAAAAACCATAAATACAGATCCTAAGACACCGCTTCCGAAATTAAAGTTATTTTTCACTTTGTAGTGTTTTAAGGAAGTCGGTTGTTTTTTTTTGTAAAAAAATTTTTTCTTCTTTTGGTTTCGCAACGTGTTACTTGAGTGCGCTACGCAATGAATTTTTTTAAAGACAAAGGCGCGCGAGAGGGCAGCCTGGACGTGTTTTATATTGAATATTTCACTTTTTGTTTGAAAAAAAAAAAAAAAAATATTACCCACGTGTTGAGATTTATATGTGTGGAGTTTATTAAAGGGGGTCGAAAATTTCATTATTTTTGCGATAGGACACGTCATTTTCGAGATATAAGCAAAAGAAAAAAAAATTGCACTGTTTTTGCACGTGAAGGCGTTGGTGTTAATTTTTGTTCATGACCACTAGTTTTATTTCACACCTTTTTAATCGCGATTAAAAATAGTCAGATTTAGTCAAAATAAATTATTATAGTCTAAATTTTTCGTGAAAACCGGCAAACTCAGAATAGCAAAATTGTCATTTTCACTAAACTAATAACTCAGTGCAATCATATTAGTGCTGTCAAACTAAAATATAGTTAAGTTATGTCACTTTAGTCTATTTCAGAATAGGAAATCGTCGTTTGACAGGAATAAACCAAATTTTAGTGATTTTTAGTTTAGTTTAGAGAATTTTGTACAACAGAATCGGCACCAATGTCTGCAAACAAAACTGTTTATCGTCACAGTACTATTTTTACTTATATCTATCCTATCAAAACGACAGAGTTTTGTATGAGTTGTTTTAATCCCTTTTTATTAAATGCACACTAAAAACCGAAGTTAATATGTGCAAGTAACGGTTTAAATAATTCAATATGGCCGATTGGCAGCTGCACATACATTTGAATGCCGCGGGTTTGCTCAACTTCTGGACACCAGAACTTTTGTCTGTTAGTTTTATATCTCCATACAAATGAGTTTCATTTCCAACTTCCACAGTTTCTCTAGTTTGGCATACATTTATATTATTTCTATGTTATTGTGTTTTATAAATTTTGTGTGTGACCTCTATCTATTTCTGTGTGTGTAGAACTTAGTTTATATTCTAGATATTTTGGTCAATGTAAAACTAATTAGTTATTAAAGATATTATTTGCGGGATCTAACGCTATTATATTAACTAAGGCCGTGAGAACTAAGGTAATAATATAAGTCACTTTAATTTTATTCTTATCTTTTGATTTTCACACTTAACAGACAATCAACAAAGAAAATGTATAATAATTATTTGTATTTTTCAATGTCGTTACGTTAACCTATAGGTAAGCAGTTTATCACCGAAACAAAATATTTCTATAAGACCTTACGATTTATGGGGTGGAAAAGTGTCGTAATTTATGCAGACCTTAGGGCCTGGCTTATCTTCGGACCTCACGTAATCGCCACATAATAAACTGTTACTTTCGGGAGGTTCTCCTTTTGTTCGTTATCGCACTCCGGCTCAAGACTTGTTTACTCACTGTTATTGTCCGTGCAGTGGGCTCACGGGGAATTTAATTGCGAGAACATGCTTAGAGTTTCTCATTTGGGAAGTTTTCTTCAAAGAAAATTGAAATCAAGTTATACATTTCCAGTATGAGCTGACTTGCCATTGTACAAAAAGTCTATACAATGCGGGGTCAGCCAAAACTGGAAATGTATAGCTTGACCTGTAGTCGTGTGTACCTAGTGTCAAATATACCGGAGTGATACATTTATGGACGTTTGTCGCTATGCCAACAGCTGTTGCATCGGAGACAACTTTGTGCCAATTCCACCAATGAAACTGAACGCAGTCAACACATTTGAACCGCGTTCGAGAGTCGTCAGTGTCAATATTGTGTCATTATTAAGGAATATTGACACTGACAGCTCTTGAACGCAGTTTAGTTAGATGTGCTAATTGAGTTGAACTTCAATGGTGAACTCCGTCCTAAAACAAAGCAACTATCTTATATTGTAGTAAATGAACACATTGCATTAGCCTGATTTAAAAAAAAAAACGCATTTTTTCAGAATCGCAGACACAGGAACTCACTAGTTTACATTAAAAATATATCGCTAGTTGCTACAAAATCAATTTGGTGACCACTATGAGCCGCGAGAGGGTTAACTCGGTGTGCAAATATTGGCCGTCCCATCGACGGCACGGAACCGTGCCGTGTTCAGGCCGTGCACGGGCCATGCTTCGTGTGGACGTATAGTATCGCGGCATCGGATCCGAAATGTATGAAACTTTGGATCTTAGTTCTTTGAGATGGATTAAATTAAATGATTAAAATAGAATGATGGGGAACTTCTGTTCCGTCAGACACATTTAGATAATATTTTATTTCGGTAAAAGTTGAAACACAATCATCCATCACTACTTTTTGAAACCCACAGATCATTCATTTGACTCGCAGAATACCCCTTTTACAACGAAGAAAAGTCCATTATTTTTCCCGCATAATGTAAACAAACTTCCAATTATTGTTTAAAGAGATACATATTTCCCCAAAATATTTAACGTCCATGTTTGCAATACACAAACAAGCCAGCCCGAACATTTCAACTGCCTTACAAATACGTAGACGAGATTAAATAGAGCATGCGTAATAAATGGAAAGGGTTCAGCCGCTGCATCCCACCGGCCCAAGTCATGAGCGACGGCTGTTTTCATAGAGATACGGAGAAGACTGATGCTTTGGCACTGAGCATGAATATTGTTTACTTAGTAGTATGAAGTCTAAACGTTCAACTTCAACAATTTTAATATTTCACATAAATAAATACCTATACATATTTCGATCTATATAACGTAGAGGGATAAGGCCACTCATTATATATTTTGTAGGGTTTTTGTCTTATTTTTTGCTATGGTGTATAATGTATATCATGGTATTGCAGTTTTGATTCTTTACTGTGAAAATTTTCCTGCAGTCCGTGTCCAAAAATAACTGAACAAGTCTAAAAATGCTTGCTTTGGAGTGGCTTTAAAAAATATGAAGTACCTACATAAAGATTTCTATTCCTATGCACTTAACACATACTCCGTAAGTCACAGCATCCTAGTCGAGATATATGGGGGTGATCTAAATACTTTTTATGGCTATTTTCTCGTTCAAGAGCCCTCACTTAATATACGACGATGGGCTGGTTCAGTCGAGTTATGGGCTTAAATGTCGCCCATAATAGATTGAAATTGACACTTTTATTGATGGGCCCTTTTCAATTTTACATTACCACCCCATTGAGGGCAGGTGAATGGAAGTCCAATGACCGGTAATGATGATAGAACGGTTCCGATATTTTTGACCTGATTAACTGGGGTATAATTTGGTAAATGACTTGTTAACAATGTTTGTTAAATTGTGTTAAAAAACCTAAACGAAAAGTGTGTGTTAATTGATTTTGTGACCATTTTACCAAGTCTTGTTGTTCAATATGAATTTTACGACCGATTGCATTAAATTGTACAAAGAAATCTGCACAAAGTGAGTCATTCGTTCCAATTATTCATCCACGTCGATAGCTTCTTATTGTCCGACTATTTGGAAACGATTCCACGCGCTGGCATTTTTAAATGTTCATTAAAAATGTAAAACCCGGTGCAGACGGAACTGCTCGGTTTGTCGATATTTGTAATTTAAAAGTTTGTTAATAAATGCTTATGTGCTGTGTGCTGCGGCCATCGCGAAACATTTGAATTAATCAAACGTTTTGCAATCAGCATTGATACATACGGACGCTCACAGTTTATTTCGTTATTGGTTTTGATACGCTTCATGTAGAGTTGGGCAGGACATCTCGTTAGACGAGGAGATGACCGATGGAGTAAAGCTGTTGTCGAATGGTGGCCAAGTTTAGGCTAAAGAAACAAAAGCCATCCAAAGCGCGTTGGGTTGATGATATCGTCAAAGTTGCGTAAAACACCTGGATGAGAGACGCATGGAACTGAGAAGTAAGTATGGCAGAAAAATGGGAGGTCTATAAACCAGCAGTGGGTGATTCCAGGCTATTTTCAGGTAGCTATAATCCTCAAAAATGTATAGTGACTAGCAAAAAAATAATTGTACAAAGTTAGCATTACATTTTTTTTCTTAGTTTAGCTTTAGACAATGTATGTACAATAGAGTGTGTACTTATAATTTTCAATATTTTGCACTTATATTTTTTGAGTCCTTTCATCATGTGTCCACACTCTTTGCAAAGCTCCTTTCTTTGCTGCGTTAAACATTTCAAGAGTTTACTTTTCACAATTCTTACGTGTCGGCCAAACCTTTTCCAACACACAACACATTTGAAGTGTATTTTTATTCTTGCTTTGAAAGCACTTTCAAAAGAAATTTACTGATATCTTTAGAAATCCTCATTATTTGGTTCAACAGAGTGACAAAGTAAATTTAGTCTTTCAAAATTTAATTCGCTTGTCGAGATATTATGATTCTGTTGGAAAGTGAGTGACGAGCAGGTCTTAATGCAGTGATTTTATTAACCTCGTCTAACTTTGGCACCCTTACTATGCCACTGACAATTTGGAACAGCAGGTCCACATTCTGTCAAAAAATTCGATAAAGTGCGTGACAAAATCAGATAAACTGAGTTGAGTTTGTTATATCTTTTAAAAATAACTTTTCTGTTCTGTAAACGTCACTTTAACTACAAAGTTGAAAATGTTTTCTCCTATGGCCAACCGAAACAACTTTAAACTGTCGTTGCAGTAAAACAACGAATTGTTCTATGCTGTGGCGCTGAGCTATTAAATAAGTGATTCAATTTGTGATCGATGAGCGAACTTGGCTCGTCGCCGCCGCAGATCGAATTAACGAGAGACGAGATGCCTGATATCATTAACTTATGACACGGTTTCAAAGACATTTTAGAACGAATTTTAAAACTGAGAGGTACTCACTGATAGAGTAGGTAGACTGTAATTAGTAAGATTAAGCTCAACTTTTCTTGCGTTATTTACTTAATTTACAAAAAACAAATGGAAACTGGATATTCTGTGCTAATCTAACTTTAACGAGCACAAAAATCTGAATAAAAACAAATCTCCGTCCAAACAAAAGGGAAAGTCGTGTCTGCTCATCAAACGCACGTTCATTTAGAATGCAAATTCACTGGAAATATCAATGTGTATGAATCAAAAACAAATTGAAAGGCGCTCATCCCGTCGTCATCCCGTCACGTTAGCTTTGACACCCGCCTAACTACTGTAATGCGAATTACGTTCGTCGACGCTTTCAACACGTGATTTACAAAAGAAATCCTATCTCTCTTTCTTCTACGTATCTTTTGGTATATGGCCATCTCCTTCTCATATAGCGTGCGACACAGAGCCGGTGTTTGTGTAACGAAATTTAAAAACAATCCCCACGAGACGCGCACAGCAATTTATTTTGTTGTCTACGGGATTGTTTCACCACTCTCTTTGCGCGCTAGACGGTGTAATGTATGGGAGATGGCGGTGGCACGAATATGATTCAATTCTTATGCCATTCAACTGTGAACCAAAAGTCACGCTTGAACTAATACATTTCTGTAACTACTGTACCTATTTTCTGCAATTAGAAAATTATTATATACCTAATAAACAGATACATTGTATAAATATGTCGTCCTCAAATAAATTAAAGCCAACGATTTTGTGTCAGAGCCCTTATGTAGCTTTTGAAATGTATAATATTGGAAATAGAAGAACAAATATCATACGTGCGAGGTCCTTTGAGCATTGACAGATTCAACTCCATTGTATAATATATCCTTGTTAACTTTTATCTCATCTCAGTTCCGCTACATTTCCCTGCGAGTACCATCCTCTCTCAGCTTGCTGAACAACGAAATCATAACTCGGCCGCACTCGAGCGGATTGAAAACACAGATAACGCTGACATCTCCGGTTGCCACCTGATAAAACCCCGGCGACGAGTCCCGAGACTGATCTAACGGATTTTTCACATTTTCATATATTTTTCTCTAAAATGAGCCTCTGCGCGGTCTGCAGCCACGAACTTCGTAATGAGATTGACCCTGAATTTGCTTAGTGGACATTCCCTTTAAAAAGTAAACATTTTCTAATAGTTACTGCTCATTTTGTGCATATCTATTTAAATGGAATCAACAAAGTCCATAGTATTCTCCCCAAAAATGTGTTTTGTGTGTAAAGGTCATTCTCCTTTTACACATAATAAGAAAGGTTCTCGAGTCCCATGCTGGGCGCCATTTACATCGTCAGTATTTTTGTGCGCCGGAATGCTCCAATAACAAATAATGTGTTGAATTTTCAAAATTACCTTACAAGTTTATACATAAGGCCTTAATACGAAAATAATGAGAGTGTCCTAGAGCGAAGCGCTGGTCCCACGTTGGGCGCCATTACTTCTCATTCTTACATTATTATGGCTGTGCAATATGAGTAACGTAACCAGCGCTACTTATTTCTCATTTATTGGAGTGAGTTATTTCTATATTTTCCTTACCGTTGTCTTTCATGTTATGAGTACATATTCAAGAAGTTGTTGAAACTATTTTCGTTGAGTGTTCTACTGTTACATTTAAACAAAAAATAAGTACAGAATACTAACAAAATGTTAACTTATTTTACGTATTCTAATTTTTATATTACATTCATCACCTCGAGGTCTATTATTCCCAATTACTCAAACCTTTATTACAATCTCGTTTATTCTTTCTTATCTTTCATGAGAGAACTTCCGCAGAGCGTATAACTAGCCAGCAAGATGGCGCGAGCGTCTGGCGCGAAACGACACTCGGAAATTAGGTGCTCTAGATTACTGTCCTTATCTCGGCCACCTGAGAGCCCACGATACTTCTCTAGAAATATAAACTGCTTATAAACACCCAGCGCTGGGCAATTCGACTGGAGTGCAAAATGAAGGTCAATGATAATATTGAACCGTTGAAGTAATTAGGTCTCACCTTGTGAGCGAATTTCTTGGATTTAGGTTAGGTGTTCGGGTTGGATTGAGAGAGCTCTTGTCATTTCAATTACATCTCTGTTACTGCCAATCTGTATTTTAATCAATGTGATGAATTAGGATGATGTTAGGCTGTATTTAAGTAGTACCTAACATACTAAGTTATAGCTCGAAGCCTCATGTCATAGTGAACATTAAATGATTTCTCTCAAATCCTGTTAACGACTTTATGTCAACAAAACTACGAAACTCACATTATTCCAACTTTAATTCCGCAAACGTTCCAATATTAACAGAATTTAAAGGAGATGTTTCATTTTCGGCCATCAGATGTACATTTATCAAAAAAGAGGAAAAAATACCACAAATTAGGGAAAAATATTCTCTGGTTAATTTGCGCCTGATTTGTTGTGTACAAAATATAATAGTTTTTCAAATTGCTATGTTTTATTCAACATGGCGTCTCGTTTGCTTGCAGACTTCATTCGTTCTGAAATCATGTCTCATCAAATCAATGTTACGTAGAAAATAATTAAAAAATGTGTGTATTCTTGTAGTGTTAAAAATAAATTACTGTTATTCTCTTATAAATATTTTTGAGTAAACATTATTAAGTGTGACCATTTCATCGTTACAAAAATCTTTAGTCTCCATTCTCGCAGTGTGTTTCTAAACGAATTCAAAATGACCACTTGCTAACTCTTAGGACAAACGTCAAACATTTTTAATTTTTATTTTGTACATAAAAACCATTTGATATTATGAAAAAAATGTTACTTTATTCTATTCATGAGTAGTTTACCCAGCTTCGCTAAACGGTACACGTTATGGCCGGAGCCCCATATAAAAATGAAACATCTCCTTTAAAACTAGCAGAATAAAAGTATTTACTTAACACGAGCTTTTTAATGTACCCGCGAATGGAAGGATATAAATTAAAAGGAATGAACTCTTTAAACGCGGAGTATTTATTTTTGGCGCGGTTGAAAATCACGGCGATATCGCGCCGGCAAACAATCGCACATAAATTAGCATCCTTGCCGGCGACGCGCGACGCTTGCTGGCTGGCGGCCGCGGCGCGAGCTACAGGCGACGGAGATAATAGTCTTCAACAATTCTTAATTTTGAAAGTTCTTCAAAAATGATCACGTAAAAGTATTTTTTGTATTTTTTTACTACAGTACACTTTGATCTTCACTCAGCACCATCATCATCAGCAGCCTATAATGTTTCCACTGCTGGGACACATGCCTCTCGGTGAGACGGAGTGGGCCATGATCCACCACGTGAGCCCTGTGCGGTTTGATAGATGTACCATGTCTTGGAAATTTTGCTTCTTAGACATTTTTGTTTCCTTCACCGTTTTGAGATCTTCATTCGATTTATATCTCAAATCTCAAATATTTATTGCGTTCCATAATGTATACAGGTGGTGATTATTCATTTAAATAGATACAATTATGGACCCTGTCGGGCACAGCAACATTTTAAATTCTAAGTAGAATAGAGGAAGAGCGCTTTAATAATTTTCCTACAAATTCTAAATGTTGGTCTATATTTTTAACAATAATATATTATATAATCGGGGATGAAAATAATAATGTTCACATTTTTTTAATCTGGTGCTCAACCGGTTTAAAACAATGAGAATTTGAAAACATGTTTTGCCCTAATAATGGATCCTTTACTTGCAGTCTTCTTAAAAGTCAATAGCTGAAGACATGTGACATCCAGATTGCGCACATACATTCTAGAACTATCTGAACGTAAAGTCTGAACCGATGAAATCACGTCTTTAAGTACAAGTAGATACCCGGGCAATGAGCATCTATAGGTGACTTCTGCTGCCCCGCATCCAGCACTTATCTTTTACAGCTTCACTTACGACAACGCGATAAGCAGCTAACACTTTATGACTTTCCTTTTATTTTCGCAATTTTTTATCACATAGGAGTCATGTCACTGATACGTACTTGTATGTCACTGATACGTACTTGTATGTACATACATAAAATCACGCCTTTTTCTCATGGTGGTAGGCAGATACTGCACATCGCCGCCTGCTATGATTAATGAGCGATAGATCAACTGTTAAATCAACACTTAAAGGCTCGTGCAGACAAGCGCGACGCGACGGTCGCGCTCGATTCGGCGATTTATATCTGTAGAACAATTTCTATGAAAACGCGCGCGACACTTTACACAGGGGCGACCTGTCGCGCCGCGACACAGTCACTCCGCGTCGAGCAGCGCGACAACATAAGGTACATTTTGTGTAGCGTCGCAGGCGCGAATTCGCTGCGACGCCATACAAAATGTACTACAAGCTGTTGCGCTGCTCGTCGCGCCAGTGTGAAAGAATCTCACGTGACCGTCGCGTCCGCTAGTCTGCACGAGCCTTAAGACGATGTAATGTTTGACGAGTTTCTCGTAAGTTCTTAAACTAAAGGGTTATTGACTGAATTACTTTAAAAGAAAGAAAGAAAGAAAAATATTTTATTTGCGACACGCACAGGGCATTAAAAACATTAAAAAATACAAAAACATTTAAGGATTAAAACAAATAACAAAATGGTAAAAGAAATAAAAATTAAAAGAGTAAGACCTGTGCGAGGCCAAAAAGGCTCCTATCTCAGCATAATGCTGCGATATTTGTAAAAAAACAATTACCGCAGCGCTGGTATTCAGATAGGGCCCACTGTGATGCCACGGACACACTTACGTACGTGATAAAATGATTAATCCCTGACTCAAAAAATAACAACACCACAATAATAAAACTCGTTGTATAAAGATTGAATTTTGAAGACATGGGCTAATTTGGGAGACAGATAAAAAAGGAGTTTTGCAAACTGTACCGTGTGTGACATTATATGTAATGTATAAATGAAAGGGCTGAATGTGAAACAATTAAAATACATATACCTATATATGTATTTAATAATAAAATATAAGTAAAACTTACAGTACTTTAAAGTTATTTAATAAAATAAACGAATAAAGACAATTTATCACCGAGACTGCTGAAATTCAAGGAAAATAGTTCTATAATTATAGTTTTTTTTTTTTTTGGATCGGAAATCATCAAATGACTTCTCCCGCTCTGGGCGGAGCGTGTTAGACTTTTACTGACTAAAACCCACCCGTGTTTCTTCAGTTGCCCATGTGCTAGGGTCACGGTATCTCTTTCGAACAATCTCGCGACACTGGCAGGTATAATTATAGATTACAGGAAATCCTGTAAGGAGCCTGTTATGATTTTAAAATAAGATGGTCAATCTCTCAATATTGTGCAAAGTTACATTTATTTTGCAATTCGGATGTATGGGAAAACATGTTTTTCAACTACAATATGAAGTTTGTTCTTCAGATAAATGTATCCCAACCACAGAACGCTTGATTGCGTGGCTGGTTAGTATTTCTTCTATATTCACCCTGAAAATGAGCAAAAAATCAATCGGCCTACTTGTGATTTCGTGCGCTTGACGTAAACTCTTCAAGTCGGTCCAACAGATTAAAGTCATCAAAGACTATAATATCAGTAATAACCCTCTGCCCTTGTACCATCTGGTAATAACGAGTGCAGGCCGGAAGTGCGTCGGCACGGAAGCCGGTAACGCTTCCCGCGTTTCCAGAACTTCCGCCAACATGGCGGAGCTCCGGAGGCTCGATGCGCCACCCTCGGCTTTTACTTCGAAAATGTGCTGAAATGCTGTCAATGTGTTTGGAATTTGGTGCCTCTATAAATTCCAAATCCAGGGCAGCCTGGATTTTTCGAAAAATTTCGCAATCTAGCCCAAAACTCGTGTTTTAATCTTGCTACACTTTTAAAGTAAATCCGATAGCTGCGGTATAGTGGAACCGCTTTTTAACCTCCCAACTTTTAACGGGAAAATACTATCCCATTTATTTAAAAACCAATTTAACTAAAGATAGTTAGAAGTATACCATTGAAAACTATTGCTGTTTTGGAAAACTTACACACTAAGATAGTAAAATTATTCATAGAAAATGTTAATTAATTCGTATAAATATGAACGCTCTCGACTTCGTCTCAAGCCTCGGGTAGCGCTGATCTTCCCCGCCACCTGTGGTGCGCTTCGCTCCTTAATGTTTATATGCCTCATTTATCAGCCCGACGAGTGTACCTCGCCATCATCCATATACCTTCATATACCGCTGCTGTCTACAGGATACGTTGTTTTGACAGTTCACGGAAATATGTACGAGAATGCCCAACATTTTGAATTAATGACAGTTGGTAAAGTTCTTTTTATTTTTGACGAAGCGTTCTTTTATTTAAGAAGCATTTCGAATGTTCGATCACATAATGCTCAAGCCAGTCTTTTACAGAAATATGTAAAGGATCTCCAGCTGAGACTCGACAGTCGATAGCCTAGGGGCCTGAAACGAATTGAGCACTTCTGCAATCTTTTCAGTTTTTATTTCTCGGTCCATACGGTACTAAGAATATATTTCTTGAAAATAAGATGCTTTTACGTTCTAAAGTTTCGAATATTGGCAGTAAGATCAACGTCACAATTTCAACATAAAAATAGAATTCAGTGTATTTCCAAAACTACTCTTTATTTGAGGTAAATCTAAAAAACACAAACAAACACACACAACACACGCAAATTAATAACACAAAAAAAAAACACTTTAATTTCGGAATTCGGTGTCTTAGAACTGTATTTAAGGTTTTTTGCCACCAACTTCCGAAATTAAAGTTAGTTTTGACTTTGTAGTGTTTTTTAAAAGGGAGTCGGTTGTATTTTTTATTTAAGTTTTGATTTTCACTTTTTAGTTATGGTAGATACCCCGCACTAATCTAATCGCGTTATTCGTTCGTTTGTCGCGCCAATTCTTCATGCAAATTTAAGACTTATACGGTTTTCACATGGATCCCACTGTCCGAATGGACCCAAATTAAAATGGGACCATTCGGGAAGCACCAGCTTTCAATTAAAAAAAATCATCAAAATCGATTCACCCAGTCAAAAGTACAACAAACATTAAATAAATAAATAGAAAAAAAATACAGACGAATTGATAACCTCCTCCTTTTTTAAAGGCGGTTAAAAAAGAGTAAACGCAACACCTCAAATACAATCTAAAGCAGTTGAAATAAAGTCAACAGTTGCTGGTCATTACAAAAAGCGCATAAAGAGAAGATTCAATTCGATAAGAATCGGAAGCTCACTGCTCAGGGGACTCGCCATTAAGTGCAAAGTGGTAATTAGAGTCTCCGCCGCGATTCTTATCGGCGGCCACTGCAGTTCCACTGAAACGGATTATTCAATCGAGAGATATAATTAGGAACGGATTTCGAAGTCGAAAGTTTCTTTTCATCGAGCATTGTTTGGATAAACTTATCTCACAAGTTTTCGAGATATTAGATTCAAAGCGTGTGGAATCCTGCGTGGGCCCATACAGATCCCAGGAATTCCTTAGTTGCATGGGTTTATCAAAAGACCAGGAAAATCATCGTAGTTTCCTTAAATTAAACGTCAGTTGCAGTTTAAAAGGTAAGCAGAGGTGTCTATTGACAAGAAATACGCTGTAATAACCCTCTGCGTTTAATAGGATATGTATGCAAAGTATAATAACGTCCCGCCGGTTGGTAGATAATTTTCATAGGGCTGCATTTAAAATTAGCCATAAAATATATTTTTATTCAGCTTTCAAGCTACTTAATAGAAATAATATTCTTATCCTAAAGTTCCTATTCTATTTTTGCCTCTAATCGTACCTTACTAATATCCTTAGGTTGCCTACTAATAATATAAATTCGAAAGTAACTCTACCAATACAGGCAGCTTACCTTTTCACGATTAACCACCAATGGATTTTGATAAAATTTGGCAAGGAGATCCTCCAGTATCCTGGAGACGGACATATCCTGATTTTTTTTCCGGTAGCACGTCACCGTGCGATAATTTCCGACACCCACGCGGACGAAGCCGCGTGCAAGAGCTAGTTCGTAATAATTTGTATCTGTTCCGATCATTTGCTCATTTCAGACTAACTGTTTTAACTGTATTTCGCTTCAACGCCCACTCGTTGACCTGTCAACTATCTCCGTCTGTCAGTTTATTTAATGTTTCTAAAGAGAACTTAGAATCTTTGTGTGTCAAATTGTTAGGAGCTGAATTAGTAGTTAGTACTTCTAGGTTAACTGCCTCGGTAATACTTGGAAATACAAACCTTACTGCTTCAGGATAACCCTCTTCTTACTTCAGCAAGTTTGGAATGTAAAAGCCATTAATGGCACTTTATGGTTTCAAGTCTTAAGCATTACATTACAGTAGCTCTATTTGCGTCGTAAAGTGCTTGAAAATGCAATACATAAAGAACAACGTGACTTTTTGTCCTATTTCTATTTCCTAGAGATTCGTTACGTTAATCAAAGATTAAAAGAAAAATGTGTTTAATTTGATCTACTAAGAAATATCTAATAGAGCTCCCGACATTACATTGTTTCACTGGAAAATCAGTCACTGGATGTAATTATACGCATTAATCAAAAGCTTGTTTACTTAGATACCAACAAATTAAATAAATATTACTTCAGCAGGAATCAGGAAAGAAAGCATTCCTAAAGTAATAAAATATTTAAAAGTAAAATGCTTTTGTGGTATAAAAATACCAGATACCGAAGTCCATACTTCCATGAAACTAAAAAAACAAAAAGAAATGGAAAAGCTGTTTGAGATTTATCGTTAAGGCGAGGTGATTCAACACTCATACAGATTTGAGGGGGTGAGGTGCGGGGAAATCCGCAGGGCGCCTCCCGCGCGTCCTTCTTGTCGAACTCGTTAGCGCGCCAAAAGTTCGGACGGCGCGGCGGCGGCGGCGGCAGCGTAGCACAGACAGGTCATAGTGTAGCGACATCAGTATGTCCACAGTATTAGAAACCACAGAAAAAAAGATAATACGAGAACAAAATAATATGTTTATTTATTTGTTTCTAAAACTATTTACATAGTTCTTGATTGAATCCTCGTTGGAACATTTGTATACAGCTGCTAATTCTATCAAGTGTATCCCACTAATATTAAAAATGCGAAACTTCGTGAGTATGGATGTATGGATGGATATTTGTTACTCTTTCACGTAAAAATACTGAACGGATTTGGATGAAATTTAGCACGCAGATAGTTTATAACCTGGACTAACATTATAAATGCGAAAGTTTGTGAGTGTGGATATATGGATGGATGTTTGTTACTCTGTCACGCAAAAACTACTGAACGCATTTGGATGAAATTTAGCACGCAGATAGTTTATAACCTGGACTAATATTATAAATGCGAAAGTTTGTGAGTATGGATGTATGGAAGTATGGATGGATGTATGTTACTCTTCAACCAAAACTACTGAACAGATTTGGATGAAATTTAGCACCCAGATAGTTTATAACCTGGATTAACACATTGGGTCCTTTTTACCCCGGTAGTACGTTGCCGCGGCATAATTTCCGACCTCCAAGTAGGCCCCCATCCTTGTCAAAGCTGGTCACATTTGTGAGAGACCCTCTCCCTTGTGTAACGTCACATATTGTGCAATTTAACATCTAGACATTGAAACAGCAGTTCCGTAATTGGTTTTACTTCCATTTCAAATCAAACATTTGTTTCAATCAAAACAATCACGTAATATGTTAAAAATTGCAAAATGGCAGAACTATATAAAAATAAAGAAAAAAAAATTGCCAGGGTTACCAGGACAGCAAAAAAACTGTCTTCGAAAACTACGCTGACATACGTCACAAAAAACGCTGACATACGACATAAACTACGCTGACATACGTCACAAACTACGCTGACATACGTCACAAACTACGCTGACATACGTCACAAACTACGCTGACATACGTCACAAACTACGCTTACATACGTCACAAACTACGCTGACATACGTCACAAACTACGCTGACATACGTCACAAACTACGCTGACATACGTCACAAACTACGCTGACATACGTCACAAACTACGCTGATATACGTCACAAACTACGCTGACATACGTCTCAAACTACGCTGACATACGTCACAAACTACGCTAACATACGTCACAAACTACGCTGACATACGTCACAAACTACGCTGACATACGTCACAAACTACGCTGCCATACGTCACAACCTACGCTGACATACATCACAAACTACGCTGACATACGTCTCAAACTACGCTGACATACGTCACAAACTACGCTAACATACGTCACAAACTACGCTGACATACGTCACAAACTACGCTGACATACGTCACAAACTACGCTGCCATACGTCACAAACTACGCTAACATACGTCACAAACTACGCTGACATACGTCACAAACTACGCTGACATACGTCACAAACTACGCTGCCATACGTCACAACCTACGCTGACATACGTCACAAACTACGCTAACATACGTCACAAACTACGCTGACATACGTCACAAACTACGCTGACATACGTCACAAACTACGCTGCCATACGTCACAACCTACGCTGACATACATCACAAACTACGCTGACATACGTCACAAACTACGCTGACATACGTCACAAACTACGCTGACATACGTCACAAACTACGCTGCCATACGTCACAACCTACGCTGACATACATCACAAACTACGCTGACATACGTCACAAACTACGCTGACATACGTCACAAACAACGCTGACATACGTCTCAAAATTCGAAACACCCTAAAAAATAGAAAATAAATAATAATTTAAAAAAAAACTAAAAAACACGCTTCCATTGAAAACCAAACTAAAAAGTACAAAATAATGGAAAAAAAGCGTGGGGTGCTTTCTAAGATATTTTTTTATTGATAGTCAGGCACCCCACGCTTTTTTTCCATTATTTTGTACTTTTTAGTTTGGTTTTCAATGGAATCGTGTTGTATGTCAGCGTAGTTTATGACGTATGTCAGCGTAATTTGTGACGTATGTCAGCGTAGTTTATGTCGTATGTCAGCGATTTTTGTGACGTATGTCAGCGTAGTTTTCGAAGACAGATTTTTTGCTGTCCTGGTAACCCTGGCAATTTTTTTTTCTTCAATTTTATATATTTCTGCCATTTTGCAATTTTTTCATATAACGTGATTGTTTTGTTTGTGAAACTACGCTGACATACGACATAAACTACGCTGACATACGTCACAAACTACGCTGACATACGTCACAAACTACGCTGACATATGTCACAAACTACGCTGACATATGTCACAAACTACGCTGACATACGTCTCAAAATTCGAAACACCCTAAAAAATAGAAAATAAATAATAGTTTAAAAATACTAAAAAAATACGATTCCATTGAAAACCAAACTAAGAAGTACAAATTAATGGAAATAAAGCGTGGGGTGCTTTTTAAGGTATTTTTTATTGATATTCAGGCACCTCACGCTTTTTTTCCATTGTTTTGTACTTTTTACTTTGGTTTTCAATGGAATCGTGTTGTATGTCAGCGTAGTTTGTAACGTATGTCAGCGTAGTTTGTGACGTATGTCAGCGTAGTTTGTGACGTATGTCAGCGTAGTTTGTGATGTATGTCAGCGTAGTTTGTGACGTATGTCAGCGTAGTTTGTGACGTATGTCAGCGTAGTTCGCGCTATAACGAGTCAGTTACAAACAAACATCCAAACAAACAAACATAAAAACATACAAGTGAAGCTAATATAAAGCGTGTAAAAAAAACCCGACGTCGATCGTTCCCTCCGCGAAAATAAATTGTCAAAAAAATAGAAACATTGAAATTACACCACAACAATTCGCGGTGCATGTGGCGGCATTTATCAAAGAGGTCTCAGGCGGTCCGCGCGGGACACTGTGGATCGTGTGTAAACTCGCCCACAAAATAATTTGAACCTTATGCTTACAAAAATAAGGTTAATAGTTTATATTTCGTGTTTTATTAGTTACTTTTGCGTTTGGTCACGTGATCGCACGGAAAGCACTGACATAGGTCCACCGTCTAAGAGCGCCAACGCGCGACTAACGGACTGAAATTGGCAAGGAAAGTGGATGATGTCCCGATTTTGGTAGGTATTTTAACATAGCAATTATTATAATGATTTTATCAGGACAAACTCAGCGCCTAGACCTAAACAATCTTATTACCTTTTCATTCACATAAGAAATAATAAAAAAACGTTTGGTTTGTAGCTATAAAATTGGTTTTAAATTACGATAAGAGGTATCTTTGGGTTTTTTTTCTATCAAGCAAAGTTAACTTAATTGTGTTTCTGAAAGTAACCACACATCCGTCAGATCCTTAAATTTGACATATATTTTTTTCACAATTGTATAACACTATTTTTCATGTTTTTCCATTGATTCAAAAACTAGTGAGCGCGGCCTCTGTTGGATTATAGCGTCTTAAGTATTTTTATTTCCTTTGAAAGTGGATGCAGATGAAGTACCTGCTGGAAAAATGCATTTATATTTCCTACTTAAATATCTATTTTGAAGAAGGCTTTTCGTTGGATGATGGAGGGTAGTATGGGAAATTTGATCATATATTTGGCAACACTGACGCAATAAAATAGCCTAAAGATGACGTAAACACGTAATAAAAAGTTTGATGTCTCACTCGTAAAACCGTTTTTAACGTGACGAACATTTGTTCAGCACCGTTAAGGGACTTTCTCAAATTATGATGTTAATATTAACGATCCAAGAATCGAGAACACGATAAAAAGATTTAAACGCCACCCCTCCCAGTTCTTTCTTTTAAAACAGGAAATTCTTGAAAAGATAATGTATTATCTGATTGGCTACTGGAAAGGAGAGCTTTGATTGCGGGTATTAGTACGTTTAAAGCTCGCCATTATCCCGCTAAGAGAGTTTGACAATAGAAAATCCCTTTGTTAACTTTAGAATTTGCATGGGATCATAGATGGCTGGAATAACTAGAGGTATCCTTTGATTTCCATAAAGTTTGATATTTTAGTACCTACATATCCAAAAACCCCTATTCAAATCTACCTACCCTGCTAAATTGAAACTACCTACCTGACTTCTCTATTTCAAATTCATTGATTTACATCTTTACTAAATTCAACAGACGGGACACATAAAGTCAACATAACCATTCACACTCCTTTAAACTTAAATAAAACTACTTCAATTCCTCGCTCATCAGTATTTACAGCCCTATTTCTGTGTAAATTCGCAGAAAAAACCACCTTATGCTCATACAAAGAGGGTTTATTCAACCTGTTAAATGATATTTGTGTAGGGTTGTGTCGCTCGTCAATCCGCGTCGTTCATTCGTTCACATTGAGTTGTTCATCGGTCTGTTGAATAAAAGATGGCGATGGTCCCGCCAAGCTAACGAGCCAGCAAAATGGCGGTGTTAAGGTAAATAGACACTACCTACTTACATCGATACCCGCCTTATTGAATTAATGGCGAGTTAGTTTGTGTCTAGATAACTAAGGAATGACTGGAGGTATCTGTCGTTTAGTAACAATAAGTACTATTATCTTACATGTGGATGTATTTCCAGCAAACGAACTGAAGAATAATTATTGTGTAGTACAATCATTACATGTTTACATTGTAAAATCGTCGGCTTAGTGCAAGAACTAATGAACTGCAAAAAATCACTAAATACATTTTTATCCATAATGGACTCCTTTGGACACATTCTACAACATGCAAAAACACACTAATTTCTATCCAGTCAATTTTAGGCGTTACGGCCTTGCCATAAAATCCATAACTGCAACTTTGGAAGTCAGGCATTTACAAAGAATCACTAACCTGCACTAGTTATTTTTATTAAATACATAATTATTCAAAAAAAAAACTGGCCAAGTGCGAGTCGGACTCGCGCACCGAGGGTTCCGTACAAACCTGCAGGTATTCACGGTTTATGCATAAGGTTTATGTTTATGAAATTAAATGTTTTTTTTTTTTAGTTTTTATATTTGAGTTGACTGAATGAAACGTAAATTGTGGTTTACGATTTATGACGTATTAAAAAAAAAACTACTTACTAGATGTCGTTCAAACCAATTTTCGGTGGAAGTTTACATCATCATCAGCCTATAGCAGTCCACTGCTGGACATAGGCCTCTCCAATTGCACGCCATTCAGCCCGATTCTCGGCAACTCTCATCCAGTTGCTACCAGCCACCCTGCGAAGATCGTCGCTCCACCTAGCCTGAGGGCGACCTACCTTACGTCTGCCGATTCGCGGTCTCCACTCAAGAACACGTCTACCCCAACGGTCATCGGTTCTACGGCTAATGTGGCCGGCCCATTGCCACTTCAGCTTGCTAATTCTTTGAGCTATGTCGATAACTTTGGTTCTCTGCCGGATCACCTCATTCCGGATTCTGTCCCTCAGAGATACTCCAAGCATAGCTCGTTCCATAGCTCGCTGAGCAACTTTGAATTGATGGACCAGTCGTACCGTGAGTGTCCACGTTTCGGCTCCGTAGGTCATAACAGGCAGGACGCACTGATTGAAGACTTTCGTCTTTAGGCTCTGCGGAATACGCGACGAGAAGACTCGACGAAGTTTCCCAAACGCTGCCCAACCCAGCTGAATTCTTCTGTTAGCCTCCTTCTCAAGGTTGTTCTTACCAAACTGCAGAGTTTGCCCGAGGTAAACGTATTCTTGAACAACCCTGAGGGTACCGCCATTAACAGAAGTTAAGTAGGAAGTTTACATGGTAATGTACATCATATATTTTTTTTAGTTTTATCATTCCCTTATTTTAGAAGTTACGGGGGAGCGGGACACATTTTACCACTTTGGAAGTGTCTCTCGCGCAAACTATTCAGTTTAGAAAAAAATGATATTAGAACTCTCAATATCATTTTCAAAGACCTATCCATAGATACCCCACACGTATGGGTTTGATGAAAATTTTTTTTTGAGTTTCAGTTCTATGTATAGAGAACCCCAACTATTATTGTTTTTTTTTCTTTTTTTGTGTGAAAATCTTATTGCGGTTCACAGAATACATCTACTTACCAAGTTTCTACAGCATAGCTCTTATAGTTTCGGAAAAAAATGGCTGTGATATACTCGGACAGACAGACAGACAGACAGACAGGCAGACAGACATGACGAATCTATAAGGGTTCCGTTTTTTGCCATTTGGCAACGGAACCCTAAAAACAACATACATGTTACACAGAACTCATTTTTACTAATAGCTAGCTATTCCCTTAATAAAGCATATATACCAGGAAGCTTCCGTTTACAAAATCAAAGAAAAAAGATTTAATAAAAATGAGCAATAAAAGAATTATACCTGCAGAACTACAACCATTGGTACAATATTTTACCTGACAAAGAAGGTCCGGTTTATCTTCCTGAATAAGAAATCTCTGATACAGAAAATGTTTAGTATCTAATGTTTTTATATTTTTGTACGGTTTAGACCTCAGTTCCTTCAGGGAGAAGAAAAATAATTTAAGTTTAACATTATTATTATGGATAACTTTTGAGACTATGTAAGTTGTCGTCTATATTTGCAATAGGTACCTACTAGCTATTGCAAGTGCTTACGACAACTATTAAGATAGAATTGTTTTGTTTATTTTACCGAATTTATTTCGTTTTGATTATTAAACTTCCAATTGCTTATTCATTTGAATTGATCTTAAGTAAACTACTTAAGTAAGAGCTCTGTTAATTACCTGTTTATTCGAAGACTGACTTACATGGGAAGTTTTTTTGTGATAAAAAATTGATATTTTGTTTGTTTTGAAGAATTTAATTTGTTTTTATGACTAGCACAGTTTCGTTCATTATAATACTGGTTATCCCTATTTTAATAAATTTTTGATTGAGTTTCGTTGTTTTTTTTTACAATTGAAGAAATAATTAATTCACATACCGAACGACTTACTTTATACGACTAGCGACTCTCACTTGTTTTTACACGCTTTATATTAGCTTCACTTGTATGCATGTTTGTATGTTTGTTTGTAACCGACTCCTTATAGCGCGATTTTGACCCACGTTAAACGACCAGATTTCATTCAAACTTTGCACACCTGTCAAGGACCGATGACAATGCAATAATTTCATAAATTTGTGCCATTATCCTTGCCAGGGTTACCAGGACAGCAAAAAAACTGTCTTCGAAAACTACGCTGACATACGTCACAAATTACGCTGACATACGACACAAACTACGCTGACATACGTCACAAACTACGCTGACATACGTCTCAAAATTCGAAACACCCTAAAAAATAGAAAATAAATAATAGTTTAAAAAAAACGAAAAACACGCTTCCATTGAAAACCAAACTAAAAAGTACAAAATAATGGAAAAAAAGCGTGGGGTGCCTGACATCAATAAAAAAATACCTTAAAAAGCACCCCACGCTTTTTTTAGTTTTTTTTTAAACTATTACTTTTATTCATATACATATTAAGCTAATTGAAAACATTTAATTTTTCACCACCGTAATTATATTTAGGATAATATGGGCAAATCAACATAACCACTAACTAATTCGAACTAAAATACCGTTTATCTCAGAACAGTGAATATGTCACATAATGACTTCTTGCAATAAGCCGACGAAATAATATCAAATTGCGAAAGTACTCCTCTTTATGAAAAAAATGATTTTTATTATAGACGGCATAAATGCATGAATGTCATAAGGAAACATTTGTAGCAATATATTTCCTTAGCAAAATGAGAACACGTCAGTATCATGTCTAATTTACTCCAATAAAGTCTGTTCTTTGACTCCGAATGCTACAACACACCAATTTGGCAGACCATGTGTCATAATTGTGTACCGCATTACACAGTTTATTGCTTTCATGTCGGTACGTGAGCGTGGGTACGTGTGCCGGGTACGTTTCATTACGTCAGGTAACCACGATTGATATGTATTACTAATGTTTTTTCTTTCGCGCCAAATTTCGTTCGGCTACCCCATTTTGTTGGGGAAATTCTGTTGTTATATGATATAAGACGTGCTTAGGAAACTTACTTGCTGTTACCACAATTGGGTAATTCATATTATAGCTACGATGATATAACTTTTCTTGGCCCACGTTGGGCGCCAAAGAAAAACTATCCGCAAAAAATCCATCTCAAAACTAAATCAGCGCAATGAAATTTATTTAACTGGAAGACAACTCTGCGACGTTGCAAGGAAGACGGTAAAGAAGTTAATTTTCAAGTTCTGTGAGGGGCGGAATTGTTTCAGTATAAATGTCGGGCTCGGGTTCGGCCCAACCTGAGAGCAATAACGGCTATGTAAGCCAAGACCTGTTTTAATAACGATATTTTACACGTTATTTTCAAATGATGCTTTAGGGAAACTAGATATTGTGTTCAGGTTTATATTTTGTTGTACTGCGGCAAGGTGAATGTTTTAACATTTGCATAATGTAATTTGTATACCTTTGAGGTTTTTAAATTTTGGTAAACTTTCAAAGCTTATTCAAATATGAATAAATAAGGTATTTAACTTTGCAAATAAAGTTTTTTACAGAGTGCGGACCAACAAATATAGGCGACACACCATTCCACATAAATCACCGACCTAATCCTGAAATACCGGAGCCTTTGTGGACTTTTTGTATCTTTTTAAAACACGCGTTTTAAAAACCGTTAGAAAATGTTACTGGCTGTAAATCAATCGGTGTTTTCTCCGTTCTAAATTCAAATCTGCGTGGCGCGCGAACAGCGTGAGATTGGCGCTATTTTTCAACGTTGGCTACGCCGCCGCCACTGCTGACTCGACCTTTCACCTTTGCGGACGTATGCTTAGATTTACATCTCGTGCCGAAATAAAGGTTACAACGTGGTTCAAACATTTTTGGTTATTTACTATACATATTTGTTATAATTTGAAAGCTATATTAATAAGGGATATTAGGTTGTTGTTTAATTTTCATGTTTGTTTTCTTAATTGCAATATGAACACGAATGTTTTGTTTTGCTGTCAATATGTCGGAACCAAAAACGTTCATGAATAATTCATCAATATGTTACTATTAAACAAATTGTTGGTGAAATATATAATAACAATGATGATGCTTTAATTTGTCACTGATGATAAATATGGCAGGAATCCTGTATTACATTTCTATTCTGAAGTGTACATCGATAAGCAACGTTCTTCACCGTTTTCCCGCCTTTCCACTCCAGGTCGGCCATTATTATTCCCTCAACGCGTTCCGTTACACGCACTAAACAGTATCATGTTCACTTTATAAGCTTCGTAAAGCCGCCTGCTTCAGGAAAATGCTGTTACACTCAACTTTTAAGTTAAATATTTGTGGCTTCAGCAGTTATTAAGTAAAGTCTCGCGGAATTTTTTGCACAGCAATCAGTTTGTGAAGATTCTGAATTATTTAAACGATTGAAGTGTGTTTTTACATAGTGAAATTTTGTCTTTAGGTAGGCATCGCTTTTTTAAATATGATGTTAGAACCGTCGTTTATTAATGAGCCCTACATTAGTTAAATAGCATTACTTGCTTGAGGGTTTGGGATAAACTCGGAAAAATTGTGATCTACTTAGATTAGTAATAGTTATACTAAAGTGAGATTTTTGTGTCTCTTTCAAGATTTGGTAGATGTAATGCTATTTTAATTTCCGGGCCCACAAAACTCCGAAAAATCTTCGGACATACGGATATCTCTTTCAAAGAAAGTGAGTTGTAAGAAATCTTCAACTTTGTTATCTTCAAGTTAATTTCCTCTTAATGTCGGCGAAATCTTATAATAATTTAGACGATTTATTTTCCTCTCACAAAGTAAATTATTGTCTGTCTCGTAAACATTGGCCCTTTATATTTTTATTTCTTGTTTTGAGTGCTTTTGTCTCAACTAAATTATCTTTATCATTAACCTCATTTAATAATCTTGTAAGGAAACGCTATTTTACACGAATTTTGTTGTGAATGAATGAACGGAACTTGAAAATGAATCTACAAGATGTCGTAATTAACGAAAATAAGTCATCCATTAACTTACTGAATGTATTTAGGACAGGACACACCATGACAGGATCACTGCACAATATTCATATATTTTTGTGACGTCATATAATATTATATTTTCCTAGCAACATAAACAGCTAACATTTTCAAAGGGAATAATTTAACACATAACGGCATTATAATTCCCATGCTAAAATGATAACACTGCACTTGGTAATACCACCAGTGTTGCCATTTAATTACCCAATCATGTGTCCATAATCACTGCCCTAAGCCGATATTAAAACCACCAATTCGCAAAACGTATTTCGTAGTGTAACATAGGTATATATAACACGCACTACAATTTATGTAGGGAGGTGCTAGTAAGAAAAACAATGTTCTAAATAAATCTAATATATCAGTCTAAACTCTGTGCAACTCGCCACTTCCGAAAACAATAACAATGTCTAAAACACTCAAATCAAACAACTTACTTTAAAGTACGCCGACTTCCCTCCTCCCCCCTCCCTCTCCCTACCGGCGCTGCAGCTCACGTGAGCTCGTTAGTTCCGGTAAATCGACACTCGCATTAATTAATAGCAGCGTTGTTTCCATCGCCGATGAGCGAGGAATTATCTGCTCCGCGCCGGGAATGCCGAAATGTGGGTAGTCGGGAAATAACCGACTGCAGTTGTGCGGTATTTCAATCTAGCTGCGATTTTAAATGCAGGTAGATTTATACAGCGAGTTTTGGACAAAGAAAACCAGAAAATCACATAATTTTGTGATAACGTGCGAGGTTTTTCTCTATTCAATGTTAGCACAGTAAATGTAACTAGGTAAATATACGACAATGTGGTAGAAAAACTTCAGTATTATTCGAAGCGATTAAAAGTTCCGCGAAATCGGCGCATTTTATAACCAGGAGTATTTTTAATTTATTATGCCGCGCAGATGATTGCGGAATGTAAGCTGATTTTTAACGCTATATGTATAGTTTATAGATTAATAAAAAATAACATATTAACTTAACCAAAACTATACACAAACTAAAATAAAGCGTCGAAAAATTCATCCTCATCGCTGTCGACCGGCAATGTACCCAAGAGACTGGCGGCATTACCACGCTGTATAGAAATGCTTAGCCGCTGGCCAAAATAAAAACCAGCCCTTGGGTCACAAGAAGTGTCAACCAGCGTTTTGATACTTCTTTAAAGAGGCCATGAGCACTCTGACCCCACAGCCTGAGGGTTTCAACCCCAAACGGCTCGAAAGTATAATTACCGACAAGGTTGCTATACTTTCGCCGCTTGAGGTTTCCCGCAGCCGCAGCGGCAGCGCCAGCGCAGCAAGCCGAGCTTAGAAGATGGGATGGCGCAAGAGTATCGACACACGTTGCATCCCACACTAAAGGCCTACCCACCTTCCAAGGAAACAAAGACATACCGTCCGGTCTCTTGCCATCGTCGCGTGCCAAGCCATTGGGTTCTTAATAACGCTTAATAAGTTCGTCATCTTTTTCCCGTGGAAATCTTCCTCCCCTTTCATTAAGGACACATAATGGTGCTCGAAAAGTTTGTCGAACTGATTAACTTTGACAAACTTTTTGACTACTGTACGGCTAGTAAGTGACAAATAATTTCTCCATTTCCACTTCACTCGCTAAATTGGTTTTCTTATTAATAGTTCTCTTTACAAAAAGTGAAACATCCCCTGTAATTCAATCCTATTGTATCAAATAACTGAATAATTTGACAAAGGACAAAGTCTGATAAAACTGATTTTACAGTTCTTGTCTCTAACAGTCCTTTAATTCTGTTCTCAACATTTAACTTTGCAATATTTGACCACAATGAAGTTTCTTTGGGAACAAGGACTTGTCAAAAGTTTCGCCGTTAATTGGTGATAACTTTAGATAAACGATCACTAAGATTTATTAGGACGGAGATAATTGTGAAAGGACCATGTGGTGATAAGAAAGAAGTGTGTTCTAAAATAAAACGAATGAAAATAAAAAAGGATAACGAGAATTACATAATGTATATCAAACCCTTGTTACAGTCCTAAAAAGACTTTTATTACTGTCATAGTTTTCATGCATTAAATACCTTACCCTGTAGTCACAAGCTAGACAAAAATTCTGCTTAATATCTCCTAATCAAGACCATGACAACTTTCCGCTCCGCACCTCTACCGAAAACGTTCATATTCAAGCAACACCGGTGTGTCTCCACGGTTGCCATACATCCGTCACGACGATCACGTGCGGCGCGTAACTCCATTCTGACGGTAACACGACAAATTGACGTAAGCTGATTACATTACCTGAGCATCCGGCGTAAGGCGCGCGACAAATACGCGGTTTGTCGTGCGACTGATAAGACGCGATCGTTTGGGAAGTGTTTGTTTTGAGAAACTACCTATTTTATTTTTATGTAGAATGTAGATGGCTGTTTTCTGTGTGTAGTGTTGTTTTTTTATTATTATTATTAATGTTTTATTTTAATATTCAAATACTCTTTACTGCAACATAGTGTAATGTGTATGTTATTTGCATTTAAACTATTTCTGGGTTCTTGCTGATTTGAACTTCTTTCAATTCTGTTGTTTGTAGTCATTAGGTGTGCTTTACGTAATCATTATGTTGGTTTTCTTTTCAAGTTTCAATTGGGACATTAACTACAATTATTATAAAGTGGTTAATCATTGCTCTTCTTCTTCATAACATTAAGAAATATTCCTAACATCGTATTTATTTTCCGCAGGCGACACAATATGTCCGAGTGGCATGTTCAGGTGTCCAGAGGGCAAGTGCATACCAGCACTGTGGGTGTGCAACTACCAGCGCGACTGCGAGAAGGGCGAGGACGAGTTTCAGTCATGCCGTGAGTACACGCCCTTATTTCATCGACTATATTATCCATAGGGTTTATTATTGCAATCTGCTCTTTAGTTTTATATCTAATTATTAATTTTAGATGTATAGTGTATGGAGAAAGCTTGAGCCTCTAAGATTAACTATTATTTTGACAGTTGTTTGTACTAGTTTTAACTTTGTTAACACATATCATGTATATTTGCAAAGTTTGAAACTTCGAAAATTAATGTCAGGAATAGTTTAGAATTATTTTAACCATCCTCGAGTGTACCAACGAATGTAACTCATATTGTAAGCAATAGAGCTTTAGAGACAATAACAATTTCTTTTTTCTTTCTTCAACTATTTTTCCCGTCTAGTTCCTTGTACGTCCTAAACAAGATTATTTCCTTGTCTTGCACTTCGTCCACGTGTTCCCGTGTCCCTCATACCGGCACGTCCTATGTTCAGTAGCGAGTTAGTGCCGGGACTAGGTAAGACGCCCCCATGGCCGGCTCTGTGCAAGTGATTCTAGAACGTGACTGAACAATCTTGAACAGTAAATGTATAAAAGATCTAAATATAACTTTGTCTTGATTCGTCCCTGATGTGTTTTCACTTATCGGATTTGAGAATAAAACAATGAAATCTGGGGCATTATATAATGCGGAGAGCAAGCTGGTATTCAAACTTGAAAGTCAGATGCACCGCTGAAAAAATCCTCTTCGGAAATAGAAAAAAAAAGATTACCACACATGGGAACTCATTTCGAAGGCTGCTTCATAGCCTAATGTAATGTGTGGCACAATGTCGTAAAATAAATGTACGTAATTTAGCCTACTGTAGACAAAGACCAATTCCAAATCATAATCGCACAGAACGCCTGATCTTAGGTTTTAATATCTGACCTGTTTTTATTACAATTACAATTTCAATACACGTTTTAATCTTCGACCCTTTTACTTTGAAAACTCTCAGCTTTCACTACCCCTTGGGCGGGTGCACCCCTTCCACCGCAACCACCTTTAGCCCCCCTTAACCTGAACTGCACATTGCACCCTCGAGACCGACCTTTGACTAGCACTTCGGAATTTTATTAAATCTATAGTAAGAAATACCTGCACTCATTACTGATTCATTACAGATGGCAAATTACACTTTTCGAATGGACAGCGTTGTAATACAATGGATTTTAAATAGGAAAGTAGTTTGTTAAATATGACAGCGTCTTTTCTGATTCAATTATAACCTAAATGAATTACACTGACTCACAAAAAACTCAACCGGGTTCTGAAATGCAGTTAAAAAATTTGCAAATTATAAATTTAAGTCACTTTTACAGTCTGTCTTTTTGACCTTGTTGCTTTTCTAAGCTGCATGACGGATTTTTATGTGGTTTCCTCCACCATTAAGATAATTTGTTAAAGAAGTCAGTTTTGCCAAGTAATAAAAACCTACCGAAGCTGGGGCGAGTCGCTAATTTCCTACAAATCCATTATAACAACAATGTACATAATTGAATCGTTCGTCACCGAATACAATTACAGGTTAACAACGAACTGCTTTACATTGGACGTGTTCACAAAGACGTGTTCGTCAATGGAACACGTCACGCTGTCGCCATCAATAATTACGCTGTTAGAGTTAATATGCCGCGCGATCAGTTGCAGGGTTCTGGCAGCGTGACAGTTGATACGTACTTGAACATTATTGAGTTACCGGTATTGTATCTATGTGTACATTTATTTAAGGATAATCAACAACTGAAACATTACCAGTCTTTTAATATCATAACTTAAATAGTAAATATTATACTGATTGAGAGCTGTTTTACCTGAGTTTGAACGACGTGGCTGTAAAAAATAAGTAACTTTTGTATATTGCGTAATCGTGCAAGGCTAGAAGAAAAGTCTAATTTTCCATCCATAATTATATTCGAACTGACCGTTTGCTACACTGTTAAAATTGCATAGATAATAATATTATTAACATACTATGAAAACCGAACACCGCCAATTGCCTGTGTCAGTACCAAGCATGTAATTATGCCATTTGAATCATTGATGCCACAATGAATCAATTCCCGGCACGAATATTTGCGTGTGTTCTAACAGCGTGACAGTTGTCACTGCGGTCGCTTTTATTAGTTGTTGTGATGTTAGAGCTTTGTTTTCTATGTTTATTATTATTTACGGGTTTACTCACGTGAATACTTAATTCGCACAAAAGATTTACCAATAAAAAAAAAACTTATATTTGGTTACGCTTAACAACGAACAAATTCACTTATGACCATGATATATTTAAAATCCGGTGACTCTTAGAAACCATTTATGATTAATTTTTATGCTAGAGACTAAATAAACCAATACAGACGTATTAATTCCACAAAAATAATGATAGAAAGAATACTGCTCCTTGAAGTTTTGCCACCTCTTCAAGTGCGCAACAACCTTCTATAAGCGTGTTTGCATAAATAGCCAAATACGCTATAAATAATCACGCTGTTAGAACAATCCTTAGTCACGCTGCGTATTAATTCGCGTCACGATCAGTCGCGTGCCCCGGACGTGCATCTGAATTGTTGTTATTTGTAGAACCCGTGCAAAACAACGCGCATATTGTGTGTCCTATGTGTTAATACGAGTATGACTTGGTAGGTGAAGATAAATGAGGATGTTGTGAATTAGATATTTTTTATCAACTGTGTTTAAACTGTCTGCAGCCCGCCGGCAGCATGACCAATTCTATATCTATTCTACCAAGAACAAAAAAAGTTCCTTATGTATTTTAATTCTGTAAAAATGTTTCTATCTCATCAATAGTAGAGAGAAATAGTGATCATACTTGACATCGTACTCTTGTCGACTGAAGAATAGAAACATCTCTTCTCTTCAGTTTTACACAATTTTTCTACGATACAATCTATCATTTTGTCGTCTCTTCCGTCGACAAATTCCGTTTCTATGGCGGCCATGCTACGCGTGCTGGTGTTCTTTAAACGTGTTTAGACAAACAAGAAACTGATAGTTAAGTAATAATTACAGGACTAGAGATTCCTTCATCATAAAGTTTTTAGATAGAAAAATATCATTCTGAGACTATCTTTCACTGCGTCACACAAGTACATTTAGTTCACAAAAGCTAAACGTAGGTATGTATTCATAGCTGAAATAATGGACGGTATATGCTATTTTAAACTAAGCTTCGTTTACTTAAATATAGCTCTAAAGCGAAGCATCACTCACTTAATCTCCAGCATACAAAACACCGATCTATTGACCCATCCATCAGCATGCCCCATCAACGAGGTCAGCACGTCGCCGTCCATCCTCTAACATCCGTGGAGTCATACATTTACAACAATAACAGTGTCATTTTTCAGACTTGTTGCCTTTTGACAAAGAGGCGAAGTGTTATGCTTTGGGGGATCGTATAGATGGGAGCGATGGGGGATAGACTTTGGTGACATAGGTCCTACTTCCTACTACTATTATAAACGCGAAAGTTTGTATGTATGGATGTATGGATATTTGTTCCTCTTTCACGCAAAAACTACTGAACGGATTTGGACGAAATTTGGCACACAGATAGTTTATAACCTGGATTAACACATAGGGTACTATTTATCCCGGTAGTACGTTCCCACGGGATATTTTCGGACCTCCACGCGGGCGAAGCCGCTGGCAAAAGCTAGTAATATATAATATTAAGACCTGTGTGCTTTTATGTTCGGAAAATTAAAAATGATACAAGATGGGTCGATACCAAAATGGTTAGCTTATTATAATAATATTTAGAAGGTATCTGTTGACGATGACGTCTAAAGCACAGATACGTATTCAACACACCACAAGCTCCAAATTCTTATTTATCTTATTTTACGTCGTCGCATGCGAGTGTCGCGTTGCTCCAATATATCTCTTGCACAGTTTTTACGTGGAGTTGTCGTTACAGCTGGTAGCTATAGGGGGGTACCTAGGAACTCGTAATGGATGGCTGACAGTTATCTTCACTGGTTTATTGTAGCCGGGATAGTTAAATGGTACGCGGACTTGATTTCGTCTTTATTATGGTTAAGATTTTACTGGTTTAAGTCGTTCTTAAAGGAACTCTGAACACATAAATTACATTTACTCACGTACAATGTTGAAATAGAACTCATGGCCTATATACAGAAGGCAGCCCTTTTTATCACCGTACCAGATTATTAAACTTTCAATACTTTATTGTAAATATCAAAGTAGCATTAACGCTTGACATGTAAAGTAACTTGACGAATCATCTGAGCACATAAATTATCAAACAAAAACATCAACCTAATCGCTGTCAATGTCACAGTCAGCATTCTTAGATCTGCACAAAGCAAGTCATTTCCCGCGCCGGTGTTGCCAAGCTAAAGATTTGGCGTAACATTGAGCACATCAACATTAAGTGGGCGACATTTGGCATTTGCCTGCGTAAGGAGGTGGACGCGAGCCAGCGCAGATCTCTATCGGAAACAATTTAAAATAAATCACATATTTACGAGAGGACAGATAAGTAGGTATTTATGTGGCTGAATGGAAGGTTTCCTTTGTTGCATCTGTGCTTTTATTCTTGAATATAAAAGAACTGCAATAGCAGATTTCTGGGAAACGAAAATATTTTACATATTTTATAATAATGTCGCAGATGACAATATTCAACGAAAAGTTAGTAAAATGACGAAGCTAATTCTTGCTTAACAACCAGAAAAGTTAATCCAATGTTATAACTATTAAATTCTCTCGCATCTGTACCCTATTAATTCAACCTCTCCAATTCAGTGAAAAAACTCGAGGGAAAGCAAAAAGAGACCATAATTACGAAAAACATGGCGATGATAATTGGCATTTACGGACAGAGTCGATCGCAATAAACGCGCCGCGACTGTACCTCCGTGCTCCACGCTGACTCAATCAATCCGATCGTACAGCGAGAGACGCACTCGACAGAAATAATTGTCGACACGTAAAGCACGCTGCTCATTCACGACTAATTGATAAGACTTAAAACTGGTGTCGTACATGCTTTTCAAAATACCGGTCAACCTTGGGTTAGTGGTAAGTGGTAACACATAACCTTAGTGCTAATGGGAATTATAAAAAAAAAATACAACGTGGTAATGCCGCCAGTCTCATGGGTACACTACCAGTCGACAGCGATGCGGATGAATTTTTCGACACTTTATTTACTAACATTATTAATAAAAAAAAATTGTATAGTGCTCAGTTTTGTCAACTTATGTTCGATCTTTTGCTTTTTACGAAGTTAACAATACAATGTGCCGCGATAATTACAGACTGGATTAATTATCATTTCTTCATCTGGAAAATTAATTGTTTAGCACATTGACAATTAACCGTGCTATAGCCTTGACAGCTGTGATTTGCATTTACGGATAATTTAATTAGACAGTTGAGACTGTAAATGCATCAACTATCAGCTGACAGGGTTGTTAAATTGATAAGTGCTGGGATCTAATCAATTTAACAACAGTATAGTAACTCTAACATTTAGATTCCCAAAGTTTTCGAGATAGTTATTAAAAAGTCGCGTCGCCAATCCGCCAGTGTGCAGTCAGTTTCCTCGTTACTGCATGTGAGTAATGGCGGTGCAGTTTTTCTCGTCCAACTGTAGATTTCCCGGGTGAACGGATAGTTGACTACGGCGCCGGCAGTTAGTTAACTACTGCTGACACGGTACATACGGCTGTACTGTACTTTTATTATAACATGGAGGAAAACGCGACAACTGCTGTTTGTTATCGTGTAGAAAACTAAACTTTCGTCTCGTAAAATGTAGTTTATACAAAAAAAATATCAGTGAGGGTTTCTTTGACATATTTCCTTGTTCATCTTTACTATTAAACACCACAGATCACAATTATAATATCTACTAAGTGGTTAGGTAACATAATATTTGAGCTTATAAATACATTACGATCTTTCTAAGGATGTCAAATGCTACGGTTCACGATAACACCCGTACACCGCACGCGCGTAGCACTGGCGTAGCATTTCGTAGCACATTCGTAGACATAGCGCTACGACGCTTGGCCCGGTTGCAAGTTGACCATGATCAGGGGAGTTCTGAATTTTTAAAATATGTTCCCTATTAAAGTGCGAGAAAACTGTGAAAGCATTATCAATTCTTAAGCCCAAATATTATAGGCTTATTAAGGCAGTTTATAGTTTTAGGTTTGAAATACACGATAACTGATGTAGGCATGCCGCGGGACAGGTCAACTCAAAACTACTACGGGTATTTTAATATAAAGCTTTTTCAGACATGACCTTGCATTGTAAGACTCATAAAAAATCTGAATACTAAAATTAGGTCTTAAAAAGAGACCATACTCCGAGTTTGTTTCGGCATACCACACATATTTACATACACATTTTCGTAATTGTAGGTTAAACCCCTCACATGTCAGTTCAAACCACATCCTGTGTGCCTCCGAAGTGCCACGACACGTGCTACACACAGAATACTCGACAATTTGATCATTTCCAACTTCAGTTGTTTAATGTTATGAGTCCCTGGCTTAGTATTGTGAGATGACATCGCTGTGCATTCTGGATTGTACAGTAAACCAGAGGGCGTATGGCCATAATTTGATTTTGACAGCGCCTCTATTTCGTAGCAGTAAAGGTGGTTTTTGTAGTTCAAGCTTTCCACTGCCATGCGGATGACCACACAGGCCCAGCTTTGCTATCCGTCTGTGTGTCATCAAATATGCTTTTGTGTGTTTGATTGCAATTTAGATTACCTATTTAGTTGTTGTAATTAGTTTCTCGCTGAAAATAGAATTTTGAAATTTAAACGTGGTACTATTATCAACGTATACTATTGTCAACGAAATGTGTCATTACCTAGTTGGTTAAATTATTCATCTAAACTATTTATATTATTAAAAAACTGAAAAGTTTGTTTGGTTGAACGCGCTAATCTCAGAAACTGCTATTTAGAATTGAAGAATATTTTAGTGTTAGATAGCTAATTTATCGAGAAAGGCTATATGCTAAAGCTAAATAACATTACGCTAGAACCCTTAGGAGCCGAGCAAAACGAAAAAAGTCACGAATACGAAGTACTCGCACGGACAGGTGATTCTATGCGACGGGGTGGGTAAGGGTGAACAAGAAATTAAAAAATATATCGTATGATTTATTGGGAAACCTAAAATTAAAGCTATGACATTGACCACTAACAACTCAATCACTCCACAATTTATCAAACCATTTAATAATACAAAGTTGAATTGCGAGACGCAAATCTGCAGGACACAATAATAACGAGCTCATTTGGATACAAGCGTCCCAATCAAACTATTTGAGCGTTTGAGCGGAACTCGATTTGCACCTCGGCCTCAATTAGAGGCGGGTTATACACTCGCCGCTTCGGAACGTCTCGGAGACGCCTCGAGGCGGAGGTTTGAGTGCCTCGCTAAGAGACGGACAGAAGGCTTACGTAGTAATAACGTGTGGAAACAAGACACATATGAAGTGTAAGAAAAATAGTGTGAAATATTTTTATAAGAGGAGCCAGTCATGAAAAACTGTATAATTATCAGCTTATCAATTTAAGAAGATTTTGCAGAGATGCGTTATAGTTTTGGAATAAGTATGGCAGAGAGACAGATAGACGGCAAAATTCGTAAATTTATAAAATGCAGAAATTAAACCAGATTCAATTTAATCGATACGATTAGATTGTACTGTTATGTTATAATATTATAATGTGCAATAAGCTCGTTACTCATTAATAAGACTTCTATAAAATCTCTCTTCTGCCGTTTCTCGCTCTTTGGACTTTCTGCTCCTTTATTTTACTTCTGCGTCTTGATTGATACCCGGCGCTGATTGCAGGAACCTTCTTCTAATGACCGGATTGATTCCGTTTGAGATTGTAACCTTTGTAAAGACAATCCTTTGGTGAGTTTGGCTGTTTGTGGTGTGGCTCTGTGAATGAGAAGTTGTAAGAGGTTTTTGTTCTACTAAATGATTTTAGAGGCTCAAGTTTCACTCCATAGTGCATCTTATGAGATGAAATTATATGTACTGCGAAAACTTTTTATTTCAATATTAATATCGTATATTTCTGAACTTTACGTAGAGTTCTTTTTTTGTTTCAAACGTTTTTAATAGTTACCGCACATAAATGAAATTCTAGTCTTGAGTCTTGTAATTTTTTTGTGTTCGCGTTCACGGACCGGTCCCAGATGTTTTCCCCCCTGATTATTAGGGAGTTATTTATACCAGTATTTTTACCATCCATTCCATTGTTTCCAGCGCCTCCGGAATGCGAAGCCGGCCAGCTGACCTGCGGGCAGTACGTGTGGAACAAGACGTACTGCATCCCGCCGCACTACCGCTGTGACATGCAGGTGGACTGCGTCGACGGCACCGACGAGGCGGACTGCAGTGAGTACTCCTCTTTATAACAGTGCCGAGTGATTGTAGGATGGTGTTGTAGTGATATGAGTGCTCATCTTTACGTATGAAACTATGACCGGTAAAAGTTATAAAAACAGTTGGCGAATCGACAGTTTTGACCATGTACAGAAGCTAACCTCGGCTCAAACCTTGTAAGAAACAAATAAATTTAGTTAGGATCAACATTTGAATGATCATGATAGGTACAAAAAATAAAAATAAGAGTTCTCCCAAATAATGCAGTAATACCATAAGGTCGCATGTCCACGACAATGCATTGTGTCTAAGCTCTTATTAAGTTGCGACATGCTACCAGCATTGTATGTTTCGGCTTAGGACTATATTACGTGTATATCTGTTTATATGTCCGTCCGTGCATTCTCGTCAATACCTTGACCAACAATAGGGATTAGCGCTGCTAGACATTATTGAAGACTAGCTGTTGCCAGCGGTTTTGGCTGCCTTATAATTGTTTTTATACAAATATCCAGGCTACAAAGTAGCATTTATTTATTTATTTGATTTACACCGCTTAAGAAACCAATTACTTATACATTATAAATAAGTACAAACATAACACATAAACTAATAACAACAATTACATTAAATACTATTATTTTCACAAAAATGTAAGTAGTCACATAACCATTAAATTGGCGATTTTATTAGCGTACAGATCCCACTCCGGATTGGTTTATTTAGTACGGTCGACTCGCGCGGTACTGGAGTAGGGATGAAAATTGCCGAATGTTTCCGAAAGTTACCAGATTGACCTCTTTTTTCACTCAACTTGCATAGAGCTTTCGTTATGCCGAACGAAAAGTTATAGCACTCGTGCACATATCCTACACTAGCTTCTGCCCGCGACTTCGTCCGCGTCAAATTTCGTGCTCCCGCGACCCACCCCGTCGTCGAATCAAATCGCCGCGCGTCGGCCCATACGTAGTGTTGAGCAATCAGGTTGTTATATCTCGTAAGATATTCATTAATCTCAAATAATGTAAGGGCAACTTTGTTCCAAATTAAACACTTCTCAATGGATAAGGATTATATCCATGTCTTATGAAAACACCTTCGCATATAATGCATTTTTTATAACGAATTTGAAAAAACATAGTTCGCCAACCTTAAAAGGTGGACATAATATGCTGTCGCGGACTTTTTTTAGAACTTTTTAAGAGGAACAATTACGGCTTACATAATTGTTGCGTTACTTTAACCGTTTAAGGAGCGCACGCAATGAAAGCTCTTGAACGTAATAATTTACCCCGTTTTTGCAACATTTTGCGTTGGTGCTCGGCTCCTATTGGTCACAGCGTGTTGTTATATAACCTATAGCCTTCCTCGATGAATGGGCTATTCAACACAAACATATTTTTTCAAATCGAATCAGTAGTTCCTGAGATTAGCGCGTTCAATCAAACAAACAAACAAACTCTTCAGCTTTATAATATTAGTATAGATTACAGAATATTTTTTACGTTATCAAAATCCCCTTTAATTACTGATTATAATAAATAAGCATGACCTACTGATTTTTTTTTTTATTCACATTACTTCTTGTACCCTTATATTGTTTTACGATAGCTTAAATGTTGAATAATACGTACCCCACAGTAGTCGCTTACCCACTGCACAAATCATGCCATCAAAAGAATTTTCAAAATAGGATCAGTACCTTTTGAGAAAATCGCAAACAAACAAAAATACATATATACATACATTCATATCAAATAAAGAACTTCCTTTTTAAAATCGGTTAAAAACATCAACTTGTTGTTGCTGATCGTCTTGCAAGGTTTGACCATTCTATACATACAGATTTGTAAACATATAGATACTTTCTTACATTCAAGTGAAGTTATATTATAAGGACGTAAAAGAAAAAAAATTACGATATCTCTAAAATAGTTGTGGTTTCATCACCAATGAACAATCATGGATAGCTTGTTTCTTTTCTTTAGTTTATCAGTAAGTAAATAAATGTAAAAACGAAAATTTTAGGTTGGATATTATAGATAAGCATAGCAACTACCATCCTGCATACGGCAATTTTATTCTACTAAGCAATTATAATAGTAAAACTTGTTTTCAATTTATACGTTTCTTGCCGAATGTTGCCGGCAAGTTTGGAAACATTCCCGGCAGTTTTGGCAACTTTGGCAATATTGCCGGCAATTTTCATGGTTATACTGGAGACGCAGCACGGGCCGCTCGACACAAAGGCACGCCTAGCCTAGCAGTAGGTATATATGTATGTCCGCTTCCAGCACCTAATTGCGAAACACACTATCAATTACAATCTGAATCATTTTGACGTATATTGCTAATCCATTGCTTCATATGTTCGAATTATTAGTCTGCTTAGCAACGTAAATAACGCAATTAATGTTCTTTGACTGTCAAAATGAAAGCGTTGCCTTGTGCTACACGATTACCTCATTCATAAACTCAAAGACGCCTTAATCGAATTTAAAAATTATCTCACCTATGGAAAGCTACATTGGTCCAGAGCAACATGAGCTATACCTACATTTCACGCGGATGAAGTCACAGGCAAACTGCTAGTATACTTATTATAATCCTGGTCTTGATAATTATGTTCAGAGAGCTTTAATACTCGTTTTGTTGTTTCTTGTGAGATTGAGTTTTACTTAAGTTTAAGGCCAATGCTTGAGTCAAGTTTAAAGATTCTCCAAATAGGGCTAGAATTGATCACTGTCACTTTTTCATCACAATCATGAATATTTGTCATTATAAGGTTAGGCGTATTTTTAAGGCAGGGGTTTTTAAAATATGGAATTAAATAGAAAGTCTTCAAACCAAGTTTCTGTACAATACTTTGTTCCACCAGATCATTACCATAAAATAAGCTGGGAACTTCAAAATCCGTATAATATTGTAAAAGTTGTGATTATATTTACTGAACTAATCTGAATCACAATACCGTCTGTCGAACTGGATTCAATAAAACTTTATACATTCAATTGTGAAACCTGTATAGAGCTTTCGCCAGCGATTTCGAGAATAATTGAAAGAATGCAAAAATAATGTACCTATTTACTACGTTTTGTATTTTTGTCCAGTGAGATTACACACTTTAACTGTTGATACCGACAGCACCTTGCACTTGTGTGTGAACAGAGGAAAGATTTTATCTTAAACTAGCTTTTGCCAGCGGCTTCGCCCGCGTGGAGGTCGGAAAATATTCCGCGGGAACGTACTACCGGGATAAAAAGTAGCCTATGTCCTTTCTCAGGCTCTAAACTATCTGTGTACCAAATTTCATTTAAATCGGTTCAGTAGTTTTAACAGGAAAGCGAGACAGACAGACAGACAGATAGACAGAGTTACTTTTGCATTTATAATATTAGTGTGGATATGAATATTAAACTATAATTTTCTTCTTAGGCAGTTTATTCCAGGGCAATATTAATCATCTGGCCAACAGGTAACGCCAAAGCAATTTGTATGGCTTATCTTTAGTTGAGTGAAAAAAATTAATGAAATAATCCGTAATATAATGGATCTGTCTACATCAACAAGTTAGACAACACGCGTGCGGCCCGGATACGAATCGGATCGTATTAAAAGTTGGAACTCGTTTACGTGTGCGACTGCTAGCCGGACCTGACCGTCCCGTGCGGATCGTAGTGTGTCATCTAACGCTATTTATTGTGGACTGGAATATGGTTCAAACTAGAATTTTAGGAACAGGAATTTAATATTGTATTGTTAAAAATGTTGTAACGGATTTTTCTCTGTGTGTGCGGATATAGTATTTTTCAACTCAGATTTTTGAGTGTCCGCGTTAGTGTCAAAAATGCCATAAAATACGAATCACATTTACAGTATCTTCAAAAGGATTTGTAAAAAAATATGTGAATAAAATACAAGAAGTGACAGCTTATATCATAGACTGTCGTTAAATCTATGTCTTTGTTTCCATATGTGACGCAATGTAGACTGCATGTAAAGAGAACCGACCACGCGCGCGTGTTGTTGTTTGTGCCAAATATTTTAAGCATACACAGCACCTTCATAGAACACTAAGGTGTACCAATTTCCCTGAAAGCGCTCGTATCTCACACGCTTTACACAACCCACACTTATTCCGCCCGCTTTGAAGGTTGCAAGAAAAATATTTTCATTCGCATTCCACGTCTGCGTACCACCTATTACCGAGCAATACTTAAATAAACATGGCACCGAAATACACCGTCCTATTTCTTTTAAAGAGAACTCTTGTAAACGAAGTACCACGGCCAAATTGTTTAGAACCCCTTCACCCTGTTTCGCGGGAGTGTCGGGAGTCAAAGAGGGGTAACTGTGTGAGATTCCAGGGGTCTTAGTTAATTGGTCGCGAGTGCAGAAAGTCCCAACAAGTGGGCAAGTTTTAATGGTGTGGAAATTGCGTTTTTGTTTGGTGTTCGTATCTGTGATGTGCCTGTTTTCATGTAAATCTGTTGTCTCTCAAGTTTTTAGATGAAGACAAGATATCCGGGAAAAGGCAAGAAGGATTTTCTCCCTATTAATATTTGAAGTTTGTCAACCTTAGTCAATTAAACCGTCTGTGTTTTCAAAAGGTTCATCATTCACAAAATCCATCAGGCTTTTTGTAGACTAATAGAGACACTCAATTTTGAAGAATTGAGTGTCTTTTTATGTAGTCTACAAAAAGCTATTCCTGCCTCCATTTTTCATTATCTTATAAATACATTCGACCGGTTTCAACATTTCAAGGCAAGAATATAAAACTTGACGTCCAGTTTTTCTTCAGTTAACATAATAGCGTCTATGAAGGCAGTGCATTTGAATAAAGTTTTAAAAGCAAAGTGCTCCATGGCGGTAATTCTGCTCGACTTACTCTCAGCTCAACTTCGTCGTTGCCATGGTAATTAACCTCCCCTTCCCCCCTTTTGCGTTTCCTGGCAGACCATGATCAACAATCCTCAGAAGTTGTTGAAGTTCTGCTTAAGACATTACGGGATGAGCGTATAGATAGCTGATGATAGGTGTGTCTGTTTCTTTACTTTATGTTGTTAAATATAATTTACTAGCCTCTGCCCGCGACTTCGTCCGCGTTAAATTTCTTGTTCCCCCGACCCATCCCGTCGCGTCGAATCGCCTACCCGTGCGATTTTTCCCGTTTTTGCAACATTTTTCATTACTCCTCCGCTCCTCTTGGTTGTAGCGTGATGTTATATAGCCTTTAGCCTTCCTCAATAAATAGGCTAAACAACACAAAAATATTTTTTCAATTCGGACCAGTAGTTCCTGAGATTAGCGCGTTTAATCAAACAAACATACAAACAAACAAACTCTTCAGCTTTATAATATTAGTATAGATAACAAAGCACAAGCAAAGTCTGGGTTCGGTTAGGTTAGACGCCAGAGTCTACTATCAAAATTGGTTTCATAGTTTATTCTTCATCTACCTAACAAACAGATTACAGATACACCTACAGATTTGAATCATAACCGCTTATTCAGACCCTTAAAATGTCTAAAATAATCAGATCTAAGAGCTATGAAGGTTCTATCTTGGAAATTCCACAAATTTGTATCATTTTCTTCATAACAAATTCCAAAAGTTTCATGGTTCCAAAAACTCGTCGCAACATCTTCAAAAAGTATTATTACACCTGTAGAGAGACTAAACTTCTTATAATAAGCTTACATCGCAATTTTTAAGTCTCAGATCTACATTGAGACGTTGCGCAAAGTTGGCAACACAGTCAACTGTGTTGCCAGCCTCAGGTCCCGATGCAAAAGTTTTAATAGACCGCGATTATTACACTTTTCCTTTTTTTGGACACTCGTGAAGTTTTCCTGTGGCACGGTGCTTTGTACAACGTAAACATTTCATACTGATGGAGATTTATGGAACGAAGTTAAGTTGGTTTATGTATTGTTAAAGACTTTTATTGGATATCAATTACGTAGCTTACATTGTATCTTTTTATATTATTTATTGTCTTGTTATGGATATCTTCAGTTTCATTGATAGCTTTTTATGTATTTGTAATTTTGGTGCAGTGGAAGAATAAAAAAAAATGGATAGAGTAACTTCCACACTCAGATTATTCAAGTAGGGCGGGTTTCCAAAGGGCCTTGCACACACGATTTGTTTTGGTTTTCACAGTGTGTTTGCTCAGCCATGCTAACGTCGATATCAAATATCGTATACTACTTTTCTTCTCTCTATAAATCCAGGAGGAGACCCATTTCAGTTTTGGGAACTTTAGAAATGATCGTTTAAATCAATCTTTGATCATCATCGTATAAAGTTTCAGCGTCAACGTCTACTCTTGAATTAGTTTGTTTTCAATTCAACATAACAAAACACGACACACATAACAAAACACGACACATATAACATAACACGACACACATAACATAACACGACACACATAACAAAACACGACACACATAACATAACACGACACACATAACATAACACGACACACATAACATAACACGACACACATAACAAAACACGACACACATAACAAAACACGACACACATAACAAAACACGACACACATAACATAACACGACACACATAACATAACACGACACACATAACATAACACGACACACATAACAAAACACGACACACATAACAAAACACGACACACATAACAAAACACGACACACATAACATAACACGACACACATAACATAACATGACACACATAACAAAACACGACACACATAACATAACACGACACACATAACAAAACACGACACACATAACATCACGCCTTGTTTCTCCGAAGCGTTGGGCTGACGTGTACCCAAAGTAGTGCACTCACATTTTGCCTGTTATGTTTTAAGTCCGATGTAGGGGGCAATAAGCTCGCTATTGCCATTAATCGGGCACAAATCCAGACTCCGGGCTGCTACTGTAAAATTCCTGATCGAAAAACCCAATAACACTTTGCCCGACCTAGGAATCGAACCCAAGACCTCATACTCTGCCGGGGTCGCGAGATTGTTCGAAAGAAATACCGTGACCCTGGCACATAGGCAACTGAAGGAACACGGGTGGGTTTTAGTCAGTAAAAGTCTGAAACGCCCTCCCGCACCGCCCAGAGCGGGAGAAGTCATTTGATGATTTCCCATCCAAAAAAAAAAAAGACCTCATACTCAAGATTAGTGCTTGTTACCATTAGACCAACGACCATTCAAAATTTTAGAGCACTATTACTTTCCTATCTGGTTTACTTTAGTTGGCTCAGATCAGCTGATTATATTACTTAATTCATACTTACCGGAACCAAGTTAGTACTAAGTATAGCCACGACTAACAACTGGTTTGATCAGGAAATCCTCTGAACATAGGTATTATTGAGTTCTGTGGCTGCTGGTTAATGGTTTAATTTCCTTTGGAAATTAGAATATCCGGTCACAATTAGATTAATTGATCTATGTATATATATTTTAGATGGAATGATTCCCACGATTATGAAGTAGCAAAATAAGGAATTTAAACATAAATGTGATCGGACATTAACAGTATACCTCGGAAGCGCCCGCGTTTGGGACCAAATGAAAAATAGTGGGTCGAATTAGACCCCAGAATGTCGACATTACACGACACCATAAATTGATTTAATAAAATGTTTATTTTGCTATCAAACAAATTTATGAGTGCATGTTTGTTAAGAGTTGAACAGAACTCGCTCGTTTTAATAATGTTCCTTTATAAATTCCAAGATTGCGTGTAAACGCGACAGTCGCCATTTTGATGTCGATGGTAAAAAAGTATAAAAAATTACAATAAAAGATATCGAAATTCCACCTGCAATCCCGCAGGGGATTTTTAACAATTTCATGACGACTTCATCCACTGTACAAGTTGAGTTAGTAGTGGGATACAATGAAGTTTTGATATAGAAGTTCTGCACCAATCGTGCCTATTCATATTTTTCACAAATATAAACACATACGTGATGATTGAAATTGATATGATTTAATTTGACAAATATTATAAACAACATGAATGTGTTATTGTGTAGGGTTAATAGATATTGTAAATAGGATACAAAAATATTACAAAAGTAGCCTACAGAAGGATTGAAACCACTCTACATCAAAACAACCAACTCCTACGTGATGTTCATCCTGAATCCTACGAATACATTTCAACTCGTTCGTATTTAGATGCAGTTAGTGTAACAGACGGGTATGTGAGCCTTTGACGTACACGCGCGCCTTGCCGGGCTTGCGGGGTTCACGGGGCTTACGGGGCTCGTCGGGGCTTTCCCGGGCTCCACGAAGCCGACTAACACTAAACTGAAGACGAAACAGACAACTGCCCCGTATTGCCGTCGTGTCTACCTGGTCTTCGTATATTTAGTAACATATATGTATAACATCACGACTACATTTCACGAAGGATTAGCCAGAGGTTTACCAACATTTCGTGAGCTATGTTTAAATTCCATGTGATAGGGGGTGAGTCTATTGACATATTGGAAAGATTATTGTGACAAATTTTAAGAGCATGGGAATATAGAATAGTAAAATAAATTAAATAAATTAGTAAAATATAAAGTAAAAAGGAGGTGGAAAGGGAAATTTTAAATGTAATTCAGAATGGCCCTTAGCTAGATGACATCAGTATTCACAATCAAAGTGTTTCTCTATGAAGTCTGTATGAAAAGAAATTGAAAAGAAAATCTTCGTACGTAGTTTCTGTATCCCTCCTTTACGGCACTCGGTTCAAACTGCATTTAATTTATAAGAATATTGGAAATCTCCCGGTCTCGAAGGCTTTTACAAAAATAGAAAGAGTACATTGAGTGTTTAATTGTGGGATGCACCGCTGAAGTATACCTAACTATTTTGTATTTTTAGGATGATACTTTTTTGTCCATTTTTCAATCTGAGTTTTCATATTGCGTTAATTCAGCCCATTCAAATGGAGCGAGCAACGGTTGCCCAGTGGAAAAGATTGCGACACATAATTTCTAAGGAACCCAGGCAGACACTTTACGTTAAGTAAATTATTTCGTCACCACTGCTCTGAAATCGAGGAAAAGAAAACATTGGGAAAAAACCGAAATGACCTAGAAACAAAAATTCGAATAAGTTGGACATCTACCCGCCCACAGTGGGCACACGTAGATTACGGTTACTCCCTCTCACGGTCAGGAGGCCTGCATCTCAGCAGTGGGAATATAAGGGGCTGATTATGCTAAGTGTTGCATTGTCAGTTTTAAAATTGACATTTGAATAACTAAAAAATAAAAATATTGTTCATTATGATGACGCCTGACGTGGTTAAAATTTGATATTTTGTCTGATGGAAAATGGAGATGGAATGATCTAGCCGACTCGTGCACTGGGTAGGTACGTTCTCTACCATATGATTCGTAAACATTATTAGCAGGATGTTTCATAATTCCAATCCATTATTTATTTTTGTTAATATGTATTATCTTAATTAATGGTAACAATTTTTAATCACGCCTAGAGGTATATTATGTCGGATACATTGAGTGGACAACCTTTGTAAGACGACTCGACTTTGTCACGGTGTATAATCAGTACCTCTACATAACAATAAGGCTATTCAGTATTTCATGAAATTTCACATCAAGACTGAAATCGTAATTTATTCAAAGCTCGGTCATTATAACGGTTCAAGATTTATTACTTATTCATAAAACCGCCGAATCATTTCTTATTCAAATTGACGCTTTTATATCACACACAGATATATAATTATCTGTTGTATATATAAATTATAAGACATGAATTATATTATTTTTCACTGTTAATAGAAGTTACAAGAAGTTTTCTATCCGACATGCGGATTGTGTGTGCAACACAATCTCTAGGTAAAGGTCTTAACTCATGCCTCATTTACCAATAAAGTTCTAGGTTCAAAACAGTACCTAAAATTAGGAAAGTCTTCAAAAAAAAAAAAAAACAAATGAAAACTCAATCTTAACCTTTCTACAAATCAAAGAACCGTTCTCTGATGCACTAACGCTCCCGGACACCGGACACCGGACACCGGACAACGTCGTACAGCGTCGGAAAATGTCGTACAATGCCAGACACATGTCCATTGTCGGCCATGACACTTAATATTTATTGCGGTCCGTCCCAAAAGATATCGTTAACGTGTACGTGGGAATTAACGTGCGGTGAATAGACCTGTCGGCTGTGAGTGGGATGTTGGCATGCCCCTGTTAATGCATGGTCATTTGTATGAATGGTGTGGTGAAAGCATGGGTTTGTATCGAGGGTAGTCTTCGCAGGCTGACGTACAATGACACTGGTTAATGGCATAGCCAATAGTCGTTCCCATCGTCATTTGTTTGCTTCAAGTCCAAATATATTGAAACAGGTATTTTCATTGTCAAACATTTTCTATTAACTGAAGCCGCAAAATTATTGTAAACAGAATACTAAAATGGTTAACATCTGGTTAAAAACTGATCCCAGTTTAAACACAATATTTTGCCGCGACAAAAACAAGCACATTTAAAATACAAATAAGGCACAAACACCTACAAAAGCCATACAGACTTTACTATAAGAAACTGTTTAAAACAGCTTACTACGAGACTCTTATAAACTGTATCGGCTTTGACGTGGTCGAGGCACTTCGCTGCGAGCGCCCTCTAGCGCTGGATTTTTACATAACTTTATATGAAAATCGCATTATCTCGACAAGGGTGTGCTAAGAAAACATCCGATAGCAAAAGAAGTTCCATGTCTGACAATATCCTAGAATAGATACATAGATGATACATGTGGATAGTGCATATGGTGTCATGTTGTTTATAAAAATATAGAAAACTTTAACCCCTACCGAATCTCTCATCTACAAAGCAGCTAGACGGAATATTCTAGTATGGTTTGGATATCAACACTGGACAGAAGATGGGTACACTTCAATCTAACGACATCAACCAAAATCGAGCGAAATATCCAATGTTTTTTTTTGGCAATTTTCATACTCTTCATTAGGCCCGTTTATTCTCTATTGAAACATAGCTTATTGATTATACTATATAGCTGTTGATGGTGAACACCGAAAAACAAAATAATACTCTGAATGCTATGTTACTACTTCAGTAGGTACTAAAGTTTCAGCCACGTATTATTTGTTCCAAGAGCTTAAAGACTTGTACTTCTGTTGTACTTACATATTTCGTGTCGGAACGGTTTTGTCGTAAAAAGCCGCACACCGGCGTTTTTGCATCTCATTACTAATACGAAGCGGATTAGATTAGCTGTCTACAAACCTAGCAGCCTAGCAGGCTGTCTGGGCTGAACAAACATTGCGTAAGCAACACGTTACGGAGACAAACAACAGAATTACGGAGCGGAGTTTTACGATCAGGTTCTATATAGGGATCCGTGCTGGAGAGGGTAATTTGAACAAAAGGACATATTGGTCGTAATAGAACGGAATACACTTTATTCAAATTCAAAATCATTTATTTGCAAATATGGGCAAACAATATGCAGACGTTTTACATTCATGTAGTTATTGTTTAACACAGTATTGGTATCCCTCATTTACTTTTCAAAAATGAATCTAGTTGTTCAATTTTATAATTCAATAATTTTATGACTATGAATATTCTTGGAAAATCGTGTACTTACTTTTGTAATGTTTGTGAATATATGAGCACCATGTCTAACTATCATATAGTTTATCCGTCAATGCTTCTTTTATTATATATTTTTACCTATACACAGAATAAAATTTAAAAAAAAAACAATTAAACGGGTTTACACTATATTAGGATATATTTATAAAAAAAAAACATTTTAGTTTGTTTTTTTACATATTGAGCGAGGCGCGATAGCCTCTATTGTTTCACATCTCAATTTCTAATGTAGCCCTTTCTGTTTATTGCAGCATATCGCAAATGTCAGCCAGACGACTTTCAGTGCGGCATGGAGGGCGCCGGACCCGCCAAGATCTCACTACAGGGCCCATGTATACCTAAAGAAAAGAAATGTGACGGGTGAGACAAACTATATTAATTGTTGTACATTTATAATGCAGACAATATTCCTCATCATTCGCTTAGCATTTTCCCAATTATGTTGGGGTCGGCTTCCAGTCGTAACCGGATGCAGCTATATTTTACACTAGCTTCTGCCCGCGACTTCTTCCAAATCACAAATCTCAGTCAAATTTTTACTCCCCTGACCCTTCCCGTCGCATCGCATTGCCTGCCATTTTAAGACCATTTTTCGGCGCTGCTCCGCTCCTTTTGATTGTAGCGTGATGTCATATAGCCTATAGCCTTCCTCAATAAATGGGCTACCCAACACAAAAAGAATTTTTCAATTCGGACTAGTCGTTCCTGAGATTAGCGCGTTAGACCAAACAAATACTCTTCAGCCTTATAATATTAATAATAAGTATAGATAAAGCAATTGTTTATCTGACTTCCAGAACCCAGTTGCTGCGCTGGGTAATACGATTCTCCTTGGAATGGATTGAATATACATAAGCCCAATGGTAACGGCCGCGACTTACGAGATGTAGGCCGTCGGTTCGAACCCAAGCAGGCACTATACTTTCTGTAAATTATTTCATCACCACACGCTCTCAAAATGGCGAAGGCAAACATAGTGAGCATGCTTCAGAATAAAAAATTCGAAGGCGTAGGCGTTGGCCCGCGTGGTAGATTACTCCCTCCCACCGATAGGAACCGTACCCCCAAAAGTGGGAACAATATAGGCTGATTATGTTAATTTTCACTTACCTGGAAATTGGCTTTCCTGTTTACCACCTTACGCATCGCTGCGGCAGATGCCTTCCAGTCTTCAATGCAATTAGAGTATTCTAGACTACGTTTATCAGTTCAGTTTAAATTAAGAATCAGCTGTCCCGCCTGTGCCCTCCCGCTCCGCCCAGAGCGGGAGAAGTCATTTGATGATTTCCCATCCAAAAAAAAAAAAAAACTGTAATGGAATCCTCGAACAGACCTTATTAAAATCCTGCGCTATCTGCAACAAACTTAAATGGAATTTTCCCTGTTCTTTTAGGTACTTAGATTGTAGAACAGGTCGCGACGAGCAGGATTGCCCTGGACACCCGCTGTCCTGTCGACTGGACCAGTTCCGATGCGCGGCCGGCAACAAGTGCGTGGACTCGGCCGTCAAGTGCGACCACAAAGACGACTGCGGAGACAACTCGGATGAAGAACATTGCAGTGAGTAGAACTTGAGAATCGCATTGCATAGTTAACCCATTCGATGCCACCACTTTTAAAAAATTGTTCACCAGGTGCCAACAGTTTTTATTATGTATTAAGGTTGTAAATAGATTACTCATGATATAATGAGAACAAATTTAAAAAAAAGTTGATAAATATTAGAAAAACATAAACCATAAGGGTGCGTTGTAGGCACACAAACAAAAAAAAAAAAAACAAGAAAACGCACCCGAGTGCGTTGCTGGCATGGAATGGGTTAAGTATTCTGTCAAGTAGACCTATGCTCGATTTACCTCAAGCCATATAACAACAATAATAAAGATCATTGTGATGCAAAATTAACTGATAAACGGTTGTGAAGTCCAGCAGTTACAGCTCTTCAAGGCACGCAAGGATCATCTAAAGGGTCAATTTGTGATTTGAGATTCCAAAAAGTTACACAACATTACTTTTTTATGATCTTGGCTGACTGTAAAGTAGCTTTTCATTGAAAAAATTCTTTCCAAATTGTAGGTTTCCCACCGTGCCACATCGGTCAGTTCCGCTGCAGCAACGCCCTCTGCATCCCCGCGACGTACCACTGCGACGGCTACAAAGACTGCTCAGATGGCTCAGACGAGGCCAACTGCACGGCTATAGCCTGCCCGGACAACAAGTACCTCTGTCCCAAGGGAGGCCCAGGAGGCACGCACAAATGTATCGCCAGGTCACAGCTCTGCGACGGAAAGAAGGATTGTGAAGATAATGCTGATGAGGAGACGGCTTGCTGTGAGTAGTCTGGCAGCGTTTTAGATATAAAGCTTGTTTGTTAATTAGGAATTTCCAATAAAGGATACACATAAATCACAATCATACAAAAAAAAAAAAATACACTGTTACTAAATTACTGCAATAGGTAGAGATAGGACCAATGACAATTTTACCTAAACGAGACATTCATCTCGCTCTGCAAGTCAGCTGTAATGCAATAGATACTTTGGATTACGTTGCTACTAAAGAAACCGGAAAATAATCTACAGAAATGGGTAATCCAAAAAAGAATATCCATCCATAAATTATAAAGTATACCGCCATACTCCACGACACCTCGAAATATGCAATGAATATAACGCTTGCACGTGACAGTATTACAGAACATGTGTCGTGACTACATACGAGCTCATTTTTAGACTAATCCACTGAGAAATAACTGTTTGTAACCAAAACTGGTACGAATGTAATTTTCTTTATTGCCGCCGCCTTTAAGTGCGAAAAGATTAGAATGTCTTCTGAGAAAGTTAATACCTACTCGTGATGAATCCAATTTATGACGTGATGACAATGTTGCCACATGTACCTAAGTTGCCACTGTAAGGTAATATAACGTTAATAAGACGATTTATAAAGCTCGTCAAATCTTACGTTGAGTATATTAAAATATGCTCATTAAAATAACAACCACCATTCATAAGAGTTAGCATGAGATGAGTTAGCAAAAGATTAGATTGAAAAGGTTTTCAGAAACAGGAATGAGGGTAAATAAAACTTCTAATTACAGTATGTATGCTAACGAATCCCTCATTTAGGTCCCTCTTTTCAAATGCCATAAACAATCCAAAGTAGTATTGCTAAAATATTTGAAAAAGAAAACAAAAAAACTAATTACACTGTGTGATTTTTCTTTAGTGTAAAACAATATTTTCGTTTGGTCAACAGCGACGGCGTCATGTCCTGTTCTGGAGTGCGAGTACAAGTGCGTGGCGTCGCCATCGGGAGGCGCGTGCGCGTGCGCGGCCGGGCTCACGCTCGCGCCCGACAACCGCACGTGCGTGGACCGCGACGAGTGCAAGGAGTGGGGCTACTGCCATCAGCTGTGTATCAACACGCCGGGATGTAAGGAACTTTATATTACATGTCACTCGTATTCTTCATAGGCAGAGGTGTATAATTTACTAAAATATCGCCGGTATGTTTACGTCTCACGCAATAGGGGTAAGTTTGTGTTGTCATCAACCGGGCACAAATCCAGACGCTAATAAGAAATTCCAGACGGGAACACCTTACCGTCCGTTTCCCGACTGATCATACCCTGAAATCGCACTTGCGGCAACAAGGCTACCGAAATTAAAAAAAAAAAACAATAGTCACTTTAATAGGTTATAGGATCGGTTATCACTAGTTTCATCAGAATTTATTTATAACAGTGACGTCAGTTATAAGCAAAAGTCTACCTTTGGGTTATGATATCCAGACCAAGAACGTTTGAAACTTTCTAATCACAGTCTTACCTATTCATGGCAGCAGTTTTGATACAATAAAGACCAGCAATGAGAGCAATCCCCTAACAAGTGTCCCCCCTTTAGCATACCAGTGCGCATGCGCACCGGGCTACCGGCTGGCGGAGGGCGGGCGCTGCGCGGGCGCGGGGGGCGCGGGGGGCGCGGCGGGCGCGGCGCCGGCGCTGCTGCTGGCGCACGCGGGCGCCGTGCTGCGCATGGACCTGCACGGCCGCGGGGCTGTGCACGTCGCCAACGCCACGCAGGCCGCCGGCCTCGACTTCCACTACCGGAAAAACCTGCTGTTCTGGTCAGATCTTAAGACAAGGAAGGTGAGTAGGATACATCAATAGTTTAAGTTAAGAGTCTTTATGAGAAATCCGTCCCTTACGAAGCCGAACTTTTTGAAGAACAGAAAATACGCTACGCATAATTTTACGCTTCAATGTGGTTCAGGCACTAATAGATCCTTTTAGCACTCTCCGGCTAGAAATAATCTGTTATATGAAACTTAAAGCATTTATTTCAAATAAACCATTTACGTTTTGAATTGTCAAGTGGCGGCGAGTCTAAAAAATGAAGCTAGTTGCCCATTAAAAGATCCCATTCAAATTTAAACATGTGCTTGTTATAAGTAGAATAATATTATTATATTTTCTCGTTCTAAATCAAACACCCTTCCTTACGTTCTAGATCCACTCGCAGCAGCTGAGCGTGCCAGCCGGCGTGACCAGCTACACCGGCACCGACATCACTGTGGCAGGCTCGTGGGCGCCCGTGGCGCTGGCCGTGGACTGGGTGGGAGACAAGCTGTACGTGGCCGACGCCATCGGCCAGAAGATCGACGTATTCGAGCTGGACGGTCGCTGGCATGCTGTCGTACTCGGCTCCAACCTGACCAACCCTGCTGATCTGGCTCTGGATCCGACGTTGGGATTGATGTTTGTAGCCGATAGCAGTCAGGTGAGCGTTTCACGGATTCCATAACAGAAATCTACTGAAGACTTTCGAATGCTATTTGCCATTATACTTTTTACTATATTAATAGAAACATAAACAAAACAAAGCAAAAGTTTGTTCTATTTACTTAGTTGTTACTTGTTACTTGCAGATCATCAGAGCGAACATGGATGGAACACACGCTAAGTCAATCGTTTCCGAAGCAGCTTACAAAGCATCCGGCATCGCAGTGGACATCATCGCTAGGAGGGTGTTCTGGTGCGACTCACTTCTGGACTACATAGAGACTGTTGACTACGACGGCAACCATCGTTTCCTGGTCCTCAGAGGTCAGCAGGTCCCCAGCCCATCGAGACTGGCGCTCATTGAGGACCGCGTTTACTGGTCAGACAACACCAAGCAGGGCATCAGCTCCGTCAACAAATACGAGGGACCTTCCAGCATACAGGCCATCTACAAAATGAAAGACATCAGAGAACCGAAGGCTATCACTGTGATACACCCACTCAAGCAGACCTCAGTGAACAACCCGTGCGGCACCAACAACGGCGGCTGCTCACAGATGTGCATCGTCACCGCGCTGCAGAACGGAGGGCTCGGGTACCGCTGTGCCTGCAACATCGGATACAGACTAGAAACTGACTTAAGAAACTGCGATCTCGTCAAGGAATTCCTTATGTATTCCCAGCAGAGGTTTATCAAAGGAAAAGTATTAAACCCGGTTATAGAAGGCTTCAGCGACGCCATACTACCAGTCGTCTCAAAACGGGCTAGATTTGTTGGCTTAGACTTCGATGCTCGAGACGAACACATCTACTACTCAGATGTATTACAAGATGTTATATACAGGGTTCATAGAAACGGAACGACAAAGGAAATCGTTTTGGCGTCACAGAATGAAGGAGTCGAGGGTTTAGCAGCAGACTGGGCGTCCAAGAACCTTTACTATATCGACTCGAGGAAGGGAACATTGAATGTGCTATCGACAAGAAATGTAGCTTATAGGAGAACTTTACTGAAGGATCTGAAGAGACCGCGAGCTATTGTTGTACATCCTAACAAAGGTTTCATCTTCTTCTCCGAGTGGGACCGCCCTGCCAACATCAGCCGAGCGTACACCGATGGTACAAACTTACTGGTTTTCGAGAACGTGACCCTGGGATGGCCGAATGGTTTGTCCATAGACTTCGATGCCGACAGATTGTACTGGTGCGACGCTTTGCTCGACCATGTCCAACACTCAAAACTCGATGGTACTGACGTTAAAACTGTCAACTCAAGGCTAATCAGACATCCGTTCTCCATCGTAATACACAAAGAGTTTATGTACATCACCGACTGGAGATTAGACGCCATTGTAAGACTACACAAGCTGACTGGAGAACAAGAAGATATCATGGTTCGGGAACCTCAAACGAATAGGCTTTACGGTGTCAAAGTTTACAGCGAGGAGATTCAGAGAATAGATCCTATGCAACCGTGTTCGAGGGACAATGGAAACTGCCAGAAACTGTGCTTCGCTGTGCCCAGGAACAACACGGAGTTGTTGACGGTGAAGTGTGGGTGTCCTTATGGGGAGAAGCTGGCTGCTGACGGTACCAACTGTATCGCTGACCCGAGCTCCGAGCCGCCCGTGCAGGCGTGTCCTCATTCGTGGGACTTCACCTGTAACAATCAGAGGTGCATTCCTAAGAGCTGGGTGTGCGACGGTGATGATGATTGCTTGGATAACAGTGATGAGGAACAAAACTGTACCAGTGAGTAGATCTTTTATTAACAGACTTCAAAAAAAGGAGGAGGTTATCAATTCAACTGTATTTTTTTATGTTTGTTACCTCATTACTTTTGACTGGGTGAACCGATTTTCATGATTCTTTTTTTATTTGAAAGCTGGTGCTTCCCGAATGATCCCATTAATTTGGTTCTATTCGGATAATGGGATCCATGTGAAAACCATATAAGTCTTAAATTTGCATTAAGTATTTGCGCGACAAATGAACGAATAACGCGATTAGATTAGTGCGGGGTATCTACCATAACTAAAAAGTTAAAAAAAACTTCATACAAAAAAATGAAAACCGACTTCCTTAAAAAAAAAAACACTACAAAGTCAAAAATAACTTTAACTTCGTAATTCGGTGTCTTAGGATCTGTATTTAAGGTTTTTTTGCCACCGACTTCCGAAATTAAAGTTGTTTTTGATTTTGTAGTGTTTTTTTTATTGACACTGTTACGTAGTTTTTGTTACAATATTTTATCAATTAGAAAACGAGATTTTTAGACTTGTGTTTAAAAAAATACTGCCTACAATTGTTTTACAGATTGAAACACTACTTAAATGTGCCGTTGCGTTGGGTATCCATTGCATACACAAAACACAAATTAAATCACATGAATAAACTACTTCCTATACCTTCCAGAAACAACATGTAGCGGATCGGAATTCATGTGCAAGTCGGGTCGCTGTATCCCGGCGACTTTCAAATGTGACTCGGAGAACGACTGCGGCGACTTCTCCGACGAGACCGGCTGCGTCAACGTGACGTGTTCCTCGTCGCAGTTCCAGTGCGACAACGGACGCTGTGTGCCCAACACCTGGAAGTGCGATTCCGAGAATGACTGCGGAGATGGATCTGATGAAGGTTCTCACTGTGCTGAAAAGACTTGTGCATACTTCCAGGTTTGTTGTTAGACTATGCATTCCTTCATTTACGGCAAAGTATAAAACATGTCGATACCTTTGGGTAGAAAGGTCGTTTTGGCCAAATTGAGTTATATATACCATTTTTCTCATTTTTTTTCTCTATCGATCTGTATATACGAAATGCAGAAATTCGTACAAAAATGGTTAATACGACCCAGAAATTTTCGGTCAAGCCTCTTAAAAAAAGCAAATTTTCAATGTAACAGCCGAATGTTTTTTTTTGTAGTTTGATTGTGATGTACTGACCATAATTTATATTAACTCAGGGCGTAAAATAGTCGTTAATTGTAAATGGTTTATACGCCCTTCAAGCTATGATACTTTATAATAGACTAGCAAGTACGAAGTAACAAAAGTTATAAACTATCTTCGTCATCTTGCAGGAAATGGATTTTACGACCTTCTTCGCTTAAAATATTTTCTTTTATTCCCTCTAACGACATGCTACTAATATTAGACTGCATTTACAACTAACGTTTTTTTTTGGGGTGGCTTAAAAACCCTTTAATCGCAAAATAAAATTGTGGCCCGAGCACATAGTAAAACAACGTGTATTGTCATAAAAATAAGGTTCAATATTGTATGGCATAAAATTTCGGTTCTATGGTGATGATAACGATAAGAATTCTAAAATGTAGCCAGATAGATAGTGTGCTAATTTTACTTTAGCTTCATTTAAAATAATACAGTAAACATTTTTAAGGTTTCGACACGAAAAATTTTATTGCAAAATGATTTAAACCTTTATAGTAAACGTAACTTTTATCTAAGCTAGTATCCTAAACCTATTGTCTGTGACTTTATTTCTCATTTTCAGTTTAACCCAACAAGTAGAGCCCGCAGTTAATATGCCACACAATATATCACAACATTCACAACAGAGTATTTTACCGGATAGTGACGTTATAGAAGACAGTGACTCTGAACGACCTGCAAAACGTGCTAAGAAACCACAAACAATAATAATGGATTCAACCACCAGTAATAGTGACAGTACTTTTAGCACGTCTATGAATACGTCTTCACTATCCTTATCATGACAACGATGCTATACCGATTAATAGTCCTGTAAAAGCTGACACAAATAAAAAAAAAACATAATTTCAAACATAATTATTAAAACATATAAAACAAGTTGACATTTTTAAATTTATTATTGCTTGATGACATAATTTTTACATGAATGATATTGACTTGAAATTAATTATAAACAATCACAATTATTCATATTTGCACGCCATGTTATGTGGACAACATGTCAGAATCTATATTGTTTCCGTTTATAATATCCTGCATGCATGTCTTTATTCTTGTATGTGTACACATGTTTTTAGCAAATAAATCATATCTTATCTTATCTTTAATTTTATTTGAATCGACCAATTATTAGGTATTAGAATAATAATAAATTGAGTTCCTACTAATTCTGAGAGTAACAGGATTGTTTACTAGTCAGAATTCAATTGATCTATGATTATAAATAGTTTTTAATACAAAAAAGCTACATATGTGGGTTTTCACGACAGTAAATGTGACGATAAGCTTACCGAAAATGGATATACGACCTATACAGTTTTTTTTAAAGTACATTTTCATGGGGTGTATTAACCAAGAATTGATTTTTACTTAGACGTAAATCCAAGCTAACTTTAAAAGTAAAGAAGATAGATAGGTTTTGATGATTTAACCTGTTTCATTTGCAAATTGTAAGAACCTTTCTCATAGATCATTTTTTTATAACTTCAAATACAAAAAGTTAGGAATTTTTATGTAAAAAAAAAAGTTTTTCTGCTCTCTTGAATAGTCGGGTTTTGGTTTATACGACCTTTCTACCCAAAGGTATCGATGTATTATACATGCTGTGTCTACTAGTTTCAATTATCGTTTACACCTCAAACTATGTAGTTGTAAAGACAAAATGTTGGTATTCAAAACTTGTAGAAACCTTGTTAAAAAGGTAAACATAGTAAACGAGACAGTCATGACTACAACAACGTCAAAATACGAAATGAATGTTTCCTACATGTTTTATATACGACATGTTTCTTAGAAGTTTTTTTAAACGATTTTCTTTAATAAGACTAGTAGAACACTAGTAACACAAATTGTATGATTTTTGTTACAATCTATCACTGAAAAGGTAGCTAACTAAGCTAAGGTAAAGCTTACGTACGTATTTAACATGACATAATTTTCTCAGTTCACATGTCCCCGCACGGGCCACTGCATCCCGGCGTCGTGGGTGTGCGACGGCGACGACGACTGCTTCGACAAGCAGGACGAGGCGGACTGCCCGCCCGTGTCCTGCCTTGCCAGCCAGTTCAAGTGCGCCGACCTCAAGCAGTGTGTACAGGTGCGACCGGCAGAAGCCAATATCAGAATAAAATGATTTCAATTAAAAAAGCTATAAAAAAAATGAATTTGCCAACGCCAAAAAGACCTCAGCTCAGCATGATGTCACATGGCAACATTATGCCATCGCATGTGAATTTTCAGCTGCATTGCACAGCCATTATAGTTTGGGATAGTATTGTTAAGTTTTACAAAGTCCAAGTCTCCGATCCTTTCACCACCGCTTATTATAACGATCTTATTTGAGTGTGGCTTCATAGTGAGAGGAAGAGAGAGACGGAGATACATAGGAGCACCACCCCTTTTTAAATAAAAGCGGTTGACATTGTAACATAATTCATAGATCAGATTTGTGATAAATCTGCCGTCTGTCGAAACGGCTGGTTGGTGGGTGGTATTCCATATAGATTTAAAAAAAATATATGTTACCTTTGGTTGTACAAAAATACTTATCTAAATACTATGCAGCATTACAACTAAGGGAGTGAGTGTTTTCGATAAACTCTGGATCTCTTAAATCCTATTAAACCTTTCAACCATGGTCACACATTGCAGATAAGCGAGCAGTTAAGTTTTACATAACTTTTTATTTATTTAAATAAGTTAGTCATGCTAAACTTATCAAATTTAAATAGATATGACTAATTATAAAAATTGACAAAACAAGAGAACATTAAAATAAAAATACAAAAAAAAGAGGAAAATACCTACAATTATTACTTGTCTATGATCTCTTACCTCCATGTCCTCAGGAAGCCTACAAGTGTGACGGTATCCCGGACTGTAACGACGGCAGCGACGAGGCGGGCTGCCCGTCCCTCGCGCCGCACCAGTGCCAGCCCGACAAGCAGTTCCAGTGCGCCTCCTCTGGGATCTGCATACCTACCACCTGGTATTGTGACGGTAAGCATCTGAAAATTGTTGAAAATAACAGGGCAAATACAAAAAACCGGCCAAGTGCGAGTCGGACTCGCACACCGAGGGTTCCGTACAAACCTGCAGGTATTCACGGTTTATGCTTAAGGTTTATGTTTATGAAATTAAATGTTTAAAAAAAATATATATTTCAGTTGACTGAATGAAAGGTAAATTGTGGTTTACGATTTATGACGTATTAAAAAAAAAAAACTACTTACTAGATCTCGTTTAAACCAATTTTCGGTGGAAGTTTACATGGTAATGTACATCATATATTTTTTTTAGTTTTATCATTCCCTTATTTTAGAAGTTACGGGGGGGGGGGGACACATTTTACGACTTTGGTAGTATCTCTCGCGCAAACCATTCGATTAGAAAAAAATGACATTAAAAACCTCAATATCATTTTTGAAGACCTATCCATAGATACCCCACACGTATGGGTTTGAAGATTTTTTTTTTTTGAGTTTCAGTTCTATGTATGGGGAACCCCAAATATTATTGTTTTTTTTCTATTTTTGTGTGAAAATCTTAATGCGGTTCACATAATACATCTACTTACCAAGTTTCAACAGCTAGCTCTTATAGTTTCGGAAAAAAGTGGCTGTGACATACTCGGAGAGACAGACAGGCAGACAGACATGACGAATCTATAAGGGTTCCGTTTTTTGCCATTTGGCAACGGAACCCTAATAAAAGAAAGAAAGACACAATCACACGAGTATGAGGTATAATTAGGCTTCAAGTCCGCGTACTTGAGATACCTACCAGGTCTATCTATTATCATAGCAAGTCGTACCTGACCATGTTTGCAGGCACTCCGGATTGTGAGGACCTGTCAGACGAGCCGGCGACGTGCGGCACGATCTCGTGCGCCAACAACTACTACCGCTGCCACAACGGCCGCTGCGTGTTCAAGGCGTACGTGTGCGACGGCCATGACGACTGCGGGGACGGCTCTGATGAGGGACTCGAACATGCCTGCAAGCCGCCTGCTTTCAGGTCTGTACCAGTTCTGTACACAAAAGTTTACGAATTGTAATGTTTTCACCTATGCAGATGACACAGCGTTGATCGTGCACGGCTCAGATTGGGACGAAACGAAACGTCACGCTGAGAACTGTCTTATCACGTTATCAAACTGGCTTGCTACTAATCTTCTTACCCTTAATCTCGAAAAAACGAAATACATACCTTTTTCTATAATTGAGAAGAGCCAGCCTCGACGGGATTTTAATATTAAATATCACAGTTGCCACTTAAAGCCTGACTGTAACTGTTCACAATTGAGTAAAAGATCACCATATTAAATATCTCGGAGTAGTAATACATAAGAATTTAAATTGGCACAAACACATTGCATCACTTACATCTAGAGTTCGCAAGATAATATATATTTTTAAACTACTTAGAAATTCAGCAGACCCCGAAACACTAAAAATGGTCTACTACTCCTTGTGCCAGTCAATATTGACATACTGCGTGACTGCCTGGGGGGGAGCAACAAAAACATCACTGTTACCACTGGAAAGGGCTCAAAGAGCTGTTCTGAAGGTACCTAATGCTATGCAAACCATTTAGATACCCGAAAGAACAGTTATATCAGGACTGCAAGTTGTTGACCGTCAGACAACTCTTTGTTTACCGATCCACCCTTCGCAAATATGCTTCCGTACCACCAAAACAACTACCCCATAATCGACGTAGATCCGCTCGAGTATGTCAGGTGGATCGCTACAGGACCACATTTGCTACCCACCAATATTTCATCTTAAGTTTCAGATTATATAACAAGCTATACTCCATTTGTTTAGGTAGTTAACTAAATGTAAACAATCTTAACATGTCTTTTATCTAAAAAACTGTCTAAAAATTGAATCTAAAAATGTTTACAGTTAGGTATTTACTTAAACCGATGTTAGGTAAGTAACTTAATTTAAATAATATTTGTTGGTCTTTTATACGATTTATTTTATATAAAAAGACATATCAAGATTGTTTACCTTTAGTTAACTACCTAAACAAATGGAGTATAGAAATCAAATTATCAATAAATAGACTTAATTATTATGAGCTCAAACGGAAATTGTTAACTTTCCTCTTAAACCTAAATTACCCTGATACGGAGGAACTCATTCATTCTACTAACTAACAACGAATGCGCCAACATAATATACAGTAACATTCATAAATTAATTTATTATAAGATACTTTTCCAAGCATACCACACTCTCTCTCACACACACACACACACACACACACCCTTACGCACACACACAAACACACACACACCACACACACCACACACACACCATATTTTTGTATAAATGTGTCAATCCACCTAAAGAACACTGTCCTTCAAGATACAGGACTCTCCTAGTTTGAAGGGCAGGGGTCTTACTCATATGTAATAGCCATACCTATATATAAATGAGACAATACTGATGTTACCTAGGCTAAGTGTTTTGTTAAATAAATGATTACTTGCGTACCTATACAATTTTCATATTGGAAAGAGTAACTGTTTAACAAGCAATCCTTTTATACTTAAGATGTCCAAGGAAAACTCAATTTTACCCTTACCTTCTATGCATATTCGTATATCGATAGATCATCAATAAATACTTTTCCATCAGGGACCATTTATTGGACCATTTAATCAGTCATGCGTTAAAAGTAATGCGTTATTATTTTTATATTACAGGTGTCCTGCTCACCAGTGGCAATGTCCTGGAGTCACCGGCAGGTGTGTCAACATTACGCAAGTTTGTGACACCAAGTTCGACTGTCCGAATGGCGCCGACGAAGGTAACGTACAGCTTAGCATAAATCTGAAACCTTACACTCAATTTCAAAAATTTCAATATTTATGAGCTCAATATTACTTCTCAGGTGCAAGCTGTGATTTTGCTGAATGTGAACATCAAGACGGTCTTTGCTCTAATGGGTGCAAGCAGACTCCGAACGGACCATTGTGTCTGTGTCCACCTGGCGAGGAGTTGGATGTCGATGGCTCCAACTGCAAAGATATCAATGAATGCGACCCACCCGGCCTGTGCTCTCAAACCTGCACCAACACCAAGGGTTCCTACGTGTGCTCCTGCATGGACGGCTACCTACTGACTATTAATAACCACACATGCAAAGCAAACAACCACTCCAGCGCCTTCCTTATCATATCCAACAGGCACTCTATCTTGGTGGCAGACCTTAACGAACAAGGTCTCGAAAGGGTTCCAATCAACGTTGAAAATGTTGTCGCGACAGCCTCCAACATGCACACGGGGACAATATTCTGGTCTGACATGAAACTCAAGAAGATCTCTCGGCTAGACCGCGGCAGTGAGCCACAGATCATCATATCTACTGGACTGGACCTAGTCGAGGGGCTAGCGTATGACTGGGTGGGAGGAAACATTTACTGGTTAGACAGCAAACTGAACACGATCGAGGTGGCGAAGGAAGATGGTACAGCTAGAACAGCTTTGTTGAGCGGTAACATAACACAGCCAAGAGGCATGTGTCTAGACCCGGCTCCGAACGCAAGGTGGCTGTTCTGGACAGACTGGGGAGAGAACCCTCGCATCGAGCGAGTGGGCATGGACGGTACACAGAGATCAGCTATCATTACTACCAAGATCTACTGGCCTAACGGTCTCACATTAGACACAGCAACACAAAGAGTTTACTTCGCAGATTCTAAGTTGGATTTCATAGACTTCTGTTACTACAACGGTACGGGCAGGCAGCAGGTGTTGGCTGGCAGTCACTACCTCCTGCACCCTCATTCGCTGACTTTATTCGAAGATACGTTGTACTGGACAGATCGTCAGCTGAACAGAGTGTTATCAGCTCACAAGTTCAAGGGTACCAACCAGACGGTGGTGTCTCACTTGATATCGCAGCCACTTTCCATACATGTGCATCATCCGTCACTCCAGCCGCTTTACACGTCTCCGTGCAAGAAGGATTCGTGCCAGCATCTCTGTCTACTTAGTCCGAACAAGACTGTGGGATATACTTGCATGTGCAAACCTGGGTTCAAACTGTTACCAGATGGCAAATGTGTAGAAGGTAATTGTCTAACCAATTCGCAAATACAACTATTTAAATGCTTCATAGTTATAAACTTCGTGTCTAACGTCAAATTTTAAATTTCAGAGGAAAATGCGTATCTGATGGTGTTGAAGGGAAGCCAAGTCATTGATTTATCAATGGACGGCTCAGGCCGAGCTGGACAACTCGCTCCTATTGTTGGAATTCAAGGTAAGATAACTTACACTAACTTTAAGTTGCTGTATGTAAAATTTCCAAAATTATTTTAATTTTCTGATTATAAACTTGTGTATCCTGTTTCAGGTGGAGTACAACTAGACTACGATCGTCACGGTCATATGTTGTACTGGCTCCAATCTATAACAGGTGACAGTGATGACGATGAAAACTGCACAATCTATAGTATGCCTTATGGTGGTGGTAATAAGGTTGAATTCTTCGGGTCAGACACCGGGATCGTTGGCGCGCCTTCATCCATCGCGTTCGACTGGTTGGGCAGGAACTTGTACATGGCTAACAGGGTCGCCAGTAACATCGAGCTTGTCAGGGTAGACGGCAAAGTGAAGTACCGGTCCATTGTGATGGCTAATGATGGCAGCAAGACTTCTGTTGCTAAACCTAAAGGAATTTGTTTGGATCCCACAGAAGGGTAAGTTGCTCACTTTTTGTCACGATATTATCTGCCTGTGAAAGTTCAATTTTATTTACAATTTACAAAAAAGCACTCGAGCCAGCAAGACAGAAAGTACCGTTTTTAACGATCAAAATTAAATTATTATTTAAATGAATAAAAAATGAAGAAAAAGTGTTAATAATTCTTGTATGTTAAATTGTTAAAATTTCGCAAAAATATTCTAAAGTTGAGAAAAATTTACCACATGGAACATCACTAATTAGTTTCTCAAAAACTTTCAATTAGTCAATTGCCGTTTATAGAAGAATATTTGACTTTCGATTTAAACTGTACTCAAATTGATCAAATAGTAAGATATTAATATTCAAATTCTCTATTTTCAGAAAAATGTACTGGTCCGACGAAGGAGGTTTCGGAGTTCCAGCGAAAATCGGTAAAGCTAACATGGATGGCACCAACCCCATCATTCTGGTGGACATAATCGAGAGACCAGAGGCCGTCACCATTGACGTGGAAAAGAAGATCATCTACTTCAGTACCCAGTTCCCTCCTAGCATCAACAGCGTCAACACTGAAGGCAATGACAGGAAAACGATACTTTCTGAGAACAATGCCATCTCCTACCCCAAAGTTATCGCAGTACTCGACTCAAGGCTATACGTCTTAGACCCACAACATGAAAAGATCATCAAGGCCGATCTACCCAACGGAGATAACATCAAAACTATACTAGACAATGAGAGTGACTTAAAATCGTTCACTATATTCCAGAAGAGAAAGATGTCCCCCCATCCTTGTTTTTTGAACAATGGGGCCTGCGAACAGATCTGTATTCCTGGTGAAGGCGGTACTCGCAACTGCGCCTGCTCGGTCGGCTACAGAAAGGAAAATGAAATCAACTGCGTGCCCTACAAGACATTCGCAGTCGTGTCACAGCTGGACCTCATCCGAGGATACAGCATCGACTCGAGTGCTGAGGCAATGGTCCCGGTCACCGGCGTGGGTCACCACATCCTCCACGTAGACGTGCACTTTGCTGAAAACTATATATACTGGGTAGAATTCAACCGCGGTCAATGGAACGGTATTTTCCGCATCAGACCAAACGGCACAGAACTTCAACACATAGTTAAAGACGGTATCGGCAGCAATGGTATACGAGGCTTAGCCGTGGACTGGGTAGCTGGAAACCTCTACTTCACCAACGTTTTCCCTCATGAAAATTACGTAGAAATGTGCTGGCTAGATGGGTCAAACAGAAAGGTCTTAGTCAAAACTACAATGGATGCCCCACGAGAGCTAGCTGTGAATCCAATCAAGAGACTATTGTACTGGATTGATTATGGCCAGTACCCAAGAATTGGTAAGGCGTTCTTGGATGGTAGTAATTGGCAAACAGTCGTGAGCTCCGGTATATCGAACCCAAGAGATCTGACCATCGATATGTTGACACATGACGTCTACTGGGTTGATTCCAAACTTGACCAAATTCAGAAGATTTCTTTCAACGGTGGTAACAGGCAACTCATCAGGTCAAACTTACCGAACCCCATGGGCGTCGCGATACACACAGGTAGCGTCTACTGGGTCGACAGAAACTTGCAAACGATCTACAAAGCGTCCAAGTTGCCCGGAAATATGTCAATGCCAGAGAAAGTTAGAATAAACCTCCCAAAGCTTAGAGATATCGTTATATTCGATATAAACAATCAGCCTACAGATGAAAACAACCCCTGCAGAAAGCTAGGTAATGGCGGATGTGACCAACTTTGCTTCAGCTATCCACCGGAAGCTAACAAAGGCTACACACACAGGTGCGAGTGCGCTACTGGACAAATCTCTGCCAGCAATCCTAAGAAATGCGATGTGGTTGACGAATACCTGGTATTTACCACAAGGACTGAAATCCGAGCTATTAACTTAGACCCGAAATCTACAGGAGTTCCGTTCAAACCTGTTGTCAACCTTACGAATGTCGTCGGAGTAGAGTTCGACTACGCCGATAACAAACTGTTCTTTACACAGATTAGGCCGTGGGCTAGGATAGGCTGGATGTCCGCTAACAACCCAGACCCTACCACCATTCAGAACATCATCAGTAAGGGCATCAACCCTGAAGGTATATCATACGACTGGACGCAGAAGAAGGTTTACTGGACGGACAGCTCAAATAACTCCATCTATGCCATGAACCTTGATGGCACAGAACTTGTCATGATCGCTAGAGTTGAACGACCAAGAGCTATTGTTGTCGATCCTTGCAACGGAACCTTGTACTACACAGATTGGGGACGATTCGGAACTTCAGGTAAAATCTACAGAACAACCATGGCAGGATCATTGAAAAAAGCTATCATTGATAAAGACTTATCGCAGCCCAGTGGCTTGACTATTGACTTTGATGAGAACATGTTGTATTGGACTGATGCTGTCAGAGAGAAAATTGAACGATCTAAACTAGACGGTACTGACAGAGAAGTCCTCATCAGTGCGACTATCTATCCATTTGCTATCACTGTCTACGGTAACTACATTTACTGGACAGATCTTCAGCTTCGAGGCGTGTACAGAGCAGAGAAACATACTGGAGCTAACATGATTGAGATGGTGAAGCGATTGGAAGACTCGCCTCGTGACATCCACATATACAGTCCGAGCAGACAAAAGTGTCAGTTGAATCCGTGCAAGATCAGCAACGGAGGCTGTGCGCAGAGCTGTCACCCCGCGCCTAACAACACGGTCGAGTGCAAATGCGACGATAACACTAAACTGGTGAATGAAGGAAGAATGTGTGTAGCCAAGAACATTACTTGTGACAATAGCAAGTTCTTCTGCGCTAATGGAAAATGCATTAGCAAGATGTGGTCTTGTGACGGTGACGATGATTGCGGCGACAGCTCTGATGAAGACAAGAACTACTGCACGTACCACTCGTGCTCGCCCAGTGAGTTCCGGTGTAACAATGGCAGATGTATCTTCCAGTCTTGGAAGTGTGACCACGAAAATGATTGCAAAGACGGATCCGACGAAGAAGGGTGCGTATACCCACCATGCGCTGAAGGTGAGTTCACCTGCCTGAACTCTCGCTGCATACCTATGACGCAAGTGTGCAACGGTATTAACGATTGTAAAGACAACATTACATCGGACGAAACACACGAACGTTGCCCGATGAACACAACTTGCCCCACAAACCATCTCAAATGTGAGAAGACGAACATTTGTGTTGAACCCTACTGGCTCTGCGATGGAGATAATGACTGTGGCGACAATTCTGATGAAGATCCTTTACATTGCGCGCAGAGAACGTGTCCGCAAAACAGCTTCCGTTGTCCAAACCACCGATGTATCCCTGCCACCTGGTACTGCGATGGTGATGATGATTGCGGTGACGGCGCCGATGAACCCCCAGAATATTGCCGCTCTGAAGGTCGCACCTGCTTCGGAGACCTCTTTACATGTGACAACGGCAACTGCATACCAAGGATCTACATTTGCGACGGAGACAACGACTGTTTAGACAACAGCGACGAAGATGATCGTCATCAATGCAATGAGCGCAAGTGTGATGCTGAAACCGAATACACTTGCGAAGAAAACAAGTTCTGGCAACGTGCACAATGTATTCCTAAGAAATGGATCTGCGACGGTGATCCCGACTGTATTGACGGAGCTGATGAGAACTCTACCATCCACCATTGTGCGACCCCCACACCGTGCTCTGACGACCAGTTCCAATGTAACAATGGTCGCTGTATTAACGAGGGTTGGGTGTGCGACCACGACAACGACTGCGGTGATGGCTCCGATGAAGGAAAACGTTGTAACACGCAATATAAGCAATGTACCGACCAGGAATTCAAGTGTCAGAACTTCAAATGTATTAGAAATCACTTTAGATGCGACGGCGAAGATGATTGCGGTGATCATTCTGACGAGGTCGGGTGTGTTAAAGAGAACAAGACGTGTCCTGCCGGACAGTTTAAGTGTAACAACGATCAGTGTATTGACAACAGACTGGTCTGCAACAAGGTATCAGATTGTACTGACGACTCCGATGAACCTCCTCATTGTAATATTGATGAATGTGCTAAGTTGGAAATAAATCAGTGTGGCCACAAATGCATCGACACACTAACTGGCTATTACTGCGACTGCAATCAAGGTTACAAACTCCTTGCAGATGGTAAAGCTTGTGCAGACATAGATGAATGTATAGAAACGCCGGGAGTTTGCTCGCAATACTGCTCCAATACCCCTGGATCTTACTACTGTAAATGTAATGACCAGTATTATGAAAGAGAACCTGATGAACATACCTGTAAACGAAAGGATAATACTACCGCCTGGATCATATTCACAAACAAGTACTACGTGAGGAACATGTCAACTGACGCCAGTTTGTACAACCTGATGCACCAGGACCTAATGAACGTCGTTGCCATTGACTTTGACTTCAAAGAACAGAGGATGTATTTCGCTGATGTGTCTGCTAAGACCATCTACAGATCGAACTATACCGATGCCAATCCCACAAAAGAAGTGGTCATCAGACATGACTCTCACGGTCTTGAAGGTATAGCAATTGATTGGATTGGCAGGAAGCTGTACTGGCTCGACAGACATTCCAAGAACTTGGATGTATCAGAATTGGATGGTACCAGAAGAAAAACCTTAAAGACTGGCGTAACAGATCCTCGAGCAATTGTTGTGCACCCTGGAACAGGTTACCTGTACTTCACTTCATGGCACCTACAGGCTTACATTGGCAAATTGGGAATGGATGGTTCCAATTTCACTTCTATTTTAAATTGGGAAGATGACATCGCCTGGCCAAATGCTCTGACGATAGACTATTTCACTGACAGAATCTACTGGGCTGATGCACATTTAGACTACATTGGTTCAGCTGACTTGGAAGGTCGACACAGACATGTTGTATTATCTGGCGCAAAGGTGCCCCACGTTTTCGCTCTCAGTCTATTCGACGATGAGATCTACTGGACTGACTGGAATCTCAAAGCAATAAGCAAAGCACACAAGCATTCTGGAGAGAATTTGATGATCCTTAGAAATACTACACATAGACCTTATGATATTCACGTTGTACATCCATTGAGGCAGCTGTCCTATCCCAACCCATGTGGCGATAATAACGGAGGATGCTCCCATCTCTGTCTAATAGCGCCACCCCATGCATCCAGTTATTTGAACATCGAAGGTTACGGCGAAGAAGGAGCTACAACTTACAAATGTGGTTGTCCGAACCAGTTCTACTTAGCTCGAGACATGAAGACTTGCATCGCCAACTGTACTGATGGACAACATAGATGCAATGGCCGCGACGAGAAATGCATACCGTGGTTCTGGAAGTGTGACGGTGAGAAAGACTGTATGGACGGCTCTGATGAGCCTGAAACTTGTCCAGTACGTCACTGCAGAGCTGGCTCGTTCCAGTGCAAGAACACTAACTGTACGCCGGCTGCCACCATCTGTGACGGCACTGATGACTGTGGAGATGGTAGTGACGAGGCAGAATGCGCTCACGAGTGTCCACTCCTTGAGTTCAAGTGTAAATCTAGTGGCAGATGCATTCTCGACAGCTGGAAGTGTGATGGCGACACAGATTGTAAGGACAACAGCGACGAAGACCCTGTAATGTGCCACAACAGACCTTGTAACCCCGACACTGAATTTGCATGCAAGAATGGAAGATGCATCCCGAAACTGTGGATGTGCGACTTCGATAACGACTGTGGAGACGATTCTGATGAGCCTGCGTACATGTGCAGACAAAAGAACTGTACTACAGGGTGGAGAAGATGTCCAGGACAAGCTAACTATAGGTGCATTCCCAAATGGTTGTTCTGCGACGGCAAAGACGACTGCAGAGACGGATCGGATGAGTTACCAGAAAACTGTCCTTCATGTAGTGCGGAAACTGACTTCACATGCGACAACAAGCGTTGTATTCCAAAGCAATGGCTCTGTGATTTTACCGATGACTGTGGAGATGGAAGCGACGAATCGGAAACTGTCTGCCAGCATAAGTACAGAGAATGCTCTGAATCAGAATTTAAGTGTGGTAACGGAAAGTGTATCTCATCGAGATGGCGCTGTGACCATGAAGATGACTGCGGAGACAACACGGACGAGGCTGATTGTGGCGGCTTCAAGTGCAAGAATGGAACCTTCCAGTGTAAATCTGGGCACTGTATCGCTGCGTACTTCAGATGTGATGGCGATAGAGATTGTAGAGACTTGTCGGATGAGATTGGATGTCCACCGCGGTATCCCGGCGGCAGATACTGTCCCGAGAGCAGGTAAATATCACTCCATTCTCATTTAACGAGAAATGGTCGTGTAATCTATTTTAATTACATGCAATTATGCAATGTTGTTACAGATTCCAGTGCGCAAACAACCTGTGCGTTTCCCAGTCGGACTTGTGCGACGGTACTGATGACTGTGGAGATGGTTCTGACGAAGCGTCTTCAATCTGCAGCAACTTCAACTGCGATACACTGAGACGATTCCACTGTGATAACCACAGATGTGTCCCAAGGTGAGAAAAAATGTCACAAAAATATTAATAGAACGCTTGAGTTCAGTAGGAAGTAAAATAACTATTTAAAAGACAATATGAGTGGTTTCTTTTCATTCGTCAATTCTTTGAGTGCACTTTAGTATTTTAAAAAACCGGCCAAGTGCGAGTCGGACTCGCGCACCGAGGGTTCCGTACAAACCTGTAGGCATTCACAGTTTATGCATAAGGTTTATGTTTATGAAATTAAATGTTTTATTTTTAATTTTTATATTTGAGTTGATTGAATGAAAGGTAAATTGTGGTTTACGATTTATGACGTATTAAAAAAAATCTACTTACTAAATCTCGTTCAAATCAATTTTCGGTGGAAGTTTCCATGGTAATGTACATCATATATTTTTTTTAGTTTTGTCATTCTCTTATTTTAGAAGTTACGGGGGGGACGGGACACATTTTACCACTTTGGAAGTGTCTCTCGCACAAACCATTCAGTTTAAAAAAAAATTATATTAGAAACCTCAATATCATTTTTGCAGACCTATCCATAGTATAGGCACAGTAGATAAATATACAGTAGGTTATCTAAGGCCGCCCGCCGAGTTATTAGCCTACTCTTGCGTTGATACCCAGGGTTGTCACTTTTACTTTTAGTTAATATTTTCGAACACTGCTTGTTCGAAAATATTGATTAAATACACTTGATCTAAATTTATAAAATAAAAAGCATATTATGATTGAATATTTTACCAATTTATAAATTTAGTAAAAATAAAAAGCTTTTATTCACATAACATTTATTATACTAAGTTAAAATTTGATACCGAGAAAATTTTTCTCCTGTTTCTGCACGTCCGGAACGCTTTATTATTATTTGTTAATGTAAAGTAAATTCTCATTCTTATGTAAAGTTTTTGTAAAAAGCTTTTGGGAAAGCATGGACAGGGCATCTTAAATTCTACATCATTCAGTTGATCGTAAATTGACCGGCCAATTTTAATGTTGACGTGGTCCTTTTCGAACGCTTTGCGAAACACCTGCTCCATCCTTTCTACATTATCGACAAAATCATCAGGTGGGATCATGAGTAAATTTCGATCTTTGCCGTAATTCCTGTAATGGGTGTATCTAGATTCTACACTTAAATTACACGCTCGTTGATTAACATCGACGTAATTATTTAAAAAATCGCAGTTCTTATGGTAATCAACACATTTTTTTAACAAAGCGCCACAAACATAAAAAAATGCATTTTTTTCCGGTAGCTCATGTTGTATTGGTACATATTCAGAACGTAAGATTTCCGACAAAATATTTTCATTTCCTTGTGTTTGATTGCTACTGGTCAGATGTTTGTCGATTACTGAGGCACTTGTTTCGAAATGTTTGTGATTTTTCAAACTAATCAAAAATTCTGTGATATCTTCAGAACAATTACCATCTATTGGAGGCTTTGTAATATTTGTAAAATAAATCTTTCTATATGCAGATATGAATTGCCTACTGGTTGGCTCTGTAGCCATCCCGTTTTTTGACCGAATTTTTCCAAAAAAATTTTCAATAACATCTTGATTTAGGCGTCTTGTCAATAAGTATTCAAACCCTTCTTGTTTAAGATCATCAAACAACTGTAATATAGATTTGATAGTAATTTGAAAACCATCAATAAACTTGACTGTTTTCGTAACGTCGTTACCGTTTTTTGGATTATATAACTTTAATGTTTGAAAAAGTATTAACATTTTATTAAAAAATTCTATTTGATTGTCATTACCGCAAAACGCATTTTTGTAAGTATAGCTATGATAACGCGTCGAAGAGTTAAGTGCGTCAAATAAATCATTCATATTTTTTATGAATTCAACTGTTGGTGCAGATTCATCAATAATTTTAAAATCTATGTACGTTAATAAGCTAACTGCAACAGTCCTACTCAAAAGTTGAGTCGCATATCTGACTTTCATTTTTTCAAAATTGGTAGGGTTAATATGGCTGTTTGTTAACTTATATGCCTGTTTAAATGTTTTGTTTTTATCTTGCTCATAAAATTTAAGAATATGCTCATACTTTGCAACTCTGCCATTTTGTAAATGAAAATGATATGTCATCAAATTATTACGAACTAATTTAATTAAATGAGGTACGTCAAAAATGTAATATATTTTATGATCATTAATAGTGAAATAGGTTTTTTCCACGCATATTCCCCTTTTTTTAGCCGCATTTAATAAATCTGATCCCAGATCAGATACAAACACTCTAACTTTCAACCCGACTTCAAAGAGTTTAAGTATAATTTTGTCGATCCATTTGGATATATTATTGTCATTTTTACATTCTGATAACAAAGCAAATCCTATCGGTTGGGACCATTTTACAAAAATACCCCTCACTAACACAACTAAAGCGTGTTTTGCCGGTAGTGGGGATTGTACGCCATCTACTTCATGAAAACCAATGATTTTGTCGTCCTTAATATTATAAAAGAGATTTGTTTTAAGACTCATTGCATCCACTACTAAAGTACATTGCTTCTCTTTGTCAGACATGCTGTTTACTTTTAATTTAAGAACTGCCATTAAATCCTCATTGACCTGTGTAGTTATAGGAATGTACAGCTTATTTAATGTAGTTTTACATGGCATGCAAAGAGTTTCTTGTAATAAGCGGTAGGCTTGTGGGCTTACGTAATACAAACTCAAGCAAAACATTTTATAAGCCAGAGTGTATCTGTTGCCTTTATAACTTAACTTTTGATCTACTTGCGCTTTTACAATATCGGCAATTTTTTTTGATAAAAAGCGGTCACATAGCTTAAAAAACATGTCTTTTTGCGAATCACTCGAAGTCTGTCCTGTTTCATTTAGTTTTAACCTTTTTTTTACACTAGACAAATCAGATTTTAATTTTCTTTTGCGCGGAGTATTAGCAGAGAGCGAAGCAGCAGTTTGAACTTCTGTGTTGCTTGATGTACTGATCTTCTCTGTTTGACATGAAGAACTGCATGATGGAAGATCAATTTGGGTTGAAGTGGTGACTGACGTTATTTCAACATGAGTTCCTTTATCTTCTTTATTTTTAGGCAAACGTAAACACGGTAAACAATTCTTCTTTAATCGTTTTCGTTGAGAGTTCATAGAAATGTCTTCTGCTTTAAAATGTACTTCACATATTCGTTCATTATGTTTTGACTTGTTAGATAAGTCTTCGCGATCAATTAACCGTAGCCACTGTAAGCGTCTGAAACAATTAAACAAATTGGTCAAGTGAAATAAATAGAGAGTTCCATTCGTATTTTCGCGAATATGTAAAAAAATATTTATCACCTATTATTTTTCTTTCATGATACCTTACTTTAATATCTAACTATCTGATGACGTAGGGTTTTGTGTAGATTCACCTAATAATGTATTACAAATTTGAACTTGAAGGTAGCGTGATGGACTATTTCCCAGGTTTCCCAGTTTTGTATACAAAAGTCGTTATATTTACAAAATGAAACCATATCTAACAAAAATAACTGTTGCATTTAGTATAATACACATCACCTTACAATAATAAACAAAAAGAACAGACCTCTTAACACATTTTTTTCATACGATAAGCGAAACAAAAACAAGTGTCAAGTGGCCGACCCGAACGCCGGCCAAAAAAATGCGATGTACACACAAGTATATAAGTCGATCGTCAGACTACCGGAACCATATTTGGATTGAACAACACATCAGACAATAAAAATAAAAAAAATTTCAAAAGTAATTAATTTGCAATATTAATTATTGTGAAATTGCCCTTATTACAACTATACCTACGCGAAAAATATGTTTACCAAAACGATGTTTCGTACTCAATCCTCTATTTTATAGTAAAACTAGACTTCTTAAAATAAACTTTAGCTCTAAACATAGTATTCAGAAAAAGGCGACTCGGCTACGCTCTTAATAAAGCAAATAAACTGTGAAATAAACAATACAATACCATATTTTCTAATAATATTTAAGTATAAGTAGGTACTTACATTTCTGGTTGAGTAGGAAGTATGAAGAATGATAAGTCCGGGTTTGCGAAATCATTATTGAGGCACCCGAAAACACTACAATATTTTTTTCCCCTTTTTGAAGTCATGATACTCGTAATTTACGACAAGTGTCCGCCGCCCGCGCCGGCGAGAGTTGACAAACGCAAGCGGTCATGTAGCGTACGCGCGTGCTCACAGTAGCGCTGCACAGCCCGCACTGCCGCCACCTTATTCCCCCATATATTATGCTAGCGTGTGCGTGAAATCGCGTGCCGACATGGCGCGCGGCGCGCACGCACACATTCAAACCGAAAGCGGCACGTTTGTATGAAGATGTTTTACTGTATATTTATCTACTGTGGTATAGGTTTGATGAAAAAAGAGAGTTTCAGTTCTATGTATGGGGAACCCCAAACTGATTGTTTTTTTTTTTCTATTTTTTGTGAAAATCTTAATGCGGTTCACAGAATACATCTACTTACCAAGTTTCAACAGCATAGCTCTTATAGGTTCGGAAAAAGTGGCTGTGACATACGGACGGACAGACATGACGAATCTATAAGAGTTTCGTCTTTTGCCATTTGGCAACGGAACCCTAAAAAGAGTCACTTTCAAAATGTTACCCTGATCCTAGAAAAAAAAAACTTATCTTTAATTCCCTCTTCCCTCCCAGATACCAAGTATGTGATGGCGTGGACAACTGCGGCGACGGCTCAGACGAGAACAACATGACTTTATGCGCGGCGCGCGTGAAGCCCTGCGACCCTTACACGCAGTTCCAGTGCGCCAACAGACACTGCGTGGAGCGCACGCAGCTGTGTGACTTCGCCGATGACTGTGGTGATGCTTCCGACGAGCTCGGCTGTCATCACACGCACACGTGCTCGCATCTCGATAAAGGTATAGTTTCAATAATTTTAATGTCACACTTAAAATTATTTTTATACTTCTGCCGTTATTCCAATTTATTTGATGCAAGTATTTGTTTCTATACATTTTTTACATATTTCGTTTCTAACTTCGTTTGCTGCCATATCATTCAGATAGGCTATGCAAAAGTTTTACATAGTGTAACGAAAATTGGAAAGAGTAATTTGAAAAAGTTTCATTGGAATTAGTTATCTGATATAAAACAATACAGGGTCACATCACTTATTGATGGATTGTGTTCGATATGGATAATGCCTTGAGGTTGAACCGACTTTATATGGGCACAAGCCATAATATTCAGTGCTTACCAAATGGTGATCATACGGAGCATCTATTCAGGTTCATAGGCCAAATAATCGGAAGCAGTGTGTATTTAGGGTGCGATGGGACGGTCGCAGTGCGGTTATCATCATCATTTCAGCCGTAAGACGTCCACTGCTGGACTAAGGCCTCCCCCACTTTGGGGGGCTTTGCCATAATCGCCACGCTTGGCAGGCGGGTTGGCGATCGCAGTATGGTGGTAAAATGCATAGAGAACGCTGCTGCCCATTCTCTAGTAAGTCCCTTAGTCGCCTTTTACGACACCCACGGGAAGAAATGGGGTGGTGTTATTCTTTACGTCCGGCACCACACGGTACCAGTGCGGTTATGAAAATCCCTAATTAAATCATTTAAAAAAAGCAGTTAGACAATTCAGCGGTCATATTATCTTCGGCATTTCGCTAAATTATAGTCATCCTCGTTCATTTATGACATGCTCCCCATTCCACCGCATCACCACCAATGTTAACCGAGTAAACATAACATCAAAAATAATTATCATGAAAGACAATTTGGATAAAGAAATTCTGATTGAGACTTAACCTGAAATGAAAAGAAAAAACGAGTAGGTACGACAGCACAACACAAAAGTTTGTTAAAACAATTACGTGTTTGAACTGAGCTTCCGTAATAGCCTTTGTTTTATGTTACAAATATTTCGTCCTTCAGGTGGTTGCGAGCACTTCTGCACAAACCTGACGGCAATCGGCGGCGCGGGCGGGTACATCTGCACTTGCTTCCAAGGGTGGATCATCTCGCCGGTCGACAAAAAGAAGTGTGTGGACGTGGACGAGTGCGCTGCGGGCACACATCACTGCTCGCAGATCTGTAACAACCTCAATGGAAGCTACAGCTGTGACTGCAGAGAAGGATTCAAGTTAGTAGCATAAGCATTTGTCCAAAATACTCAACTATTTATGAGAAGCTGTAGATTACAATTCCGTTTACGAGGTAACTTTATTAATGTTTATAATCTTTGTCTACATTACAGACTGGCAGACAACCTATCAGGCGTATGCAAAGTAATTGAAGATGAAGTTGTTCTATTATTCGCTAATGGACCAGAAATACACGCCTTTGCGCAAGACAAGAACGAAGAATTCGATGTCATCACAGCAGAAAAGAGAATAGAAGCTATCGACTACGATCCGAAGCACGAGATGATCTTCTGGGCTGATAGCTACGACAAGACCATCAAGCGATCGTACATGATCAATGCACTCAATGGTCAAGTCAAGAGTGGATTCGCCCAAGATCTGAACATGAAGGGTAACTCAAAACCAACTGCCTTAGCTGTTGACTACATAGGCGATAATCTATACTGGACAGAAACTGATAGGACAGGCTCTAAACCCCGTGGACGTGTTATGGTAGCGAGAACAGACGGAAGATACCGAAGGGCACTAGTCTCAGCCGGAATCGAAAGCCCCACATCGCTGGTCCTCGACCCACAGATGGGAAGGATGTTCTGGGCTGACTCTGGTTCCGCTCCCAAGATTGAAATAGCCTGGATGGATGGTTCGAAGAGGAGACCGATCGTAACAGAGAATATAAGACATCCTACTGGTTTGGCCATTGACCATTTGATGGACCATTCCATATACTGGGCTGACACTAAACTGAATACTATTGAAATGATGAGGCACGACGGTTCGAACAGGAAGGTGATCCTGAAGGGTGATCTGCTGAAGCACCCGCTGTCGCTGGACGTCTTCGAGTCCTCGCTATACTGGGTAACGAGGGACACGGGAGAACTTGTGAGACAAGACAAGTTCGGCAGAGGAGTGCCATTTGTTATATCCAAGGATCTAGTCAATCCATCGGCTGTGAAAGGTGAGTTGACACATACGTTGGTGAGTTGTTTATTAAGATTAGGTATCAAAAGATCTTTGGACTTATTGCAAAGCCCGGTTAATCTTTATGCGCAGGTTTAAAGTTTAAACTTGAAGCCCTTTTTCAATTTCGCACTTTATTCTTACAGTGTCAGAAATAAATACTTTATTCTGGGGGTTAACTTAGTATGAAGAATCGTTTGTAACACTTATTGTCTTTGTGTTTATTGGATGCTGAGGTATGAAGTCCATTTCCAGTATACCACCCGCGGCGCTACAACGTGACGTCCCGCGCGGAGTGCGCGCGCGCGCCGTGCTCGCACCTGTGCCTGGGCGTGCCGGCCGGCCGGCGCTGCGTGTGTCCCGACCAGCAGCAGCCGCCCAAGCGCATCACGCAGGAGCTGGCGTGCGATGCAGGTATGTGTCTCATTAACTGTGCATTGTCATGTCTAATACGCAATACAATTAAACGGTCGAAGGTTTTGAACCGGCGAGATTGTAATGGCTTCATATATACAGGATAAGTTTTTATCTAGTGCGCAAATTGTAACCATGAATTTAGCATATCATTCTAAACCCCCCTATGTGTAGAAAAATTTCGTCGGATATTTAAAAAAAAATCAGCTGTTCCATACATTTTCATCCTGTAGGTATTGCATTTTTCTATGGAACAGCTGATTTTTTTTTTTGTAAAACCGACGAAAAATTTCTGCGCAAGTTGGTCTAGAATGATATGCTAAATTCGTGGTTACAGTTTGCGCACTGGATAAAAACTTATCCTGTATATGCGCAAGGACTGACTTTATTTTTCATTTACTGATTAGAATAACGTGACGGCGCGGCGTTACTTTTTGCTTTGTAGAACTGTACTGATGACTTGTTCGTACGCAGTTGGTATTACCACGGATATCGAGGGATATGCCTTGGGGGCGTGGCACGTGCCGCCTCAATACTATCAATTGATAGTATTGTCGAACGGCGGCTGTACGCTTCATTCAGTCGCTTTGCAACTGCGTACAGTGCACTATTGATGCGTAAAAAGCGAAAATGCCGAGTTGTGCAGTAATTATTTGTAAAAATAGACCAAATACCATCAACCTGAAGCAAATGGCATGTCCTACCACCGGTAAATAAACAATTAAGTCACTGTTTTATATTTTAAATCAATTTTTAAATGATTTACTAACTTACGTGCGGAGCGACACGAACTAACCCGAACTAGCCCGAATCTTCCCGAACGAAACGAACGTTTTCGACTTAGAGAGGTGCAATCGTTTGCGTGCGGCTGATTTTATCGATATGCGTATGCAGTTGAATATTTTTTACAGAACTCAATGGATATCCTCGTATTACTTGTATAGTAAAACAGTTAAATTACTTATTAATTTAATGTTGTTTGAACCAAATTAAAACATTATAATTCCAATACAGTTAAGTGTGTGTGTTACCTAATGTAATATTATGCCTAAACATTTTCACAAATTAACAGTTTTTAATTTATTGTACAATATGATAAGTAATGTGATAAATAAATATTATATTTCATCCAATTATTTATATTTGGTAAAAAAATTACAATAATTTGTTTGCGATATACAAAAATATTCAATATTTTTAAATTTGCTATTTGGTGGTTTCGTAAGGTGGCCCACCTTACGAAACCACCAAATAGCAAATTAAAAACTATTAATAATATTGCGCAATATTATTGACCGAGTAAGATTAATATTGAGGAGCATCATCATCAGTCTATATTGTTCCCACTGCTGGGACACAGGCCTCCTCTCGGTGAGAGGAAGTGGGCCATGATCCACCACGAGGGTCCAGTGCGGGTTGGCAGATGTCACATGTCTTAGAATTTTTGGTTCTAAGACATGCCGGTTTCCTCACGATGTTTTCCTTCACCGTTATTGAGAGCAGTGGTGATGAAATTATTTACACAAAGTAAAGCGCCTGCCTGAGTTCGAACCCACGATCTACAACTTGTAAGTCGAGGTTGATACCACTGGGCCACCACTGCTCTGAAAAATAATAATAAATATTGAAGATTGCGATGTTAAAATATTGTTGAAAATAAAAATATATTTTCCGCAACATTATTGTATTGATCACTAAATCGCAAGCCCATCTTAGTCAACCATGAGGCCGACCATCTATGGTTCGAAGTTTAAATTAGAAAACTCGAGGTCCGTCGCTATTTTGTCAAATCTTTGTCTATAATACTGAGGGTTTCACATTTTATTTTATTTCTATACAAATGTGTTAAAAATGTCGTATAACTTGCGTGAACATTGTATTATTACGCTCTCGGCTCCAATCCGGCCTCAGACGTAGTAACAAACTTAGCCCACATAGATATAACATAACGTATTTTATTAAAATATTCTTAGTAATAATATTTTTTTTAAAGATTAAGTAATATATTATTTATTTATACGGCATGGTATGTAACAGAGAGCGTTCCCTTTAACCGATAATACGAAATTTTAAAAACATATTCCCATTTTATTTTAGTAAAAGTAAACTATATTTTAATAGATATATAAAAAAATATTTAAATAAAATTAAACTAAGTTATTATAATACAATAATGTGCTAAAATTAAATATCGATAAAAATAATCGACCATCGCTTTCGACTCCCTAATTGCATTCGTGTGCATTGGATGTTCGCAAATAGCAAGTGTTTACAACTGAATGCCCCGCCCATTCTATGTATGTGTGCTATTAGAAATTGATTTAGTGTGGCTGCTTTCTTTTTGGTGTGCGTGTTTAAATTTTAAGTGTGTGTCGTCAGTACACTATTTGTTAATGTTGTAATTTTTTGGGTGGGAGATAAGCGGCGACACTAGGATTCCTTACTATTCCGCAATGAAGGCATATCTCTGGATATCTATGGGTATTACAAAAACCTCTCGTCATTTAAGTTCCTTGCGCCTTGGTATTGAAGAAGATCAAGATTTCAGTCGTTTCTCAGGGTTAATTTCTAGGTCCCTTTTGTTTTTAACCAAGCTCGTATGTTTCGTTTGTATCGGCATGATTTCTAATGAGCACTCGGCCTCGCCCCCAGCCGTGGAAGCACCGCGGCCGCTGCCGCGCGTGTGCCCGTGCGAGAACGGCGGCACGTGCGTGGAGGAGGGCGGCGCGCTGCGCTGTGAGTGCCGCGCGCCGCACGCGCCGCCCGTGTGCGCGGCGCCGGCGGCCGTGGCGGCGGCGCGCGCCGCCACTGCCGCCGCCGTGCTGGTGCCGCTGCTGCTCGTGCTGCTGCTGGCGCTGGCCGGCGCCGCCGCGTGGTTCGTCATCAGGAAGAGGCCGTTGTGAGTACACACGTCGCTTGACCATTAATGACTTGTCACTAGTGACTGTGCTTTAGTGACACGTCATTTAAATAAATAAACGCATTGTAATACGCGTTGTGTTATTTAATGACATCGAGAGATAAGTGTATGCTCTCGATTTTGTGAGTTTAAAAATTATTGCTAGTAGTTGCATTATATTATATTTTTTGTGAATTAATAGTTTATTTTCGTATTCTAGTGGTAAGGGCGGCGGTCTGAGCAGCCTGGCATCGTCGCAGAGCGTGTCCTTCCGTCAGGGCTCCAACGTGGAGTTCGGCGGCGTGGGCGGCGCGGGGGGCGAGCCTGCCTACACACTGGAGGAGGCGCCGCGCAAGGGGAGGGACTTCAGCAACCCTATGTATGATGCCGTCACCAGGGCCGTGGCCGCGGGCGAGCCCGAGCCGCCCATACGTGAGTATCAGTCGGTGACTACTGTCATGAGACCGTACATCGTCATCGGAAGCTTTTCATTATGGCGTTTTGGGATCTGAACAAAGTTTGAGAACGTACGTTTATTTCCACAGCCGGCATCTACGAAGTACCAGACGAGTTAAAAGAAAAGGTGGTATCGGCTGTGATCTCACCGTCGTCGACGGAGACGCGCGGCGCGGGCGGCGCGGGCGCGCGCGGCGGGGCGGGGGCGGGGGCGGGGGCGGGCGGCGCGCGCGCGCTGGACCCGGCGGCCGACACGGGGCGCGACACGGCGGCGCTGGTGCGCGAGGACGCGGCGTGCTAGCGCGCCGAGCGCGGCCCGCGCCGCGCCGCCCGCACGCACCACGCGCGCAAGGGCTTGTTGCTCCTCCCCGGCAATCTCTACTCCAATCTTTCCGAATCTTTAGTGAAATAAGTCTTGACTTTTGGGTGATGATCGTCGCCCGCGACACGGACAATTTAATGGTCGTGTTTAACTAAGCCGCTCGTTAAAAAAAAAACACTAATTGCCCAGATATGTTTAACTAAATCATTCATTTAAAAGGTAAAAAAACTGTAAATGATGTAATACTAAGTGTTTTGTATTTGTCATGGCACGTCGAGCTGAGTGCGTAGTCGCGCGTTAGTCTCACGTGTAACAGACGCGCGAGTGTTCGCGAGTGATCACCTGTCTGTAATGCTCGCGCGTGCGCTGTGACACGCGACCTCTTTTTAAGCATATTTTATTCTTCCCCGATTCTATCCGTCCTTCTAGTTTTAGCTAATAATTTATTTTCGTATTTTCTACTGTGAGACATTCCGATAAATATTTATACTTACTTTAACGTTATATTTTCTGTTTTTCTTCTATACAAAGATTAATATAGTAATCCCAGCTAGTTCTGGTTGTACTTATATGTCAGTATTTTCCGTTTAAGTTATCTGTTACTTTTCTATATATTTTGTGCTAAAATATATTATTTTAAATCTAAATAAACCATATCATAGCGTGATACGTATGTTATTATATGAAGAGATTTCTAAAGTGTATAATAGCGTAGGACTTGTACATTCCATTCGTTTGAGACTAAAGACTAAAGTTTCATCCTAGCTGTATTTGGATCTAAGTAATATTTGGTTGCGCGAAGCGTTTCAGGCCCGAACTGTCACTATATTCCTAATATCTGTATAAATGATGTTGACTTAGTAATAAATGAATAATTAGTACATAAATAAGGAACTAGGAATTGTTGTTGGTAACGGCCCAGAGCGCCATTTTATAGGCTTTTAAATTGATTTGACAATAAGCAATACACTATATTAGAGAATAATTTATTTATTTCGGTTTAAGACTATGTAAAATAACTATGTTGTGTTTTATAATTGTCTATTATAATCATATAAAATATTAGAATTTTGTGGGACTCTGACGATTTGCCATAAATGTGTGAGATAATGTTTCTGTTGTTTTAATTATGAAATATGTTTTGTCATCACTTTGTTAAATTTACAAAACTTCTAATCATTGTAAATACAAGCGTTCTGATTGTGATGTACATTGCGATAGGTCAAACTGTAATGCTCTATATATTGTAATATTGGAAACATTATAAATATGTATTATACTATTAAACGGTTCTGTGAATATACACATCACGTTGTTATGACTAAAGAATTTGAATTGATAAAGTGTAAAAAGTAAAGGTTTAAATATTATAAATATATTACAATGTTACGGATAAGGAGAGGAAATATTTTTATATCGGGACTATTATAGTTATTAGACAGTCGTCTGAGGTTAGTTGAAGATATTGTGTAAAAATAAATTAATAATGAAATACGTCCCTCTTTTATTTACATCCTCCTCACCATGAAGGTACCTTATAATAAAAAATAAATCTTGTCTTCTTCCCTAATAATACCTTTTTTGTACTTTTGGTGACCAGATAAGGTACCCAAGCACATGAATAACAAAAATCAAGCAGAATAAAAGCTTCATACAAACGCCGTGTAGTGTACCCGCGTACACTACTACACGCACAGCTACATATGTGTGCGTGCCCTGTCACCTACAAGCTTAGAATAATAACTAAAGCATAGAAGGAACGCTAAAATAGCAACTGAACTCAATATACTTGCTTCATTTTGACCCATGGAGCCGCTTCGATGTTAGAGAAGGACATCTATACAGAAAACGTTTCGAAATTTCGTTGGTTGTCACCTTTTTGTCACTCATTATGTTCAGACTAGTGACGTGACCTACTAAATTTCAACATCGATAGAATTTACAATGCATGTGTGAATGTATTTTTTTTATGCATATCATTGTAATTTCTAGGTGCCTCGGTTATAATTACAATTTATACATTTAACATCTAAATCGTTTTTTTGAAGTTCGTTCAAAATGAAACTACTTTATTAATAAAAGTAAGTAAGTAGTTTCATTTTGGACGAACTTCAAAAACGAACGATGATTGATGACGAACTATCTAGTTCGTACTTAGGTATGAACTAAATAGTTCGTCATCATCATCACTAAAGTCCTCCTTGGTTCCCTACAAATTTTTATTGTATCCAAGTATTAAACCTGACCCGGCTACCCCCGAATGTATTAATTGCAACAACGTTAAACCAACGTGGGAGACTTCGGTTTTACGAATGTTTTTAGCAACTCTTGCTTCAAATTACTTCTCATATTTATTTGGATTTTAGACATTTAAAAGATTATTATCAATTTCCACTTTGTATCCTACAAAGTGGAAATTGATAATAATCTTTAATAAAAGACAAATAGATGGATGGATACTTTATTGTTTGCACACCATAAAATACAAACCGACCCACTAAACACTGAAAAATAAAAACGTTTTTACAAAAAAAAAACAACCGACTTCCAAAAAACACGGCATTGTGAAAAATTACTTGAAAAATTAAATTTCGGAAGTTGGTGGCGGTAATTTTTTTTTATATTACTGCCCTTTAAATAAAATCGTTTTTGTGAGAAAACTACGCACCTTCTCATGAGGCTGATTCGCCTGTTTTGTTGAATAGTGAATTCTTATTGTTATATATATCTGACATATAGATTTGACCAGAAGATTTCGATGATTTTCAGCAAAATCTTGCTCTAAACAATGCTGAACAAGATTGTGGAAAACGCTTGATACTGCATATGTTGAAAACACTTTATTCATCATCATCATTATTATTTCTTTACGACCCAAAAACTGTCCACCGGCCTTTGAAATTTGCTCCCGTATAATCTTCTCAGTAGTTTTACAGATGTTTATTACACATTTTGATGGTTTGACTAGACCTCCTCTATCTTTAACTCTTATAAGTGACGGTCTGGAATCTATATCACCACATAAACTTTCCATGCATATTTCGCACTTTAAAACTTTTTTCAGCTTTCTAACCACAAAGCCTGCAATGTAGTGAACCACATCTACTGAGTATTCAGTAAGTTGAGACGATGATAAATAATCATGGTCTAAATCGACGATACTTAAAACCGCACTTGTTGGCTCTATGATTTCATCGCTCATAATGCGTACATTTCCACTGCTTTTGTTAATTGAATCTACACATTTTGAAGCAGTACAATTCAACACTGTGATTTTTTCAAGCGGTACGCAATTGCCATTGGACCCATCTTTGAATTGAGCGTGCACCAAAAGTCTTTTGTATGCAGCTTGGAACATACGTGCAGACGGATTATTATTATATCCGCATTTAGATCTTATGGCACCAAAAAATAGTTCCAAATGGTCTTGTGACATCTTGTATGTACACAAGTATTGTAAAGAATTATTTTCTACGACGTCGTGATACATTTTCAATAACGATTTCATGCATACAAGAAAACCGGTAAACCCAGTTTTTCGGTTGGAGTTAACAACATAAGTGCCGTCCATAAGTTTTAATTTTTTTATATATGAAGCAGCTGCCTCAAAGAAGATCTGGGTTTCCTCGAGATTAAAAGAAGTTAGTGCCTTTTTCCATCCTTTGCTACGCATGTTTCTACTGTTAAAAATATCAAACAGATTATTAAAAACTCTTAGAAATTTAATTGTTCCGCTGCAGTCTTCAAAGCCAGGAATACAATTTTCTTGACAATACTGTAAGGCATCTGCAACTGAGTTGCTGAATAATTGGGTTGCAAGACGGACCTTCATTTTTTGTCTAATGTAATGAACATGATCTCTTTTAAGTTTATTACCTAGATGTAAACCTTCATTTTCTTGCAGCTCTAAAAGCTGCTCTATATGATCCCAAGATATTGTTTAGTTATCTGCATCTATAATTTTTTTCTTTTCTCCTATTGTATTCCGTACTAATTTTATGTTATGGCAAGGGTCTGGCCATAAATATATATCTGAACCGGTACACTGAAATGAGACAGAGCCCGAGTACATGTCAGATCCTAAATGAGTGCACATTGCAATATTGGTTGCCGCTCCATCAAATGTTAAGGATACAACTTTCACACCACATTCATGTAATAGCTGAATGCATTGCTGTACGAGCATTGATTTCTGCTGAGCTGTGATAGACTTAATAAAAAAATAGCCAACGGGAATTTTCCACGTGTCATTCAGGCAAGTAACCATAAATGTTAAGGCTTGGGTAGCAAGAGGCACTGCATCTGATTCCAGGTCGTATCCAACGTTCACATATCCATGGTATTTATAATTGTAGCTATCCCATTCAACCATTTTTCTAATGGCCATTTCATCAATTGCTAAAATACAAAATAGGGTTTTAGATGGGTGCTGTACTACTCGGGAACGGATTGCATCTAACGCTTCTGTAGTAAAACCGGGATTGCAATTGAGGGATCGGTACCAGGTGGAAATGGTTTTAGGGTGTGGTAAGGAATCTTGAAATTGTTCTCGAATATACGTATATGCTTTTGGCGAAAGATAATTTAAAGTTACAGCAAATTTCTTAATTTCCAAACTGTACTCCTTAGACAAAGAGTCACCTAGTTGTTTTTGCAAAAACCGTTTGATAATATCATTTTTATTTATCTTATCCAGCATAGTTATATATTCAGTTTCAATATTTTCTTGTTTTAATTTTTCTATTAAAATACTGTAAAGGTTTTCATTTTTTTTCCCTAATCGTGAAAGTCGTTTAGTTAACGTGTTAATCTTCCGAAGGCGGCGTTTGGATATCTTTTTGACCCTTTCAAGTTCTTTCTCTAACATTTTAATTCTTCTTATATAATTTATTTCTGAATTTGTTATTGTCATCTGTGTCGAGGATTCCTAAAACAAATAGTTCTCAATGATAAATGTAACATTTTTAAGTTTTAATTTTTATTTAATGTAGGCAGGCATGTCTTACCTGTCTTTGGTGTGAGATGATTTCACAAGATGTCAACGTTAGCGGCGATTCATTAATCTGTACCGAGGTACTAGGTCCTGGTTCAATTTCCATTGCAAAGGGATCCTAAAATTTATATATTTATAAAAATAAATAAATTTGCGCACCCAAATGATTATTTCCGACAGAGATATTTAGAGGAACATGCAACAAATGTATGCAACATTATGCATTGTGTGTGTTATTACATGCATTATGTGAACCTATTTTTCACCTTATGAAATGTTATACCTGTCTTCCTTTAAGATATGTGTTAGGTTGCTGTCGATGATGAGTGGTTCCTTGAATCTGCAGATCTGCGCTATGTCCTTCTTCGCAGACTTCCATAAGTACTTCCTGTAATGTAATACAAATTTGAATGGGATACTATTTATTGCAAATAAAATCAAATTTCTAATTAATATTATTAATTAAATTATAAATAAATCATATTTATTACTATACCATTTCATCTGTTCTATCATGTTCGATAAATAACGTAGGAACAGCATCTTCTCTAAGTCGTCTCCATTTCGTTTCATTACATACAAATGAATTTAAAGTAAAATGCTTGGAGCATATGTGACTGTGCTTTTTTGGAGTCCAATTTCGTCTACCAATACAATTTACCCATTCATTTTTTTTCACAGTTTCTTTAGGAAATCTGTAAAATAAAAGTATCGACAACATTATTTACGTCACTATGTATGATCAAGATAACCTCAAAACAGTTTCCGAATATTCGCTAATAACTTCTATTGGAATAGATATTACGTCTGGTTTCCGCTACAAAGTGATTCAGCAACATTTGTTATGTATTTAAATTCGTTCATCAGTTCACATTCAACAAAAAAAATTGCAAAATCTTACCGATGGAAGGTCAATATTTCTTGTTTATTTTCTTTGCGCGATGAATGGGACTTGCAGCCCCCAACCACACAAGACATTGCTCCACAGCGTCCACACACTCACTATTTGTAGTTAAACAAAGAATTCGTGCAATCTAACAGTACAAATTTTACTAAAATATCGCAAAAACATACCCAGATTACAACAAACGCATAAACAATGAACATGCAAACAATTCAAGTAGTTCAATGAACGAACTGTCAGGCATTGAAGCAAAGTACTATCAAATTTGGCCGGGTTGAATTAGAACCAATATAACCAAATGACAGTTCGTCTTGTGAAATGCCAAAAAGTAAAACAAAGAGTAAATCATTTATCTCTTTCACACATCCTTTTTCGTGCCGTAAGATAAAACGAGTATAAAAGTAGTTACAGAATTCATTTTTTAGCGTTCCTTCTATGCTTTAGTTATTATTCTAAGCCTACAAGGCGCGGGGCACAGTATAACTATGACAGTATGGAAATTAGGCCTAATTGTTGGTAAAATTATCACTCTTGGTGTTTACAAAATTGAAAAGAGTTTTACTGGAAAGAAGTTGTGCAAGTCGACGAAGACAGACGTGATACAATCGCGTCGGGATTTAGTCACTTAGGAGCTTATCTAAAGTTTTACAAGTCAATCCCTTGTTGGTCTAATAGTCATAACGCTAGTCATAAGCACGCTAGTCATAAGCACGCTACTGAGCATGAGGTCCTGCCTCGGTACAATGACCAGGTCAGGCACAGTGCTGTTAGATTTTTCTGTAAGGAATTTCTCAATAGCAGTCTGGAGTCTGAAGGCACCGTTCCAGCTCAATAACGGCCGGGCATCGCATTGAAAATATGCCATCAGCTTGTGACAATCACGCTGGCACAACACGCTCACGCTGCTGGCACGCCACCGCTCTACTGGTGAGGAGACAGCTTGTTCTTCACGCGCCAGTTACTCGCCGGTAGCTCACCGTCCTCGCGCCATCGTCTAGTTTAATAATAATAATATCTTAGGACAACCAACACAACGTTATCTGATCCCAAATTAGTCAGAGCCTATTACTATGGCGACCAGACAACTGATAAATATTGTTACGTAGATCGTAAAGTCTAGAAACATCGTGCTAACTCCATCTCAGAAAGGGACAACATTACGTAGATCGAAAAGTCTAGAAACGTCACGCTAATTCCATCTAAGGATGGGGCAGTGTTGAAACTTCTAGATACGACACGCTAACGCCATCTGTTATCAAGTAGCAAGTACTACGAACAATTGTACGTAGACGCCACCGCCATCTATTGTTGAGTAGCGGGATTAAACAGTAAATAGATGTCTGTGGAAGGTTCTCGAAGTTTCGAATCTACTTGTAAACTGTGGAAAAGTGTTGAATGTTCGCGAATGTTCTGCTCGGGATATAAATAGCGGATTGTCGGCCCGATGGGCAGTTCGATTTCGGAAGCGAGCGAATACGAATCAAGCGATACAGTACAAGCGAAACAAGTGACTCTGTTTGACTATTGCGATATTGTGATTGTTTAATTAAACTGTGGTGTGTTTCGATAATTTTGGCTTAAATTAATTTATCCCGAAACCCAGCTCGTAACATTTGGTGTCAGAAGTAAGGGATAAATTATGCCAGTTTTACCGAAGGAGGACACGGAAGGTATTCGTACCAGGAGTCAGCGCCAGCAGGAAGTGGATCAGAGGCGATTTGAAGGACCTTCAAGACAGACATCTGGGGGTAATCAGCCGACGACGGAACCAGTTTCCCAAGCGTCTGGTGTTCCTACAGCATCACCAGCTATGGATCTTTCTGCTCTGATGGCGATGCTGCAGGAGCAGGCCCGTCGACAGGAAGAACAGGCCCGCCGACAGGAAGAACAGGCCCGCCGACAGGAAGAACAGGCCCGCCGCCTACAGGAACAGCTGCAGCAGGACAAGGAGGAACATGCTCGCCGACAGGAAGAACAGGCCCGTCGACAGGAAGAACAGGCCCGCCGCCTACAGGAACAGCTGCAGCAGGACAAGGAGGAACATGCTCGCCGACAGGAAGAACAGGCTCGTCGACAGGAAGAACAGGCCCGCCGCCTACAGGAACAGCTGCAGCAGGGTAAAGAGGAGCAGGTTCTCCTTTTGAAGGATCTACACGTGACATTTGGCAAGGACATCAAAGCCATGAAGGAGACTGTTCAGGTACATGAAAATCGTATATCCGAGGCCGAAGTCCAGATCGCTGATATAAGAAAAGCGGTTGGAGTTCTGAAAGCTGAAGGCCGGACTACGGCTCCGATAGTTGCTGCACCTTCCGTGCGCGGGTTTAAAGTGCCACCCTTCGACGGAACATCTTCCTGGTCGGCATACAAAATTCAATTTGAAGCTGTCATGAATGCAAATGGGTGGACAAAAGAGCAGGCCATGACCGCGCTTACTTTGGCCCTTCGTGATCAGGCCTTAACCGTGTTAGAGGCTCTCGGCAAAAATGTTACCTACGAGCAGCTCGTTGAGGCGTTAGAGGCCAGATACGGTGACGCGCACCTGGAACACGTTTTTCGTGCGCAGTTGAAGGATCGTGTGCAGCGCAGTGGTGAAAACCTGCAGCAGTGGGCCCTAGAAATAGAAAAGCTGGTTCGAAAAGCGTACCAGTCTGCGCCTGCACTCATCGATGGGACTCTGACTCAAGCATTCATAGATGGCATACGGGACCTGGAAGTAAGGGCTACTGTAAGACTTGGACACCACGAGACACTCAAGGATGCCTTGGCCCATGCGTTGGAGGTGGAGGCAGTGAGGCAAGATCATCGAGCCCATCGCATCAGGGAGGTTGCAGCATCACCTGTCCGTGACCGTCCGAGGTACAGCCCTAAGTGCTACACTTGCGGAGAAAAAGGCCACCTTCGGTCAAGTTGCCCGAAGCGAATCACAGCTAACGAAAACCAGACCCAAGAAAGAAAGGCGGCAGATATCACCGCCCAGCAGCAGGAAAACTAGTCAACGCCAGGACTGCGGGGCGGGTGCTGGCTGGTGTTAAAATAGCCCCAAGAATTTCGGTCTCACAAGCCCATGATGGGAACACCCTAGTCATAAAAGGTGAAGTGAACGGAAGACCATGTAAGCTGACATTGGATACTGGAGCTTCTCGCACGGTTGTCAGTTCCCAACTAGCGAATCGTTTTCTTGGGGACTTATTCGGTAAGCATGATGGCGTAAATTTAGTAACAGCTACCGGTCAGCACATAACCGTCCGTGGTGAGAAGGAAGTGGAGTTAAAACTGGGAAACACTATCTACCGGCATAAGGTCATCATGGCTGACATAGTGGACGACTGCATCCTAGGTTTGGACTTCATGCGACAGCACTGTTGTGAGATCGACGTTAATCAAGGAGTCCTAAAATGTGGGTCAGAAGAAGTCTTCATGGAAGGTGCACCATCAGGGAAAGTGTACTGCTTGAAGAAGATTGTTCTTTCTCCCCGATCGGAAACAATAGTTCCTGTTAGGCTCCCACATAATTCCGGGCAGAAGAACCGATGTATTCTCATTGAAGGATTGGATGAAAACCTTCCATGGAAGATTGCGCGGACCTTGGTAAAGGCAAGCGATGTTGCAGCCGTACGCATACTGAACCCAAGTGAAAAACAACAAGTAATCAAGAAGGGTACGTTGATGGGTTCCTGTGGGGAAGTAGCTTGGATGTGTGAATGCCAACATCGGCCTCCGCAAAATAACGGCCAAAGTGCAAGATTTAACGTGTTAAATCTTTTGGAAGACTGTCGTAAAGATTTATCGGAAGAAGAAAGAGAGAAGGCTAGGAAGATGCTACTTCAGTATGCAGACATATTCTCTTCAAATGATGCTGACATAGGGAAGACTAGATTGGTTAAACACAGAATTAATACCGGAAATGAGTTACCAATACGACAGCGACCAAGAAGACTACCAGTGGCAAGAGAAAAGGAGGTAGATACCATGATTAAAGGAATGGTAAAGGATGGAGTTATAGAGCCTTCGTCTAGTCCATGGTGCTCTCCTGTGGTCCTGGTAAAAAAGAAAGATGGCAGCATGCGGTTTTGTGTAGACTATCGTCGATTGAATGACATTACTAAGAAAGACAGCTATCCACTACCCCGGATCGACGACACACTGGACACGCTGTCAGGAATGAAGTGGTTTACCACGTTAGACCTAAAAAGTGGCTACTGGCAAGTGGAAATAGACCCTAAAGACAAGGAGAAAACCGCATTTTCTACGGGAAAGGGATTATGGCAGTTTAACGTCATGCCATTCGGATTGTGCAATGCTCCTGCAACATTTGAAAGGCTAATGGAGCTAGTTCTCACGGGACTAATTGGAGACGCCTGCCTTGTCTATTTAGATGACATCATCATCGTGGGCCGCACATTCGAAGACCACCTCCTAAATCTGGAACGTGTTCTATCAAAAATCCGAGGAGCCAATCTTAAGCTAAGTCCAAAGAAGTGCTCATTCTTCAGACAGCAAGTAAGCTTTTTGGGGCACTTGGTTTCGAAGGAAGGAGTGCAAACAGATCCTGAGAAAATCGTCGCCGTCAAGGAATGGCCAGTCCCGAAAGACAAGACGCAGGTCAGGGCATTTTTGGGTTTGTGCTCGTACTATCGTCGGTTTGTCAAGAATTTTGCTGACATTGCCAAACCTCTTCACAAGCTTACTGAGGAGAAGAGACCGTTCTGTTGGGATGAGAACTGTGACATCGCATTTCGAGATTTAAAGGAACGTTTGTGCAATACCCCAATTTTGGGCTACCCTGACACAGGAAATGAATTTATAGTTGACACGGACGCAAGTAATACTGGAATTGGCGGTGTGTTATCTCAACGGAAAGGAGATTATGAAGTTGTGATAGCTTACTTCAGCAAATCTTTATCAAAGCCAGAAAGAAATTATTGTGTCACGAGACGCGAACTTCTTGCCGTAGTAAAGACATTGCAGCATTTCAGCAAATACTTGCTTGGACACAAATTCCACCTGCGGACTGACCATGCTGCATTAAAGTGGTTGTTGCAGTTTAAGAACCCAGAAGGACAAGTGGCGAGATGGATTGAACTGCTACAAGAGTATGACTTCGCAATTGAACATCGTAGTGGGAAGTCTCACGGTAACGCGGACGCTTTATCAAGAAGACCTTGTCCTGAAGACTGCAAGCATTGTGTCAGGCAAGAAGCTAAGGAAACAATACCTGTCAGGATGCTAAGAACGGACCTTAGTGACGAATGGAAGGAAACCCTACAGCATGCTCAGCAAAGTGACACAGATATCAGGCCAATTTTCGAGTGGATTAAAGCTAATGCTCCCAAACCGAAATGGTGTGATGTTGCAGCGATGAGTACCACCACAAAAAGTTATTGGGCACAGTGGGAGAGCTTGGTGATCCAAGATGGTGTCTTGTGCCGAAAATGGGAAAATGCTCGAGGGAATAGCTGTCACTTGCAAATGGTAGTCCCAAAAACGAAGGTACCAGAAGTTCTACAGCTCTACCACAATGGTTCTTCAGGAGGTCATATGGGAGTAAGAAGGACTCTGTTAAAGATCCGAGAAAGATTTTACTGGATCCATTGTCGAGAGGATGTGGAAGACTGGTGTCGCAGATGTACCAGTTGTGCAGCGGTAAAAGGACCACACACACGCAGCAGGGGTGCATTGAAAGTGTACAACGTAGGAGCCCCCTGGGAACGAATAGCATTGGATGTCGCTGGGCCATTTCCTGAAAGTGAAAGTGGAAATAAATATTTCATGGTTGTCATGGATTACTTCACCAAGTGGCCGGAAGTCTTCGCCATCCCTAATCAAGAAGCTTCAACAGTCGCTGATAAATTAGTCCACGAAGTCTTCTGTCGGTTTGGGGTACCCTTGGAAATCCACAGCGATCAAGGAAGGAATTTCGAGTCTCAAGTGTTTCAGGAAACATGTCGGGTTATGGGTACTCACAAAACCAGAACCACTTCATACCACCCACAATCTGACGGAATGGTGGAGAGATTTAATCAGACGTTGGAAAGATATTTGGCAAAAGTTGTAGCAAGCAGACAAAAGGATTGGGACAAGCACATACAACCGTTTCTTCTGTCATACCGAAGTGCAGTTCACGAGAGTATAACTGTGACACCAGCCTTCGCGAACTTTGGAAGGGAGTTAAGGTTACCAGCTGATCTAATAACCGGCATTCCACCTGATTCACCACGCAGTATAACAGATTATGCAAATGATCTGCGCAACAAGATGAATGACGTATATGAGCATGTCAGAGAATCAGGCCAGCAGATGTCCGAGAGAATGAAAACTCGGTATGATCGAAAGATGAACAATACTGGCTTCGACGAAGGTTCGCTAGTGTGGTTGCATAACCCTGTGCGCAGCAAAGGGAAGTCCCCTAAACTACAGACAAAATGGGACGGGCCGTACCGGATTGTGACCAAGATCAATGACGTCACTTACCGAATACAAAAGGGTTTGCGAACTGCGCCTAAAATTGTTCATGTAGATCGATTGGCACGATATTACGGGAATAATGATGCTCGGGACGAGCATGTCTAAGGAGGGGGCAGTGTTACGTAGATCGTAAAGTCTAGAAACATCGTGCTAACTCCATCTCAGAAAGGGACAACATTACGTAGATCGAAAAGTCTAGAAACGTCACGCTAATTCCATCTAAGGATGGGGCAGTGTTGAAACTTCTAGATACGACACGCTAACGCCATCTGTTATCAAGTAGCAAGTACTACGAACAATTGTACGTAGACGCCACCGCCATCTATTGTTGAGTAGCGGGATTAAACAGTAAATAGATGTCTGTGGAAGGTTCTCGAAGTTTCGAATCTACTTGTAAACTGTGGAAAAGTGTTGAATGTTCGCGAATGTTCTGCTCGGGATATAAATAGCGGATTGTCGGCCCGATGGGCAGTTCGATTTCGGAAGCGAGCGAATACGAATCAAGCGATACAGTACAAGCGAAACAAGTGACTCTGTTTGACTATTGCGATATTGTGATTGTTTAATTAAACTGTGGTGTGTTTCGATAATTTTGGCTTAAATTAATTTATCCCGAAACCCAGCTCGTAACAATATACTTATATATTTCTAAACACATACATATCTATACAAAGAAATAAAATTGGAGTGTCTGTTTTTAATATTAAGATAACCACTTTTTACTAAGTGTATATGGATGTATACACGGTACATATACCAAAACACCATTTTTTACACTTTTTGTCTGTCTGTCTGTCTGTCTGTTTGTTCCGGCTAATCTCTGAAATGGCTGGACTGATTTTGACGGACCTTTCACTGGCAGATAGCTGATGTAACAAGGAGTAACTTAGGCTACTTTTATTTTAGAAAATAATAATAAAAGTTTAACAAACGAAGAAAACGCTGAATTATGAGACGTATGTCAGCGTAGTTTGTGACGTATGTCAGCTAGTTTTCAAAGACAGTTTTTATGAAAAACTTTTTGTTAAATACCACGCAGACGAAGTCGCGGGCTAACAGCTATTACCTATAATATTGTTACGAGCTGGGTTTCGGGATAAATTAATTTAAGCCAAAATTATCGAAACACACCACAGTTTAATTAAACAATCACAATATCGCAATAGTCAAGATGTCAAACAGAGCCACTTGTTTCGCTTGTACTGTATCGCTTGATTCGTATTCGCTCGCTTCCGAAATCGAACTGCCTATCGGGCCGACAATCCGCTATTTATATCCCGAGCAGAACATTCGCGAACATTCAACACTTTTCCACAGTTTACAAGTAGATTCGAAACTTCGAGAACCTTCCACAGACATCTATTTACTGTTTAATCCCGCTACTCAACAATAGATGGCGGTGGCGTCTACGTACAATTGTTCGTAGTACTTGCTACTTGATAACAGATGGCGTTAGCGTGTCGTATCTAGAAGTTTCAACACTGCCCCATCCTTAGATGGAATTAGCGTGACGTTTCTAGACTTTTCGATCTACGTAATGTTGTCCCTTTCTGAGATGGAGTTAGCACGATGTTTCTAGACTTTACGATCTACGTAACAATATAACCTGAATTAACACATCTTACCGCGGTAGTAGGTACGTCCTCCTGCGTTAATTTCCGACATCCACGCGGGCGAAGCCGCGGGCAAAAGCTAGTTATAGATAAATTACACCCAGACACAGAACAAAATCATTGTGCTCAGGCTCATATATTGATCAACAGCATTAGTCAGATAAATCGATCAACAGCATTAGCAGTCTATAAATTTATACAGGAGGCCTTAAACATACTAAATAACAAAAAATACGCAGTAGGTATAATGCTTGACATGACCAAAGCATACGATAAAGTACAATACAACATTTTACTAAACAAACTCTATAGAATAGGGATCCGCGGTAAAGCACATGAATGGTTCAAATCTTATCTACAAAATAGAGCACAGTTAGTAGAAATAGAATACTTTAATACCAAAACGAACGAACTTCAGAAGTTCCGCTCTGACAGAAAGTCAATAAACGCATCAATACCACAAGGAAGTGTTGTTGGATGTCTCCTATTTCTCGTCTACATTAATGATCTCCCAAAATTCATAGCAGAATCTGGACCATGCGTTTTATTTGCGGACGACATCTCCATTCTCACCTCATGTCATGACAACCTAAACCTAAACAGTACCCTTAACGACATATTTAGCAAAATAATAACCTGGATGAACGAACACAACCTAGAAATTAACTTTACAAAGACTAATCTCATAACATTCCACCCCCACCAAAAAAATCCCTTAAATGTAGTTTTTTCTTTTAATAATCATGAAATAGAAACAGTCAACGAATTCACATTACTAGGCATAACCATAGACAAAAATATAAATTGGAAGTCACACGTTATATATGAATTTGGAAAGTTTCGTTTTAATTTTTTGTAAATTAAAACGAAACTTTCCAAATTCATATATGCTTTTCGCGAAGTTAAAAAAACCACAAATTTACAGACTGCCCTTATAACATACTACGCCTATGTATATGCATGGCTTAGTTACGTCATAATAATGTGGGGCAACAGTACAGATGCACCATCACTGTTTACGATACAAAAGAAATTTGTTCGTATCGCAGTAAACATACAACAAATAGATAGCTGCAAACCCCACTTTGAAAGGCTTAATATTTTAACTCTGCCATGCATATATATACTCGAAATTTGCAAATTTGCTCATAAACACCAAGACTTTTACACTAAACGAGAAGACTTACAAACACGATACACACTTAGATACAAAACACGACTAAACATACCAACATCCCGCCTAAAAATACACTCATCAAGCCCTCTGGTTATGTCGATAAAAATATTCAATAAGTTACCAGAATCAATAAGAACAGAGAAAAAAAGCCATCTATTCACTAGTAAATTAAAAAAGCTTTTATTAAATAAATGCTACTATAGTGTCAACGAATATTTAAATGATAAATCCCTGCAACTAATTTAGAAAACTCCAAAGCATGTATTTAATTTATTTTTAATTACTATTATAGAATAAGTTATATTAAAAGATAATCAATAGGTCCTCATCTCTACCTACTGTATTTTCTTTTGCTGTGCCCGACAGGGTCCATGATTGTTACTAAATAAAATGTTTTACCAACTAAGCATATACATTGTGGAATGCAATAAAGTATTGAGTATTGAGTATTGAGACTTGCAAGATACATATGTGCTTCAAATTTCATAAACACATTTCAAACGGTTATTTAGATATTAACGTCCAAAAATCGTCATTTTTATCACTGACTGACCTATAGATCAAAATTCTTACCCAGTTCCAGATGACCTAGAAAGTTCAAATTTGGCAAGCAGATAGATAACTGGGTGCATACAAAGGAATAAATCAGAAACTAGTTAATTCTTATCATTTTATTATAAATTTTCCCTTTATTGATTCTATTAGGAACACTTATATACTTAGTGCCTGTAATAATTGTATGTAAAAATGTATGTAAAAAAATAATGTAAGAATCAGCAATCAGCAATCAAAACTTATGACAGCCGGTCTTTATGTGGATTTTAAGGTCTTCACGTGAATATATAACGAGTTGAATACCACCCTTAACACGTTGAGTGCCGAACACAGATTGATGGTTAATCCCATATAGCCAGCTACCCATTGCTCGCCGCCGGTAAGGACCAGGCTCGGGCCGACGGCGCGTAGTGTTCCACGCGCGCCTCAAAGAGATGTCAGCAGCACTGTAGGGGTCTGCTAGGACCGATGCTTGCCAGGGTCGCGAGATTCATTTGATGATTCCTCATCCAAAAAAAAAAAAACCCATATGGCCACAAATTTAGATCGCATACAAAATTTTTAGGAGCAAGCACGCGATATCGCGTGATCAGCCATAATGCTGAGCCACAAATCACGCGATATCGCGTGATCGGTACTCAACGTGTTAATTTTTATTCGTTTATTTCCGTTTTAGTACTTATAACTAAGAGTATAGTCGACTTTTGTATTTATTACGTTATTAACTGGGATTTAGTATTAATTATTGTTTCAATATTTAGCGCACATCAATAGTGTAAGATCATCATGTACAAAAAGTAATGATATCTCATCAAAAACATAAATGTGAAATGAGAGCAGTTCAATGGTCAGTCCTGAAATTTATTTATAACTAGCTTTTGCCCGCGGCTTCGCCCGCGTGGATGTCGGAAATTAATGCAAGAGGACGTACTACCGCGATAAGAATGTATTATTCCAGGTTATATGGGTAATATAGACTCTGTGTGCTATTTTCGATCCAGATCCATTCAGCCATTTTTGCGTGATTGAGAAACAAACACCTAATCATACATATTTTCACATATACATATAATATTATTAGTAGTAGGATTATAACTCATATTATTTAGGATTCATAGTTTATGAGAACATCATGTGTGTTGGTGTTTTTAAAATAAAAATAATAGTATTCAGAGCATTGATTTAAATAGTAAAGATACGGTCGTCCAAACATTTGACGGACGCGGTCGCCCAACAAAAAACACTAACGCCATCTATTAGAACTAGTATGAACTACGATGTCAATCCGCGTGGTCTGCTCCTAGACGTAACCTTGTAAGAGGGGGTGTTGTATTTTTCGAGGTACAAAGAAATAAAAAAAAACCTTTTATTTTTGAAAATTTATATTTGTTGCAGTTTGTTGGTGTTATTAAGTTTTCATTAGCCTTCGAACAAAACAATTGTTTTAAATTATTTATAGTAATATTCTATCTTTCCATTTCATCGGCTACAACGAGCGCCGCTGCAAAGTTATGTCGTACTTTTACGCGGCTTCGCTTCGTCTTTGTCAAAGGTTGAGACAAATATAAAAGAAAATTGTTTTAAATAATGTTAGCAGTGGATTTAATGACATATTTTTAACTTACCGGTGATATGAAATGTTATCATTTTTTTTATTGTGCTTTTTGTCGTAGTTCACGCAACCCTTCACGGCACAACTAGGCATTTTTGCTTGCAAAATATACGACCGTTCCGAAGACAGCCGATCGCGTTCTAGTTCACTTCGATAAAGGGAAGACCATTTTGGGACCAAGTTCGAGGCGTCATTGTAACATGTGGTCCGCCCTGTCCTTACGCAGTAATATAATATGTCAATGATTCAGAGTAAGAAGACTGCGACATAGGGCTTGGTTTAGTTGAATATCCTGGTTTTTCTTAACGCTCCTATTTTACCTATACAGACACTCAATCATTTACCAGACACCGAACATAATTATAGGAATAGTACTTTTGCCAGTGGCTTGGCCCGTATAGCTGTCGGAAAATATCACCCGGGAACCTACTACCGGGATAAACTAGGCATCCTATCTGTTACGTATCCATGATAATAATATATCTTTGTGCCAAATTCGATCTAAATCCGTTTGGCCGTCTTTGCATCATTGAGAAACAAATATCCAAAAATCTAAACATCTAAGCCATTTCGCGGTCTCTTACTTGGAATAATACTATTAGGTTTATTTTGAGTATAATGAACACACATGATATTCGCAATTACTATGAAGCCAAAGTAATATGAATTACAATCCTACTTATCCTGTACTACCCGGCCGCTGCCAACTGCGCCCGCTTTTTAAATCTCTAATATCTTCTAAGATATTCATTTAAATTACATGCTGTAAAGGGCCATATTGATCTATATTAAATGCACAATGTATTTAAAGTACTTAATTGGATAAGGATTAATGCTGTATTGCTTAAAATCGCTTCGTAAATAAGCCCTTATTTCTCGTAAGAAGTAAAAGATAAAAAATGGTTATTGTGGGTTATTCCTAAGAGATAGACATATACCATTGAGGACATTTTTGTAGGCCTTTTTAAGGTGTACAATACTGTAGTACATTATTTTGATCTATTTATTAGGATTCAGCCAGGGTTTTTCGAATTTTGAGACGTATGTCAGCGTAGTTTTCGAAGACAGTTATTTTTTTCTAAAATAAAAGAATCTTTCTAAAATAAAAGTAGCCTAAGTTACTCCTTGTTACATTAGCTATCTGCCAGTGAAAGTCCCTTCAAAATCGGTCCAGCCATTTCAGAGATTAGCGGGAACAAACAGACAGACAGACAGAAAGACAGACAGACAGACAGACAAAAATTGTAAAAAAAATTGTTTTGGCATATGTATCGTGTATACATCCATATACACTTAGTAAACAGTGGTTATGTTAATATTAAAAACAGACACTCCAATTTTATTTATTTGTATAGATGTTTAAATAAGATATAGACTAGATAAAATATAATTTCTTCTTATAACTTAGGATAATATATTGTAGCCTAGCTAAAACTAGCCAAGTCAGACCTTAGGCTACAATATATTATCCTAAGTTATAAGAAGAAATTATATTTTATCTAGTTAGAAATAATATTCAGGACTGACCATTGAACTGCTCTCATTTCACATTTATGTTTTTGATGAGATATCATTACTTTTTGTACATACTTGTCGGTTCTTATTTTATTATTATTCCGAAAATTTGGCTTGCTGGTAGAAACTAGCCATCGAACATAATAATTTGTATATGAGAACTAGCCAAGTCAGATCTTAGGCTACAATATATTATCCTAAGTTATAAGAAGAAATTATATTTTATGTACTTATAAATAAATTTCAGAACTGATAATTGAACTTGGCACCCATTTAGATCTCACTTCTTTTGTCGTTGAAGTCAACAACCAAGGCATATAATCATAATATTGAACTTGGCTCTCATTTCACATTTATGTTTTTGATGGGATTTAATACTATTTCGAAAGATCCTGGTACTCATGATGACAGTGTAGGTATTTCTTGTTTAACACATTCAGTGTCGGGAGCCATCGAGGAGGGTCGCTTTGCAATATGTCTGGCAGCATCGCGTTTGGGTTCGATGAAAATTGGGTGTAGTCGAAAATGGTAAGGGACATTTTTTTTAATCACTTAAGTACAGAAGTAAAATTGTTTATCACAAATTATATATCGTAATAATATTTACCATAAATTATTTTAACAAACGGTTATCATTTTCGCGAAATTAACGATTATCATTTTACACTTAGGTACGGGGAATAAGTACAGGCGTGATGGTATATAGTTGTCACTATCACCTTCTCAGCAATAGTAGTAGTAGCAATACGTGAATGAGAAGGACAAAACGTATTTACGAATACTGCTTTATGAACTTCTGGTGGAAGTCCTGAAGCAGAATGAGCATCTCCTTCATCACATCCGTTTGCGGTAAGATGGTTGTGCGGAAGTGGTAGGTGCCGGGGCGCTGCCCAAACCCGTTGCCCGGGACTACGCAGACACCTGCAAAGAACAGCAGCCATGATTAAGCGACATATAAATGTCTCGCGTTTCGGCTCCAGTACGGAAATCACGCGAGGCCCACAGACATCACATTATGAACATCGTATTTGTATCACCATCATCATCATTTCAGCCGTAAGACGTCTATTGCCTCTCCCAAAGGAAGGGTTTGCCATAATCGCCACGATTGGGAGGCGGGTTGCTGATCGCAATTTGGTGGTAAAATGCAGCGAGAACGCTGCGTCCATTCTCTAGTAAGTCGCCTTCTACGGCACCCACGGGAAGAATTGGGATGGTGCTATTCTTTACATCCGACAACACACGGAACGTATTCGCATCGTATTTAGATATATCGATACCCACCATTTCTGAGGAGTTTCGCTCAGTAATTTCATTTGACCGTTAATAATAAAATCGGTCTGTATAATAAAATGTCTGACCGGTCGACTCGAGCAGCTTGAAGGCGTAGAAGGTGTCGGGCAGTTTCTTCTCAGCCTTCGCGGCCTCCACCGCTTTGGGAGGCAGCTGGATGCGCGGGAACGCGAACATCGAGCCCTGACGGACATGTTATACGGATTAGATTACGGATAGTAACACATCCGCCAACTGACTAAAGATTGGCTTGCCCGGAGCGTGGATTTGTGCTGGTATCTGGACGTAAGCTGTTCCTCTGTGGAAAGGTCTTTATAGCTAGTAGAAGATCCGAACCTACATCGACCTTCACCGAGCTGATAATAGAATAAAACTTATTTCATAATAAATTTAGTATATTAGAAAATATATTAAAATGGGTTGCCAAAAATAGCCTGGACAAAATATTTTTAGTTATTTAAAAAATATATATTTTTCATTAAATGTTGCAACATCAAGATAATAAGATAATTTTATACTGGACTTAAAGTATAAAACATAATATGTTTTATACTTTAAGTCCTTTATCTATATTATAGAAAGAATGTGCAAACGTAGGGTTGTCTATAATTTACCTGGACAAACTAGTAGGCTGCCAGGTATAAACAGGTATGTCGATGCCAGTTACTTTCACTCGTTATGATAATAGACAAAAAAAAAATACTTATATAATATAACCCCGATCGGCGTGTAAAAACTTGTTTTGTCAGTTCGCCGACGATATCCTTTGCTCCCGCGCCGCTTTTGTTTTGTCGAACTCGCGCGCTGACAATTGTGATTTTGTTATTGTGATGGACACTAAATAAGTTTAAGACAGACAGTATTTTTTTTTTACTATGACAGGACACGTAACTTGGGATTATTATTATTATTTAGTGTTAGTTGTTTTTGTGATTTACTGCTTTTAGTCTAATACGACACGACTGTTCCACGATCACGATTTCCAGACCTCACTCCCATGGATTTCTTTTTGTGGGGGTACATTAAGGGTGAAGTGTATGCCTCAGAGGTAAATACAATTGTTGAACTGAAAAATAGGATTATTTTAGCATATCACATAGAAAAATAAATAACAATATTCTCCGTCGGTATAATTTAGGACACATCGAGAACTAAAAAGTTTTGTGTTTTTGTTGTGATTGTTGTTGTGCGCGTATTTCAAAACCTAACATAAAACCAGCCGCCGCCGCGCCGCCCCGGGCGGCCGCCCGCTGACACGCCGCGCTCCGGCTCGCGCCGCCGCGCCGTTACCGCTCTTACTTAGGTATCTAAGGTCAGTTAAATTTATTTACAAAGGGTGGTTGCGTTTTACTCTGATTTGTAAGCTATTTAGTTTGTTTGAAAAAATAAAAACTCATTTTTGGTGTTTTTTATTTTTATACCGTATCGAATTAATACTAAACACGTAATACGTGTAATTTAATGCCCCTCTGTCATATCAACTCTGTATAACTTATAATACACATACACGCATAACTCTGTGTGTGAAAGTTTTCTATAAACCCTACCTATTGGGTTACGGTATGTTTTTTTTTTCCAACATCTTCAGCTATTATCGTCATATTCCAGCCAATTTACACAAAACCTCACCCACAAATGAATTATACATCTAAGCCTTCCTCATGACTCATTCCGCCCTTTTGTGGAAACCTTAAGAAAATTCTCGGCAATTTTTGAATTTATCACGGTCAGACAGCAAACGCGTCGCGTGTCGGTGCGGCTATGTATGTATTATAATAGGCTGAGGATCAGCACTTTTCGAACGTCAAAATTACAAAAGACAGTCCCCCCAAAACGCCCACCCGTCGCATATGTTGTGATCATTCTAGCGCAGCTCGCTCACCTGTACGACGTTGCACTTGAACCCCTCCATTTTGTTGATCGCCTCCTCGACCATCTTGGCGCGTGTTTTGAGCGCGCCCAGTACGGCCGTCTTCTCCGTGAGCCACTTGTCGTAGGAGGGTTCGCCGGCGCACGGCGGCCGCGCCTGGCGGCAACACATTCGGTCAACACACGCACCAAGTCGACAATTATTTCTTCTCGTCGTAGTCGTTATTACTCATACTGAACTTTGACAATAGACTGATTTTGGATGTTAATGAAGGTTTAGGAGCTTACTAGGGTGCACCCTTAGTTCGAGCACTAGATTTCTTAGCGGGTTTCACACAAAAAATAAAACTTGGTTCACAGCAATAATTTTTGTTCAGCGTTAAGTTCTGAGTGAGATACGTATAGTATGTGTTGATTTTAACTTCGTGCAAATTATGGGTTTTCTTACACCCTGTGTTCGAGGAGATGGCCAAACTTCAGAAATTGTTAAGCACCAGAAACACTACAGGCATTTTTAAAAAGGCTAGTACTAACGACGATATCGACTGCGAACTGTCCGACAGTGCTGGGACAGAGCATGGCAGACATGGCTTTGTAAAGGTTGGCCTGCACTTCGGGGTCGATGTTCACCAGTTCCATCCAGCCGCCGCGCAGGCCGCACTCGCTCATGTACCCCTTGCTGACGGTCATGATCGACACCAGCTCGATCTGGTTGCATGGCGGAGCCATCTCCGTCACTATCTGTGAATGATGCGGGAGTTGAAAACAAAATCGATTAACATCGCTGTGAGAACGAGGAGATTTGGTGCATTTGACCAAATGCCCAATTTATCGTTCTATTGAGTTATTTCTCAAAGTTGCGTGTAACGAGCTGGGTCTATTGCTCCAAATAGTCACATCGAACGCACCCTTTCTAGTACGAACTCTTCAATGTGGATTATAAGCAGAGAGAGACAATTTTCTGAGTTTGTGTATATGTGGAGAGTAATCTCCGGAACCACAGCTCCCTATTTGAATTTACGTAGGTAGGTACCTATTTGTCTTCAAACATGAAAAACAAATACATCGTAAAATGTTTCGTGCTTTTACTACGTTATTTTTGTAGCGACTTTACTATTTTTGCAGTAAATACATTGCTTATTAATCACTTCCTAAGGAAGTCGCTAAGTGGACTCGACAAGCAATGTAAAAATGACATCCTTAACAATACTTTATTCATGCATGCATGATCGAGTGGTACAGGCGGTGCATCTTGCGGTGAGTTAGTGATGTGCTTGTACAAATCCACATTCGCAGGCTGTCTATTCATGATTATTTATGATTTTCATATCGAAAAATAAACAAACTTTTTAACAAAAAATTAAGGTTAAAAAATTCAGGTTTTTCGGCGGTTAAATTTTTTGTTAAAAAGTTTTTATTTTATAATTTTTTGTGGCTATAATCTACTAATTACTACATGGTTGCAAAATCGGACTATTCTGTAAGAAGTTATGCATTACAATCAATGAGTGAACAATCAATCATCCCCTGTTTTCCTAACCTTAGGGTTGGAATTTGCTTTCCAAATTTACATGGACCACGTTCGGGATATACCCTTTCCAATAAAAAAAAGAATTATCAAAATCGGTCTACTCTGTAAATAAAGTTAAGCGTGGTCATACACAAAAAGAAAAAACCGGCCAAGTGCGACTCGGACTCGCGCACCGAGGGTTCCATACAAACCTTCAGGTATTCACGGTTTATGCATAAGGTTTACGTTTATGAAATGAAATGTTTTTTTTTTAATTTTTATATTTGAGTTGACTGAATGAAAGGTTAATTGTGGTTTACGATTTATGACGTATAAAAAAAAACTACTTACTAGATCTCGTTCAAACCAATTTTCGGTGGAAGTTTACATAGTAATGTACATCATATATTTTTTTTAGTTTTATCATTCCCTTATTTTAGAAGTTACGGGGGGGGGGGGGACGACACATTTTACCACTTTGGAAGTGTCTCTCGCGCAAACTATTCTGTTTAGAAAAAAATGATTTTAGAAACCTCAATATCATTTTTAAAGACCTATCCAAAGATACCCCACACGTATGGGTTTCATGAAAATATTTTTTTTGAGTTTCAGTTCTATGTATGGGGAACCCCAAATGTTATTGTTTTTTTTTCTATTTTTGTGTGAAAATCTTAATGCGGTTTACAGAATACATCTACTTACCAAGTTTCAACAGCATAGCTCTTATAGTTTCGGAAAAAAGTGGCTGTGACATACTCGGACAGACGGACAGACAGACAGACAGACATGACGAATCTATAAGGGTTCCGTTTTTTGCCATTTGGGAACGAAACCCTTAAAAGATATACGCGTCGAATTGAGAACCTCCTCCGTTTTTTTTCGTCGGTTAAAAATAAAAATTGAGCGGTCAATGTTGTTACAAATGCTTTGTGCCTTGCTCACCTTCTTGAAGGAGGTGAACTTGCTGCCGGCCGCGTACACGTTGTGCTGGTACACTTCGTCTGCGAGCAGCAACAGATTGTGCCTCTGTGCAAACTTGACGACTTCCTCCATGTTCTCTTCAGTCAGCACCTAAGACTACTTAATTTTTTTGTCTGTCTAAAATAATGCTTAGCTTTGAGTCACATTAGTTGTGTTGTTTCAGTGGGTAAGAGGATTTAAGTTTACCCAATACGATGAAAGTTTTATTGCATCAGTTGGCTTGGCCTGAGATGTGAACATTATGAACATGTTGATTCATTTAGTCGGGTTTGCTGATTCGCTCCATGTACCATACTTGTGTGTCGCATTAAATGTAAGTAATTTAACGTGTGTGAGGTTAGCGTCACCTGTCCTGTAGGGTTTCCCGGGTTGATGACGACTATCGCGCGGATGGCGTGCGTCTTGCTACCTTCTATGAAGCTTTTTTCCAACTCGGCCATATTAATAGCCCAGTTCTTGTCTTCGTCAAGGTAGTAGTTGATCTGCCCCAGCCCGTACTCCGCCAGCGCCGCCGAGAACAGCGGGTACTGCGGGATCGGGATCATCACACCTGCGCGACACGTGGATCTACGCTTATTATCACATTCATTATTCAAGGACTCATCAATTCATCTTACTTAAACATTATAATCACGCTAATACAAGCCTGATGTTTATGTTTACAAAACATGGTAGTGCAGAAATAATGTTGATCTTTGTCATCGAGTAATTAAATATAGACAGTGTTCTATAAAATACATAAATAAAATTTATTGTGTTCTGTTACAGGCAATATACGCTTATACCAAAAATATAATAAACAGAGTAAACAATAAAAGCATGAAAAATCTAAACATGATATTGTGAGGTCTGCCATATAGGTGAACAGAAATCCAGTGCAGAAATATGGGGGCTTGCTAAGTTGCGAGACCTCCCTCAAAATGTTGTTACTAGAGCGTCCTTGCTAAACAAATGCGATTCTCACCCTCATGGTGGCGTAATACTCCGGGAACCATGCGTCGGCAAACGTGCTTGAGGCATGCAGGTGCATAGTGTGCTGTATCTTGGTAGTTTCATAAGGGTTCGGGATGCAAATTATGCTGAACCTATAATGAATTATGAACTGACATCTTCTTGTGAAGTTGACCAAAGTTAGCAGGTGTACATTGACTAGCACGCTGTTAGCTCTAAACAGATTATGGTCTGATATGGTCCAAGATCCCAGGGCCCCAGAACTTAATTATTTTGTAAATAACAAAATATGTGGGATAGAGTATTGTTAGTGTGTACTTTGACCGTACGCATACCAGCTAGCGTGCAGGTATTAGGTACGTACTAGAGGGACATATAAACACTAAGTACTCACTTTTCGTAAGGTCTGAGGGCAATTTTGTAATTATTATTTACAGAATATTGTTATGTAATCAATACTGTCAGACTCTTCCCATAGGCGACCAAATAAAATCGTAGCGATCAAAACGTTTTTTTTTCTCTCTAATTAATTCTAATGCGGAACAAAATATTTTTAGAATCGTCTGTACAGATAAACAGTTATCGGTTTTTAATGTATGTTCCAGCATCACAAAAAACCTACTTCCTTATAAGTCTGGTTCGTATTCTTCGTTAATGGACAAAATAAAACAATATGGATTATAAAGCAATGATAGTTTTATAGCTTGAGCTACTGCCAGGGTCACGAGATTCGTTCGAAAGAGTTACCGTGGTCCTGGTATATGGGCAACTGAAGGAACACAGATGGGTTTTAGTCAGTAAAAGTCTGACATGCCCTTCCGCTCCACCCAAGAGCGGGAGACGTAATTTAATGAATACCCACCCACAAAAAAAAAACTTGGGCTTGGCTTGGCTTGGCTAAGGGCTTGTGGTTAAGTTACAACAGCCGCACGGGTCGATCGATCAGGTTAAGCTACGCTTGCTGCGACCATGCTGGTGACCATCTTTGCATACCAAGACCCTTCCGTGCCTCGGAAAGCACGTTAAACCGTTGCTCCCGGCTGTGTTTCGTAAATCTTAGATAGTCGTTACGGGTCGTCAGAAGCCCGAAAGTCTGATAACCAGTCTTACCAAGGGGTATCTTATTACCAATTTACTGTACTTGGTCGAAATATGGGGTAGTGCCGCAAAAACAAAACTAGCACAACTACAAATTTCCCAGAATAAACTGATAAAAATGCTCTTCAACTATCCATACTTAACATCAACGACAAAAATATACAGAGACACAAAAATAATGAACATAAAGCAACTTTACATTTATAACACATGTATCTTTATCAGAAAAGTTCTTAACAAAACCATCCACACAAATATCATACTTACGCAACATAGACAAGTTAGCCAACGAAGCACACGACGAGCGAGTCTATTAGTGCTACCAAAAACCAGGACCAACTATGGCAAAAAAATGCTTACATTTGAAGGAGCACAGCGATACAATAAGTTACCTACACTCATACTCATGAATGCTTTGGGGAGTTTCGTGTAGTTTTTAATTCGTTTGTGACGGATGTAGTCGAACCTAATATTAGTATTAATTTAAGTAATAGTTATTGTTCTCAAGTAAGCGACATGTTATGTTTTTATTGAGAATAAAGTTTCTATAAACCTAAGTAACCGGGTTGTGGAGGCCAGATAGGCAGTAGCTCCATGTAAAACACTGGTACTCAGCCGCAATCGGTTAGACTGGAAGCCGACCACAACATAGTTGGGAAAGGCTAGATGATGATGATGAGTGTTTTAAAGCCCTGTATATTTTTGTTTTTCCCCAATCTGATGAGTTCAATGAAATCTGTCGATTGCGGAGTAATCAACTATAAATGTAACGACTGTATCACAAATGATTTATTTGCTATGTCCCAGTTTATAGATCGTTAGATCTCCGTTGGAAAACAGGCAAAATCAGAGTAGGTATTCCGAGATGCGAGTTATAGGTAGCCGGGATTAACTGTAATGCAAAGATGTCAAAGTCACTGGTCTTGTAAGAGATATAAACTTGAACGTCATCAGGTACCTACATCGCTTTAGGGAATTTTCGAAATCCGCTCAATACAAAATATAAATTAAAGATTCTGAGATTCTGTTAAGTCATGTGCTTACATAAAATAAATAAAACGTTCCTAATAAAATTCCTATCCCCACTTTTTAAACTGTTTTATTTAGCTTGCCCCGTTTGTTGTTTTTAGGTCCAATTTTATTTAGTCACTGAAATCAGATGGATCTGAAATTTGGTATCCACCTTTGATTTGGATGACAATGCATTTTTTTTTATATACTAGTTGCCACTATGATGTACTATGCATTCTTGCCTAATTCAAGTAGTTGTAGGTCGCCATGGGATCTGGAGGCAAAGGTCCTCGCACATAGTATATGGGAGTGGCGCGAGGAGGCAAAACGCCGAGGCGAAACCCCGCTGCCGCGAGAAATCGCGGCACGGCGGACAGAGCTCCGGCGGGATCTCGTGGCGACATGGCGGGTACGATTGTCGCAACCCAGAGCTGAGCACGCCACTATTGCGGCGGTACGTCCCCTCTTTGAGGAGTGACTAGAGAGGCTCCACGGCGTCCTCACCCGGAAGGTGAGGACGATGTGTAATGTATAATAGTACCAAGTATGTGTGGATCTGTTTTGTATAAAATCACATAGTAGTAATATCGTTTATTTGTTTAACAATTGAGTCCCGTTGTGCTGTGGTTCGGTTTTGCTTTATTTGTAATATTTGGTTTAGCTGTTGGTTCTGTTTTGCTTTTAGTATACCTTGTTTCCACGGAAAAAAATCATGTGATTTTTTTTGTACAAGAATTTAGACCACTTTTAAATAAGTACTTATTCTTCAAAAAAAGGAAAAAAAAAACTAATTTTGTCGTGTGGTTCCATTTTGCATAAATACGGACAATTAATCTTGAATTGTAATGTGGTATTGTGTCTTGAATTGTAAAGTAAAGAATTAGAAAACTGACGAAGATTTATATGACATGATAGTCCAAAAAAAAAAAAATCACAACCGACTTCCTAAAAAAAACACTACAAAGTGAAAACTAACTTTAATTTCGTAAGTCGGTGTCTTAGGATCTGTATTTAAGGTTTTTTTGCCACCGACTTCCGAAATTAAGTTATTTTTCACTATGTAGTGTTTTTTTTAGGAAGTCGGTTGTTTTTTTTTAACTTTTTAGTTAAGACTTATGTGGCTTTCACGTGGACCCCATTGTCCAAATGGAACCAAATTGGGACCATTCGGGAAGCACCAGCTTTCAAATAAAAAAAGAATCATCAAAATCGGTTTATCCAGTCAAAAGTTATGATCTAACAAACATATTAAAATAATAATACAGTCAAATTGATAACCTCCTCCTTTTTTTGAAGTCGGTTAAAAAGTAATATGCACCATGTGTTTGATAAAAGACAACTCTGTAATCTTTCTAATTTCTATTATGTATAATACAATGAAAAGAGCAATTTCAATTTTGAGTGATGCTATTGGAACAAAACCGTGAGTGGTCTACACATTGTTCGTCGCGCCATTGCTTTTGCCGGGTGATTTACGTTGAAACTGCTCATGCCGATTTGATCGTGACTGTGCTGTGCTACTAAAACCTAATTTTACATTAGGCTAGTTTATAATACGATTGTTGAGCGTGTACACGTCATGCGGCAGTTGACGGTTTACTGACCCGATTCCTTGCCATCGACGTTGCCGATCAACAACTGCAGGCAGTGCTTGATGGCGGTGGAGGCGCCGGCGGTCAGCGTGATGTTGTTCCAGTTGGCCTTGTGTCCGTCGCGGCACTCGATGTACTCCGCCACACGCTTGCGGACGAACTCGTATCCGTTGGCAATCGTGTATGCGCCCACTGAGCCACTGGAGCATGATCATGTCGCTTGTTTAGGTTAGGCTAGTAGACGGTCGGACGGTGGTAGGAGACGGTCATATTGGCCGAGTGAAAAGGGAGTGGGGTGAGTCATAAACTTCGTAAAATCGTGACGGCACGTATATTAAGGCTCCCGCAGACAGACGCGATATGACGCAACGCGACTCGACTCGAATAGAACAATTTCTATGGAAATTGATCTACTAGGATCGTGTCACGCTCTCACATCACGCCGATCAGCGGGAGCCTTAAATCTAAGGCATTAAAATTTTAAACTTCGACTAATTCTATCTACTAAATAGTTTAAAATATAACTAACTCTATCGTTATAATTTTAAGGTTTAATTTTGAATTTGCAAATTAGCTAAAGTCACACCAGTCACATTAATATGACCATCTGTGAGAAGGACGGGGGTGGGTCCAAAAATCATGAAATACGTTTGACGTAATTTATAAATGACTCCCAAAATATTGTTACGAGCTGGGGTTCGGGATAAATTAATTTAAGCCAAAATTATCGAAACACACCACAGTTTAATTAAACAATCACAATATCGCAATAGTCAAACAGAGTCACTTGTTTCGCTTGTACTGTATCGCTTGATTCGTATTCGCTCGCTTCCGAAATCGAACTGCCCATCGGGCCGACAATCCGCTATTTATATCCCGAGCAGAACATTCAACACTTTTCCACAGTTTACAAGTAGATTCGAAACTTCGAGAACCTTCCACAGACATCTATTTACTGTTTAATCCCGCTACTCAACAATAGATGGCGGTGGCGTCTACGTACAATTGTTCGTAGTACTTGCTACTTGATAACAGATGGCGTTAGCGTGTCGTATCTAGAAGTTTCAACACTGCCCCATCCTTAGATGGAATTAGCGTGACGTTTCTAGACTTTTCGATCTACGTAATGTTGTCCCTTTCTGAGATGGAGTTAGCACGATGTTTCTAGACTTTACGATCTACGTAACACTGCCCCCTCCTTAGACATGCTCGTCCCGAGCATCATCATTCCCGCAACATCGCGCCAATCCATCCACATGAACAACTCTAGACGCAGTGCGCATACCCTTTTACCGCCGCACAGCTGGTGCATTTGCGACACCAATCCTCAACATCCTGTCGACAATGGATCCAGTAGAAACGTTCCCTGATCTTCAATAGAGTCCTTTTTACACTCCTATGTCCTCCTGAACAACCGTTGTGGTAGTGCTGTAAAACATCTGGCACCTTTGCTTTCGGGACGACCATTTGCAGGTGACAGCTATCCCCTCGAGCATTTTCCCATTTTCGGCACAAGACACCATCTTGGATCACCAAGCTCTCCCACTGTGCCAAATAATTCTTTGTGGTGGTACTCATCGCTGCATCATCACACCATTTCGGTTTGGGAGCATCAGCTTTAATCCACTCGAGAATTGGCCTGATATCTGTGTCACGCTGCTGGGCATGCCGTAGGGTTTCCTTCCATTTGTCACGAAGGTCCGTTCTTAGCACCCTGACAGGAACTACTTCCTTAGCTTCCTGTCTGGCACAATGTTTGTACTCTTCAGGAGAAGCTCTTCTTGATAAAGTGTCCGCGTTACCGTGAGATATGCCGTCATTAGCCTGTGACATCGAAATCCTTGGGGTTCTATTCACACTAGCCAATACTCGCCCCGTACTCTTATGGGTTACGAATTTCTCTTGCTGCTGCGCTGTGCTATCGGACACCCTTCTAACCTGGGTGTGATATTCGGTGGCAGTGTTTCGCTTCGGGCAATTCGACCGGAGGTGGCCCTTTTCTCCACAAGTGTAACATTTAGGGCTGTGCCTAATACGGTCACGAACAGGTGACTCCACAACCTCCCTGAAGCGATGGGCTCGATGATTATGCCTCACTGCCTCCACCTCCAACGCGTGGGCCAAGGCTTCCTTCAGCTTCTCATGGTGCCCAAGTCTTACGGCAGCCCTTACTTCCAGGTCCCGTATGCCATCTATAAATGCTTGAGTCAGAATCCCTTCGATGAGTGCAGGCGCAGACCGATACGCTTTTCGGACCAACTTTTCAATTTCCAGGGCCCACTGCTGCAGATTTTCACCATTGCGCTGCACACGATCCCTCAACTGGGCGCGAAACACGTGTTCCAGGTGTGTGTCACCGTATCTGGATTCTAACGCCTCAACCAGCTGCTCGTAGGTAACCTTTTTGCCGAGAGCCTCTAACACGGTTAAGGCCTGATCACGAAGGGCCAAAGTAAGCGCGGTCATGGCCTGCTCTTTTGTCCACCCATTTGCATTCATGACAGCTTCAAATTGAATTTTGTATGCCGACCAGGAAGATGTTCCGTCGAAGGGTGGCACTTTAAACCCGCGCACGGAAGGTGCAGCAACTATCGGAGCCGTAGTCCGGCCTTCAGCTTTCAGAACTCCAACCGCTTTTCTTATATCAGCGATCTGGACTTCGGCCTCGGATATACGATTGTCATGTACCTGAACAGTCTCCTTCATGGCTTTGATGTCCTTGCCAAATGTCACGTGTAGATCTTTCAAAAGGAGAAGCTGCTCCTCTTTACCCTGCTGCAGCTGTTCCTGTAGGCGGCGGGCCTGTTCTTCCTGTCGACGAGCCTGTTCTTCCTGTCGGCGAGCATGTTCCTCCTTGTCCTGCTGCAGCTGTTCCTGTAGGCGGCGGGCCTGTTCTTCCTGTCGACGGGCCTGTTCTTCCTGTCGGCGAGCATGTTCCTCCTTGTCCTGCTGCAGCTGTTCCTGTAGGCGGCGGGCCTGTTCTTCCTGTCGGCGAGCATGTTCCTCCTTGTCCTGCTGCAGCTGTTCCTGTAGGCGGCGGGCCTGTTCTTCCTGTCGGCGGGCCTGTTCTTCCTGTCGGCGGGCCTGTTCTTCCTGTCGACGGGCCTGCTCCTGCAGCATCGCCATCAGAGCAGAAAGATCCATAGCTGGTGATGCTGTAGGAACACCAGACGCTTGGGAAACTGGTTCCGTCGTCGGCTGATTACCCCCAGATGTCTGTCTTGAAGGTCCTTCAAATCGCCTCTGATCCACTTCCTGCTGGCGCTGACTCCTGGTACGAATACCTTCCGTGTCCTCCTTCGGTAAAACTGGCATAATTTATCCCTTACTTCTGACACCAAATGTTACGAGCTGGGGTTCGGGATAAATTAATTTAAGCCAAAATTATCGAAACACACCACAGTTTAATTAAACAATCACAATATCGCAATAGTCAAACAGAGTCACTTGTTTCGCTTGTACTGTATCGCTTGATTCGTATTCGCTCGCTTCCGAAATCGAACTGCCCATCGGGCCGACAATCCGCTATTTATATCCCGAGCAGAACATTCGCGAACATTCAACACTTTTCCACAGTTTACAAGTAGATTCGAAACTTCGAGAACCTTCCACAGACATCTATTTACTGTTTAATCCCGCTACTCAACAATAGATGGCGGTGGCGTCTACGTACAATTGTTCGTAGTACTTGCTACTTGATAACAGATGGCGTTAGCGTGTCGTATCTAGAAGTTTCAACACTGCCCCATCCTTAGATGGAATTAGCGTGACGTTTCTAGACTTTTCGATCTACGTAATGTTGTCCCTTTCTGAGATGGAGTTAGCACGATGTTTCTAGACTTTACGATCTACGTAACAATATATTTCTATTTACTAATTATTAAAATACAAAGAAATAATACCACTAAACATCCGTCATGTGGTATTTAAGGATTTTCATAAAATCACATCAACTCAGTACCTACAGAGCTTCCATTTTAAAGATTTCCGAAATGAACCAGTAAATTGATACCATTTATCATCAAAATGGGCAGAATCTAGCTTTGAATTTAAAGAATTAACCAGTAAGTTAACAACACTTTTGTATTCAAATGGGACCCCATTTATTAAATAATTTTAATGTCATACAGTATCCTGCTATGAAAACCCCAATTTCTGTCTTCATAGTGTGATCCTTACCTACTTAGGTATATTTGAATGTCACGAACAGTGATCGGATAATCGGGCGCTTATCTGCCTAAACTACTTCCCTCTAAAGAATAATATGGACATTCCTTTCTGAATAAACAAGTAACCCTGAGTTCCCGGGATTGAACAATTTTGTAAAAACAATTATAAAAAACTTAATAAAATTATAACAGTGGTTATATTGATTTAGTATCTTTATTTTATTCAAAACAAATGGAATAGCAATAAAACTAAACTAGTTGGCATGAAAACTTAGTTGTAAATTAAAAGTTTAATTAGAATCGGCTTTTTAAATTCTTAAAAATACAATGACAGTCTAACAAGGAACAGCCATCTTGAAAGTACGAATATATATGTAAGAATTATACAATGAAATTTTTTCATTTTCACAACGAGTTCTAAATATATTTTGTATGTAGTTAAAATTTTTAGCAATCTCAGGAATATCACGCAATTCCAGGATCCAGGATTCTGAAAGGCATGTCCGTATTATTCTTTCGTGGGAATAAAAGTAAAGTTTAGGTATAAAAGCGCCTGATTATCCGATCACTGGTCATGAGTTAACGTACTATGAAAACCTACCCACTGCAATTTTTTAGCAACTCGGTGGCTCTCGCCTTCACATCGTCTGGGAAATTGCTTGATTTAATTAGTTCAGTGCTCAGGACACATGCCAACACCTGTACAGAAATATAAAATCATTAGCTGTTATCCTAACAACTAGTTACTGAACATAACAACTGTTATCCAAACAACTGTTACATAAATAAGCCGAAGTCCTTCATTTTAGGTTTAATGACAGACGCGCGCTGGCTTTAAGGCCCTCTTGTAGTTGAAGACGTTTCGGCGAACACTGGCCGGTCGTTGCGAACGCTTGAGCTGCTAGATTTTATGTATAATTGTTTCGTGGAGACAAAATGATAAGGAAATTATAAAATATTTTCTCAGCATGCCCTAAAAAACAATAAAACCTATCTTTTGGTATAAGTTTTACATGGTTTAATGATGGAATCTCTTCAAGGTACACGTTTTAAATGGCGATTTAGTGTCATCTTTACGATTATTTTTTATCGAGCCAATTGTTTTAATGCACGTTTCTATCTTCACAAAGCGCTTAACAATATGTTAAATTTTCCTAAATATTTTTTTTTTTAACGGAAACTAGCCATTTTGCTAGATTTACAGAGGTTTAAAAAAGTTAAAAAGTACTGCAACCTCGCCTTAATGACAGACGCGCGCTGGCTTTGATCACAAAGTCAGTAACGGTTTTTTAAAGTGTTTCACAACATCACCGTTAAAATGATGCGACTATCATTGGATTTAAGTCTTTGGGGTACACCAAAACAAAGCCTGAAAGAAGAAATGTGGGCCTGTTGTACCACTTCTTCCATCTCGGATTCAATCCCATTTCATTCGCATCTCGAATAATTTCAAATATATCAACCCGAATGTACTGTTGATTTGGACAAAACCATCAATTACATAGAAAGATTTTGGATCAGCGTAAATTCATCTGAGATTTTAGGCGTCAATGGGGAGTATCATAGGACGAATAAAATTTTAGAAGATTACCCCTCCGAATGATATAAATCTATACTAATAATTATAAAGCTGAAGAGCTTATTTGTTTGGTTGAACGCGCTAATCTCAGGAACTACTGGTCCGAATTGAAAAAATCTTTTTATATTGGGTAGCCTATTTATTGAGGAAGGCTATATATCATCACGTTCCGATCAAAAAAAGCGAAGCAGCAACGAAAAATGGACGAAAACTGGCAGGCAATTCGATGCAACGGGAAGGGTCACGGGATCAAAAATTTGACGCGGACGAAATCGCGGGCAGAAGCTAGTTGATCAATAAAAAATACGGTTTCCGTGATGCATTAACTAATCGTATTGCAGAATATTCACAATTTGAATGCAGTGCCACAAAAACAGAAACGAGCAGACATCAATAATGGCGATTTAATGGTGCACATTCAATTTCAATTTCTAAACAGAGAAATAACATTAGGCCACCCATTGGAGAAATTGCGAGTAAGTCTATAGAAACTATTTTGCCACTGTTGTCCATCAGTCCCTTCACTATTCGATTGCTAGCAATTTTCACGGGAACTATGAATTAGAAACCGTGATTCCACTAATACATCGTTATATGTACATTATATGATCGGGGAGTGCCGAGCGGTATATCGTCAGGATTTGGAGTTCCCATTTAATTGGGATAAACAAGACGTATAAACAATTACAGGAATATTAATAACACTATTGGTCACACTATATAAAAAGAAACAATAAAATGGTTACAAGATAGAAAGGTATAGTAACAATACTATTCAACGAACGAACCCTTAAGGTTACTGTTCGTATAGAGGCCTAAGCCACCCAAATACAAAGTGTATCTTTCGCTATCAGCTAGTCAATACAGCTATGTGAATATACAGCAGCGCTGTACCAGGTAAACCGACAGTATAGTCGGGAGCAGGGGCTCTGTATTGAGTCTAATCCGAAGATAGACTGCCTTGCTCACTGAGTGCAAGCTCTTTTATAGGACAATGTCCCGCCATAATATCCACGACAACTCTGTCCGATGGCGCGCGGAAGTGCGCCACGTGTTTACTTGATACAAAACACTAAAGTATGCTAAATCTAATAAGACTTACATTAGAAAGTCATCAAATAATACAAGAATAATTTGTCGTAAATAAACAAATGGTGAATGCACAACGTTAATCATTTTAAAGTTTAAAGTGACATATCATTTGTTTTGAACAAAACTACCGGTTACAATTAACGAAATAAGTTGCCAAAAATGAATTAGTGAGTACACCAAGTACTCAATAAATTATCTTCTGATTTATAAGACAATATCTGATCAAAATTAATGATAATAAGAACAAAGAATAGCAAATTATGCGGACTACCCACAATTTGTATTTGACAACCAACTCCGACACGGCCAGAACTGACGTTCTACACGACCTCGTGTGATTCTAAAAAGAAAATCTCTTTGTGGACACCGATCGGCCTTTCTGACAAACAAAAAGACCTTGACAAAAGGTATGTTGCAAAGAAAAATGCTGAATTAGTCCAACAAAATTATTATCAATAGCAGTTGCATCGCAACCATTCAAAATGACCATTCTGTTACTGACAATCCATAGCTCAAATAAAGTAGAGACATAGTCTCCCAGCCAAAATCACACCATGGGATTTGACAAGTAATTTGGAGTCGAATAGACAACCCGCATAGGCGTCAACATAGATATTCCAAACAAGAGTCAACAGACATCTTTTCAATTTAGCTATAGTATGTCAGAATCAGATGAATCATCATCACTGTCAACATTGACATCACACTAACATTATCTGGACATTCAGGCATTTTCTATACACGATCATGAGCACATTTCTAAATCCAATTGGTACTCAATAAAACCGGAAAAATCACCATTAGAATCCTATTAGACAGAGTTGTAATCCAAGATTGAGCATTGGAATCGGGTAGGTCTGGGTCAAAATCGGGCAAGTCAATTTCAATAGATGGAGCAAACTGCGACTTAATCGCTTCAATTAACTGAGCTATATTATGGTTCTGAAGATCTAACATCTCTTGCCATGGACCACCAACACCTTGAGATTCCTGGGCTAAACCTAATCCCACTTCTGAAGTCGGATCGGGGAGTGCCGAGCGGTATATCGTCAGGATTTGGAGTTCCCATTTAATTGGGATAAACAAGACGTATAAACAATTACAGGAATATTAATAACACTATTGGTCACACTATATAAAAAGAAACAATAAAATGGTTACAAGATAGAAAGGTATAGTAACAATACTATTCAACGAACGAACCCTTAAGGTTACTGTTCGTATAGAGGCCTAAGCCACCCAAATACAAAGTGTATCTTTCGCTATCAGCTAGTCAATACAGCTATGTGAATATACAGCAGCGCTGTACCAGGTAAACCGACAGTATAGTCGGGAGCAGGGGCTCTGTATTGAGTCTAATCCGAAGATAGACTGCCTTGCTCACTGAGTGCAAGCTCTTTTATAGGACAATGTCCCGCCATAATATCCACGACAACTCTGTCCGATGGCGCGCGGAAGTGCGCCACGTGTTTACTTGATACAAAACACTAAAGTATGCTAAATCTAATAAGACTTACATTAGAAAGTCATCAAATAATACAAGAATAATTTGTCGTAAATAAACAAATGGTGAATGCACAACGTTAATCATTTTAAAGTTTAAAGTGACATGTCATTTGTTTTGAACAAAACTACCGGTTACAATTAACGAAATAAGTTGCCAAAAATGAATTAGTGAGTACACCAAGTACTCAATAAATTATCTTCTGATTTATAAGACAATATCTGATCAAAATTAATGATAATAAGAACAAAGAATAGCAAATTATGCGGACTACCCACAATTTGTATTTGACAACCAACTCCGACATATATATATGTAATCTAAAACTATGCGGCCTAAACAAAGGGTTTTTTTTTGAGAATGTGAAAGAGCGCTGCTCTTTCATATGATACCCCACATACCCTAGTAGCCCAACTTCGAATTTTTAAGAAGCCCGTTCAGACAAAGTTCAAAAAAAAAAAACATTGCTATTTCTTTTATATTAGCAAAATAGTTGGGAAACATCATCTAAAACTTTTCCAAATTTCATGTTGGTAGCATTAGTCATTCTCGAGATATCTAGCTGTGGCAGACAGACGGACAGACAGACCGAGTCGCATCACAAGGGTTCTTTTTTACCATTTTGGTACGGAACCCTCATCATCATCATAATTTCAGCCGAATGACGTCCACTCCTGGACATAGGCCTCCCCTAAGCACCGCCACTTCGACCTGTTCTGTGCTTCTCGCAACAAGCGGATCCCTAAAAACAACTAAATCTGGGAATCTATTTCTGCGTACCTGCAAAGTGTAAGTTGGCGAGTTAAACGTACCTGTCTTATGAAGGTGATAGGCTTCTCCCCCATGGCTTGTGCATCTCCCAAGTGAGCAAAGATTAGTTTATTGAAAGGTTTCTTGGCTCCCTGGTGAACAAAAACAATGTGCGAACCTATGAGGCAAATGGACAGGTTATAGTAACTACTTGTACCTATATAGTCCTCCAGACCGAATTTCGGCCACGGCGGCCAATCTCAACGGAGACTAGCCATCGGCGCGGGAGATATTATAGTGCTCAAGTGTGTGCGCAGACACAAGAGCACTCACTCTTCCCTCACTCTCATAGTCCGATGGGACGGCAATCCGACACGACCGGAGAGAGATCAGGCGTAGGACCAACTGCTTAACGTGCTTTCCGAGGCACGGGGGTATCACACCGCCAACTTCCAAACTCCGGGCTGCTACTAAGAAATTCCTAATGGAAAAACCCAGAAATACTTTGCCCGACCCGGGAATCGAACCCAGGACCCCACGCTCAGCAGTCGCGCTTGCGACCACGAGACCAACGGGGCAGGTACTTGTACCTACGCACGAGCTATACCTGCTGTGCAAACCTCTTTGTGTCCGTTTCGACTACTCGGACATAGTGTCGTTAAAGGAAAACCGACTACGTCCACATTACGAAGGAATTTTTAAAATACTAACAGTGAAAGTCGCAAATTCGTAGATCCAATATTCAGAAAGTTACATAGGTTTAACCATGGCGGCGCGGTCGGCACATGGAGAACCGCGCGGCCACGCAGTTCTTTTAAACCGAGCTTAGTAGAGGTCCCATAACATTCTTTTTGCTACCCACTGATACGATTTCGTAGAAAATGTAGACGGTATGAATAAAGCTCTAATCTCACCCTGCTTCTAAATTGCATTATAGGTTTTAAGTTCTGTAGGTCATGAAGTCCAGATATGAGGGCTTTTATGCATACTGTCTACATTTTCTCCGAAATGGTATCAGTGGTTAGCAAAAACAACCTCCTCAATGAGACCTCTACAAGGCTCCCTTTAAGAGAACTGCGTGGTCGCGCGGTTTTCCATGTGCCGACCGCACAGCCATGGTTAAACCTTAGTAACTTTCTGAATATTAGATTTACGAATTTGCGATTTTCACACTCTTAGTGTTTTACAAAATCCTTTGTAATGTTGACGTAGTCATCTTTCTTCCACGACACTATGTCCGAGCAGTCGAAACGGACACGAAAAGTAAGGCTCGTGGCTGCAGACTGCCGCATGCTGGTAGTAAGGCTCGTGGCTGCAGACTGCCGCATGCTGGTAGTACGGCGCCGGAGCGGCTTCGAAACCAGAAATTGTCGTGAACACACTATTATTGGAATCTGGAGCACAATTACGATAAAGAAGCACCCGTGGGGCACTAACACCCAAAGCAGCGGCTCTCCGGCGTTAAACGTATTTACCTACTACTTGAGTCCAGTCAACGTGCTTTAAACTAGTGAAAACTGATCTATAATCTTATTTAACTTGTAGCGTGGTCTGAAACTTTTGGCTTCTAAGTCTAAACCGGCACAATCAATCAATCAATCAATCAACTCAGCCTATCACAGTCCACTGCTGGACATTGGCCTCTCCCATGTGGCGCCACAACATCCTGTCCTCCACCTTCCGCATCCAGTCTGCCCCAGCCACTTTCCTAAGGTCTTCGGTCCATATAGCTAGGTGGGCGTCCCACACTACGCTTGCCGATACGCGGTCTCCACTCCAGAACTCGTCTGCTCCATCGGCCATCGGTCCTTCGACAGACATGGCCAGCCCACTGCCACTTCAGCTTGCTTACTCTGCGAGCTATGTCGGTAACTCCACTTCTTTTCCGGATAATTTCGTTTCTGATTTTATCCTTCAAAGAGACTCCGAGCATAGCCCGCTCCATAGCGTGCTGAGCAACCTTGAATTTGTGGACCAGCCCAACTGTCAGTGTCCACGTTTCGGCACCGTACGTCATTACGGGCAGGACACACTTGTTGAAGACCTTAGTCTTCAGACATTGCGGGATAGGTGACAAGAAGACTTGACGAAGTTTTCCAAATGCTGCCCAACCTAACTGGATCCTTCTGTCGGCTTCTTAAGTTGTGTCTACCGAGCTGGATGACTAGGCCCAAGTAGACAATCCTTCACAACTTCTAGAAGCGAACCCTCGATGCGGATTGGACTCGGCAAGACGTGCGAGTTGAACATGACTTTCGTCTTTTCCACATTCATGCCGAGGCCAACTCGCCGGGAGGCTCTATTCAGCCTGTGCAGCATCTGGTCCAACTGTTCCAGCGTCTCTGCCATTATGACGATGTCATCCGCAAAGCGAAGGTGTGAGATGTACTCGCCGTTCACGTTGATACCCTGTCCAGTCCAGTCCAGCGTCTTGAAAACGTCCTCCAATGCGTTGTTAAACAGTTTCGGGGATATTACATCCCCCTATCTCACCCCCTCAGCCGTTGGATGGGGTTGGTTTTTTGGTCCTGGATCTGGACAGTCATCGTGGCAGCGTCATACAAGCATCTCAAAACCGACACAACCATTTAATATTCAAAACATTAAAAGGAGTATGTACCTTGTCAAGCTCCTTTTTGAGTTCACCGGCACGCATGGCAAGCGGCCCAAGTACGGCGTATTGCATTTTAATAATCTTTGGGTTTAAGGTTGCTAAACAAAGGGTTTTGTTGTTGGTACTTGTGGTGCATATTTGTGCTACCACTTTCATGTTTACAGGCGGTATCCGGAGTACCGTACCGGACGGAACCCAGCCAGTGCGGGTTATCATCTTTGTGAGTGTACAATATCTACAAAACGAAGAATACTTATAACGAAATAGTTTTGTGTAAAATTGCTGAAAAAACATAGCTAACAAATGAAAATCAGTTCACAGAACACTCCTAGTAGCGGAGCTCATGACACTGACAGACGGTTGATGACAAAAAGGATATCCACTAAGAAGGACCTATTTATTTGAAAGATTATAGACTAAATATTATGCTCATGGATTCGTTAACACATTCATGTGCGGCGTTGTGATAGGTACCAAGTACTGGAATAGAACAGGCGTTAAACACTGCTAAAATAGCCCATGAGCTGTAATTGTGTGCTGCAATATAATCAGCAATTCAGCACACTGGTCTCGTTATGCCAGCCGTCGCCTCTTGATACTTAGGTTGGTTAAATGTAACCTTTTGTTTTTCCATTGTTAGTTATCACGTAATCATTCGCTCCTTTTCATTCAATCAACCCTCACAAACCTTCCATCCATCTTTTTTTTTGTTCTCGTTATAGTTGTAAAAGCGAAAAAGTGATAATCGAAAGCTATTCAAAATTCCTAAACAATGTAGGGGAACGTGGGGTAATCAGAGCGTTCGGGTAATGGTAGCTATGGTGATTGAACGGAACGCATGCACATTCGCGCGATTGTAAGCACTCGGCTGCTTCCGTCAACTATCGGCAAACTTCACCTGACGCGCTCGAACCATTAGTGCCATTCGTTTAGTCACGAGGGACGATTGTGTGTTTTTCACTCCACGCTTACAAAAAATTGACAATCGTCAGGATCAAGGTAAGCATGAAATTATATTCTTATTTTATTGTATTTTTGCATATTATATCCCTAGCATTATTTACTAACAAGTCCAATAAGTTGAATTGTGATTGAAAAAGGAATTACATATTTAATTTTATGTTATTACTTTTGAAAATGGTGGTCAGCGGCTAATGGTAGCCTAGCTTAGCTCTCATTACAGTAGGAGAATAAGACAAAAATAATCAAGAAAAATAAAGGAAACTGTGATAAAGAAAATTGTGCCAAGGGAAAATGTATCAAAAGCAAATGTATAAGAAGAAACATACCAAGAAAGAAACCAAAGAGATTAAAATTAAGAAGATAACAGAATGATAAGAAGACAACCTGCAACAAAAGGATCAGAAAGTCAACAAAATATTTTATTTAAAAGTGATGATGAAGATTCAGCTACTGATCAAGTAGACGAAAATGCTATCTGCGATGATGAGTCAGAATATTCTGAAGAGGATAATTTATGTGCAATTTGTTTAGACACTGAAAAAAGTGGAGAGATGTGGTACAGATGCAGAAGTTTTGGAAACTGGGCCCATAAAAAGTGTTTCTGTAGTGATAGTCCAGATTCCTATATTTGTGCATTTTGTTTGGATCCCTAAAGTTTGGATATTTTGTTTTTATTAAAAATTTCATAATTACTGCTGTGCTTTGTTTGAAAAAAAAAAATTGTGTTAGAAATACTTTTATTGTATTGATAATTATAATAACTAAGATCTCATTTAAAGTACCTTTTGTAAATTTTTTGGTACAAGAGTAATTATAATGGCTCCCATTTCCCGTATGAGCGTTAAATGGGCTCTCATTAGCCTCATTTGTCGGGTAATAGGAGCCACTGACTTTTTGGTAAGACTGTGATTGTAACTTAATACATGTCTGTAGTTGATTATAACTGTGATACAAGTATTATTTAATAATAAAGGTAGGAGAGTTGATAATTAAAAATTGCAAAAATTTTGACAAACGTGGTTTTTATCAAAACTTTCCCTTAGAAGGCTCCCATTAGCCTGTTCTCCCATACAACAAAGAAAGTGACAGAAGTCGGTTGTTATTTTTTTGATAAAAGTTTTTATCAGGGCTACGCATCAACACCATGACAGTTGAGCGCTGGTAAACTGTCATTGAACTGAGTAAAGTCGTCACCAGCACCAAGGGCGGTATTCTAAACTAATAATATAAATATATATGTTACAGGGAAAGTAATAAATCCGGATATTATACATACTATCCAGCCGTTATGTATAATATCTACTCAATTTAGACAAAGTAATAATTGACACAGAATTAATCACATTAACTAGATATTTTATATAATGTCTTGGAAGAGTTGGATAAAGTAATAAAACAAGTATTGGTGAAGGTTATAAAGTTTTATTTCAATTTGCCTTAATCATAACTATTTATGTGTAGCAACAATTGTTGTTATTTTTTAATATTAATAATTATCATTCATATTTTACTAGTCGTTAAATTACCAGTTCGTGTCCGAAACACAATACTGCTCTCCAAAACAAAAATAGCTGACATGGCTCAAAAGGCTGCCCAGCTCCAAGGGGACTTGGCGCGACATATTTGCCGTATGCCGGATAAACTGTGAGCCAAAGTAGCATGGGTGCACTGACACAGCGAGGCGGGGTCACGGCAGACCACGTAGGAAATGGCGGAACTAGCTGGATAGATTCCGTCAGAACTGGAAGGTGGGCGCACGGGCTCGTGAAAAACGGAAAGAGAGGGAGCTCTTAGCCCAGCAGAGGGACAGTGGAGATTAGAAAAAAAATTATAAATAATAATGTTTACTATAAGTTTTCAAAACATTATGCTCAAAACATAATAAAAGAAAATAATTAAAAAAAAAAAAAAATTTGAACGCCATAAGCCCATACACAGAATAAAATAAAAAACACAGATTTATTTGGTATGAGTAATTATAGGCCCATCTCACTTCTGAGCCATGTCTACAAGCTGTTTCAAGAGTCATCACGAACCGTCTAGCGCGCAGTTTTGACGACATCCAGCCTCCCGAACAACCCGGATTCCGTAAAGGCTTTAGCACCGTAGACCACATACGTACGCTGCGGCAGATTATACAGAAGACCGAAGAGCCTGTCTCTCTGTTTAGCGTTTGTGGGCTACGAAAAAGTCTTTCATTCGATGGAAACCTGGGCTGTACTGCAGTCTCAACGGTGCCAGATCGACTATCGGTACATCGAGGTGCTAAAGTGTCTGTACGAAAACGCCACTATGTCAGACCTCGAAACCTATCCGTCTGCAGCGAGGGTTGAGACAGGGAGACGTTATTTCTCCGAAAGTGTTCACCACTGCACTGGAGGATGTCTTCAAGGTTTTGGACTGGAAAGAAGGTGGCATCAATATCAGTGGCGAGTACATCACTCACCTTCGGTTTGCCGATGATTTAGTTGTCATGGCTGAGACTATGGAGGGCCTCAGTATAATGCTCGATGACCTCAGTAGAGCTTCCGAAAGAGTGGGTCTCAAGATGAACATGGACAAGACAAAGGTCATGTCCAATGCTCATGTGATACACACTCCTGAAGATCGGAAGCGCTACACTCGAAGTTGTGGACGAATATGTGTACCTAGGACAGACTGTCCAGTTAGGTACGTCCAACTTCGAGAAAGAGGTGAATCGTCGAATCTGACTCGGCTGGGCAGCATTCGGGAAGCTACGCAATATCTTCTCGTCCCACATACCGCAGTGTCTCAAGACGAAAGTCTTTGACAAGTGTGTGTTGCCAGTGATGACTTATGGAACCGAAACGTGGTCGCTCACAATGGGCCTTATTAGAAGGTTGAAAGTCACCCAAAGGGCGATGGAGAGGGCTATGCATGGAGTTTCCCTACGCGATCGAATCAGAAATGAAGAGATCCGTAGGAGAACCAAGGTAACCGACATAGCCCGAAGAATTGCTAAACTGAAGTGGCATTGGGCAGGGCACATTGCTCGCAGAACAGATACCGCGTACCGGAAGACGTAGAGTTGGAAGTCCTCCAACAAGGTGGACCGATCACCTTGTGAAGGCCGCAGGAATCCGTTGGGTGCGGGAGGCACAGAACCGGTCGAAGTGGCGGAGGTTGGGGGAAGCCTATGTCCAGCAGTGGACGTCTTTCGGTTGAAATGATGATGATGAATGAGTATTGATTTATTTGAACATTTTGAGTTACACAACAGGCTTGACTTTTTGTTTTTGCATCTAATAGAAACGCATTTGCCAGTACAGTTGCAATTCTAAAATCCTCGGCCGCCAAGATGTAACTCTTCATTTGCATATTGTCGGATGGTAACTTCATATTCAGGAATAGTATAAACTATAATAAACGTTTATTTGCAGACATTGAACTGCTTTCTATAACAGAAAGAGAAGGAGGGAAGCAAGTCGGACCGTATTTATTACTTTGACTAACTTTGACCTGCTATTATGAATAATATTCGTATAAAGTGATTAATTTATCATATTGTCTAGACAATTTAGTCGTTATCAAATCAAATCAAAATATTTTTATTTCATATAAACCTACATGGGCACTTATGAAACGTCAGAAGCTAGGTGCACGGTTCCAAATAGTTGGTTCCTATGGAGAAGAGCCGGCAAGAAACTCCACGGTTACTCTTTTAAAAATAATTAGTTTTAACAATTGTTTCAAATTACAGTGTTAATAGGTATGGGAGGATGGTGTAGGCCTGTCAACAAGTACCAGGTACTGAATAAGATAGAAACGTGTCTACAGTCTACAAGGCCTACAACGTTCTCACATTCACAAAGTATAAAAGTATAAAATAATCTACATAAATAATATTATTTCATAAATAAGACATATTACACTATTTACTTATATATAATAACCAGTCGTTATGTATAATAGCTGTTTAATTCCACATTCCACAATGGGTTAGGTTAGGCCGCGATGTGCCACAGTACCTACACGTCCCATGTAATAAACGAGCCTATAGCTATGCATAAATGCAGCACAGGTTTAACTAGGTACTTATTCAAATAATCGCCGGTAGTAGCGGTGGTAGCGTCGGGGGTCGGGTTACCCCCTTCCCTCAAATATGGCGAGGGGGGTAATGGCTGATCTTTGCGTTATGCTCGTGAACGGGTGCTGCTTGTGGTGACTAGTCGTCTTGCTGACCTTGATGTTGATATTATTATTAATATTACTTACCTGTTTAATTTATTTTACGTCGATGGTCCTAGTTTATCATTTGTGGCCTTGAGTTGTAACTCAGGTCGTAACAGCTATGTGAACATAATTCAGCATGGCATATGTAAGTTGTCACGCCCTTTATGCCAGGAGTCTTTTATTTTTGCAGCCATGTTTACATTATATATTTTTTTTTGCTTATGCTTGAGTATAGTTTTCATTTTATTTGTTGGTATATTGGGTTGGGTAGCTGGCATATAGCAAATCATTTAATTTGATGTTTCGTGTCTCTTAATGTTTTACTATATACCATTGTATAGAATCAAGTTCTTCTAACTGGACAGACAGCTGTGCTGCTGGGGAGTTTGTTGGCCACTTCTTCTTCCCAGCTAAAGCACTAGGACGTGCGCGACGGGTGGGCGTTTTGGGGGACTTTTTTTTTTGTAATTTTGACGTTCGAAAACTGCTGATCCTCAGCCTAATTTGAATAAATGAATTTTGATTTTGAATCCAAAACGACCAAAGCACTCAGTCTGTATTACACTTCAAATTGTCATCCACTGGCACGTTTTCTCTTCCATTTGTTTATAATTTCATCATATAGTTTTAACACAGACCGTAGGACCCACAGGTACCGCGATATTCTATACAACGTTCAACCTCATGAGTTTCCAATTCTCTTTGCTCAGAGCTCAACTGACAGCCGTGACGAATGTGAAATTGTTGTCTTTGGGCTATATGGACTCGGACTGTCAAAAAGTAATAATAATTTAAATAACGGACTGTTTTGGACGGTATCAATAAGTTCATTGCGATAGTAATGCAAGAAATCATCAGGAAAATATCATCACCTATCAAGAGTTGAAGTAAGTACATGTTGTATCATGGCGCAAATTGTACCATGAATTTAATACATCTTTCTAGATCCTCTAGCGTAATGTTTCGTCTCGTTGCTCTTCAAGGCCCCCAGGAAGAGCGACGAGACGGAAGAATGACATAGGTACTGAAAATCAGGTTGCCCGTAGATATCCCTGCCACGCTGTATCGGTATACTGACTTATATGCGCTACAAGCCAGGGACGTCGGCTTTTAACCGGCATCGGCATCAGTAAACCACCAGAGGATCTGTAGACCGGAGTCCCGAACTCACGACACGTACGTATCTACCCAGCATGAGCAATACCTGCCTCTTATTCTGTATATTATCTTCACTGTATTACCTAATATTATCTTAACATAAGCCGTCTCTACACTGCCTATAGAAAAACCTAACAACACTCTACCCGATCTGGGAGTCGAACCTAACACATGTTTATTAAGATTTAAATCTTTTTATCGTTTTCTTTTTCTTGTCACACTTTATGCTCGTGTCCAATAACATTTAGTTAAGCAACATTTCGTTAAGTAATGCCTAACGTAAGTACGTCCACAAAGAGCACGGAGGCATTGTCAAACATGAAACACTTCATGCAAACGAAGTCTGTAATTTTAAAGTCAAGTTCGGTTCGTCTTAAGTAATCGGCAAGTGGTTGCTGAATAATATTTTTTTCCGTGCTCTAGCTATGTTTACATTTAACATTTTAGGTGTCGTGTAGTGTTCGTGAACACGGGTAAAATACACATAAGAAGGGGCGAGGTTCATGTGGTGTCTGTGCGGGCGCCGGTGGCCCAAAGAAACTGTGAGGTGAATGTTACATACTTGATAAACCTGATTGGGCTTAGGTGAGCATCCTAACTTTCTCTACACCGTGTCTATTACGCTTTCACGCTAAAACGGCTGGACGGTTTTGGATGAAATTTAATAATACGCTAACAGTAGGAATGGCTTTCGTTTTGACAGTCCTACAATATTCACAGCGTTATTTACCTACTTTGTTGAGCAGACAATATGAAGCAATGGACTAGCAACATCCTTCAAATTAATTCAAATTGTGATTAGGGAATAGTGAGTTATACAGTTAGGGTGCTGGGCTAGGACGCACGATAGGTACCTGTTATACAGGTAAACGCAGACGTAGGTAGTCGCGGGCAGAAGTTATTTGGGTATAAAATCATTTTTAACCGACTTCAAAAAGGAGGAGGTTATCAATTCGGATGTTTATATGTTTTTTTTTTTTTTTTTTTTTTTTTTTATGTATGTTCGGCCATAACTCCGTCATATATAGACGGATTTGCAAAATTCTTTTTTTGTTCGAAAGGGGTTTATTCCGAAATGGTCCCATATAATTTTCATATAGATCTGATGATGAGTTCGGGAGACAGACACCGGAACTCTTTAAAAAATGACAGGAAATCAACCGCGATTTCTGCTATCGCATAAATATGCATTGTTTGTTTGGAATTAGTGCAGGGTGAATACCACAACTAAAAATTTAAAAATAAAAACTTTTTTGCAAAAAAAAACAACCGACTTCCTTAAAAACACTACAAAGTGAAAAATAACTTTAATTTCGGAAGTCGGTGGCAAAAAAACCATAAATACAGATCCTAAGACACCGACTACCGAAATTAAAGTTATTTTTCACTTTGTAGTGTTTTTAAGGAAGTCGGTTGTTTTTTTTTGCAAAAAAGTTTTTTAAAAATAAGAAACAACTAACTTCCTTAAAAACACTACAAAGTGAAGAATTTCGGAAGTCGGTGGCAAACCCGAAAATACAACACCAAATGACGTCGATCTTCTAACTAGACGTTGTTATATGTAGGCAGAAGCCCGAAACTGTCAACCTGTAACTATGAGGTGTCGTGCTTCCCAATCTGAGGTCAAATAGAAAAATAAGGGAGGGAGGAATAAAATATCTTAGGACAACCTCATCATCATCCTTGCGTTATCCCGGTTGCATCCTTTCGGAGCCCGGGGTCCGCTTTCCTGCTTTTAGCTCTCCACTTCGGACGGTCTTGCGCATCCCTTATGGTGAGTTTGATGGTACGCATGTCATCCGCTACGACGTCAAGCCAGCACTTTTTGGGTCTGCCCCTTCTACAGGGACCCGGCGGAGGTGGCATGGCCAGACATTTGTTCCCCACATAGCTAGCCGGTTTCCGTAATACGTGCCCGTACCAACATAGGCGACACTCCTGCAATTTGTCTGCTATGTCACGGATATGAAGGCTGCCGCGAATGCGTGAGTTCTTGACGCACTCTCTCCGCGTAACTCCGGACATCCAGCGCAACATTTTCATTTCCGTGACACGCAGTTCTTGCTTGTGCCGCTCAAGTACGGGCCACGCCTCACTGTCATATAAAAGGACAGGCCTAATGATGGATTTATAGACCTGTCCCTTCAGCTTAAGCGGTATCTTGGGGTCACAAATGACACCAGACACCTCTCGCCATTTAGCCCACGCTGCAGCAATGCGTGCCTTGACGTCGTAGTCGATGTCACCAGACGCGTGGAGTACAGATCCCAAGTACTTAAACTGGTCAGTGCACTCGACCGTGTCTTCGCCTATGCGGACGGATGTGAGATCTGCTGTATTGCAGGCCAAGTACTTTGTTTTCGCCACATTAAGCTTCAGACCACCGTTCTCAAGCGTACCCTTCCACGCCTTCACGCGGATCACATCTTAGGACAACCTACACACCGTTATATGATCCCAAACTAGGCAGAGCCTGTACTATGGCAACCAGACAACTGACAAACATACTTATATATTTCTAAATACATACATATTATAGATAAATAACACCCAGACACAGAACAAATGATTGTGCTCATCACACAAACATTTGTCCTGGGTGGGAATCGAACCCACGACCTCCGCCTTAGCAGTCAGGGTCACTAACCACTAGAGTAACAGGCCAGTCAAAAAAAACTTGTTGCATCCCGTACCGTAAAATGCTACAACATTGCCGTCACTATACAACATTGCCTAAATCCTAAAAATGTTAAATAACTGTCTTATATGTAGAAACGGTTTTATTGTCTGTGGTACTATTAAAAGCAAGTCGGTAATCTATATAGCACCATTTACTCATCATTCATTCAAATAATCCAACAATAAACTGTCAGTGTCAATTTTAATGTCAGTGGTCGTGGACGTGTTTTTACCGGCTCGGGAGAAAATTTTGTTTGGTGAGTATTTATCCTTCATTTACTAGTGTAATAAGTTGCATAGCAAAGTAAATATGCTGGTTTTTATTCTTTAACTGTTTTTTCTGCTTTAAATCTTATTTTAATGAGTCAAATCATGGTCGGCAAAGTTGTAGCAGGTTTCCGAAAAAAAAAAAACATAACTTTGCCTAGGGTTAGGGCTGCCACTTGAACTTTTTTTAACGTAACTCGTAGGTAATCGGCTATGATTCCAATCCCATAATTTGTTATAGTGCTTAATTCTCAGACATGACATACATAACGTCAAGCCCCGAAGGGGTAGGTAGAGGGGTAGGTGGAGCACATGTGTTTGTAGGTAATAGTTCACAGGTCAAACAAGATGATATTACTGACAGTGTTACTGAGATTTTAAAGATTAATTGTAACAAAATTATTTTGTGTGCTTTTCCATATTTTGAGAAATTATCTAGTAGAAAAAACAAATATATTCATATGCTTAATAATCATATGCAGTTTTTGGTCAGTCACTACAGTGATAAACTTATATTTTTTGATACCAACATTTTTGTTGATAAGTTAAAATCAACAAGGAACTCAGTGTATCTGCCCCTTATGTTTAGACATAAAATAGCGAGGCTATTAGCTTATATTAACTCAGACATAAGTAGTATGTCGAAGTCTTGTTTATTTACTGTTGGTACTTATATTAACTCAGACATAAGTAGTATGTCGAAGTCGTGTTTATTTACTGTTGGTAGTGATACTAACACTACTATTGATACGCCTAGTAGTTTAAACTAGTAGGTGCGACAACGGATGAGCCGCATATGTTGAATGTTGTTCATCAAAATATGCAGGGTCTGTCCGGCAAAGAGTTAGAGTTAAGCTTATTTATAGAGAATCATGATGTTCAGGTGTTATGTTTAACTGAACATTGGTTGAAAGAACATGAAGTAGTGTTTGTCAATGATGATAATTTTACTGTACAAAGTTCATTTGCGAGAAAAAGGGCCATCCGCGGTGGTTCTTTAGTTCTTGTTTCAAACAAGCTGAAATGTAAGCAACGTTTAGATTTAGTTAATCTTTCTATTGAGCGCACTATTGAGTTGTCTTGTGTTGAACTCGAGCGATACGTTATAATTTGCGTTTATCGACCCCCCTCTGGGGATTTCATTTGTTTCGAATCAGTCATGGAGGATTTACTCAATAAGTTAAAATCAAGTAATAAAAGTATAGTTGTATGTGGAGATTTTAATATTAATATTCTAGAGGTTACTCCATTAAGTATTAGACTTCTCAATCTGTTTAGGTCATTTAATTTATTTAACTTGTTTTTTGAACCAACCAGGATCACGGCATCTTCGTCAACATGTCTTGATAATATATTTAGTGATTGTGATGCCAAAAATAAATTAGTGTTAACTGATTTAACGTCCGACCACTGTGGTTTGCTATCCAGTTTCCCTATGCCATTGTTTAAAAAGGCGCGTAAACTTGAATGCAGGCCTTATACAGCTAGTCGCTGCACCAAGTTTAAAAATAATATAGCTCGCAGAATTGCACCATCTATAGTAGAACACGATAATCCTAATGCAATTTATGAAGCCCTCTTTGATGTAGTGCAAAAAGAGTACAAATCTACTTTCAAGACCAAAACCATTGACATTAATGGCACCTCCGTTGGCTTTAACCAATGGGCTACTCCAGGTATTTACAAAAGTAGAGCGAGGCTTTACGAGTTATATGGTTTAAAAAAATACAGGTTTGATACTCCTTTCCTAGAGTATGTAAAAAAATATTCAAAATTATTTAAACAGATTAGTGCTTTTGCTAAATCCAAATTTTTAAGCGATCAAATTAAAAATTCAAATAATAAAATAAAAACTACTTGGAAAATCATTAACAATGAGACGGGTAAATCGGTTAAACAAGAAAAACAACTTGAAATTTTGGTCGACAACAAATTAGTTAATACGCCAGCTGACGTAGCACAGGCATTTAATGAGTTTTTTGCCAACATACCTGTAACTACGACTCGCTCCTTAAATTCGTCCCCGTCTAAAGCTGATAATCTTTTGCATAGTAGTGTGCCAAAAAGTAGTTGCCTATTCAATTTTGAACATGTAACGCCTCGTGATGTAGTTAATGTTTTTAACACACTTAAGTCTAAAAACACTGGTGATTTCTGGGGCATTTCCATCAAACTATTAAGTAATATAATAGACATCGTAGCCCCCTATTTAGCTGTTACTTTTAATAAATGTGTTGATGTCGGAACTTTTCCTGACCTCATGAAGAGTAGCAAAGTCATACCATTATTTAAATCAGGTAATAAAAATGACGTTTCTAATTTTAGGCCTATTTCTATCTTACCTGCATTTAGCAAAATATTTGAAAAGTTAATCCTCAAGCAGTTGCTAAGACATTTTAATTTAAATAGCCTCCTTCATAATGAGCAATACGGCTTTACAAAAGGTCGTTCAACTACAGATGCGGGTGTCGCTCTCTTGAAACACATTTTTAACGCATGGGAGAACTCGCAAAATGCTATCGGAGTATTCTGTGATCTCTCCAAAGCCTTTGATTGCGTGCACCATGACACGCTTTTGCGTAAACTACGTCATTACGGTGTCCATAACGAAGCTATAAACGTAATAAATTCTTATTTACATAATAGGTTCCAATGTGTAGATATTAATGGTGTAAAATCTGCCGGGCTACCGGTTCAGTTAGGTGTGCCTCAAGGCTCTATACTCGGCCCATTCTTGTTCTTAGTGTATATCAATGACTTACCATTCTTTTTAAAGGGTATTTGTGACGTTGTACTGTTTGCAGATGATACATCTCTTATTTTTAAAGTAGACAGGAACAGACCAGATTTTAACGACGTGAACAGTGCACTCTCAATGGTTACCGATTGGTTTACGGCAAATAACCTAGTTCTCAATGCCAAGAAAACCAAATGTGTAAAGTTCGCCTTACCGAATGTTAGAAATCTAGGTCCCAACATCGTCTTAGATAAAGAGGTGCTTAAAACTGTAGATTCGGCAGTTTTTCTGGGCATAACAGTGGATGGCAAACTTCAGTGGGGCCCTCATATTTCAAGCCTAGCGGGAAGGCTCAGTTCAGCTGCCTACGCCGTCAGAAAAGTAAGACAATATACTGACGTTGATACAGCTCGGTTAGTCTATTTTAGTTATTTCCACAGCGTTATGTCTTACGGTATTCTACTGTGGGGTACAGCAGCTGATATTCAAAATATTTTTGTCCTTCAGAAACGAGCTGTTCGAGCAATTTACCAGCTAGGTGCCAGAGTTTCCCTAAGGGACTTTTTTAAAGATATTGGTATTCTTACGGTGTCATCACAATTCATTTTCGCCAACATCTTATATATTAGGCAAAATATACACTTATACGCTAAAAACAGTGATATTCACACTGTTAACACTAGAAGTAAGGACAAACTACGTGTTCCCTTTCACCGGCTTCATAAGGTGCATAACTCATTTGTTGGGCTTGGTATAACATTTTACAACAAGCTACCACCTTCTTTACTAGAATTACCTTTTAATGCGTTTAAAGCTCAAGTAAAATCCAACCTTTGTCAAAAGGCGTACTATTCCATCAACGATTATTTAAATGATAAGAATAGTTGGTCGCTGTGATTAACTCAAGACAATGTTTATGTTCTTTCTCCAGTATTAGCGTACCTAGTGATAGGTTCAATATAATTGTTTCCATATTTTTTTCCTGTTTATGCCAATTTTATTTTATTAGTATTGCATAATGTGGTTAGCTAGCGACCTCGACAAGTAATCATTCAATTCTTGCTTGAGCAACCGGCAGCAAGTTCGTCATGCTCCCTTAGATGTCAATGCTTGTGGTAGCGTCGGGGGTCGGGTTGCCCCCTTCCCTCAAATATGGCGAGGGGGGCAATGGCTGATCTTTGCGTTATGCTCGTGAACGGGTGCTGCTTGTGGTGACTGGTCGTCTTGCTGACTTTGATGTTGATATTATTATTAATATTACTTACCTGTTTAATTTATTTTACGTCGATGGTCCTAGTTTATCATTTGTGGCCTCGAGTTGTAACTCAGGTCGTAACAGCTATGTGAACATTCAGCATTGCATATGTAAGCTGTCACGCCCTTTATGCCAGTTTTTTTATTTTTGCAGCCATGTTTCTATATACGTATTTTTTTTGCTTATGCTTGAGTACAGTTTTATTTTATTTGTTGGTATATTGGGTTGGCTAGCTGGCATATAGCAAATCATTTAATTTAATTTGTGTCTCTTAATGTTTTACTATATACCATTGTATAGAATCAAGTTCTTCTAACTGGACAGACAGCTGTGCTGCTGGGGAGTTTGTTGGCCACTTCTTCTTCCCAGCTAAAGCGCTAGGAAGTGTGCGACGGGTGGGCGTTTTGGGGGGACTGTCTTTTGTAATTTTGACGTTCGAAAAGTGCTGATCCTCAGCCTAATTTGAATAAATGACTTTTGATTTTGATTTTGATTTTGACATATAATGTAAGATCCACTTTTTATGTTATGAGTCTCGTGTAATAGTGGGCGAGACTATTGCTATACACCGAGCACATTCTGGACTCCGAATTTTTCGAATAACGAAAAATGGCCCTTGCTCGGCAATCGCGGTTACGGCTACACGACCAACAAGGCAATTCGTAGACATATTTTTATTGGATTGTTTTTTTTTTAATTATATTTAATTCGATACATTTTTGCTGGTAGGTAGTATTAAATTATCGAAATCTAATGGACTTGTGTTATTCGACAGGTTTTAAATATGGCTAAGCAAGTAAACAACAGGAGAAAACCAGGGGCTAGACATTAGTCCGATTAAACCCGAGAAATGCTAAATATAGCGATTGATTTAGTAGCCTGTAAAAAGTTCCTTATCATTGTATGAAGCCGAGAAGCAGTATGGAATTCCGAGGCGTACTATTAAAAACATACATGACAAATCTATTGGCCGTCCTAGAAAATTAATTATCATGCAAGAGAGACATATAGCAGATGTTATAAAATTGTCAGCCGACTTTGGGTCCCCATTAACTCTAATGGACTTGCGCATTTTAGAGCAAAAAAATTACAGGCTGCACGTTTTTGACGGCAAAATGCCAGATGATCGGTGGGTGTGAAGTTTCATGACGCGGCATAATTTTAGTCAGCTTGCTACACAAAATATCAAGAGATGTCGAGCTGAAAAATCAGTTCCAGAAATGATAGAGTTCTATAAAAATACAAAATACAGATTTTGATTTTATTTCAAAAATATATTTCAATATTATATTTTTAGTTTTTTAATTCATCTACCATGGGGGGAAACCCTACAGGCCTGTTCACTGTTGTATGAGAGTTTTATAAAAACGTGTTCAACTTTCCTTACCATCGGTAAAAAAATATATACAGGGCGTCCCACGAATATGCCACATGGAGGGAAAGTACCTTGAATATTGTAGATGGAACATTTTACTGAAAGAAGACATTATTTGAATTTTAAAAAAAAACTGCATTCATAGATATTTAAATAATTGCATGGTTGAACCGGGAATCGAACACGTTACACGAGAAAAATAATCACCCTGTAGTTTTATCATACCGATCGAAAGGCTTCATCATAAAGATTATTTTTTGCTAAGTAACATAGTGTCACAAATAAAAGGAAGACCATGAATTTTTGCATTTGATGTGAAATTTTGTTCAGAAAAATGAAAAGCTGACTTTGCCGTAAGGACATACATCTGACATTATAATAAGTACCTATTACTAATAAATGTACCCACTTGAGAAGTACGCATCATTTCCCTGTTATAATTTAAGTGCATGATAAAATGATAAAGAGATACGTAATTAGTACGTACCTGGACCAGGTTGTATGCAACAAATCGAGCCGTATCCTGAGCCGAAAGACGCGTAAATTATTTTGTCCATCGCAATGTGGCTGGCTGATTAGAAAGAAATAATTCAAAAATGTGTTCCATTTTCAAACTTTTATTCTTTTGTCGATGTGATTTTCATTGTAGGATTTTTGCATTGTATTGTGATTTTTTTACATAGGCATGGCGTATCAAAATAATTTTGATACGGCGTCAAAATAATTTTGATATCTACACGTAAAGGTCAATTTCGGAAAATTCAATTGCGCTACGACTAAATTAGTACTCAAGTTTCTATAACATCAGTTTGATACTAGGATTTGAATACACTATAGATAGTCTTATTGCTCCGAAATAAGATATATTTTAAGTGTTAATTCTTCACAACTTGTTCAGTATTAGCTTCGGAACATGGCACGGACTGCGTATGCCCAAGGTAGTTCTAGCATTTTGAAACCAATCGAGTAACGGGATAATTATGATAAAATATTTGAGGTGGTAGTAAACCCAGAATTCATAGATAATTTGTTTGAATATAAAAGTGGTTATATAGATTGTTCACTTAATATCATTTTATTTTTATTTCTTTTGGGGGTTATAGTATTTTAAGATAATTAGAATTAGCTTGTGGGCTTTTTATTATAGGGACATAGGTAATGATGAAATTGTATGATGAACTGGATTGGAATTATCAGTGCTCACAGGGATGAGGCTTGTGACAAAACTTTATTATTTACGTTTGGTTAAACTGAAATGAGCGGATTTATAAAACAACACAAATAAAAGAAAAAAGGAATTCATGGGAGAAATGATTAAGTTACACAATTAGAGGTAAATTTAATTGTGAAATAAATGAAAATTACCGCTGTGGTCATAGGCCTGGTGTTAGGGGAGACTCACGCACAGCGGGTGGGGCACTAACATCACTTGGGTCAGAGACCAATAAAAACTTTCCGCTGGGGTCATAGGCCTGGTGTTAGGGGACTCACGTACAGCGGGTGGGGCCATAACATCACTTGGGTCATAGACCAATGAAAAAATACTGCTGGGGTCATAGGCCTGGTGTTAGGGGACTCACGTACAGCAGGTGGGGCCATAACATCACTTGGGTCATAGACCAATGAAAAAAATCTGCTGGGGTCATAGGCCTGGTGTTAGGGGACTCACGTACAGCAGGTGGGGCCATAACATCACTTGGGTCATAGACCAATGAAAAAATACTGCTGGGGTCATAGGCCTGGTGTTAGGGGACTCACGTACAGCAGGTGGGGCCATAACATCACTTGGGTCATAGACCAATGAAAAAAATATAAATGTTCCTCTTTTTGCTTTTGTGGCTTGCACTTCGAGACGAAGTACAGTTCAGCATGGCCGTGAAAGATTATTTTCAAATTATTCGTATGTTGGTCCATTTCAGTTTAACCGAACGTTCAAACGATACATTGACAAAGATTTGATATTATGATTTATTGGATAATTATTTTGCAACATGAAGAAAAAGATATTGTGAATATTAATGTAATAACATAATGTAACAATTGTACTGGGCGTTTACTATTTTGTTTGTAGATATGGTCTGATCTTTTATATCTTCTTCAGTTCTCAAATTATTTCCTTTATCTAGTAAAGATGTGTCATACCTCTTTAAGCTACGGGACTGAGCAGATTATCACATACAAAATTACGTTTAATTGCATTACACCGATAACCGAAAAACAAACCCAAAGCTTTTATTTTCAATGGCCTGGCCATTTGATGAAAATAAATAAAATTAAAATACTTTCAAAAATTGATACAAACATTTATAAAATGTTGAGTCGGTAAAGTTGTACGAACATATTTTTGATCTAACTTTACAAGTACTTAATTTTACTTGTGTTGGGTTTTGATGTTTACAAATTATTTCAAAGATAATTTTAAATAGAAAACAACACCTAAGTATAAATAGTTGGTAGTTTGTTTAACATCTTGAAAATTCAATCTATACTTCGGATTGGTTCTCTATCTCTTCTTCAATCGATCCCTTGTTACTGGGGACGGTGATCACTGGGCCCATTTAAGCGGACAGTCAGACTCCATGGACTCCAAAGTAGCTAACACCACCTGCTGAAATTAATTTGTGGACTTGGCTTCTTTTCCTTGGATTAATTCATATTTTCTTTTTCCCAAAGTTGTGAACATCACATAGTACGAAAAAAAAAAGGTTTTCTTAAAATTAATCTCTGTGAAATAATTGTTTTTACTTCGGTCTGTAAGGTATTATTTAAAGTAATTTCTTCCAGATAAAGAAATGGTCAGAGAGGCCATTTCAAAAATTTGTGAAAATGTTAATAGTAAATGTTTGTTAAATACGGTTCTCGGTAATATTGTCAGATTGACCGAGCGATGAATTATTCGAATTATTTTCATGGTCACTGGCTAATGCTTCGATTCAACAGCTGTTGAATATGAAAGGCTTTTTGAATTGTTGCTATAACAATTGTTTTGTAAAGCTAAATTGTGTCTGTAAGCAATTTATTATTTGTTAAAATACTTAACCTGTTTCTATTACAAAAGGAAGGTAAAAAAATTATATATATACATAGGTAGAGAAGTTGTATTAAGCTCCGAGTATTTAAAATGAGAATAAATATATTACTCTGTTGAATTGGTCACTATCAAGAATTGTTTTTGTAAGGTGGATTCATTGGTACTTCGAGGACGGAGTATTTATCAGTCTGGCCGTGTTAGATTCATTGTTTATTGGATAATCAAGTGTTGTCGTTTTTGTGAGACAATACATTCCTAGGTACTTCGAGAACGAAGTACTTGTCAGTCTGGCCGTGTTAGATTATTCATTTTGATATTTTATAATTGTTGGTTGGATAGTGACATCTGTCACATTTACGAAACATTAAACCAATATAGAAGTACCTAATTTGACTAGATAAAGTGTTTACAAAAACTAATTGTTATAACTAGTAAAAATAACTAAGATTTTATAACTATAAATAATTAAGAAGTATTTAATTATACTTGTAGTATATCCTAGGTTTTATATTGGCATTTTACTTTAGTGTGATGATTCAAATGACTGTCACAATACTGTCAGTTTATATTGACATTCTTTTAATTGATTCGTAACTGAGAAGTTACGAATCAGTTCTTATTGAATTGCTTAATAACCTTAAAAAGTTTTAAAAGTGTTTCACTACATAACAATGGTTTATTATTATCTGTGTTAGAAGTTATTAAGCCAAAACGTGTAATGATCTGTAATTTGTTCAAAATGACGGTAGGTGTAGTGTGAGGCATTTCCGCACGATATTCGACGTTGGTAGGATATAAAAAGGATTGTAATCATGTTATCGGGGCAGTTCCTCGGCAGATACTCAGTTGGTCAGTTCTAGTGCTGTGATTGTGTGGAAAAGATCGACCAGAGGTCACGTAAGTTATTTGATATTATGTAATACTTATTGCTTATTATGACAATTTTGTTGTACCATTTATATTGTTGGCAATATTGCTAATGATTTAAATCATATAAAATGGAGTATTCATATTCTTTTCCTAGCCATTGTTATTATTGTGATTATGTTGATATTATTCTGAGATCTCTTGGACAATGGCCCAAGAGATAGAATTAGATGTATTTAAGATAATGATAATTTATGGCAATGTAAGAAGTGTGTTGATATATGATACTGTTTCCATGGAGTTTCTTGTCCTTCTTCTCCATGAAGACCTAGTTTTGGAACGGACGACTAGCTTTCTGATTAACTGCTGACAAGCCTAATTGAAATAAATGTCTGGTCTTGTCTTTCTGTGCTTTACTTAGTGAAACCCTTTCCCAACAAACCATATTCATAAGAACCTTCATACACCGTAAATAAGCCGTAACCATCCTGATATACAAAGCTTGATATTTGATATATTTATATGTATATACATATATACCTACTTATCTATTCTGTACTGCAATTTTCTATTACGCGCGTCTACCGCTGTGTGAGTAGCGCTTCAATACCTAATTTTCTCTCGCGCTCGCTGTGTATAGAGGAACCTTAATTTTTAAACATTAAGAATAATAGTGAAATGGCAAAAACCTGTTAATGCATTAAATGATCATCACTCAATTCTTAAATATTAAAACAATTTGCAAATATGACCTTTGCCAGCATTATCAACTTTTTCATCGGCACCTCCGTATAATTATATTAATTTTGCCTTTTTGTCTGTTTGTTTTGGCTAATCTCTTAAACGGCTGGATCGATTTTGACGGGCCTTTCACAGGAATATAGTTAATATTAAAGGAAGTAACATACGCTACTTTTTGCTCCGGGAACATGTTCCCATGGGATTTTAATGGAATTTCCAATATCTACGAGGACGAAGCCGCGGGTATCAGCTAGTGGTTATTAAAGTTCTTTCTTTAACTTTTATTTGTTAGATTTTCGATATACATATTTGGATACATCTAAGGTCTCTCAAGGTATTGGGTACCCAAAAGAATAGCAATAAAGGAGATTAGAGAAAAGTGATAAAAAGTTCCAAATTCAAGAAAATTTTCAAAAAGTACCTATTAATCTTAATGGTAACAAATTTTTAATCTCAATAATTATGTGAAAACGATGCACGTCACATTACAAGTCACCCTATATACAAATGTTGTTGAATGGTCAAAATGAAAGCTATTCCTACTGTGTGTTTCACAATAACCTTGATGGTGGACTAGAATTTAACCCTGAAAAGGCTGGGCAGATGAGATGATGCATGGCATGGTTTTAAAAACAAATTAAGAAGCAAATTCATTTTTGGTTTCGAACCAAAAATTATCTGATTCTTTGTCCTTTTACACATTTCAGTTCTTAATTTGACAACTTTTCAATTTACTCATATTGTAAAAATAATAGATTTGGCTATTTGTTTGTGTGGAACGGATTCAGATGAAAGTTGGCACATGGATTAGGACATATTATACTTTTTACCGCAATATTCCCACAGGATTGACTCCTATGTGGGTGAATCCATGGTGCACAGCTAGTACTTAATATAAGGAGGGTATACTTTTTGTAATCACATTAGACCCTTATGGCTTCTAAATAAGAGTCACTGACACACCTTTTAGAAACTAGCATTCTGATGTGCTGATGAAGTGGTTTGTGGTTTGAAGTGGTTTGTGGTGGCTTGATGCACTTAAATAAGCAATAGCTCTTATAGTGTATATCTTATAATGTCCCTCATAAAGTTTGATATTATTACATTTATCAACTACTACAGACTCGATAATGTTTGTAAAATCAACCCGATCTTCTGATTGAACTGGCTACAACTTCTGGTTTCAACTTTCCTATTAAGGAAATCAGGATCAATAAAATAATTCCTTCTGATTATGACAGATTGCATTACTGCTGCCAGCAGCTGTCAGCTGTGCCCTAGATATTCAAGGGACATCAATTAAGTTCCTTGACAGCAATACATTTCTTGTTGTGTTTGTTGGTACTGGTTAAGGTGAATGCTCCAACTAGCCCGCGAAATTCAAAATTTCTTGCGTTTTTTGCAATTTGCAGGCCAGTGCTAAGTTGTATGTTGATTAAAATATTATTCGCGCCTGTAAGACGTATGTAGTTACAGAATTATAATCATCAAAATCGCCAATACAACCCTCCAAGTTCATAAAGGCCTAGGAACAAAAAAAAAACAGAAAAAGTCATTCCTACAGCTTTATGAACTTAGAGCGTTGTATTGATGATTTTGATGATTATAATTCTGTAACTATATGTCTTACAGTCGCGAATAATATTTTAATCAACATACAACCTAGCACTGGCCTGCAAATTGCAAAAAACGTAAGAAAATTTGAATTTCGCGGGCTGGTTGGAGCATTCACCTTAAAATGTTACATTGTTTCTTTTTTTAATCTTTATTTGGAAAAAAGGCTTTAATCGCTGAGCGATTATGCCAGCTTCGTAGATTTACAAAATATGTATAAAGTAGGTTTTATCTAGGAAAATGTTACATTGTTGAATTACGAAATTAGCAAAAATAATGTCATAATTATGCACGATATAATAGTTTCAATAGGCTACACAACAAATAATCACCATCAACTGTACCTACATATTTTCCATTAAGAAATAATTTGTTTGTCCCAGTCATGAATTCAATCCATAATGTTTATTCAGGTTGGTATTTATAAGCCAGTGTTTCGACAATGGGGAACTAAACTAACACCTTTTATGATCGGTCATAAAGTTTGATAATATGATTTTTATGCAATACTGATCATGTCTAGTGCAGATACTTTTATGTAATTTGAACTTCGTATCCCTGTCGATTGAATTAACAACCGCGTACAACATATTAAAACGTCCGATCCGCTGTTTTACATCCGTTTTCCCAGTCTCATTAGTTAATTATATTCAGGACACAACTTTGGCTGCCTCGAAGCATCAATTATAAATTTGTTCATGTTTGCGTTTCTTCCTCGTCCATCTCCTGTTGTGGTTTCGGCCCCTGATCATTTGGTTGTGATATCGGTTATTCCAGATTCCCTTCAGATTTGTTATCATCTTTTTTTCAAACTTTCCATGGGCTCATAGTGACAAAAAGAAATGAAAATATATCGCGATTTCGTGAATCTTGATGATGGGTGATGTGGGGGGATTCGCCCATACGGTAAAGTACAGTAGGGTAGGGAATGTAGGGATAGATCAAAGGGAGGGATACAAGTTTAACGTCATTAGAAACGTCAACGTAGTGTTGCAACAAAACAGTGATTCTACTGTGTAACTTAAGATGAACAGTAAATAAAACAGGAAATCCGAAAATGCATACCTTTAAGAGGAAAGCTTGCGAAATTCATACATTTTATTGCCATTTGCAGGTCAATATCGGCTGTCAAATTCGCAACCGTAACAAATATGGCTTCCCTCTCTCTCTCTCTCTCTCTCTCTCTCTCTCTCTTATCTCTATGCAATACAGAATTCATGCAGTAGACTAGCCGCAAATTTGCTGTGGGGGGCCCACTGTGCATCAATCGCATTATTTTCATCGCAGTGCGCGCATTTCTATGACTTTTCATACTTCACAAATTATGTGGTAAAAAACGCGCGGCAATGCGCGCTAGGCCTTATAAAATTAGACATCCCTATCATAAACAAAACGTCAGAATATAAAATAATACCATTTAAAATTAATTTCACTGGCAAGGTTATACGGTTGCGGATAATAAGATCATTTTTTTTTTTGGGGGGGAAATCATCAAATGACGTCTCCCGCTCTGGGCCGTGTCAGACTTTTACTGACTAAAACCCACCCGCATGCCTTCAGTTGCCTATATGCCAGGACCACAGTAATTCTTTCGAATAAATCTCGCGACCCTGGCAGGCATCGGTCCTAAAGGACCCCCACAATTATGCTGACATCTCTTTGAGGCGTGCATGGAACACAACGCGCCGTCAACACGGGCCTAGTCCTTACTGGGCGGCGAGCAATGCTCGCCGCCTGCAAGCCCGCGCCTTCAGGATAATGAGATCCAGGGGTTTGAATCTTGGGGTGGGCCACAGAAGTCAAAAACGTATCAGTAGGTACTTAATAGCCTGGCACCATTACAATAATGGCTCGTGCGTAGTCGGCTAGTCTGAACTAATTAATATTACCTAACTATTTTTGTTTTATTATGTCCCTGCGGTGCAGCGCTGTGGTCAGAATTATCAACGTTTGGCGAGGCAGTTTCGGCACAACTGCAGAGAAAACTATGGACATGGAAGAGATGTGTATGCCATGCTCCATGGCGTCACCGAGAAAAGCCCTTACATTAGAAACTTTAAATCCCAACATTATAAAACTGGAATATGCCGTACGTGGTCCTCTTGTCATCCGCGCCGCTGAACTCGAAAAGGAGCTTGCGCAGGTATTTATTTTGTTCAACTACCAATTTTAGGATTGAACTATTTTTGCTACCATTGTTTGAACAAAGTCCATTGAAATTTTATTTCTATAACTATAATACAAATTTACATTAAAAATTTTATTAAAAAAAAGTGAGGTGCAGTTTGTTACAATAAGGGGCCATCCATAAATTACGTTACACAAGTTACATGATTTTTTGACCCCATCCCCCCCCCCCGTCCTTGTCACAGCTGGTCGGATTTGTGAGACCCCCCTCCCTAGTGTGACGTCACATATTTTGCAATTTTATACCTAGACATTGTTTTTTTTTTTCTTTTATTGTTCATATTTCGTGTTTTCATAGTACTTTAAATATGTACATTAAATTTTGAAATGTGACGTCACAAAATTTAATTTCCCACCCCCTTGTCACACAATGTCACAATTCGTCGACCCCCTCCCCCCCCTCTTAACGTGTGACGTAATTTATGGACGGCCCCTAAATATAAGTCACAGTGTAGGGTAAAATTGAAAAAAAAAAGTAATATTTTAAATCTGGCGTCCTAGCTAGGTTCCATAGTAACCTGTATTAAAGTTCGCCAACCCAGGTTCCCATACGAGTACAAACAATTTTAGTAGACTGCTTAGTACTATAAGGAGCAAACGAATTTAACTTATACTAAGGGTTAGTATAGTGTGTTTCGTGATGTAGGTATGATGTGTGTGTGGGTGTGTGTGTTTTGTGTGTGTGTGTGTGTGTGTGTGTGTCTTGTGATGTAGCTGTGTATGTAAGTGTTTGGTGATGTAGATGTGGTGTGTTTGTAAAGTAATGACAGAGTTTGAGTTTAAATACGGGGTTTTTGAGAAAACACTACGATTTAGAGGAGAGCAGATGTTCGGTATCGACGTAGTTCAATTTGGTTACTAAGTCCGTTATTTGTGTCTTGCCCATTTCGTAGGTGAATTGATGTAAAGGGATACTTTTGTTGATTCTGTTATATAAAAATGGCCCAAGGTAGTAAAAGAACCGTTTGGTGTGAAGGGAGCTTTACTTTCGTTCTTTCGCCTAAGCTCTAAGTGACGATTGAGTTAATATAAAAGGAGTTTGTGTGTGTTGCGGTAATAAAACTTTGAGAATGAATATTTGCCGAAAAGTAGCAACCTTAAGAATTGCTCTCTGAGCCACTTCCAGTGGTTTGAGTGTAGTTTTTGCTGCTCCACCCCAACTACTAACACAGTACCTACGAAATGATTGACTGATACATGACAAGATACACGCTGCGTATCACATAAGTACTGGCAATGTGTCTGAGTGTTTAAAAAAATGTATATGAGTTTACGAACTCGAGCTGTGAGGTGGGTGATGTGTGCTTTGAAGTTCAGGTGTTTGTCTAGGATGATACCGAGCTATTTAGTTGTGTCAGTAGAGGAAATTGTCGGACAGTTGCAAAAGGCCAAATTGGATTGGCAGGTGGGAGCTTTTTGAGTTATGGGTGTCAAGGGGGGGGGGGTAGGACGGCTCATATAAAGTGGCCAGTTAACTGGACAGTCATTTCGAGGTACCTAGGACCTTGAAGTGGACGGTAACTTCTTCACTCTCACTGTTTACCGTCTTGACGGCTCGTATAAAGTGACCAGTAAACTGAACAGTGAATAGTGAAGAAGTGACCGTCCACTTCAAGGTCCTAGGTATCTTAAATGACTGTCCAGTTTACTGGCCACTTTATATGAGCCGTCCTATAAAGGGTTAAACCAGAAGCAGAGTCATAAAATTCTGGTTCATGTACTTGAGATGCAAGATTTGAACCGACGTATACGACTACTCCGTCACTCTGATTACGGTGTTTAGTGGTGTGGATCGAAGAGTAACCTTGGAGCTGGGGTAGAGTGGCATTACTTAGACAAGGAAGTCAACATTCCGTTAGAACAGCTACATCACACTCGAGATTAATATTGATCTGATATTTTGAGAGAGAATATTCAGGTGACTATCCGGGGAATTTACAGTAGACAAACAGTCTTCTGGTCAGGCGCGGTCTGAGGGGGGAGGTCCTAGGGGTCATGACCCCCCCAAAGAGTCGAGACCCTGAATGATACCCTCCAGTTTTAAAGCAAGTTTGTGATCTCGCATTCTACATTCTCTTGATACTTGACCTTATCTTCATAGACCGACCAAGCAAATAATTTCCGGTTCTTTTGGAATAATCAAAAGAAAATCTAACCTATCCGAGTGTGGGCAAAAATGTTCGAGCTCCCTACGCTCGCTCTTACATTCATAATTCTCCTAGTTGCCTGAACTTTCCTGGCATAAGTCGACGCTGTAACTCCTAGTTGTTTTTGAATATATCAAACAAAACTTAACCTAAACGAGGAGAGTAATTAAAATTTTCGAGCTCACTTCGCTCGCCTTTGTATTTAATAATCTCATAGTTGGTAGGGCTATTCTGGTATAACTCGACATTGTAACTCCTACTTCTGATTGAAAACATTAAAAAAAATCCTAACCTGAACGAGGCGTGTTGTTAAAATTTTCGAGCTCGCTTCGCTTGCTCTAACATTTATCATTCTCATGGTTGGTAGGGATATCCTGTATAAGTTGACAATGAGACTCCTATTTCTGTTTGTTGTTTAAATATAAAAAATCCTAACCTGAACAAGGCGGTTTTTTTAATTAATCGCGTTTAATATAGTCAACGGACCCTGTGCTGGTCCAAGTCAAGAAAACGACTTTTGTTTGACTGGAAATCATATATTGGTTTAATATAACATTGATATTTCGCATGGATGGGAAACATATTTTCCCGCAATTTGTTCTTTTTGTGGAGCTCGCTTCGCTCGCTTTAGCATTCATCATTCTCATGGTTGGCAGGGTTATCCTGTATAAGTTGACAATTAAACTCCTATTTCTGTTTGAAACCATAAAAAAACCTAACCTGAACGAAGCGGGTCGATAACATTTTCGAACTCGCTGCGCTCGCTCTAGCATTCATCATCCTCGTAGTTGGCAGCGATATCCTGTATAAATCGACAATGTTACTTCTATTTCTGTTTGATAACATCAAAAAAAAACCTAACATGAACGAGGTGGGTTGATAAAATTTTCGAGCTCGCTTCGCTCGCTCTAGCATTTATCATTCCAATGGTTGCCATTTTCTTTGAAAATATGTAACAAAAACTATCCAGAATGAAGCGGGTTATTAAAGGACCATGCAAAAAATCGTCCCATACCACCAACAGATTTCAAACGTATCTCAATTAATTTATCTTTGCAGCATGATCATTTTTTATTATGATGAGATCTCCGTAAGTCATGGGGATATCGCGCAAAAAATAATTCTTGTACACACTTTTGGTACAGTTAATTGTGAAAAATATGTACAGGAACACTATTTAACTATAAAAAAACGATTGATAGTGAATAGCCGTGAGATGCACAGAAAAAAAAGGTCTTATTTTCCCGCACCCTCCCCCATTACTCTGCAAACTCCCTGCGCGCGCGCACCTCAGTCGTGGCTAGTGTGGCTGGTAGGTACGTTCTGCTGGGTTTATGTTGTTTATCTGTGCGAAATCGGCTTGTTTGCGACTGACCCCTGCTTGTTTATTTGGACCATTTGATTACTTTTCGATTACCCTGGCTCGTTTATTTCTATTTATTTCGGCAGAAATGCTATCTACTATAATGATAGACGAATAATTATTAACTTATCAAAACTGGATAACAGTTCTGTTGGCATAAATAGATATGTACAAGAACAATAACAAAAAATGTGATTAATACTAACCCGAAATATTGTTATTTTATAAAGACGTTTAGACGTTTTTTTACGTACTTATTTGTACATGTTATTCAAACCTAAAATATTTGGTTGAAAAATTCTTTATTGTAAAATGTCTAAAACAAGGTTATTTAAAAAAAAACACCTTTTTTAAGTAAAAACTTTTTTTAATGACTCCATATATTAACGGTATAAAAATTGTTATTTGTGTTTTTATGAGACTTCATTATAATATTGAAACAAGTCCCATGTCTGTGGGTGGGTTGGGACAGCGCCCATACAATCTTTTGCATAGTCCTTTTCGAGCTTGCTCCGCTCGCTCTTCTCGCCCTAAGTAGTCTAATACTGTTCTAATGCCAAATATTTATTTATCGAAAAGTGCTACAACCAATTTACCAGCATTTTTAACAACTCCTCCCCCATGTAAAAACGATGTCCCTGAATACTATCAGTACTGATGAGCTGAAGATGTACATAAAATCACGTCTTTGATTCCCGAAGGGTTAGGCAGAGGAGTACCTATGTATGGTAATCTGAAATTTCACCAGTTTTCTATAAGTCCCATGTCATATTGGGCGAGCCTACTGCCAGCTACCGGGTACAGATTCAGACTCCTGGTTGCTTCTGAGAGATTTCTGATGGAAAACTCAATAACACTAACCGACCTGGAAATCGAACCCGTAACCTCAAGCTCAGCAGTAGCACTTGCGACCACTAGACCACAGGCGCGGTCCGAGGGTGGGGGGGGGACCTAGGTGTCGTGACCCCCCCCAAAGTCAGCCATGCTGTCGAGACCCTGAACGATTTGCCTGTCTTACTAACTTAAAATTGTACTCACTTGAGCCATGGAGAGTCCGATGGACATTTGCAAAAAATTAAGAATATAAGCCATCAAGATCATAGGGTCTGCCGGCAGAAACAACAAATTGTTGTATGAAAAATTATAATATCATAACTATTAAATTAAACCACCCAACGCACAAGATCTTCTAATACCAAATATCGCTCAACGCGCCTAAAGAAGTTTTTACTTTAAAAAGCTTGATATAAAATACTAGCTTTTGCCAGCGGTTTTACCCTCGTGAAGGTCGGAAACTATCCCGCGGGAAAGTATTATCTGGATAAAAAGTACCTTATGTGTTAATCTAGTTCATAAACTCTCTGTTTGTCAAATTTTATCCATACCCGTTCAGTAGTTTTTGCGTGAAAGAGTAACAAACATCCTCATCCTAATGTTAGTAGGATAAAATCTAGAAAGTAATCTCGAATGCACCCCACTCGTACGTAGGGTTAGAATGGCTAAGGCTAAGGTTAAGGCCAGATTCCAAAACCTAAGCTGGCGTAAATCGAGTTTAAGTTTTTCGTCATAACTCGACAAAGCAAGTTCTCTTCCTATATAATGGTCAAAATAATATTTTTGCACCTTACCTGGTGCAAAAATTTATCAGACTTGCTTCGCTCTCTCTTGCATTCTACATTTTCTTGATACTTGATATTTCCTTTTGGAGCGATCAAAGAAAATCTAACCTATCGGAGCGTGTGAAAAATTTTCGAGCTCGCTACGCTCGCTCTTGCATTCATAATTCTCATAGTTAACTGGGCTTTCCTGGCATAAATCGACAATATAACTCCTATTTCTGTTGGAAAATATAAAAAAAAAACCGAACACAAACCAGGCGGGTTGTTAACATTTTCGAGCTCGCTTCGCTCGCTTGCACTGATAACTCTCATACTTACCTGGACTTTCCTGGCAAAAATCGACATTGGTGCCGATTCTGTTGTACACCGAACTAAACTAACTAAACTATCTCTAAAATTCCTTACTTTTGACTATGAGAATTTTAACGCTATTCTGCAAGAAAAAATCTCTAAATTTAAAAAATATTTTGACATGACTAAAAACGAATTTGACAATCAACGTGTTTTTTTTTCTTTTGGTTTCGCAATGTGGTACTTGTGTGCGCTACGTAATTAATTTTTTAGACACGAAGGCGCGCGCAAGGGGGCAGCCTGGACGTGTTTTATATGGAATATTTCACTTTTTGTTTGGAAAATAAACAAAAATATTACCCACGTGTTGAGATTTAAATGTTCCGGGGTATCATAAAGGGGGTCGAAAATTTCATTATTTTTGCGATAGGACACGCCATTTTCGAGATATAAGCAAAAGAAAAAATAAAAAATACAGCACTGTTTTTGCACATGAAGGCGAGGCGTTGGTGTGAATTTTTGTTCATGACCACTAGTTTTATTCCACACCTTTTTAATTGCGATTAAAAATAGTCAGATTTAGTCAAAATAAATTATTATAGTCAACATTTTTGGTGAAAACCGGCAAACTCAGAATAGCAAAATTGTCATTTTCACTAAACTAATAACTCAGTGCAATCTTAGTGCTGTCAAACTAAAATATAGTTAAGATGTGTCACTTTAGTCTATTTCAGAATAGGAAATCGTCGTTTGACAGGAATAAACCAAATTTTAGTGATTTTTAGTTTAGTTTAGAGAATTTTGTACAACAGAATCGGCACCAATGTAACTCCTATTTATGTTGGAAAATATAAAACAAAACCAAACCTATCCCAGGCTGGTTGTTCAAATTTTCGAGCTCGCTTCTCTCGCTCTTGCATTCATAATTCTCATAGTTATCTAGACTTTCCCGGCATAAATCAACAATGTAAATCCTATTTTTGTTGAAAATATAGACAAAACTGAACCTAAACCAAGCGGGTTGTTAACATTTTCGGGCTCGCTTCGCTCGCTTCGCTCGCTCTTGCATTAATAATTCTCATAGTTACCAGGGCTCTCCTGGCATAAATCGACTATGTAACTCCTATTTATGTTGAAAATATAAACAAAACCGAAACTAAACCAGGCGGGTTGTTAAAATTTTCGAGCTCGCTTCGCTCGCTCTTCTCATCCAAATAGTGCTATGCCCAATTTCCCAGCATTAATAAGTACCCTCTCCCCCTTGTAAAAGCTGCGCCACTGAATAGCATAAGTAATATGGAGCTGGAGATGTACATGAACATATACATATCATCACGCCTTTAAGTCCCAAAAGGTTGACAGAGATGTACCTAAATATAATACACCCATATTTTGCCAGTTTAAGTCCCATGTCATATGAGGCGAGCCTTCTGCTATCAACCGGGCGCTAGCCTAGCGCTTGCGACTTTTAGACCAACGAGGAGATGTACTAAAATATTCCTCAGTACTCATGGTGACCCCCCCAAAATCTTAGGCTGCGACCGCGCCTGCTAGACCAAGGTGTACCTTCCTAAAAGTATTACTCGGCACTCATGGTGACCCTTCCCAAAATCTTGGGCTGCGACCGCGCCTGCTTCTGGTGTGCACTGATATACATTAGACTAGCTTCTGCCCGCGACTTCGTCCGCGTTAAATTTCTTGTTCTAGTCCGCTCCTTCTAGTTGTAGCGTAATGTTATATAGCCTATAGCCTTTTACGATAAATAAGCTACCCAACACAAAAATAATTTTTCAATTCGGACCAGTAGTTTCTGAGATTAGCGCGTTCAATCAAACAAACAAACATACAAACAAACAAACTAACAAACTCTTCAGCTTTATAATATTAATCTATACATCTATACAAATAAATAAAATTGGAGTGTCTGTTTTTAATATTAAGATAACCACTTTTTTCACTTTCAAGGTTTGTGGGCATGAGATTCATCAGGGTTAGAGAGGGCTGACCTATCTATGGTTGAAAACTTTTATTTTTGATTTCAGAAAAATGTTGTATTTACTTACAACGAGATCAATGTGTATGAATTCTCAAACGTAGAAAAATCCACCTATATGAAAATTTCAAAATGCGATATCTCAGCGAAAAAAAAAGATATTTGAGTAAACTCAACGTCATTTTAAAGAGGATGACTAGTCCTTTGAGATTCTATCAATAATTTTTGAAAATAACTAGGATCGGCCGTGCTACTTAACCTCAAAAATGAGAAAAAACGGTATTTCTTGCACTTTTAGGTTACGATATCTCGAAACCCTGACGTGATAGAGCAATTTTGAGCCCAGATTCGAATTCAGCGCGTCAAAATTCTTCGGAAAAGTACAGTCTGGTTTCTGGGTGAGAGTGTTCGTCAAATTTTGTCGGCCTGTGTAATTGTGAGATGTACCTAGTGGTGAGTGTTAGGATGTTGTATAAGTTGTTGTGTGTACCTATAGATTAGAGTGTGTGAACGGAAGTGTACAGTTTTGATTAATGTAATGTATAAATTATTATGCAGAATTATTATTGTTTTTCTTAAGCGGTAAGTTACACAAATAATAAATTTACTAAATCTAAAAAAAAGTTCATTATAAAAGAGATAAAGAAATGTAAGTAATACTGACAATAGTCATACTTCAGGCTATTTCGACAAATGTTGTAATTGAGCTTCATTTTTAATAACATTGTATGGTGATTCCTGAACCCTTTTTAAGGCTAGGTGATTCGACACTCATACAGATTTGAGGGGGTGAGGTGCGTGGAAATCCGCGGGACGCCTCCCGCGCGTCCTTCTTGTCGAACACGTTAGCGCGCCAAAAGTACGGGCGGCGCGGCGGCGCCGGCGGGCGTAGCACAGACAGGTCATAGTGTAGCGACATCAGTACGTCCACAGTATTAGAAACCACAGAAGAAACGATAATACAAGACTAATATTATAAATGCGACAGTTTGTGAGTATGGATGTATGGAAGTATGGATGGATGTTTGTTATTCTTTCACGCAAAAACGACTAAACGTATTTAGATTAAATTTAGCTTGCAGATAGTTTATAACCTGGACTAATATTATAAATGCGAAAGTTTGTGAGTATAAATGGATGTTTGTTACTCTTTCACGCAAAAACGAATGAACGGATTTGGATGAAATTTAGCACGCAGATAGTTTATAACCTGGAATAATAAAAAACACACAAATAACTTACTTACACAAAAGACTTAGTCACACAAAAAACAAAAAAAAAATATATAATTGCGAAAGTTTGTGAGTATGGATGTATGGATAGATGTTTGTTACTCTGTCACGCAAAAACTACTGAACACATTTGGATGAAATTTAGCACGCAGATAGTTTATAACTTGGACTAAAATTATAAATGCGAAAGTTGTGAGTATGGATGTATGGATGGATGTTTGTTACTCTGTCACGCAAAAACTACTGAACGCATTTGAATGAAAAAAAAATAACTTTAAAGGTGTCAAGGGACACCCGGATGGAACGAAGTTCCTTTCCAGGATTCATAATTGTTATAATTTTTTAATTATTTATTATGTACAAAAAACCTGTATACACTCAACAAAAATATTCTCTCTCTCTCTCCCTCTCTCTCTTCCTCTCTCCCTCCCTCTTTCTCTTTCTCTCCCTCTCTCTCTCTCTACTCACAACAAAAAAAACAACAACATACAACAAACAAATACAAACAACAAAATATATACGGTCGAATTGAGAAACCTCGTCCTTTTTTTGAAGTCGGTTATAAAGTGTCGTTACAACTTTTCGTGAGAATTTTTTCCGTCTAGCCCCCTTTCACAATGCGCGATAAGGAACTTCGTTCCAATTAGCAAGCAGATAGTTTATAACCTGGACTAATATTATTATTAAGAAAGTTTGTGAGTATGGGTGTATGGAAGTATGGATGGATGTATGTTACTCTTTCACGCAAAACTACTGAACAGATTTGGATAAAATTTTGCACCAAGATAGTTTATAATCTGGATTATCACATTGGGTCCCTTTTACCCCGGTAGTACGTTGCCGCGGAATAATTTTCGACCTCTTCCTATTCACGCCTACCAAGATACTCATCAAGACGAATCAAACGAGCCCAAATTTGATGGGGTTACGTCGTTTAATTACGGAGTTACTATAGCCACCTTCAAGCTCCATCATCAGACCCTGGTTACCATATAATATCAAAGTACTCGTCAAGACGAATCAAACGAGCCCAAACTCGATGGGGTTGCGTCGTTTAATTACGGAGTTCCTATGGCCCCTTCCAACTCCATCATCAGACCCTGGTTACCATATAGTATCAAAGTACTCGTCAAGACGAATCAAACGAGCCCAATCTCGATGGGGCTGTGTCGTTTAATTACAGAGTTCCTATGGACAACTTCCAGCTCCATCATCAGATCAGCTCTATGTCATAATAATATTGCATTGGATTGCAATATTGTTTTTAAAATTTTACAAATATTTACACAATGAGAACCACACACACAAAACAAAAGCTTAACCAACTATGGTCTATATAAATTCTTGAAAACAATATTTATTTACAATTTATTTTGTTTTCTCTTATTATTACTTACGCAGCAGAAAGGAAGCGCGCGGGCAAAAATTTGTCACAGGTCTCACCTCGATAACGTCTCGCAGGACACTGACAAGCAGTGGCAAGCGACGCGCCGATCAAAAATCACTTGAACGATCGATATTTTTTTTTAGAAATATAATGAAAAAAAATGATCGGGTACAATCGATTCTAAAATAAATTACCTATACATTGATACTAATTATAGAAAAATAGGAGTCTTAGTACTTCTTTAAAATGAAATTAGGCTTGTTAAAAAACTGCAAATCGAAGTAAGTTCGGCTTTTTTTTCTATCGAGTAAATTTGATTGTATCGTGTTTTGATCGGATACAAGCTAAGGAGAAAGAATGTATCTTAAATATATTTTTTTTTCCGATTCTGGACGTAATAATTTGCCTATTAAAAACCAATTCTAAAACAGGTGAAAACGGTGCCACCCAGCCTTAATAGAATACGGCCATTAGAAATCCAACAATAATCATATTTATGCGCTTTAGCAAAGTTTCTCAAGATAATAGACAGCCTATAAGTCTTAATGAAAAGGCAAAGGCCTCTTCTCATACAGAGAAGGCACGAGTTTTGAACACCGCGCTGACGCTTGCTCAGGACCATCGGACTTGTTAATAGAACTTTAACTCCAAGTTTCCTCACGACGTTTTCCGTCACCGATATTAGCTATTTGAGCAGTGGTGGCCCAGTGGTAACGACCGCGACTTACGAGTTGTAGGCCGTGGGTTCGAACCCAAGCAGGCGTTTTACTTTGTGTAAATTATTTCATCACCACTACTCTCAAACGGTGAAGGAAAACATCGTGAGGAAACCTGCATGTTTTAGAACCAAAAATTCGAAGGTACATATGTGACATCTACCAACCCGCACTGGGTCCACGTGGTGGATTAAGGCCCGCTCCCTTTCACCGAGAGGACGCCTGTGTCCCAGCAGTGGGAACATTATAGGCTGCTGATGTACGAGTATATCAGCTATGTTCAAAATAAACTCAGAAAGTACATTTATGGATTGAAAAGTCATATTGGTACTTTTCCATTTTTGAACCCTCCTTGATAGGCGAGGCCCTGACTACTGGGACGACATAAAACAAAACAAAAAAAGTCTTGAGTTTTATTAATTAATGGCACGGGTTTGTGTGGTGAGACCTTTACCAGGCTGATGGCGACTCAGTACTATTACACGCTTTTATTAGCTTCATACCTACGTTATAGTATGTAACGGAAACTTTGAACATGATTTTGACCCCCTTCAAAACGACGGATTAACTCGAAATTTGGCATACTTATCAAGGACCGATGACAATACAATCATTTTATAAATTTGTTCCATTATCCTTGCCGCGGTTACCACGATAGCAAAAAAAAAAAAACAACTGTCTTAAAACGATCGAAAACTACGCTGACATACGTCATAAAATACGAAAACTACGATGACATACGTCACAAATTTCAAAACACACAAAAAAATAGAAAATAAATAATTGTAAAAAAAAAACACTTCCTTAGAAAACCAAACTAAAAAGTAGAAAATAATGGAAAAAGGCGTGGGGCACTTGATATCATTTTTTTTTAAATATTGTCTATTCTCTGTGCTGTAGCCTGGCGACGATGCGTCAGTCTGGTACTAGTATTCTCTCCACTGTCATGGACCTAAAAAAAAGAGCGGACGCCGCCGTCTCCTTTAACAATAACTGAAGCACCCATAGTAAGTCATAAAGTCAGTGCAATAATGTAGACAAGCCAGCAGGCACACATTCACACCATAGTAAGTCAGTCATCGGCCATTACCTACGCTTCGAACGGTGCCCACGTATTATTCGGTGTTATTTTGCATAATAAAAATTATAGTATCCCCTCTTGTGTTGTGAAAAGTTGCCGAAACCAAAGTGGTTCAATTAAAAAAAGCCAGGGTATCACTTTTCATAGGCAAGCATGTCATTTTAAAGCTTATTTCTCGATTTTACGTCAATATATTTATTAAATCTCGCAATCAATCAGTGTTGCAACTATTTCAAGTTTCAAATTCCTTTAAAAGTGGGAGATTTATTTTTTTATGTTACTATTTATCGTTATTGTATTCTTCTTTATTAATATTAAATGAGTTGTAAATATTTTTTAAATCCAATGTGTTTTATTTATTTTACCTTTATTTTAACAATATCCGCCACAAAAATGTGTAATAAAACCAAGTGAAAGGGAGATCTTATTGAAATATTATTTAAAAATAGTTTAAAAAAACTAAAAAACACGCTTCCATGGAAGTTAGTTTGGTTTTCTATGGAAGCGTGTTTTTTAGTTTTTTTAAACTATTATTTATTTTCTATTTTTTAGGGTATTTCGAATTTTGAGACGTATGTCAGCGTAGTTTGTAACAGTTTTTTTGCTGTCCTGGTAACCCTGGCAAGGATAATGGCACAAATTTATGAAATTATTGCATTGTCATCAGTCCTTGACAGGTGTGCAAAGGTTGAATGAAATCTGGTCGTTTAACGTGGGTTAAAATCGCACTATAAGGAGTCGGTTACAAACAAACATACAAATATACAAACATACAAGTGAAGCTAATATAAAGCGTGTAAAATGGGTAATTTTCCTTCATCTGGCATCCCTTTACACACGCATCCGCCATTGTGGTGCTTCAATTGTTTCTTAGTGAAGTTCCGTCCGCTCTTTTTTTAGGTGTAGGTCCATGTCCACTGTCTACAATATTCAACCAACAGCAACACTCACTGGGGCTCGCAAGTCTGGCAACTGGAGATGGGTTAAACACGATATCTGTTATCACTGTTACTGTTACTCAAAAATAACAGATCCAAATATCTGTTATTAAATAACAGCCTGTTATTTTTGTACGAACGATAAATACGTGTTAAAATCTCAATGAAATATCTTCTTTAAAGGAATAAATATAAAGTCGTACAAACATAGAACATTTTGCGACCAATTCCGTCAAACGCTTAGAGCCGATAAATACGTGTTAAAATCTCAATGAAATATCTTCTTTAAAGCAATAAATATAAAGTCGTACAAACATAGAACATTTTGCGACCAATTCCGTCAAACGCTTAGAGCGTTGGTTTAATGCTCTAAGGTCAAACGTCAAACCATTAACCAAAGACAATAAAGATAAAAGGTGTCCGTAGACGATCACTGTAATTTTTTTGGTTGCATCTTTTTCCAAAATATGATAGAATTAAAGTTTTTTTTTTTTTTTTGTAAACAATAATAAACAATCCTGGTAAATTACTCTCAATAAAATTGATATCATCTCTCATTGTTTGGTTATCAAGAAAATCGTATTCACCCAATATTTTGCGATGAATTCCGTCAAACCAAAGATAATAAACGCATTCGGACAAATTGCCATAAAGAAAAATATAAAACGTTTTTAAGTTTTTTTATAATAGTCACTGGGCAGTAACAGGTAAGTAACACGACCAATTTAGGAGTCACTTTTTCGAATATGTTGGTTCGTATTTTACGGATTATAAATACTAGGTGCTTCTCTTTTTAGCATAGTTTAACCGCTTTAGTACAGTGAGAAGTAAACATATTTCGTGTTAAGTAAATAATAGGTGTTTCTCTTTTCAGCAAGGGTCATTCTTGAATGAGGAAGAGAGACACAATGAAAACCTTGATATTTTCCTTCCTTTGCGTATGAAAGTAACAGCCAATGTGTATAGACTGATATATTGAAATAACAGTAACAGTCTTCGAGTGTCTGTTATTTTAAGTAACAGATAAGATAAATTGGTAGGGACATTTGTTATTTGTTATTTTTGAAGATCTGTTAATTATATCTGTTACGATAAATACGCCTCACTCCTACTGGCAACACTTTTCCTCAGCACACACACACATGATACACCTAGCGATATTTGCGATTGGCGAGATTCCTCTAATTACATTGTTAGATAACATACTTAGTACATATATAAAGGTAGTTATGTTTTAAATTATTTACGTAACGTTGATTATCTAATACTTTTATTGTAGGAATAGTGTAAGTAGTTTGTAGTTCGGTTGAGAACATAATTAAATAGCATAGTAATTCAATTTTGGAAGTAATCAAATGCTATTGCATTCGTAGTTATTTACTTGTTGTGTTATGATAACAGATAACGGGTTGATAGTTAAGATAACCTACGGAAGGGTCATCGAAGCTTGTGTACGTTCTCAAGTCGTCAGTCAGTATCGTATAAACGCCGTATAATTTTATAGTAGCTAATCACAATCAGTATCGGATTCGCTTTTCAGTGGAACTCACATCTTTGTTTATAAATTGTCGTCGAGCTCACGTAGTATCGATCGAACCATTCGTTAAATAAGAGCGACGAACTTCACGGCAACCAGTTTTCGTGCAACGTTTGTGAGTGGTGATGTGTTCTGTAATTTTATGATATTCATAATTTAATACTGAGATATTAATCGGCGTGTTTCGCGATTTCTGTGCGGTGCGCAACCACAGTGACGTGCATAAAGTAGTTCCATTGATTACCGACCATGTCGCAGATAAAGTTGTTAAGCCGCTGCCGCGCTAGTCGCGTTCTGTCCGGCGCAGTGTTTCGGTCGGAGTTAACATTAGGCGAGGCAGTTTTGGAACAACCGCGCACAAACCACACGAGCGTCCGGACCATGGCGTCACAGAGAAAAACCCTCACATTAGAAACTTTAAATCCCAACATTAAAACACTGGAATATGCCGTACGTGGTCCTCTTGTCACCCGCGCCGCTGAACTCGAAAAGGAGCTTGAGAAGGTATTTATTTCTTCCTTAATAATATTTTATATATAATTTTCATTTTAATAAGCTTAAAACGATCCTCGAACCGATTTTACTAAAGCTTTGTTTGATTAACCAAAGCCCACTCAATTATTATTTCTATCCCGAAAGCTGCTGTCAGTTGTTTTTGACGTAAATAAAAATATTGATTTTAGCAATCACCTACAGTGAAAGTTCTTTCATATTTAATAAATCTGAATTTTAAATATACGATTTCAAGGTTACTAGAGCATGAGCAGGGTACCATTTTCACTGCTAATTATGTTACCCTATACTTACAACATTAAAAAATTCAGGTGAAGTCTTGTTTGGTATCCTATAAAAACCAGACACTACAGTAACTGTTCATCACCTGTACGCAAAATACGCGCTCAGACATGGAGTTGCGGACACCAGCCCGTTCTACCTATTAACTGTCCATCACAGGGAGTGCAGTCATACTCATCTAACTAATTACTAAACACGGGTTGTTGCTAATGATGCTAAATATATTATAATATATTCAAGTTACATTTGTGAGAAAAGAGTCTCTATGGTAATAATATTGTGGCAGATAATATCCTGGTAATGTTACAATTTAAAACAATCAATTTATGAATATGCTATGTTACTCAAACCACAAAATTTGCAGTTTCGAATATCAGATCAGTGTAGATTTTTTATAAATTATCTTAACTTTGTTTTTCCAGCATTAATATTTAAATTGAATAATTGCTTTTGTAAATTTAAAGCAAACAAATATTTTGTCTCTGCCTGTAGATAGTGAAAACTGCGTTGATTAGTCATAATTAATGATTCTAAAGAGTCAATTGCTTAACTTTATTTAGTCAAACATGCCCCTTAAAAAGATTAAAATCTAGGTATGAGTATTTATTTAAATGTTCATAATAGAATGATGTGTTGAACAACAGGTTATCATCGACGGCTAATTATATAGGATGTATCTTATTGTCATGGTACACAAGACGATATCCAGTTATGTTGTAATATTGTCAAGTATTTAGTACAAATCAGTAGAAAATAATTGTATGGGTACTCAAATAGTTTTATACACATGTGATATGGAGTTGCCAAGGTCATTACTAATGGTAAAAATAAACTGAGAAGTGTGAAATTGAAATTTTTAGTTTATTTAATCTTGTTAACTTCAGTACGAATAAAGGTACCTAACAATTCTGCACCCTTGTGACATGATATAATTAGGTATCTTTCTCTACAGCAAGTGTCTTACATATTGTGCAAACTTAAATAAAACTTTCTAGACCGACATATAGGCTAAATTGGCTTAAATATAGGACCTAAAGAATGTTGGATATCTTTTAATGCTTAAGATCAAAAAGCCTCTTTGATCAAACCCTACATGCCCCTATCTTATATCCTTACACACACCATTAATGAATGAATCCAAACTGGTTTATTAGTAAAGATTGAAAAAAAAAAAACAGCCAACTGAGTCTGGGCTCCAAATTATGCTATAATATGTCTTAGACTTGTTATCTTTAAATTAAAATTAAGCATAAGAAACTTCCTCATATCTTGTGAAAGATTGTATGTCATAATAAAACCATGGCTTATCTACAACAAACAAATAATTATCTAAATGCACGTTGTTGAGATACTAGCTAATGCAATCACTTTTACATAATATTCATGAGAGTGAACTGTTACTGATAGTGTCATTTTGTTTGTGCGTTATCTTACCATTCGGCTATCTATAGACTGATGTAATCTAGAGTGGTATTTAAAATAATGCCCCAATAAAATTATTTTAATGCATCATAATCATCTGCGTAGCTTTCACCCAACTATATAAGGGTCGGCTGCCACTCTTAACTGGTTGCAGCTGAAGACCAGTATTTTACATGGAGTGACTGGCTATCTGACCTCCACAACCAAGTTACTGGGTAACACAATACCCATTGGTAAGACTGGTTGTCAGATATTCCTGTAAAGACTGTTAAAGATCCCATCAATGACAGCCAGGACCAACAGCTTAGCATGCTTTCCTAGGCTTGGAGGAGTCTCTGTATGTAATGGATGGTCACCCATCCTAGGACTGACCACCGCATTCGTAGCTTTACCTTCGATTGCCCCATGCGGGCGTTATTACTTAGCCATGACCTCTTCCGAAAATTCCAATCATAGATATAATGATTAAACTATATTCACGCTCATTTTAAAATTTCAATAAATTACTTTTATCCCACTGTCTGGCCAATCCCAAAAGAAGGGTCGTGTTTTAAAACTGTACACTAGTCTAGCTCTAGTGAACAGTTTACCACCTTACGTAATGATTCAGAGTTAGCTAACTTGGGTAAAATAACGTTAAAAAATGAAAGATTGTAATGTAGTAATAATCAATAAAGAACAACTTGGCAGATGTTCTCCATAAATTATTTGCTGCATCTGAATGAAAGTCTCCTGTCTCGACACATTAATAACAAGTTGTGACTAATTCATAACTGGCGTAGACTGCGGAAATTACTAGGTTGAACTTTGGCCAAATTAACTGCAAACATTACTAGATTTACGTAACATCACTGCGTCTTTGGACCGATGACCTTGTGAAGGTCACAGGAATACGCTGACTCTGAGAAGCACAGGACTGGGCGACATTTGGAATAGGCCTATGTCCCCCAGTTGACGTCTTTCGGCTGAACTGATGATGATGAATTTTTAGTTTTCAAATAACCAAGAGCCATCGAATCTGTAGAATTATTGGTAGCATCAATATAAATTTGATCTATGAAGAGTCTGGAAATTCATGTATCTACTGGGCCATTTGATTGCATGTCCTATAAGCGAAATAACTGCATAGTGCACGTGCATGTCAAAAACCGCAGTATGATGAATGGCTATTTTAAATGATTGCACGACCGCCGGTCGTTCCACATAGGTACACACTGCGCCACTAAATAATGCATATTCATATCGATTTTACGCCATTGCAAGGTTTCCACTGTTTTCAGTTTCGTTTAAGAAACATTCCGAATTCCGACTACCTAGGTAGCTGTACCTAGGCTTGATAGCAGTCTTGTTGATTCAGCTGCAAGATGCAATAACCAGTACCATCAGAGTCCTTTTATTTCGTGGCTTCAAGTCATATTCTGTTCATATTTATTTCACAATTGACGATCAATTTATCAGTACCTTACAGTAAAATTTCAAAACACACTCCAAGAATGAGAGGATCTGCTTTCCCAATATGAAAGTCTTGTATGTATATTTTCTCATATACATAAACAATTAAGGTTGCCTTTCAATCCAATCATGATCAAGGCCAATCTGCGCATTCGTCGCGACTGTCCGTAATACGGTTTCTCTCGCTAACCGAGTGTGAACATTGTGTGGTCACCTGGTAGCAGTGGTATCAAATGTTGCACGTACGTAACACCTTGCCGTAACACTGACATAGACTGGATAGCTGAGAGCACTCGGTCAAGGTCTGTCAAGGTCGTGGTTACGACTGGAATGTGATTATAAATCTTATGCGTCGATTTGGGACACTGGTTTCGATTGTTTATTGTTTGTCTTTGGCAGCTATCTACATCACCGGCAGTACCAAATGATTCTGCAAATAGGTTTTGACAAACACTTTTAAACGTCAATCATATTTTTTAAACTAGATGAGGTCGGCGTTTCCTATCTGACTAATCTGAGAAGAAAGGCCGAAACAAAGACAGAGGCCACAGTCTCTTTTAAAGTGTAATATAATCTTGGTCAGATCAAATGAATACCATGTGGACTTGTGCCTGAAATGGTATTTTGAGGAACCACACAGATTGAGTGTGCCTCTCCAATCAGTGCACGCATTTATCAGTGAAACTGCTAAACGCAAAAAATAAGCCGTGGCACGGCGGACAGAGCTGGATCTCATGGCGACATGGCGAGTACGATTGTCACAACCCAGCGCAGGGCACGCCACAATTGCGGCGGTAAGTCCCCTCTTTGAGGAGTGGATAAAGAGGCGCCGAGGCGTCCTCACCTTCCGCCTGACGCAGGTTCTCACCGGGCATGGGTGCTTCGGTGGGTTCCTGTTCAGGATAAAGCGGGAGGAAACGCCCGGGTGTTTCCACTGCGAGGATCGTCTGGAGGACACGGTTGAGCATACGGTGGAGATGTGCCCTGCCTGGGCGGAGCACCGCCGTGTCCTCGTGGAGGCGATCGGCGGCGGCGACCTCTCGCGTCCGGCCCTGGTGCGAGCCATGGTACGGAGCGAGAGGGCATGGGAAGCTGTCGAAGCCGTCACCTCCTGCGAAGAAGTAATGCTCGCGAAGGAGGAGGCGGGGCGCGTGAGGGAGTGGCAGTCTCTGCGCCCTCACGTCCCTAGCCGCCGCAGGAGGAGACACCCCGGGCGTCGAGAGTCTATAGTGCACTCCCGGCCACCGTAGGCGCGAGCTTGCGGGCGGCTAGCAATGGGTAGCTCGCCGCCCGGTAAGGACCAGGGTCGGGTTGACGGCGCGTAGTGTTCCACGCGCGCCTCAAAGAGATGTCAGCAGCACTAAAGGGGTCTGCTAGGACCGATGCCTGCCAGGGCCGCGAGATTGTTCGAAAGAGATACTGTGACCCTGGCACATGGGCAACTGAAGGAACACGGGTGGGTTTTAGTCAGTGAAAGTCTGACACGCCCTCCCGCTCCGCCCTGAGCGGGGGAAGTCATTTGATGATATCCCATAAAAAAAAAAACGGTAACATGTTGATGTGTTTAGAATTAGAAGCCCGGCAAAGCTATTCCTTTTGCTTTGTGAATTTACCGAGACAGATTTTAAAATCTCCGGCATCATTCTCAATCTCGCATGAAAGGCATGGAGTACAGTTTGACAAATTAGGCCAAACCTCATAAGATCCAGGCGCGGTCGCAGCCTAACATTTTGGGGGGGTCACCATGAGTACTGAAGAATATTTTTAGTAATGTAAATCCTCTTTGGTCTAGTAGTCGCAAGCGCTGCTGATCAGAATGATGTCCCGGGTTATAATCTTTTTGCAAATGTCCATCGGAGTCTCCGTGGCTCAAGTGAGAACAATTTTAAGATAGTAAGACAGGCAAATTGTTTAGGGTTTGTTTTTTTCATGGCCCCTAGAACCCCCCTCTCGGACCGCGCCTGATAAGATCGCAAAAGATTTAGAAAGGTACGTAAAATGCCTTAGTCAATTTCAATGTTTAACGGCTACTAATACGATTGAAATTCATAATTTTGTAAAGCGTTTGAGGCTAAATTACAACAGCCGCACGGTCGATGATATGCTGACCTGTGGTATTTGTTAGATACTTCATTAAAAATAAGATCAAGAGCGTTTCCACGTCTGAATCGCTCAACATTTTTTCGATGAATGAATCGCGGCGCCGCGCCGGTGCCCCGCCACGTCGCGCCACGTCATGCTCATGTCCCGCCCGCGCCCCGCCACGTCGCGCCACGTCATGTCCCGCCCGCTGTGTGAATAGACCTTTAGAAGTTCGAAGTACATACCTACCTACCGCGTGGTTACTGACCTATAATATATTTCGATATTATATTACGAAATATGTATACAGTAGGCTATCCACAGTTTACTGATTTAAGGTAGATTTTTTTTTTAAAGTATTGAAAAAATAATTGAAATGTGTTCTATTACTGATACTGAACCACCAAAAAAAAAAAATTGCGCACTGGTTATAAAATTATCCTGTATGTATATTGGCCCCGTGTTGTGAAAAGGATGGTCGAGAGTACATGAGCTCAAAGTGCCGGAAGTACGTTGTATACGATCCTGTGCTATAGGCGATGTCCTTAAAATAGGTCTTGTGCACACGATTCAGAGTATGCAGGAATGTGCAATCAGTGGAGCTAACGGCGTTCTGTTCTTCGATTTCTATGTTTATTGGAAGAATTCGCGAATTGGGATAGTTTGAGAGTTACAAGTTATTGCTGTCTTTAGTCTCTACCGTTTCAAGGAGTTATTTAAATTAACATTCTGATATCGTGTCTCTTATACTGAAGAGGATACTGTGACAAACTTAATGATCTATAAGCTCCTAATAATGTGTTATTAAGATTTTTAGCTATGATCAGAGATGAGTCATTTTAAAAAAAAATGGTACATTTTCGCAAAATGTCTTGTCCTCGCTGAAAAATCACATATTATTATGATCCTGTTATTTCATGAATTCGTTTCGTTTTAAACATTATTTATAAAGTTAACTTATTAATTTAAACCTTAAATACCCATTTACATTATATTTAATTTAAAAAAAGCTAAATAAAAACAGGGTCATATCATAAGACTCTTCGTTCCTTTCCTATATATCTTATTATACTTTTAAACGAGCAATTCTTGTATATACAGGGTGTCCCAAAAATCAACGTCAAGCCGAAAACGGTTGATAGGCCAAGTGGTGACAGTTATCAGAAAAATAATAAAAAAATCTAAGTTAAGCATATTTTTTTCAGTACAGTCAGTTAAAGTTGGGCGATGTAATAATTTTTAGTACATGGTGGAGCAAAAAAGTGATGTTTTCTTTAAAACTGAGGTAGTTGTGTTTTAATTTTGGACTGTAGTTTACAGAAGGGTTATTCAGGGTTACATCACTCACAAAAAAAAAAAAATTGATGTCAATAATTTGAATAGTACTTAGATTTAAAAAAATATTTTTCTGATAACTGTCACCACCTTTTTTTTTTTTTTTTTGGTCACGAGGTGGAAGTCCTCATGGATGTCCTCCGCCCTGGGGTGGGCGGAGGGGTCTGTCAGACTCTCCGTCCCACACCTACGTCGGGGACCACGGGAACCAATATGTCTTCCGCGATCCCCAACTGGTGCCGGCCCGCCGTTGCGGGCCTCCTAACTGTCACTACCTGGCCTATCAACCGTTTTTGGCTTGACGTTGATTTTTGGGACATCCTGTATATATAATCTGAATCTCGGAAACGGCTCCAACGATTTTCTTGAAATTTAGTATACAGGGGGTTTCGGGGGCGATAAATCGATCTGGCTAGGATTCATTTTTAGAAAATGTCTTTTTACAAAAAAAAAACCGAGCAGACCTCGGGCATCCAGGTACTTTTCTTTATGTCTCACTTATACTCTTCATTACAAAAAATTCACTGACGCCTATTTAAATGAAATATTATTAAATTTAGTACGGGGTATATTATCGAAGATACTGACCTACCGAAAAAGTAAAACATTGACAACATAAATTGTTAAACTAAAACAAAAAATAGAATTGAATTTAAATACATCTCTACTTTTGTTGTACTTTGTATAACACCTCTGTGTAACGATGAAGTCACGTTAAAATTGATTTACTTTGAACACATCTATAGTTTATTTAGTAATGGCAGAACAATACGCAACTGCCAGTCTAAGAAATAACAGCCCTCTAAATTTTACTGACATTTTGATTAGACTCTGATTCTCGATTTTTGTCGCTAATTATGTTCCTCCGAGTAACGTGATATTTATAAGTAAGTACCAATAAATAACACAAAACCTTTGTATACTCATGAGAGAATCCAACTGATATTAAATCTTTCTAGAGAAAGATTTGCCTGTAATTTTTTTGATACTATTTTGACGCCACGTAATTTTGTTCATTTGTGTAACGTTACACAAAGGAAAAGGTATAAAGCTGTGTGTATATTGCAATTCAGTATTTTACTTACCTATTATAAAAAGCAATATCGTTTATAGTATACAGATCTGCAATTTTTAAAAACGTAAGAAAATTTCAATTTCGTGGGCTGGGTAAACGGATCTCTCTTATCTAACAGTTTTTAATTTTTATATTGTTTTTTTAGTACATAATGTGTTTTGTGCACATTTTTAAACTGCTTTTGGAATTGTTTATTTTCATCTATTGTTATATTACAAACAAATCTTGTTTTTTGTTCACCCTTAAATAAAGATACAATACAATCTAGACTGTTTTTTTTTTGTTTTCTCTTGGTGCATATACCTAATATGCATTACAAAACGAGTGGAAAATGGCAATATGAAGCACTCTTTATAAATTATTTTGTGTAACATTATCATCCTTTATGTAACGAAAAATGATTATTCCCTTGTTTCTTTTGTGTGACGTAAGTACAAGTTTTTTGAAACTGACTCAGATGCGGTTAGATGTTTTTGTACATATTTAAAAGTACAAAGTACGACGTGTGACGATAAGAAACTCACGTTTTGTTTAATATCGTTCGATTATTTACAGTCTGTTATTGCTGTCATGTCTTCATAAACCATTATCAATAAAATACAAGTAATTTTACACAACCTCCGTATTACCTAGAAGTTACGACTAGATTTTTTCATAATCCTTTGTCAAATGTTGCTGTACTGTGCAAACTTGTTAATTGTAATTGTGACACTCAAGGCCCGCACGCCATTGTAAATAGCCACATTAATATTACAAGTTGGTACTATATTGTGTGCACATGCAATGCCAAACGGAACTGAAAAAGTAAACCTTAGTTCTTTCGAATAAGGTCCAAATGAAATCAAAATTACACCATATATAATACCTATAAACATATATGTCATCATTACGGGTGATTTTAGTGAGTAATGAAAACTGAAAAGGTACTTTTAACGAGTGGAAATATTAAAGTAAATATGTAAAGCAATTATTAAGGAAAAATAAAGCTAATTCGATTAATATATTGTGGCTTTTATGATTAAGTCCAGTTAGGTAGAATAACCATATTTTACCGGTTTTTATCTTTCAGTGTGAATTAATCAATTGTAGTATATTTTATGAATCGGTCTTGGCAGTTATTTCTTGACAATCAAAATGTTTTACGTGTTATTTCAAGGTGTTGTCGACAATTTTGTCAACTAAAATGAGCGATTTCGGGTGATTTTTTTCTAATATTCAACGGTATTCTTAGCCACAAATAAAACCATGTTAGCGTTGTTAACCAACAAGCATACTTTGATATTGTAATAATATAATAATAATAATAGGAGCGCTTCTTTGGCCGCCTGAAGAAAGTATTTAATAGTCTTCTATCAGGTGGAAACAAGGTGCGCGCCTTCAACGGTTGGGTCATGCCGGTTTTGATGTACTCTTTCGGCATACTCAAATGGACTCAGACCGAACTCGACGCCCTGGATAGGAGGGTCCGTACGCTTCTGACTGCATATCGAATGCATCACCCACGGTCATCGGTTATGAGGCTGTATATCCCGCGAAAGTGTGGAGGTCGAGGCTTTTTAAACGCTAAGACTCTCCACAATCGCGAGATATGCAGTCTCAGGGAATATTTCCTGGAAGCCAACGTGGGGATGCATCGAGATGTAGTCGCGGTGGACAAGGGCTTCACCCCGCTCTCCTTGGCTAACGAGAACTGGCGCAAGCCTGTAGTACTTGACACTAATGACCGCTTGGAGGTATGGCAGAGTAAGGAGCTTCACGGACGCTTTTTCCGGGCCCTACACGGACCCGGCGTAGATTTCCAAGCGTCCGTAGCCTGGCTGCGTTTCGGTGATCTCTTTGGGGAAACCGAAGGTTTTGTCTGTGCAATTATGGACGAAGTTATGATGACGAACAATTACCGGAGATTTATCGTGAAAGACGGTACGGTGGACATCTGTCGGGCATGCCACCGTCCGGGAGAATCAATTAGACACATTATCTCCGGGTGTTCTCGTCTAGCTAACGAGGAGTACTTGCATAGGCACAATCTTGTAGCCAGGATTATCCACCAGCAACTTGCTCTGAAATACTGCCTTGTGGAATCAGAGGTGCCGTACTACAGGTATGTGCCCGACCCAGTTCTTGAAAATGGCCATATCACATTGTACTGGGATCGATCCATCATCACTGACAGGACTGTTGTTGCCAATAAGCCTGATATAGTGGTGGTGGATCGACTAGAACGGCGCACAATGATTGTTGACATTACGGTCCCGCATGACGAGAACCTCGTGAAAGCTGAGAAAGATAAACAGATCAAGTATCTTGACTTGGCTCGCGAGGTTGTCGACATGTGGGATGTGGACTCAGCAATCATTGTGCCGATAGTCATTACAGCCAATGGTTTGATAGCCAAGAGCCTCGACCAACACCTGAAGAGGCTCTCGTTGAACGGTTGGATCAAGGGCTTGATTCAGAAAGCGGTACTTCTGGACACGGCTCGTATTGTCAGGAGGTTCCTCTCTCTGGAGCCCTGACCGCCGGTAGCTTGGACCCTGTTCCCGATACCGGTGGGCTACTATTTTTTATATTTTTAAATGTTTTTTTTTTTAACTAATATTTAAAAATATAATTTATAAGAATGTTCAACTGTAATAAAGGAAATAATAATAAAACATTTATTTTCAGGTGACAATGACCCATAGACACATACCTTACAAACTAACATACATAGGTATTATACAAATCTTGTGTTAATGAAATAGTTCCTTAAACTATGTTAGTAACACTTCACTAGCTTGTCCGTGAGCTGTCCTGTGGCACTTGTCCGCGGAAGCGACGGAACACCACGTCCTGTGGCCAAAAGTCTTCGTCCATGACGATGGGCAGATAACAATCCGGTACACGCACCACAAACGCCTTGAAGTTGACGTTGCGGTGTGACTCCAGTAACTGCACCCTCGGCATGTACTTCGTCTTCTGGCGTACGTACTCCACGATGTCTTCCGCCTTAGTGGTGTAGTGTAGGCGAGAAATGTACACCGGAGTGTTCGGCTTTGCAGCGCGCAAGCTGACATCGGACTTCGCAGTAGCTTTCCCGCAGCGGTTCTTGTTTGTTCGCGAACGGCGCTTCCTCCTTTGCACCGTCACGAAACCCTCATTATCTGGCTTAGGCTTAGTTGTAATGCCTGGAGCACTGGCAGTGACGCTAGCGAAATCCTTTTGTGAGGGTTTCGTCAAGGCTGCAGTCACTGGCAGCGGGACGGGGCGAGGGGCTCTGGCGGCGGTGCGTGGAGGAGCCGCTTTGACGGGCGCGGGGCTGCGAGGCACGCGGGCAGGGCGTTCTGCAAGCTCAGCAAACGACGGATGCGCTGGCGACGAAACTGCTGACGCGGAATTTGACGACGATACATCGAGGCCGGCTCCGCGACACATGTTTACGTTTGACGCATCGACTGATGACCTAGATACCGTCACACTATTTCGCAACTCGCTGAATTCTTTGCGCAAATCGGCGACAGTGTTCTGGGATGCCTCTAATTTCACTAGAACATCAGCGAGGCGGGCCTTCAGAAAGACAATGTCCTTCAGAAGACTCGTTACATCGACGTGGTCGAAAGTGACAGGAGGAAGCTTGTGCAGCTCCTTCGCCACAAACGTAGGCACGTCGTCCGGGTCAGTCTCCTTGAACAGCGTGATAATATCTTGCAGGCTTCTCTTAGTCCCGTCACGCCGGCGGGACACCATCTGGTCGCGCTTGTTAAGCACGTCGAATAACAACAGCTTAGCAGCAGCTATGTCCTCCTCGCTGAAGTTCGTTGCGCAGATTTGGACAGCGGACACTTCGTCCATGACATCCAGCTGCTGCTGCAGGAACGCCAGCAGCTCATTCACCACTAGTGTACTACTCATGGCGATAAAATTACGAGCGACAGCTTGCGCCGCGCTAGTCGATACACTAAATATGCAAACACGTCCGCATTGGAACGCGGCACTGGTAATATGTTTGACTGATAAATAACTGTGTACCACTTGTGTGTATTGCCTTGTCGCTGACAGATATTTACCTCCACATAACACTCGTGTTCAAGTGAGCAGATGAGCCCACTCCTGTTATCGCATTTTCATGTGCATAACATGAATTCGATCGTGTTGACGCTATAAGGGGTACTAGCTAGGATAGCGAATCTAATACGAAAGAGTCTCACCGGGAAATGAAAACTTAGGGTAATGTGAGATGCAAATAACGTGAATCCCTAGAATCAGGTGGAAAGATGTCAGTTCGCTTCAAGCACACCGGCAAGAATATGCAACGGCCGCTGGTTCGGTGCGGGTTCCAGCATATTTTTGAGCTGTAGCTACAACTCGGAGGATGACGGTTACTGGCTTTATTAGTATGTATAAGTGGAACCTACTCCTGTTCGTGCAGAGCGTTTTACTGTGTGTAAATAATATCACCACAACTGCTCTCATAACGGTGAAGGAAAACATCGTGAAGAATAATCGGCATGTCCTGGAACCAAATATACGAAGATTAGTGACATCTATCAACCCGCACTGGGCCCGTGTGCTAGATTACCGCCCATTTCCTCTCACCAAGAGGAGCCCTATGTCCCAGCAGAGGGAATAGGCTGCTTATAATGACTCCTGTTAATTTGAAACGTGGATGGGGAATACTTTAATTTTTGCACGTGGTATTCTTACTTTGAAATACAGACTGCAGTACAGTACTAAACCACACACGCAAGTTAGTTCTCAGAAAATACTGATTACCTACTTACCTGTAACTTCACGTAGTAAAATGGTATTTCAAATAAAATATTTTTTAACTTCATACCGCGCGCTGTCAGTATCGCAAAGCTGTATAAAATGGAATGTCCTACGCGATGAAAGGTCACACCCATCTTACGTAACTTTCAGTGGGTCGATATAATACGACAAGAAAAACCAGTCCCGCTTCTTGTCCGACCTGTTTTTGTTAGGTGAGCTGCAGACTACCGCGAAGTTGATCTTGATTGAACACTAGATTTTAATAAAGATAAGTTTTCTGTAGTTATAATACAGTTCGGTAGATGCTTGTACATTGTCCTTGTATATGGGCCATGATGTCCTACATTCATTTATAGTAGTAACATAATGTAGATTACGTTATGTGTATGGTTTTGAGTGTGGACAGCAGAAGTAGAGGGCGTTTCTAATCCGGATTCATTATAGTACCGCAAACATATACAGTGTTACCACTAACGAAAGACGTAAAGATCATCATTGTCACATTGTGTCGCTACATGATTTATCACTATGACATCATGATGATTGATGTGGTGCTGGTGTGAAAAGATTTTCTAACAAAGTGGAAACAACTAGGTTACTCCCTAATTTCCTATTCAAAATCAAAAGTCTTTTATTCAACCTAGGCTGAGAGTCAGCACTTTTTGAACGTCCAAGTTACATAAGACAGTCCCCCCAAAACGTCCGCCCTTCGACACTTCCTAGTGCTTTAACTGGGAAGAAGAAGTGGTGCAACAAACTCCCCAGCAGCACAGCTATTTGTTAAGTTAGAAGAACTTGATTCTATACAATATTGTGTAAATTATTAATATTATAAAACAAAACATACATTATTCGCCATATGTCAGCTAGCAGACGCCAATATACCAACAAACCATTGAAAACTAAACTCAAGCTGAAATAAATAATAAAACAAAATCGTAAACAGAACTTAAAACCTTAATAAAGCCTCCAGGCATAAAGGGCGTGCCCGCTTACATATACAACGTTGCAAATGATACATATACATACATTGATCCATATAGCTAAGTTATAGTTACAATAGTTAAACTAGGACCTCCGGAGTAAAATAAAATAACAGTTAATACAAATAACAATAACAAAAACCATGGTCAGCAAGACAACCAGTCACCACAAGCAGCACCCGTTCACGAGCGTAACGCAAAGGTCAGCCATTACCCCCTTCGCCATATTTGACCCCCGACGCTACCGCAAGCAGTGACATGTAAGGGAGCATGACGAACTTGCTGCCGGTCAATGTAATATATTGCTAAGTATTATATTGCTATCCATCATATTTCCACAGTATTTTAGGACATCAGGAATCTCCCCTATTTCATTAACAGTTACATCAGCTGTGACGCCGACTGTTCGAAGTAAGGCCTGTTCTACATTTGTTGTTGTTTGTCGCCAGGGAGCCCAGAAGCCTTTCAAGAGGGTGATCAAGGCAAACATCGGAGATGCGCACGCTATGGGGCAGCAGCCCATCACCTTCATCAGACAGGTATGATCTTCAAACCTTGAGTTATAAGATAAGTAGTTATAAGGTATAAGAGCCCTATTTCAGGAAGACAAGTTGATTGAAATCGTTGTTGATTCTCATTGAACTCCTGCGATTGGTTTTTGTCGTTTTAATTAAGCAATTTAAAATGAATTTCGCAACAGCTTTTCTGTTCAAGGACTTGCTCAAGCTAACAAAAGAGGGATATTAAAATATTAAAAGAACTGTAACCTAGTGTATTCTACAATGCCCTCATAAATAATTTTATTGTTAAGTCTTACACTGGGAATAAATATTTCACGGTAAATAAACCGAGTGGTGAATGAAATCTTTTGATAAGAAATGCAATCACCGGATAAGGTTTTTCCATTGTATGTAAAACAACGTCATACGAAAGCAAATGTATCGCATAATGTAGGTACTTACTCGATCTCATTTTCCGCTTATGTAAATAATAGGACAATGTTATTATATCATGTTACACAACATTAAAATTATCTACTTTACATAAAATTATGTAAATACAATACGCAGTTTATTTCTAACTAGTTTCTGCCCGCAAATTCCTTCGCGCGATTTTTTTGTTTCAACGTAAAATATGCTAGACATTCAGCAACATACAGTGTTAAACTACATACAGTGTTAACTACCCTTAAGGTGAAAGTTCCAAGGGAGGAAATTGTTCATGAGAAAAGTTCATTTCATTCGATTAAATGACTATGGTATTGATGATTTAAATGATTATCAATCTGTAACGAGAAATACATACGTGTTACGAATTATACTATATTTGATTCAACATGTAACTTGACACTGACGAGGAATTTGCAAAAAACGTAAGAAATTTGTATTTCTCGGGTTACCCTGGAACTATTTTCGGCATCGGTTTCGCAGAATACCCCTATAAATATACCAACTCATAATTATTTACTTCTTCAGATTATGACGCAATGAATAAGGCCTTGTATAGTTTATTATCGCTAATATTACTGTTAATTATTGTGTGCTGACGATGTCTGGCCATAGATAAGGATAAGCGTGTCTTGGTGCGTAGAATGTCCAGAGAATAGTAAACATTTGTACCTAACTATGTAATTTTTCTTATTCGCATTCATTCATTTCATTGATAGCCCCCGGCCTGTTAGCTAATAGATAATAATCAAAGGTAGTTAGCTAGTCGACGTTCGACGTCGGACGTAATAAAATCACGGCGTAATTCTTTTGCTTACTGGATTATCAACTTTCGGTGTAGAACCGAGGATTGAGAATCCAACAGAGTGCATCTAAGCACGTCGAAAATCGAACACTGTTTTACCGTTCGATTTTCAACTCTCGGCCCTAAGCAGTACCTTGAAGATCCAGTGCGCTGAAAAATATAACCTTGATTTTATTACTATAGTCCGTATGGACGCCGACTTAGCTCACGTTACCACGCGGACGTAAAAATATCGCTATAAAAATCCGCAACGAAATGTTTACGTCCGTACGTTCGTGGGCTACTATTTGACTACTATTACGTGAATGACATAGGCTATCCGCTGCGTTTCATCCGCTGCGTTTGAGAGTCGTTCTGCGTTTGACGGATGCGTGATGGATTGTCCGCAAACGGATCTGTTTTTTGGAAAAATAGTACGATTTATGTAGTTAGTAGATGTACTTGTTAACTGATACTATATTTTTGTGCAGGTTTTGGCTTGCGTCGTTAACCCTGACCTGATTGGATCAGACAGATACCCATCCGATGTGCAGGAGAGGGCTCGTGCGGTATTGGGCGCTTGTGGGTACGTTTACATCGTTTTAAAATAATTTACAGTTTCTTCAGCTCTCAAAGGCTTTACACTCGAAATGTCGTCTTTGTTTATTTTGAAAATCACCCATTCATTTGAAAACCAGTCAAAACATACCGTGACGCGGTGCACTGATTCTGTAACAGTCAAATTATGTGAAACCAAAGCCTCTTTAGAGGTGCCTCTAAACACGGACACGTTAGCGCAGTCGACCTCGTAACGCTGTCTACATGTCACATGCGCGTAATAAAACGCACAAGGTCTATTGGTCTAAGTGATAGTTAGATAGTGGTGCCGATTCTGTTGTACACCGAACTAAACTAACTAAACTATCTCTAAAATTCCTTACTTTTGGCTATGAGAATTTTAACGCTATTCTGCAAGAAAAATCTCTAAATTTAAAAATTATTTTGACACGACTAGAAACGAATTTGACAATCAACATGGTTTTTTTTTTCTTTTGGTTTCGCAACGTGGTACTTGTGTGCGCTAGGCAATGATTTTTTTAGAGACGAAGGCGCGTGCAATTGGGCAGCCTGGACGTGTTTTATTATATGGAATTTTTCACTTTTTAGGGTTCCGTTGCCAAATGGCAAAAAACGGAACCCTTATAGATTCGCCATGTCTGTCTGTCTGTCTGTCTGTCTGTCCGAGTATGTCACAGCCACTTTTCTCCGAAACTATAAGAGCTGTGCTATTGAAACTTGGTAAGTGGATGTATTCAGTGAACTGCATTAAGATTTTCACACAAAAATAGAAAAAAAGCAATAATATTTGGGGTTCCCCATACATAGAATTGAAACTCAAAAAATTTTTTTTCATCAAACCCATACGTGTGGGGTATCTATGGATAGGTCTTCAAAAATGATATTGAGGTTTCTAATATCATTTTTTTTTAAAACAATAATATTTGGGGCTCCCCATACATAGAACTGAAACACAAAAAAAAAAATTAATCAAACCCTTACGTGTGGGGTATCTATGGATAGGTCTTTAAAAATGAAATTGAGGTTTCTAATATCATTTTTTTCTAAACTGAATAGTTTGCGCGAGAGACACTTCCAAAGTGGTAAAATGAGTGTCCCCCCCCCCGTAACTTCTAAAATAAGGAAATGATAAAACTAAAAAAAATATATGATGTACATTACCATGAAAACTACCAACGAAAATTAGTTTGAACGAGATCTAGTAAGTAGTTTTTTTTTAATACGTCATAAATCGTAAACCACAATTTACCTTTCATTCAGTCAACTCAAATATAAAAATTAAAAAAAAAAATTTAATTTCATAAACCATGATGACGAATGATGATGATGATGACCTGCAGGTTTGTACGGAACCCTCGGTGCGCGAGTCCGACTCGCACTTGGCCGGTTTTTGTTTGAAAAATAAACAAAAATATTACCCACGTGTTGAGATTTATATGTTCCGGGGTTAGCAACAGGGGGTCGAAAATTTCATTATTTTTGCGATAGGACACGCCATTTTCGAGATATAAGCAAAAGAAAAAATAAAAAATACAGCGCTGTTTTTGCACGTGAAGGCGAGCTGTTGGTGTGAATTTTTGTTAAATACCACTAGTTTTATTCCACACCTTTTTAATTGCGATTAAAAATAGTCAGATTTAGTCAAAATAAATTATTATAGTCTAAATTTTTGGTGAAAACCGGCAAACTCAGAATAGCAAAATTGTCATTTTCACTAAACTAATAACTCAGTGCAATCTTAGTGCTGTCAAACTAAAATATCTATTTCAGAATAGGAAATCGTCGTTTGATAGGAATAAACCAAATTTTAGTGATTTTTAGTTTAGTTTAGAGAATTTTGTACAACAGAATCGGCACCAGTTTCGACCTTACTTAGTTCGTAGGTTCGAACCCAGGCAGGCGTTTTACTTTGTGTAAATCATTTCATCACAACTGCTCTCAAAACGGTGAAGGAAAACATCGTGAGGAAACCGGCATGTCCTAGAACCGAAAATTCGAAAACATGTGACAGATCTACCAACCCGCACTGGGTCCGCGTGGTAGATTACGGCCCACTCCATCTCACCGAGAGGAGGTCTGGTCCCAGCAGTGAGAACATTATAAGCTGATTATGGGTTTTGGGGACCTTACTAAGGTATTCATATTCTATGGTTGTCAAACGTGGTACAGCAATAGCGAGGTCGACTTACAATGCTTTCAAATACACTATCAAGGAGCATAACTCTTTACACCTTATGGATGGTAATGTTCCAGCGGCCAGTCAGTGGGCGCGTACACGTTGTCGCACGGCATCGAGCTGATCCGGCGCCACGTGGCCGAGTACATCGAGCGGCGCGACGGCCACCCGGCGAACTGGCAGAACATCTGCCTCACCGGCGGAGCCTCTAACGGCATCAAGAACTGTCTGCAGCTGCTGTGCAACAAAGTCGACGGCAAGGACTCCGGTCAGTACATTGCTATAACTGGTTGCAGTTCTGCCGACACGAACCGACTTACAATATTTCAATAATTCCATCAATTACGAAAAACGTATGTGATATTATCAAATAGGTCAACCATCCAGCAAAAACAGTCCCATATACATGCAAAACCTATGCTTAGAATAGATTTACAATTGAATAACTGACCGTTGACGATTTTGCTACGAACTGATTGGTTAATGTGGCTGTCAGTTAGCTTTGGACCAGACGGTCTGAAGGTAACTGATAGATGTTGACGGCTGACGGGTTGACCACAATGCGCACTGTGTGCCGGAACGTTTAGCGAGATAACATAACAACATCACGCCTGTTGTCGGAAGGGTTACAGACCCAGTACCTAGTACATGCACATTTCGCCACTTATGTTAAGTGTATAGGGGCGAGTCTGTTGCCATCAGCCGGGCACAGATCCACACTCCGGGGTTTGCGACATTTTGGTACTTATTACTTACTAGCTTTTGCCAGCGACTTCGCCCGCGTGGAGGTCGGAAATTATCCCGCAGGAAGACGTTCCTGTTAACAACTTGTTATACATATATTTACAGTTTTGAGAGTTCGACACGTAATTAATTTCGTGTGAATTAGACGTCGATGTAGTGCACTTACATTTTCTTCAAAATCCTACTTAATATTATAAATGTGAAAGTTTAGGAGTATGGATGTTTGTTACTCTTTCACGCAAAAACTACTGATCGGATTTAGATGAAATTCACATAGGGTACTTTTTATCTAGTAGCGTACCACCGGATAAAAAGTACCCTATGTGTTAATCTAGGTGTTAACTATCTGTGTGCCGATTTCCGAGATCTAATATTACGTAGGATTTTGAGGAAAATGTAAGTGCACTACATCGACGTCAAATTCACACGAAATTAATTACGTGTCGAACTCTCAAAACTGTTAATATATGTATAACAAGTTGTTTACAATACCACTGTACTAGTAGTAGGTGCCGACTTACTAATAAACTTAGGTATTAATCGGCACTGAAGTGCTTACAACTGCACTCTCACCCTTACATAGTATAAGTCGCATCGTGTGTTTGTACGCTTAGATCTTTATATATGGAACAGATTTTAATGCGGTTTTCATTAAAAGACAGAGTGATGCAAGATGAAGGTTTATATGTATAATACGAAGGTGAAGCCGCTGGAAAAAGCTAGTACCTATTAAAAGTTTGTAATATTGCCTAAGAACATGAGTTTATTAACATTGCTGTGACGCAGTCGTCTAATCGATATAGCTATCGGCTTTAAAATCGTTTGCGTCCTATGAGTGGCTCAGTTGCTGGGGAGAGATAGTCATCGCCTTATCAGAGAGGCTTCTATAATCTATATTAATATTATAAAGCTGAAGAGTTTGTTTGTTTGTATGTTTGTTTGATTGAACGCGCTAATCTCAGGAATTACTGGTCCGAATTGAAAAAATATTTTTGTGTTGGGTAGCCTATTCATCGAGGAAGGCTATAGGCTATATTACATCACGCTACAACCAAGAGGAGCGGAGCAGTAATGAAAAATGTTGCAAAAACGGAGAAAATCGCACGGGTAGGCGATTCGACGCGATGGGAAGGGTCGGGGGAACAAGAAATTTAACGCGGACGAAGTCGCGGGCAGAAGCTAGTATCTCTATACAGGCCATTTGTTATCAAAATAAGGATTATTAATGTGAAAGCTAGGTACCTATTACTTTTTGATTTTTACAATTAGCGTCCGTGCATGTCGGCATGGCTGTTACTTGTACTAGCTTCTACCGCGACTGCCTCCCGCGTGGAATTCAGCTATACCTTTACCTGGTTATGCCTCTATGTATATAATTTTATAGAACTCGGCAAGTGTATATAGATCTGTTTATCAGTGAAATATTTTTTTGTAATCGAATCAGTAACTCCAGAGATTACCACATCTATTCAATTTACTTATTTACAATACATATAAGGTTGGATAAGTCAATATATTACTTACAGTATTTGCAAATACATATGTTAATTAATAAAACAAATCAGGATCCAGGAGGGTGGCTGAATCATCATACCTCTGTCTTTCATCATCATCATCATCATTTCAGCCGAAAGACGTCCACTGCTGGACATAGGCCTCCCCCAGCTCCGCCACTTCGACCTGTTCTGTGCTTCTCGCCTCGGCTTGTGCCTCTTTCTTTAATGTTAGCTTATTTTACTTTTAGTTTTTTATCTGTAATATACAGAGTGTGTTTAAAAGGTATCACGAGTTGAGGGAAAATGAGGGTAATAGTCTAATGTAGCCAGTAATTACACGTAAGTTGACTGCAAGAACTTGTTCCTATGTTAAACTATTCTATGTAATCAGCAGCAACTAGCTCAGAATAATGAGCAGTACAAATAATGTCACTGTATTCATATGCAAATGACCGTCTCTGCCATAAAACTCATGGAAACTTTAAATAATCTTCATGATTTTGTCCTCCTTATCAGTAGGAGCGCATTAAAAATGCTTGATGCGTACTTACTATAGAACTAAAAAGACGAACCAAAGTATTAACAGTAATATCCATTGTTTTCATACGCGCGATATAATGGAAACTCGTGGTCAAAGTCAAGGTTAACTCGCGGAGAATAAACAAACCTTCAAAAACATATTTCACGTACACGTTTCGTCATGTTCATTTTAATAATAAACCGTAGATATTGTGGGGTATGTTCTTACTAATAACGCATACTATTTCGAAAATAGATTATAATAAACAAGAGAATTGGACATCCATAGCATAACCTGTTACGTCAGCACAGATCGTCGACTGTACACTGGGGTACACACATAGGCGTCGGGAGCGGGGTGTAAGGGGATGCACTTGCACCCCCTGGCTTGAAAATAAAAATTAAAAAGCATGTCCAAAAATACCAATTCTTCTAAACAGAGAAGTCAATCTATATATATAAAAATGAATCCCTATTTCCCTTGGTCACGACATCACGCGTGAACGGCTGGACCGATTTCACTTTTTTTTTTGTTGTTGTGTTTGTAATTGTCAGGAGAAGGTTCTTATGAAAGAAAAAAATTTAAAAAGTGCGCGGGAAATTAGAAAATTTAAGAACACTTATTTAAAAATACTTAACAACCATATAATAGGACAATGTAAACTTTTTTAATATAGCATTATGACATTTGACATAGAATTGACAGAATGCGTGCTCAAATATCATCAAAGAGACAGGACAACGTCTGTCGGGTCAGCTAGTATTATATAATATCCGACTTATTCTAGGCTAAAACGTAAAATGTTTGAGCTCGCTTCGCTCGGTCTTGCACGCTGCAATGCAACCTCTCTATTCTAAAGCCAACAAAATTTCGCACTCCTATTTCTGAAAATCTAATCGACTCTAGGCGGCGTGCTAAGATTATTAAGCTTGCTTCGGACGCTCTTGTATCCTTCTCTGTCTTATATTTCTTTATATAAATCGACACAGTCCTCTTTCTGTATGCATGGTTGCCCATTCGAGGCGGTTTAAGTAGATTAAGGAATCAAGTCAAACCACTAAGTGACACTTTAAATTAGCATCCTCGTTTAGATGTTCGGTTTAGTGGCGCGCTTCCGTATCGAGCAGTGATGCACTAGTTTAGCCACTGTTCGTGGAACGAAAATTATGTACTGGCACCTATTGGATATCCATATGTAAGTATTTTACGTCCATCCATACCATACGTTATGGCTGGTATCACTTTGCGACAGTACGCCATTACGTTCCGTGCCATTTACTTTAATACTGGTACATATGTATTTGTTCCATGCTTAGGTATACCGTATGCGACTGAAGTCCACATCGGAACCGTTTGCTAATAATATTCAAGGTTGAAATAATCACTCATATTAATTTCCTCTGTCCCACAGTCACTCATAATAAATTATTTCCATAGAATTATTATGCACCGAGACATTTAGGATAACTAATGAATAAGTATTTGTGTTTATGGTCTATAGAAACAGTCATGTTCCAAATAACGTAAGCCAGCCAGCTTCCCTCGCTAACGAGAATAGACGTGATATACGAGAATAGACTTTATTGCAAAAAAATTGTTTGCCACCCTGCAAAGTTAGAAACGGGGGCTTACTGACTAGTATTGTTACTGAAGTAACGACATAACGAGTAGTTTCGAAAGGAAACGGACGCACTTTCATTGCGATACACTTTTACTATTATATATATTCTGTGACAAGACACAGCTTTTAAAAAGATCGTTCATATTTGCAGGTAAAGTCCTCAAACTAAACTAAAACCTAATAATATTCTAAACGCAACATTAAAGCGTATCTCGTCTTAACGGTTTAACAGCGGCGCGAGTACGGCCCTACCAAAGACGTGATAAATTGTCATGTCTCATAACTTGTCTTTCACGGTTTTATCGCCCTAACTATGATAAATTGTGTGACTCATAAGATTTCACAGTAAGCCGTGCTCGCCCCGCAGAATTGAAATTGAAATTTGGCACACGTTTAAACCATGACCTTTGTTTTTTTTGTGGGTGGGAAATCATCAAATGACTTATTCCTTCAGTTGCCTATATGCCAGGGCCGCGGTAACTCTTTCGAACAAATCTCGCGACCCTGGCAGGTATCGGTCCTAGCAGACCCCGTCCATACAGCTGACATTTCTTTGAGGCGCGCGTGGAACACAACGTGCCGACGACCCGAGAAACCATGACCTGGGCTTAGGATATTTTTTTAATTCCGGTATTACGATAGATTTAATTTCCGACCTCTATGTCGTGGGCAAAAGCTAGTTATGCATAAATCCAGAGGGAACTCGCTAGTCACGAGCCATCCACGTGTTCTCGTCAATTTGTCCACCAGTTACATGTTAGTTGGCAAGCTCACAACGCTCGCCGGACGCCGCCGCGCCGGTTAGCGAGCGCTCCATCATTCACACACTTGCCGTCATTAGGAACCACTCACACGCGACCTTGAGCGGCTATCGACCGTAATGTTCTGCATTTTATATTATACGAGTAGTATAGATAGTTCAATCCATGAAGACGCGTCCCACTCTTTGACAATTGTACTGAGAGCGGTTAAAAACAAATGAAAGGGGCGCAGACGGGCGCGTCATCGAGGATCGAACTATCTATATGTTGTCGATACTAGACTTGATAAAGTAGATATCCCCAATGCTCGGGCACAAAATAAATTACGATTCGAAGTTGAAAGTACATATCTACCTTTAAATATTCCAAAAATACTAACAATTATTGAACTTACGTATCTTATCGCAGTTATCGCGCTGTATGTCGGGTTGTAGGTCAGAAAAATATATTGAAGATGATGACAGTCATAATCTTGTGTCAAATGCGCCTGCATATAATTTTGATGGTTATCTACCTTTAAATATTCCAAAAATACTAACAATTATTGAACTTACGTATCTTATCGCAGTTATCGCGCTGTATGTCGGGTTGTAGGTCAGAAAAATATATTGAAGATGATGACAGTCATAATCTTGTGTCAAATGCGCCTGCATATAATTTTGATGGTTATCTACCTTTAAATATTCCAAAAATACTAACAATTATTGAACTTACGTATCTTATCGCAGTTATCGCGCTGTATGTCGGGTTGTAGGTCAGAAAAATATATTGAAGATGATGACAGTCATAATCTTGTGTCAAATGCGCCTGCATATAATTTTGATGGTTATCTACCTTTAAATATTCCAAAAATACTAACAATTATTGAACTTACGTATCTTATCGCAGTTATCGCGCTGTATGTCGGGTTGTAGGTCAGAAAAATATATTGAAGATGATGACAGTCATAATCTTGTGTCAAATGCGCCTGCATATAATTTTGATGGTTATCTACCTTTAAATATTCCAAAAATACTAACAATTATTGAACTTACGTATCTTATCGCAGTTATCGCGCTGTATGTCGGGTTGTAGGTCAGAAAAATATATTGAAGATGATGACAGTCATAATCTTGTGTCAAATGCGCCTGCATATAATTTTGATGGTTATCTACCTTTAAATATTCCAAAAATACTAACAATTATTGAACTTACGTATCTTATCGCAGTTATCGCGCTGTATGTCGGGTTGTAGGTCAGAAAAATATATTGAAGATGATGACAGTCATAATCTTATGTCAAATGCGCCTGCATATAATTTTGATGGTTATCTACCTTTAAATATTCCAAAAATACTAACAATTATTGAACTTACGTATCTTATCGCAGTTATCGCGCTGTATGTCGGGTTGTAGGTCAGAAAAATATATTGAAGATGATGACAGTCATAATCTTGTGTCAAATGCGCCTGCATATAATTTTGATGGTTATCTACCTTTAAATATTCCAAAAATACTAACAATTATTGAACTTACGTATCTTATCGCAGTTATCGCGCTGTATGTCGGGTTGTAGGTCAGAAAAATATATTGAAGATGATGACAGTCATAATCTTATGTCAAATGCGCCTGCATATAATTTTGATGGTTATCTACCTTTAAATATTCCAAAAATACTAACAATTATTGAACTTACGTATCTTATCGCAGTTATCGCGCTGTATGTCGGGTTGTAGGTCAGAAAAATATATTGAAGATGATGACAGTCATAATCTTGTGTCAAATGCGCCTGCATATAATTTTGATGGTTATCTACCTTTAAATATTCCAAAAATACTAACAATTATTGAACTTACGTATCTTATCGCAGTTATCGCGCTGTATGTCGGGTTGTAGGTCAGAAAAATATATTGAAGATGATGACAGTCATAATCTTATGTCAAATGCGCCTGCATATAATTTTGATGGTTATCTACCTTTAAATATTCCAAAAATACTAACAATTATTGAACTTACGTATCTTATCGCAGTTATCGCGCTGTATGTCGGGTTGTAGGTCAGAAAAATATATTGAAGATGATGACAGTCATAATCTTATGTCAAATGCGCCTGCATATAATTTTGATGGTTATCTACCTTTAAATATTCCAAAAATACTAACAATTATTGAACTTACGTATCTTATCGCAGTTATCGCGCTGTATGTCGGGTTGTAGGTCAGAAAAATATATTGAAGATGATGACAGTCATAATCTTGTGTCAAATGCGCCTGCATATAATTTTGATGGTTAGACTAGTTGGCCAGGTTGGACTCTGCATTCTGTAAGCCTCCTCCGACTTCCTGAAAACACGTATACATTCTGCACTTACCGAGGCAGAGCCAGTCAAATTTCTTGGTTATTGTCGTGTCGACGCTAGGTATTTGAATGAACCTTTATTTATTTATTTATTTTGGCTAACCAACAACTGTATATACTCATACAATGTGAAAATGGTTTTCTATTAACTAAGGTTAGTATTACAGTTTATTATAGGTTAGCATCGCATGCCCCATAAAAGTAAGAATTATGATACAAATTTGCACTATGCTATAAAATTAAAATTAAAGTACAAAAGAAACAAATTAAAAAAAAAAAAGATTAAAATCAGTCTATGACATAATAAAGAAGAATGTAAAAATAATATTAAAAAAATACACGAAATAAATCTACACATAGGTTAAGCTTGTTCTATGGAACTTGCCAAATGAGTCAAAATGTACATCAACTAGATCGCTGTAGCTGTTCAAAAGTTTACAGAGCCGAGGGACGACAGAGCCTGAGCCCAGTACTGTTCTACGGGGAGGTGGGTAAAAGTGAGTGATAGGAGCACGAGGAAGTCTAGCAGGAGTCCGAAACCGAAATTTTGCTAGTAATTGGGGACAATCTATTTTTGACCGCAGTAGTTCAAACAAAAAAATGGAATCAGCAACTTTCCTACGTTTCTCCAGTGATATCATCTTGAAATGAGAAAGTTTGGCCTCATATGACTTTCGCTTCCTTTTAGCGATTCCGCTGGCATAAGCGAGATGCCATAGAAATCTCTTTTGGATTCGCTCTAATCGTAAATTGTGTGTTGCATAATGAGGTCTCCAGATTGTGCTACAATATTCCAAGATACTTCGAACAATACTGTTGTACATTAGGATTTTGGTACTACTGCGCTTGAAGCCAGAAACATTCCTTACAACAAAACCCAGCATCCTAGAAGCTTTTTACACGCTTTATATTAGCTTCACTTGTATTTTTGTATGTTTGTATATTTGTATGTTTGTATATTTGTATGTTTGTATATTTGTATGATTGTTTGTAACCGACTCCTTATAGTGCGATTTTGACCCACTTTAAACGACCAGATTTCATTCAAACTTTGCACACCTGTCAAGGACTGATGACAATGCAATAATTTCATAAATTTGTCCCATTATCCTTGCCAGGGTTACCAGGACAGCAAAAAAACTGTCACAAACTACGCTGACATACGTCTCAAAATTCGAAATACCCTAAAAAATAGAAAATAAATAATAGTTTAAAAAAACTAAAAAACACGCTTCCATGGAAAACCAAACTAATAAAAACTTTTTTGCAAAAAAAAAACAACCGACTTCCTTAAAAACACTACAAAGTGAAAAATAACTTTAATTTCGGTAGTCGGTGTCTTAGGATCTGTATTTATGGTTTTTTTGCCACCGACTTCCGAAATTAAAGTTATTTTTCACTTTGTAGTGTTTTTAAGGAAGTCGGTTGTTTTTTTTTTGCAAAAAAGTTTTTATTTTCAAATTTTTAGTTGTGGTATTCACCCTGCACTAATTCCAATCAAACAATGCATATTTATGCGATAGCAGAAATCGCGGTTGATTTCCTGTCATTTTTTAAAGAGTTCCGGTGTCTGTCTCCCGAACTCATCATCAGATCTATATGAAAATTATATGGGACCATTTCGGAATAAACTCCCTTCGAACAAAAAAAGAATTTTGCAAATCCGTCTATATATGACGGAGTTATGGCCGAACATACATAAAAAAAAAAAAAAAAACATATAAACATCCGAATTGATAACCTCCTCCTTTTTGAAGTCGGTTAAAAAGTACAAAATAATGGAAAAAAAGCGTGGGGTGCCTGATATCAATAAAAAAATACCTTAAAAGCACCCCACGCTTTTTTTCCATTATTTTGTACTTTTTAGTTTGGTTTTCCATGGAAGCGTGTTTTTTAGTTTTTTTTTTTAAACTATTATTTATTTTATTACATGCTCGACGTGAGGTACAAATGCCAGTGCATTGTCAAAAATAACGCCTAAATCTCTTACTTGAGTCACCTCTTGGATAACATTAGTGCCCACATGGTATACACTAGTTGTCACTTTCCTTTTCCGGGTAAACTTCACATGGTAACACTTTTTGACGTTTAATGCCATTCCGTTATCGCTGCACCATAGCCATAGCTAGTTAATGAATCAACATCACTCTGAAGTAGTTGAGTATCATCGCTAGATTCTATAACCCTAGAGAACTTCAGGTCGTCCGCATACATGTAACATTTTGAGAATTTGAGACAGTGTGGGATATCGTTAGCAAAAACATTAAACATAATCGGACTGACATGCGAGCCTTGAGGTACCCCTGAGGTGACCCTGAAAGTTTCAGATTGAAAGCTATTGACTGCGACAAAGTAGAATCGATTTTCTAGATATGACTTTAACCAGGTGTAAAGTGTGCCAGTAATTCCGTAAGCAGAAAGCTTCGACATAAGGATATGGTGAGGAACACGGTCAAAAGCTTTACTGAAGTCTGTGTAAATTACGTCCATCTGCTTGCCACAGTCGATGGCATTTGACAACATTTCCGTAAAAGTCGCAAGGTTAGTGTTAGTTGACCTAGAACCCACAAAACCATGTTGAGAATCGCTCAAGTAGAGTTTAAAATGTGATTGAATACAGGGACAAATTAGAGACTCAAAAACCTTCGCGAAAGTTGACAGTATAGAGATAGGTCTATAATTCTGAATGTGGTCTTTCTCATCGCTTTTATAAATAGGCACAATTTTTGCTTTTTTCCAGGTGTTTGGAAATACACCGGAGCTAAGAGAGCTTTATTGAAACACAGTATTCTATATTCATACACTGTCTCTCCCTTGTCTTTAATCTATTCAAAGGTTGATTTTAAAAGTACGTTTTTAGCGATAAGAACGCCATTTGTGTCACCCGATGTATAATTAATGTTACAGAGTAATAAATTCTATTATGGGTAGCGTCGAAAAAAAAAAACTTTAGAGGTGTCAAGGGACAGCCGGATGGAACGAAGTTCCTTTCCAGGATTCATAATAGTTATAATTTTTTAATTATTTATTATGTACAAAAAACCTGTATACACTCAACAAAAATATTCTCTCTCTCCCCCTATCTCCTTCTCTCTCCCTCTCTCCCTATCTCCTTCTCTCTCGCTCTCTCTCCCTCTCCCCCTACCCCTTCCCCCCTATCCCCCGCTCCCCCTCTCTCCCTCTCTACTCACAACAAAAAAAACAACAACATACAAAATATATACGGTCGGATTGAGAAACCTCGTTCTTTTTTTGAAGTCAGTTAAAGCATGTCGTGACAACTTTTCGTAAGAACTTTTTCTGTCTAGCCCCCTTTCACAACGCGCGATAAGGAACTTCGTTCCAAAAGCAATAATGAATAGCTTATTTGTACGTGTGCAGGTGTGATGATCCCGATCCCGCAGTACCCGCTGTACTCGGCCACGCTGGCGGAGTACGGGCTGGGGCAGGTGGGCTACTACCTGGACGAGGACAACAACTGGGGGCTGGACACGGCCGAGCTGGAGCGCGCCTTCCTGCGCGGCAGTGAGCAACACGCCGTGCGCGCGCTCGTCGTCATCAACCCGGGGAACCCCACGGGGCAGGTCGGCGGCGCGTACACACTGTCATAACCTATTTATTCAAATTAAACTATGTATCGACATTTTTTTATCGTCAAAATTATATAAAACTTTTTCTCAAAATGTCCGTCGTTCACCACTTCCTAGTGCTTTAGCTGGGAAGAAGAAGTGGCGCAACAACCTCCCCAGCAACACAGCTGTCTGTTTACAGTACACATTGCTACTCTTCTCAGTCCTCTGTCTCGCATCTGTCATGTCATGTTCCATCAAATTGTCACATTCACTACGTCATCGCTCAACCTTGTGGAATGCTGTCCACCCTACACCTTCCACTTTCTTTCGATCCAGAACCCCATCGGCCATCTGGTTTCCGAACAATGTGACATTTCTTTGGCAATGTTTATTTACTAGGTTTTTTGGGACTTACGTTATTCCTGATTAACTTTTGGCCGTGGCTTCGTCCGCGTAACTACAGGTCCTAAATAATGTTACGGGGTCGGACTACGGGTATAAAAAGTATGTCCTAATCCAGATATACCTTTGTTACAATTTCATCGAAATCCGTTCAGCCGTTATGGCCTGAAAAGGTAACAGACAGAATTACTTTCGCATCTTAATAAGTATGGATTCCGTTTTGTAGGGTAACCACCTTTTTTATCGAGTAGATATTAAATTGTATTGTATTTGACAGGTGCTGACGCGACAGAACATCGAGGACATCATCAAGTTCGCGCAGAAACACAGCTTGTTCTTGTTCGCCGACGAGGTGTACCAGGACAATGTCTACGACAAGGACAGCAAGTTCTTCTCCTTCAAGAAGGTGAGCATAACTAGATAAATATAACACTTACACAGTGGCTGCAAATCAGCCAAAAAATTGTCATTTTGATGACGTCATTCATACCGCAATTTCGCTTTACTATCATGTTAAGGGGAAGATATACAAAACCATGGTCAGACCTGCTGTCTTGTATGGGTCAGAATGTTGGGCCACAAAATGAATGAAAGGCAATTGCATGCAGCTGAGATGAGAATGTTAAGAGGGATGTGTGGTGTTATACGAATGGATAGAATAAGAAATGAGTACATAAGAGGAAGTCTGAAAGTGGCACCAATAACTGAAAAGTTGTGTGGGAATCGGTTGTCATGGTACGGTCACGTGATACGGAGGAATGAGGAAAATGTCGTGAGGAAAGTATTGAGTATCAATGTCGATGGCTTTAAAAGTAAAGGGAGACCAAAGAAACGATGGATGGACTGTGTTAATTATGATATGATAATGGAAAGGGGGTGACTACTGAGATGACGACTAACAGAGAAGTGTGGAAGAAAAAAACATGTTGCGCCGATCCCAAATAAATTGGGATAAGGGCAGAAGAATTATTTATAACTAGCTTCTGCCCGCGACTTCGTCCGCGTCAAATTTCTTGTTGACCCGACCCTTCCCGTCGCGTCGAATCGCCTACTCGTGCGATTTTCCCCGTTTTTGCCACATTTTTCATTACTGCTCAGCTCCTCTTGGTTGTAGCGTGATATTATATAGCCGATAGCCTTCCTTAATAAACAGGCTACCCAACACAAAAAGAATTTTTCAATTCGGACCAGTAGTTCCTGAGATTAGCGCTTTCAATCAAACAAACAAACAAACTCTTCAGCTTTATAATATTAGTATAAATTTATCAATTAAAATCTGTTTCTTATGTTATAAGTGTACACACCGCTACATATCAAGCTATACATTTCCAGTTTTAGCTGACCTCTCATTGTATGGGCTTTTCGTACAATGAGAATTCCACTTATACTGGAAATCATAGCTTGATTTGTCGCCGTGTGTACAATATTACGGTTTGAGAAATTTATTTCGCTCAAAAAGAATACAATTATTCACTTCTATGAGGAAAACATGATAATTAATATATAAGACAAGCGACGCTTTCGCTTCGTAATAAACTAAAATTAAGATAATTATATAAACGGTAAAAACTTACAATTTATGCATTTTTCAGATGGTGCTTTAATATGTAGCCTTTTAAAAGTTGGAAGTGATTTAGATTCTTTGATTTCTTTAGGTAAAGAGTTATAGAGTTCAGCCCCCTCATATACGACAGTCCTTCTACCGTAGTTAGTCCTTGGTGCTCTTAACATTATATGGTTAGCCTGCCTCGTCATGCGCTTTTGGATTTGCATTCTTTTTGTAAATGTTATTTGTGTATGTATGTATTTATTGATTATTTTACGTACAAGTATGCAGGTGTTATATTTATAAATTTGATTAATGTTCATTAATTTTGTTTCTTTAAAAACTTTTTCAGAAGATGTAAAATAATCATAATTGAATAAGACTTTAATAATTTTATTCTGAGATGTTTGTAGTTTTTTAAGGTGAGCTTTGGCAGTACTTCCCCACACTTCGATTAAGTAATCAAGATGTGGTTTAACCATAGAGTTATAAATAATATATCTGACTTGTAGTGGGAGACAACGGACAATTCCTCTAAGTGCACCAGTCCGTGATGATATCTTTTTTCTTAGTTTTTCAATATGAGGTTTCATTGTAAGTTTATCATCAAGAGTAAGACCTAGATATTTCTCAGTATTTGTTTTTAATAATGGTTGACCATTTATATTTAATTCGCCATGTGAATTAAGTTTTTTATTTTTAGCATTAAATATCATGTATTTGGTTTTACTAGCATTTATGGTAAGCAGATTGCATTGGAACCAGATAGCTAGTCTATCAAGATCAATTTGTGCTTCTTTAACGATATGTTCTATATCTCTGCCAAAGTAAAAAAGACTGGTATCGTCGGCGTAAAGTGAAATAGCGCCTTTAAGTCCGATTTCATTAATATTATTGATGTAGATAAGGAATAACAGGGGCCCTAGTATAGAACCTTGTGGTACTCCACAAGTAATGGGTTTGGGTTCACTTTGATTTTCACCAATACCGACTACTTGGTACCTATTAGTAAGATAAGAATTTAGTATTTTTAATGCAGAGCCAGTTATACCGATGTTTTCGAGTTTTTTAAGAAGAAGTTTGTGGCTTACAGTGTCAAATGCCTTTGTTAAATCAATGAAGATCCCAATAGCTATTTGTTTATTATCAATGTTAGTTTTTAAGTTAGTAATAAGGTCAATAGTCGCGGATAGGGTGTTTGATTTCTGTCGGAAGCCATATTGATTTTTGGAAATGAAATTTATAGAATTTAAATAACTTTGTAATCTATTATAAATGATTTTTTCATATATTTTAGAAATTATCGGTAAGACCGATATTGGACGATAATTACTCACATCTGCGTTATTTCCGGTTTTATGTATCGGTGTGACTTTGGCGATTTTTATAGGATCAGGAAATATTCCATCCTGAAGGCTTTTATTAACGCATTTTGTTAGGTCTTCCAAAAGTAAATCTTTAATACATTTAATTATTTTAGTACTGATGCCGTCGATGCCTGTGCTCGTGTTAATTTTCAATTCATCAATAATTTTTGAAATCTCTTAAGTTGTGGTTGGTGACAACTCAGTAAGATCTATACCAGCCTGCGTACTTGTACGCAATCTGAAAAACGCGTCCGTTATATTATTTTGATCACATTTTGGAATTTCACTTGCTAGCACTGCACTATACTAGCTAGCACTATATTTATAATATTTTAGTTGATATTCATTGATATTTTAAGAGTTAAATTTAGATTTAGACATGACTATTTTAAATAAGATTAAAAGACATAAATGAGTGACACAGTAAATATTTACACAAAAAATGATTTTTATTTTCTTGCAATATGGCGGACCTTTTTTTTGTAAATCTATAGAAAAATGAATGGGGAATTCGAAAATAAATAGTTTCATAATTGTGCCAGAATCGTATCATAGTTAAAAATCGAAATTAAAACAAAAGCGCCATTTTTTTCAAGGTTCTTATTCACCGTTAAAGGTGTTATTTTTTTTCCTAAAAGTTACTATCAGCCCTCAAAACATATCCAAAATTCAAATCAATCGATTCACGCGTTCTTGAGAAAAATACTTTTTTCGGATTTAGTCAGATTTTTACATATTTCCCTTTTTAGGGTTCCGTTGCCAAATGGCAGAAACCGGAACCCTTATAGATTCGTCATGTCTGTCTGTCTGCTTGTCTGTCTGTCTGTCCGAGTATGTCACAGCCATTTTTTTCCGAAACTATAAGAGCTATGCTGTTGAAACTTGGTAAGTAAATGTATTCTGTAAACCGCATTAAGATTTTCACACAAAAGAAGAAAAAAAACAATAATATTTGGGGTTCCCCATACATAGAACTGAAACTCAAAAAATTTTTTTTCATCAATCCCATACGTGTGGGGTATCTATGGATAGGTCTTCAAAAATGATATTGAGGTTTCTAATATCATTTTTTTCTAAACTGAATAGTTTGCGCGAGAGACACTTCCAAAGTGGTAAAATGTGTGTGTCCCCCCCGTAACTTCTAAAATAAGGGAATGATAAAACTAAAAAAAATATATGATGTGATGTACATTACCATGTAAACTTCCACCGAAAATTGGTTTGAACGAGATCTAGTAAGTAGTTTTTTTTTAATACGTCATAAATCGTAAACCACAATTTACCTTTCATTCAGTCAACTCAAATATAAAAATTAAAAAAAAAACATTTAATTTCATAAACATAAACCTTATGCATAAACCGTGAATTCCTGCAGGTTTGTACGGAACCCTCGGTGCGCGAGTCCGACTCGCACTTGGCCAGTTTTTCTCAAAAACCAAATGGGTTAGAGATCTGAAAGTTGCAGGATCTTATTGTCTTATTAGTACCTAAAAATCCTCTTAATATCGTGATCGATATCTTTCAAGGGCAAATTCATCATGCTTATACCCCTAGGCCCTTTACTAACAGAATGGGGAAAGCAGTATGGGGCTTATCCCTTCATCCCCTGATGTACCCGAGTCTGTTCGTCCTGGGCATGGTCGGATACACCAGGCTAGCAGTAAGAAGGGATGTCGCGCTGGTCAAGTACGTGGCTCGCGTACTGCTCGGATCGCTGCGCCACCCGCAGCAGCAAATTCATAGAAAAGGCACAAATGCTAATTAAGGGCAGTCTTAGTACCTAATAATAATATAATATAATATAAGTATTTATTCACATCAACAGGACAGCTATTTAACATTACATACATAAGACTTAAATGTAAAAAGCATACTGAATGTTGTCGTAACTAGCACCCTTGCTAAGTTATCAAGATAACTTGTATTAAGGGTACAAGTCCCAACCCTTGGTTCACATATTTTAAGGCATTGCAAAGAACGAAAAAAGCATTCAAAGGTCTATACAAAAAAAAAAATTAAGTATTACATATAATATATCTATTTATACAGGATAAGTTTTTATCCAGTGCGCAAACTGTAACTATGAATTCTGCATATCATTCTAGACCGCCTTGCGCAGAAATATTTCGTCGGTTTTACAAAAAAAAAAGAGCTGTTTCATAGAAAAATGCAAAACCTACAGGGTCAAAATGTATGGAACAGCTGATTTTTTGTTTATTTTCCGACGAAAATTTTCTACACTGGGGGGTCTAGAATGATATGCTGAATTCATGGTTACAATTTGCGCACTGGATAAAAACTTATCCTATATAATAAGTCATTATATGTAGGTACTTTATGTATAACTTTTTTGTTAATTTCATTTGTATGTCTAATAACATCACTTTGGTTACCTGTAAAGGTGTTATAAATGTAATAAAAAAAAAAACTGTGTTTTAAAGTGGAAGCTCGCAAGCAGAGTACTCTGGAATTTACGTTTATAATAGCAATTTCAAGAGCAGTGTCGCAGCTGTATGTTGTACTAAATCTGATTCACGACCGAAACTAACTATGGCTTTGCATAATTACAACCCTTTAAGTTCATTATTCCATTGAATTACTTGTTCATTTAATAGTTACTCAATGGAATGAAAAGAACCTACATTTGACCTTATCATGTATCTTCACCGTACAGAATGGACAGCCAAAATTACTTCATAGGAATTTGTTCGTGAATCGCACTATACACAGTACAGAAACCACGCCATATTGCGCGAAGTCAATGAAAGGTGCCACATTTTATGACAGGAAGCCGTGGTTATTTAGTGGACGTGCTTGGGTCCACGTCGGGTATAAGCTATGTGCCCTTAGAACTACAGACTGCACAAGTCAATCGGGTCGTCGCTGAAACTGAAAATAGCATTTATGAGCACTGTAGAGTTTTGCAAACACTGTAGACGTTTCAACATTTACTGCCAACTCGGTATTTACTTCATAATACACAACTGTATTCAAACACCTGGCAGTTAGATTAGGACTAGAGAACAGGAAATAAATCTGCGTGTTTATCAACACCGCATTACGGTACAATGTCACTAAACGCGGCACCCATTGTCACATACGTTCCGCGATTTATTGGAGATTACTTATTTAATCTCCATAACCGTTGAGAAGATTATATTAAAAACAGTCTTGAAACTAATCAACACACAAGTAGATAATGTTTATTAGAGTCGTATACACAATTTATTATAAACGTACTATAATATAATCCTTTTATATTTCATTTATGTTTTCTTATCAGAACATCAGTGTAGGTGAACAAATTATCACTGAATAACTCGTCCGATGTCTGAGGTAGAAATCTATAAACGTTACTTAAGACGGCTAAGCGTTATTCCTGTCATAAGCACAACTGTCAAACTACAAAAGCAAGATAGAGACGGAAATATGTCTAATCTAAACCAAATGCGAAGTGATTCAGATCTTAGCGTGAGTCATAAAGTTAAATCATCCGACGAAAGTCTGGGATGCGTAAGTTGGTCGCGTTACTTGGCGTCGCCATGCAAATATATGATCTCCGAGTTGACAATTCGATCCCGGCCCATATTTCCCATGCCGAGATTTCCGTGATATGGGGTTATCAGGAAATATCATAAAAAAAGGGTAAAAATGTTCGTTGTTATTTTATTATCATTCAAAAAATATCTTCAACAAATGGAATAAAATAAAACGCGAAATGAAAGTTCTGAGCAAGTTTTGTGATCAATCAAATCAATCAAAAGTCATTTATTCAAACTAGGCTGAGAGTCAGCACTTTTTGAACGTCAAAGTTACATGAGACAGTCCCCCAAAAACGCCCACCCTTCGACACTTCCTAGTGCTTTGGCTGGGAAGAAGAAGTGGCGGAACAAACTCCCCAGCAGCACAGCTGTCTGTTAAGTTAGAAGAACTTGATTCTATACAGTATTATGTAAGTAATTAATAGTATAAAACAAAACAAAACATACATCAAATTATGCGTCATAATATATGTCAGCTGTGAAATTTTAAACCCAGTCTTTTCAGGACTGGAATAGGGCCGGCTTTCCAGGATTCGGGTTCTCGGAATCAAATCCTCGGTATCTGCGAGGAACGTACACATGACCTACCTGTGCCTAACGTTTGTTTCTCCCGTTAAGATCAAGCTTGCAACGGTATACAAAAATGCTCTTACAATCGTCAGGTGATGACAGAGCTGGGTGCGCCGTACGACCAGATCGAGCTGGCGTCGTTCATGTCCATCAGCAAGGGCTACATGGGCGAGTGCGGGCTGCGCGGCGGCTGGATGGAGCTGGTGGGGCTGCAGCCCGAAGTGCAGGCGCACCTGTACAAGGCCATCTCCGCCATGCTGTGTCCCACCACCATCGGCCAGACTGCCGTGGACTGTGTCGTGAGTACTACCTTACGTTTCTGATCAATAAATAATCGATAATGTGTCCCACTTCTTCGAAAATATCTCCTGTTATTTCTACCACTTCACTCTATGTTGTGCTTCTCCTCGCCTATTCATGAGGAAGTCATCTGAGGTTCCCACCATCTTCTCTTCTTTCGTATTAAAATTTGCTATATATACTTTTATTAAAACAGTACTTTATTTAAGACAATACATTGTAAATGTTCTAATATACTATTCCGGCGGTATGTTCGTCTGGTCATTAAGGCTGTGACATAAATGCCAAATTGTGGAACTGCCAAAAAAAAAATGAAGAACATTACTGCTGGTTAATGTGGGTGGCAATACAATCGGGATTTCTGGTTGGACACTATAAGATAAACTACAAATGGAATGGTCGTAAAATAGGCCTTTGTAAATTAATGTCTACCTGGAAATTAAAGTTTATCGGGTATTGTTGCAGTCAGAGGCCCGAAAGTTTGACAACCAATCCCAAGAGGCATTGTGTTATCAAGTACCTGGGTTTGTTGACGTCAAAAAGGTAGTCCTTCCATGTAAAATACTAGAATTCCACTCCACAGTTCGGAAGCCGACCCGAACATGTTGGGAAATAGCTAGGCACATGATGCTGCACTTTTTACTTTGTGCTAAGAATGGCTAACCGTGTCGATGAGCTCACTACACCGCTGTGATGTGTGTAACTCCGCAGGCGCGGCCGCCGCAGGCCGGCGAGCCGTCGTACGAGCGCTGGCACAGCGAGAGGGCGGCCGTGCTGCAGTCGCTGGCGCAGCGCGCGCGGATGATCGTCGACACCTTCAACAGCATGAAGGGCTTCAAGTGTAACGTCGTGCAGGTGAGTACTGCACACTTGTGTCGCATTGCTCACGATATTAACTAACCCAAGAGACTCATAGAGTTACTTGTCCGTTCTTCTACATAGGAACCTACTACGGTATGGGATGGGCAATAAGGTTATTTTTGACTGCCGATAAAATAACTCATAGGTGCCAGTAATTGACTTCATTGAAATGCTCTGACCCACTCATAACATACATAAATTAACATCACGCTCTTATTCCCCGAAGAGTTGGCAGAAGTATAATTATGCTACTTACATTCTCAACATTATTGTTGACTTAACGAATGACAAAACTGATATGAAAAATTACAGGCCAATAGCTAAAAGGAGACGGATACGCTTTCATACAATCTTGGGCCTGAATGTAAAAATATGAAATTGGTGTCTATTAATAGGTACTATATTATTAAACAATCACTGAAAATTTTGCAGGTTCTGGCAATCTGAGAACCGAGTTAAATAAGATTTAGGAAAAGTGAGGTTACGTAACAATCTACACTTAACAGCTAATTTTTGAAGTGCGATTCTCATTCTTTAAAATACAGTTGGGGTGTTAAATATAAAGAATATAATTATAATTCATCATCATCATCATCATTTTAGCCGAAAGACGTTCACTGCTGGTCATAAGTCTTCCCCGATTCGGGGGGGTTTGCCATAATCGCAACGCTTAGCAGGCGGGTTGGCGATCGCAGTGTGGTCGCAAAATGCATAGAGAACGCTGTTGCCAATTCTAAGTCCCTTAGTTGCCTCTTACGACATCCACAGGAAAAAATAGTGTGGTGCTATTCTTTACTGTTCTCTCTATTCTTAATCATTATATAAGTATTTGTAGAAGGGCTGGTGGCTAAGTAATAACAGCCGCACGGGTTAACCGATCAGGTTAAGCTACGCTTGCCACGGTTGGTCCGTGGATGGGTGACCATCTTTACATACCAAGACCCTTCCGTGCCTCGGAAAGCATGTTAAGCCGTTGGTCCCAGCTATCTTTCGTAGATCTTAGCCAGTCGTTACGGGTCATCAGAAGCCCAGTCTGACAACCATTCTTACCAAGGGATATCATATTACCCAGTAACTGGATTGTGGAACTCAGATAGGCAGTCACTCCGTGTAAAATACTGGTACCCAGCTGCATCCGTTTAGACAGGACGCCGACCTGAACATAATTGGGGAAAGGCTAAGCAGATGATAATTTATATAGGTATTTCTAGAGTGAGGGAGAGAAAATAAAAATGTTCTTTAGTAATATTTTTAATTTATCTTGAAAGACGACCCACTGACCGAATTATGATTAAAATTGTCGTCTAGAAACTGTGCAGGTGGTACTATATTATCTTGGTACCTTTTTTTTTTTTTTTTTTTGGTTACGAGGTGGAAATCCTCATGGATGTCCTCCGCCCTGGGGTGGGCGGAGGGGTCTGTCAGACTCTTACTGACTAAAACCACCCCGGTGTTCCGTCCCACACCTACGTCGGGGACCACGGGAACCAATATGTCTTCCGCGATCCCCGACTGGTGCCGGCCCGCCTTCGCGGGCCTCCTCACGTTGGGGGGGAGTGAGGTGTTAAACTCCCCCCCATACATCACAGAGAGGCGCGCGTGGAACACTACGCGCCACCATCTCGGGTCCGTACAATAGGGGGCGACGGATGTCCCCAGATCCGTTGCCCCTGGACCCATTTAGGGGGGCTGGAAGAGGGCGTTGTCCGCCCTCCGCCGACGCCCGGTGCGCCTGCTGCGGGCTGGGTCAGCGGAAGATATCTCCCGCTCCCTTTCCGCAGCCTCCTTCTGCGACATGACAGTTTCGCAGAAGGATACCACCGCGTCCCAGGACTCCTCGCTGCCGACCATCGACTCGACCACGGCCGGCAGCGATAGGTCACTGCCTACTTCTGAGACGAGGACACGACGCGGCTCCTCCCAAGCGGCACATTCTGCCAGCGTATGCCGCGCCGTGTCCTCCCGGCAGTCGACGCAGTGGTGACACCGGGCGTCCGGCTCCCTGTTTATGCGACACAGGTACTTCCCGAAGCAACCATGCCCCGAGAGCACCTGCGTCGCCCGAAACGACAGGGAGCCGTGCCTCCTCCCGAGCCAGGGCCCGAGTACTGGCCGGACCGCCTCGACGGTGGCGAGGCCGGCGGTAGGGCGTGAAAGCCTGTCCTGCCAGCTCGCCACCAGGGCTGCGCGGAGCTGCGACCGACGAAGCTCCATGTGTCGCTCCGTCAGTCGCTCGCCTCGCTCCCGCGCTTCCTCGCGCCACCGATACAGTGACGCGAGTACTTTCGCCTCGAGGTCCCACGGTGGGGATCCAGCCAGTACACAGGCCGCCTCGTAGGAGACCGTGCGATATCCCCTGATGACTCTGACGGCCATCGCTCGCTGCGGTCTTCGCAGAACAGCGATGCTGCCGGCCGTCAGGTCAGCCGCCCAGATTGGGGCCCCATACAGGGCCATGGATCGCACGATCCCCACGTAAAGCCGCCTACAGGCGGCGATTATCTTGGTACCTAGCCCAACTAAGGTACCATATTATTTTCATAACAAGAGGTGGTCTTTGATCCAACTACCAGCAAGCTTGGCAAACATGGTCACTGCATTTTACCTGAAAGATGTAAAAAGTGGTTAATAACAGATACCTAACATGATTAAGTACTTTTAAAAAATCTTGGTCCGATAGTTACTTAGTTCTATATAATGTATCTACATGGGCCTTTTAAATGTTTACTTATACTTTATTATATTAATTAATACCGAACTACCTGCTAAATATCTCAAATATTATGTTCACTGAACACATGTGTGATTATTGGAGAGCGAGGAATACTGTCCTACCGTGATACAGTTTATTAATTGTTTATTTATTGTTTATTAATTACTCTCTAACAACCAAACAACCATTTACGTTTGATATGAGATCTTATTTGTTTGTTTTTTATACGTACATATAACTCATTGTACCTAAGGTTGTTATTGTGCTACTAGAAATAAGAATTTTGCCCCTAAAACGACCCACTGACCTTTTATTTTTTATTATTATTTTGTTAGTATAATGGTGAAGGAAAAAATATTGTAAAGATTGCAAGCCAGCGTGGTAGACGTTGGTGAGGTAAACAAGAAGTGAGTAAGTACTTACAGATTGTAGTGTACGCCATTGACGAATTACTGCTAATATCATTTCGTCATCCAAATCTCGACGATCTGTTGTATTACAGCGATTAGTCGCTATGCGACAATTTACACAACGATCCATTGTGTCGCTTTCCAATCGGTAGGCTGTTTGTAGAATCCAAAATGACAAGTCCAAGTCCAACGATTAAGCGGGGTTTTCCGTGTCGGGTATGGTAGCAAGGCAAGGGTCATACAAGAAGGTAGCTCCGAAGTCCGTAGAATGAAAGCAGGTGTTGAGGAAACATCAATAAAAAAAACTATGGGTGGAAACACGATACGCACATGCATTAAACAATATGAAACGAGTGAGTGTCAGCGTTATGTCATGCATGTCATGTCAGAGTTAGCACAGACTAAACATACATTAATCGATTAACAAACGTGGATCAATTTATGTTAATTATATAAATATTTAATTGGTTTAAGCTGTGCAGTATGTTATTTCTAATAGATTTAATTATTTTAATTGAATTAATCATTTGGTGAAGGCATCTTCTTAAATAGTATGAACATTAATCGATTATAATTTAATCGATATTCCATTTACTTGGGAACCTTAACTTAATTTTAGGATTTCTCATTTTCCAGATTGTAAATTGAGTTGATTTTTCAGATTTTGATATAGAAAAATATAAGCTTTTTTTTAAACCATTTCTCCACTTATTACATTTTGGCCCAGAAATGCCCGTCTCCTTTCTGTATTGCCCAAATTTTTCGAAAAACTTATTTAAGGTAGGAGCGAAATAGCTTTAGAAAAATACTACGATCAAAATGGCTGTTTTGGATTTTTTACTGCGTATGCTAGCAGTAGAAGAAAAAATCCTATTTGTGCTATTTACACGGATGTGACCAAAGCCTTCGATTACATTAAGCAAGAAGTCCTATTAAATAACCTACGTAGCTACGGTATCAGAGGAAACATTTTAAAAACAATCTAATCCTAACTCTCAAACAGAATGCAATGTACAGAGATTGCAAGAGTGAGCGAAACCCAAAATATGGGCAGAGTTAGCAGTCTAGACTAATAAAGTATGGTGTCCCACAGGGAAGCGTCCTTGGGCCAACCCTTTTCCTGATCTAAATAAATGATCTGTCAAAGGTGACTCGATACCAAATGGTGAGGTTTGCAAACGACTGAATGTATCGAACGTAAAATTTATCAAAATGATATGAATAATATAATATCTGATAAAATAAATTGGTTTAATAGAAATAATTTAATTGTATAAAGAAAACTAAAATAATGCACTTTCACCAAAGAACAAATACCAGAGTACAGAGTACCAAAAGTAAGTATCAGACATCGTAACTGAAGAAGTTAAAGTAGATCTTAGGTTTATGTCTTGTTAGCCAGTTTAACTGGAAAGCCCACATAGATATGATACGTCGGCAATATGCGATTTTCCAAATTTTGTAGAAAAATAAATATAGATACAGTACTATACTCCATTTGTTTAGGTAGTTAACTAAAGGTAAACAATCTTGATATGTCTTTTTATATAAAATAAATCGTATAAAAGACCAACAAATATTATTTAAATTAAGTTACTTACCTAACATCGGTTTAAGTAAATACCTAATTGTAAACATTTTTAGATTCAATTTTTAGACAGTTTTTTAGATAAAAGACATGTTATGATTGTTTACATTTAGTTAACTACCTAAACAAATGGAGTATAGTTTGCATATCATGGCCTAATAGCCTCAATTTTGCAGTATGATATTATTTTTTGGGGCAACTCTACAATTAAAGATATCGTTTTTAAGATGAGGCGCAAAATGAGATCAATGGTCTAAAAAATTCTTTAAATTGCTGAAAATTCACTACCACTTTACCTTCATTATACATTTATACCAGTCTTTTCTTCAAAACAAAATGTGGTTCTTCGAAAAAGTGCCAACGTTACGAGATGTTCAATTCGTAGCCAATGCGCAGTCTCTAAGCAATAGGGAATATGCATGATTTTTTTATTTTATACGTTTCTACTAGTTATTACATTACCAAACATACAAATATCATGTCAAAAATATAAACCATTACGCAAAAAATTCAATATTAACATTACTATAAATTTTGGTCGATTTAAACGCGGCCATTTTGGCGCGCTTGCTCGTGACGTCACCATTACACGAGTTCGATGTCAACAGCAAAGTGTTTGGTTCACAAAATTACTAAAAAATAAAGAAAGTGAGTGAATATCGACTTAATTACCATGGGAAAGCACAAAAATCCATATTACAAGTATTGAGTCGTTCCTATGTGCCCAAATAACATCAACACTGCACCTAACAAACTATATTTCCTTATGCCGAAAGGTGAAAAACTAAGGAAAAAGTGGTGTAAGGCGATGAGAAGAGACAATGTATCGTGTTTGAGCTGTTTATATTGTTGTGATGACCATTTCGATGTAAGTAAGGATATTAAAAAAGTTATAAAATACATATACTTACGAATCATTCTTACGTTACCTACTTGTTTTGTTTACAAACCTCTACAAAAACATAACCTAGTTTACGAAAATTTGTACAGATATTCTTAAGAATTCTTATTCGATATTCTAACTAAATTAATCCTTATGGATGTATGAGTATAAGTATTACTGATAAATAAAAACATCTAAATTATTAGAGTAAGAGGCAAGTTCGAGACTAGTTTTATTAACCTTTCTATTATTTCAGGGTTTCAGATTGCGCTTTTACGAAACCGGTTTCAGTCATTCTCTAAGTCCTTCTTCACAATTAATTAATACTTTGAACACAAAAACCTATTAACTTAATATAAAAAATAGCGACACAATACAATAACAATTATTCCTTAGAACAGAAACCGTACAAATAGCTTGTTGACAGCAGACGTCTCGACTCTCGTGTAAAACTGACGTCACGTTTTGTTCCACCAATAGTGTTGCGTTTCGGAAATTTGCGCGGGAATTTTGAAACGACCACTTTTTGATGATTAAATTTCACTATTAAATCAAAATAAATTATAAAAATAATTGTATAGTGTGTTTTCAGTAGCAATAAAGCTTACAAAAAAATATATTTTGTCCATATTTAAGTCACGTGCATATTCCCTATTAGCGTTGTAAGAGTGCCCTAGTGTGGAAATGAGTTTTAGGGATGGCACCGCGCATTTACAATATATTACCAATACCATAAAGAATTTGAATGTCACACATAAAAAAAAACTTTTGTTAATTGAAAACTGTTAATAGAGAGTTGTTGAATTTTCGAATGATAGACTTTTTATTTACTTCTCGCATGATTTTTTTTCTCGTGTAACCACATTTGTACGCCTATTGGTATAGTATAGCGACCAATGAACATATTAACTTACGAGCTGTATTTATTACCTAAGTTACACAAATAATAAATGATTATTATTTATTGATTATTATGATTTCGTTAGTGTTGTTTAAATCGCATGCAATAGAAGTCGAAATAAATTAAGCTGAAATAAATTCTAACTTTTGACTATACTGAAAAAATTTAAACAAAAAGGAAAGAAAATATATTTATTAATTTAGTACAGCATAAAAGGCAGACAACATATTCGGCAAAATAAAGTGTATTCCGTCGTAAGAAAGTAGAAACAAAAACCAGACAATAGACATTCAGCAATCTGCTTGCGAGCACTAGATTTTTTGAGGGACTATGTTTTGTAATATTTGACGCACATGAAATGAGGATTGTTCACACAATTTGCATAAAATGATATTTCAATGGTTTTTTGTTGTTTTCAGGGCGCGATGTACGCATTCCCGAGCATCGACATGCCTCCCAAGGCGATAGAGGCGGCGAAGGCTGAGAACAAGCAACCCGACGTGTTCTACGCCTTCAAGCTGCTCGAGGAGACTGGTGAGCTGAATATTATGCACCAAATTCAATTTGACATATTTTTTATCTTTCGTGAAATACAGTTGTTCTTGGAGAACTGAAGGCCTTGCCATATACTCTAATATCAGGTCATTGTTAAACGAACAGTGTAACTGGCATGGAGGACCTTACCACCCTGCCTATTCAATGATCTTGTAGGACCACACACTTTTTGATCATAAGAAAACAATAATATATTTATTTGTTGTCATCACAGTACAATTTTTTTTTTGCGCGCACCTCATTTAAAACTGCCGCCATCTCACTAGATATACCATATTTAATTTGCCGATGAAAATGTTTTTGTAAAGAGCTGGTGTTCTGGTGCAGGTATCTGCATCGTGCCAGGCTCGGGCTTCGGGCAGCGCGCCGGCACGTTCCACTTCCGCACCACCATCCTGCCGCAGCCCGCGCTGCTGCAGGAGATGCTGGACGTCTTCAAAGCCTTCCACCAGAAGTTCACCCAGGAATACTCGTAGACTGTCTCGCTTACACACCGTTATCAAAGAAGAGAAGGCGATATTAACAACTAGGACTTGTACAGTGTTTTGTGAGGAGTTTGTAGCTGCGATGTGAGGCTTAAAATGTTCACGTGTAAGGTGTCCATGGTAACAGTTTAATATTGTCATCACCTTTATTTCCTATGAATAAGGGTGTTCTTAGTACAAGTGTCACCACGAATGTTCGGCTCACTGTACTTGTTAACACAAATTCGGTGAGCCGAACGTCAGTGGCATCGAAAGACTGACTTTACAGTCGTTCGTTTCTTTGATATTCATAATAATATCATAATGTGTTCTAAAAAAGACATACTCAAAAGACAAATTCTATATATAACGCAATCTTATGGAAATCTTATGTTACATATTTCAGTCAGACGATGTAAAATATACAATAATTTCTGAATGTATTTCAGTCCCATTTCGCAGCTTCAGACTCGTTAACTAACCGTCAGTATGTACGTGTAGGAATATGTTCCTTGTACTATAGTTAAATTGTACAAATTCGGCGCGATGTAGCATCACACTAGTGTGTATATTGTGCCGCATTTTTATAGTTAGTACTAGTGAGCTGTATTTATATATAATGCGTAGTTTGCAAATTATTAAGCAAGCTATCGTTGAGATTATCTGTAGCGCAGATAAACGCGCATTTTTTTAAAGACACTTACTACGAGACGCATTTTATGTAAAATTTTAGTCGCTACCGTCAGATTATACGAATTTGTAGCTACGGCGTTATTCACACCGTCTCGCACCACCTAACGGTCCCTTGGTCCCAGGTCTTGGGCCCCTGTCAGGATGTTCATAATGTATCTCATGTGCCATTTCGGGACTAGTCTCATTTCATAGTCAATGTCTTTGCTTTCGTCCCAAATACATTACTATCCTGACGGTGCAATTATATTTTTGTATTTAATTTGTATTATACTCACTATTGAACTTTTTTTGTAACTTTATTAATTTACTAAGTTTGTCTCCTTCGTTTAATTTCACGACGCGGGCTATAAATATCAGTAATTATTCGGATCTGTATATCTTGTGGACAACTGTGTATGGGCAGGAGATGTTATCTATGCTAAGTTCTGTTAACAGGAAGTTTGACAACCTTGTAATGTTACATGTCCCGTTTCAAAATATTTTTCGAACAATTAAGGCATTTAAACTTTGCTAGTTTATTCGAAAATCCCGCGCCGCTTCTTGTACAAAATGTAAGTAAGTATTTACTACATCCCTGTTCAGCCAACAGCAACTCGCAGAGAACAGCTGATAAGAATCTAATCATGGAAACAAATAATGCATTTTATTGTTGTTTGATACTTATATTTTTTTAAAGCTTTATTTTATTCTTGCTTTTTCGTTATTTAAATATTTATAACTATTGCATGATTATGAAAACGTTTTGCAAGCATTTTTGCTGCTTAAAATATGTGTAACTTTTATTTCTTATGTACAAAAACACTCAGCGCACTAACAGTGGTTTGTGGTGATTGGTTTTGTAATAAATTCTCGTCGAATGGTGCAATAAATGAAGTTATTTGGTCTCATTCCGTATAGGAATACGCCGTGTTATGCAAATTATGTGATTTCCTTACTACATGTAGTTAGGTGATTGTTATGCGTTGTTATAAATCGAATAAAGTGAAAAGCTAATTTTTGTTTCATTAAAATTCAACATCGCATCGTTAGGACGAAATAGCAAGCTTTTAGCAGGTTTGCGTGGTTGTGTGATCAACAATGTTCTAAATTTGAAATGGATAAGAAAACAAAATGAGAGACCTGAGACACGGTAACTATGTTTTTCATTCATTAAGTTTGTTCAGGCATTTCTAACATTGAATATTAAGATTTGAGCTATTCAGTGTTAGAAATGCCTGAAAAAAAGAACATAGCAAAAATGTTGCATTCGTAGTAACGAAAACTTTTTTGATAGCTGAAGGGCGACATTTTATTTCATTTGTCATGGATAGTAGCTTGAAGTGAACTGATTAGAGGGATGAAAATAGTTTTTCGTCCCTGGGAAACGATTATCCCTGCTGTAATAAAACTATGCAAGCCATGTCCCAACTTTTTATACAGCCACTGCTAAATTGAGCCGTATCTAAAATTGTAATTGGAAATAGTGTCATAAATTTTTTAACGTGACCATGCTTAAAGTTTAATATTCACTAAATTATTATTTCATTTACATAGATTTGAGCTAAATGTTTTACTATCATCAATGATAAAAATATACTGACTTTTAGAATGCCGCAGAAAAAGAAACAAAAATACGGGAAAGCGACAATTAGACCTACAGTTGTTTTGACGAGTGTGAGAGATATCTGTTTATAAAGAGGTCATCAGATTCAGATAAGGATTTAACAGATGATTTCATTAGAGTAGAGGCTAAAACACCAAGAGGGGAATCCTTTTAAAAATACAAACATATATAAAATCTTACGATGTTTTCATGAAATGGCACGCTCAATGAAGAATCGAAGTCTTTTTCGGAAAACGTGTTATTGTATGTGTATTTCAATAAATTATCTCAAAATAATTTCCCTTCAATTCTATTGAGCGTGTCCTTAATGTTAAAGGCGACTCTATAATAAACACGATATACCTATCTACCTCATTTGAAAATAGTAGCCAAACTATCATCTTTTGTGAAAAGGCGGCCAGGATTCAAAATGAAAACCTTCAAAGTTTTCACCGCTCAAGAGGGTCAAAATGTCTAAACTCAAGCACCTGAAGAGATATACATAATAATAAAGGGAGGAAGGAAATCTTTCTAGTAAATATCATCGCATCAACTAAGAAATATGTCTGTAACTGTAATATGGTATTACCTATTGTTTTTTTTTAACGTGCGGTAACATTTTTTAGACAGTGAGTTTCAAAAGGTGACATTTTACAAAATTATTGAATCAAATAGTGACATTTACAAGCTATTGCATCAAAGGGTGTCATTTGATATGTAGTTTATATATTTTTTTCCAAATTTCAAAACCAGCAAGATAACCTTATAATACATTAAATTGTATACAATAATTGACACATAAAAAGTTAATAAAAAATAATAAAAATTGTTTATTTCAACTTGAATATTTATTTTCTCAATTTACTCAAAAAGTTAAAAACTGTAAATGACACCTTTTGTTCCACACGTCCTCAATTGATGTCACGCGATCCCAGTTCACCTAAAACAAAATGCACTCAATTACTCCCGAACCCAACGGTCAATCAACTTCAACTTTTGGCACTTGTAGAATGACTCGTAAATGCACCCAGAGATCAAACGAACTTCAGGGTCACATCGCGCGAAGTGCGAATATTTGCTCTGGCGGAGACCTTTCCCCTAATAGAAAAATTCCTAGAACTTAGAATATGGAAACTGATTGATTTACCAAAACGGGAAATGTTTAAGGGAAGATTAATTGGCAAAAACAAAATTCCTGGTATCCCGGAACAATAGCCAGTATATACCTACGTAATCTACTAAATTCAAACTTATATTCAGGTCACTCCTTCCGCAAAACTTCAGTTACGTTTTTAGCTGATTCAAGCGCAGATTTGACTACGATTAAAAGACACGGAGGTGATGGAAATCGAGTAAAGTAGCTGAAGGATTTATTAAAGAATCACTGAAAAGTGAGACCAAACTATCAAGTAAACAAAGAAAACGCATAAATCTACATTCCTCGAAATTCTCTCAACCTAGTAGGTACTTTCAAAGACTATCCGGAGCGAAGAATACACATTTCTATTTCAGCTGAAGAAAATTGCAAAATATTGCTATCTCTAACATTTACAGAAACACAAGTTACGCATAAAATTTTAAACATTAAGCAACTTTTCCTTACGTTAAATAATTGTTCTAATCCTAATACCTATCTAAGATAATACCTATCTCTATAAAGAAATAAATAAAGAGACAGGTATTATCTATTGCTCTTATGTTTTTAAACATTGTTTTTACTTTCTTAATAGGTATTCGAAATGAAAAGCTGAGCGCTTACTGCGGGTGAAAGATCTATTTAGGCCATCTCATATTAAACCATCTCGTGGGTAAATATGTCTCTTTCATCCTTTGTATAACAATCTACTTTTTCATTACGGGGGGAAGATATGTCAATGGTTACGGAGTGCGAGATACGGCCATCTTGCATTGAGCCCTTGAAGCTCTTTGAAACTAGAGTAGCGGATGCGTACTCAGGCAACGCATTCCTAAGATACGAATAGAGAGGGCGGTAGTAGGCACGAGTTGGAACCATTTCCCAGGGGTTTCCCTGCGGCCCTGCCCAGTGGTTTTTGTACTCTTGCCAAGATCCGTTTCTTCACCTACTTAACGAGTATGTAGGTCAACTAATCGATTAAGTATACTTACTAGTGTACGACTCTGAATGCAGCTAAACTTCATGGTACGTTTAATTTTCTTAATTGAGGAAATCTTGTAGAAAATCGTTGGTGAGTTTATTAGAAGATGTAAGGTAGGTGACTTACTCAGCTATGATAATAAATGGGTAGGTTCCGATTTCTCGTCATATATTTGAGATCTGAAACGAAGTATCTACCTATACCTACCGACACCAAATTGTAAAAAGAACATTTAGCCTAGTTGCTGTGTTGCCCCCTAGATGGTGGTGTAAGTACCATATACTTTGTTTTTTTATGGATGGGATCATCAAGTGACGTCTCCCGCTCTGGGTGTGGAGCGGAAGGGCGTGTCGGACTATTAGTGAACAAAACCAACCCTCCTCCAGTTGCCTTTGCCAGGGCCAAGGTAACTCGTTCGAAAAATTCCGCGACCCTTGCAGGACCATATAGGTACCTACCAATACTGGAATCTGTAGGTATTCTTAACTGAAGTTTGCCATCCCTTTAATTTACTTTAACGTCAACGACTTGACATTAAAATATATTTATCAGTAAAATGAATTGACCAAGGTTAAGAAATTATTACTTTATCTCATAAGTACTTATTACAAGCGCCTCTCAATCGCCTCTCGGTAGCCATAGGTAAACCCCCGGACACTCGACGAAGTACAATCAACCGCAAGTACAATACATAGGAACAATTCTCACTTTCTCAGTGCCCTCTCAAACTTTCTCACCAACTGTTAAACTCAATTCATTTATTTATTCTCTCTTCACAATATTGGTTTTCTTAAAAATTTACAATGTTTATGACAATATTACATTCCAACATTGTAAGAGACTGGTGCCTGGAGTAGGTTTTTTTTAAAAAAACCTGTGTTACAGGTCACCAGGGCCCCCCACAGCAAAACAATAATATAGTACAAAGTTTACAGATGGTCATGTGAGAACTGACCTGATAAAATCCTTGTTTATTCAAAAGTACCTTGCTTTCATAGCGGTAGGACTGTTTTTATACTCTACGTGTTACTACTGACGTGCAGTTGAACTACAAGATGTCGTAGTAGGTAATGTATCGAGTGCAACGACGAACGGTGAACCCCGTGGGAGTGGTGAACAAACTCAATTTGTATTCGGTTTCTGAGTTACATGCATCGCCACAACGATCGACGATGATATAATATAACGTGTTGCTCGTACATTGTGAACTCCTTGGAGTAGGTATGTTTAAGTAGGTAGGTAATCTATACATCTATACAAATAAATAAAATTGGAGTGTCTGTTTTTAATATTAAGGATAACCACTTTTTACTAAGTGTATATGGATGTATACACGATACATATACCAAAACAACATTTTTTACAATTTTTGTCTGTCTGTCTGTCTGTCTGTCTGTTCGTTCCCGCTAATCTCGGAATTGGCTGGACCGATTTTGACGGGACTTTCACTGGCAGATAGCTGATGTAACAAGGAGTAACTTAGGCTATTTTTATTTTAGAAAGATTCTTTTATTTTAGAAAAAAATAACTATCTTCTAAAACTACGCTGACATACGTCTCAAAATTCGAAAAACCCTGGCTGAATCCTACGAAATAGATCAAAATAATGTACTACAGTATTGTACACCTTAAAAAGGCCTACAAAAATGTCCTCAATGGTATATGTCTATCTCTTAGGGATAACCCACAATAACCATTTTTTATCTTTTACTTTTTACGAGAAATAAGGGCTTATTTACGAAGCGATTTTAAGCAATACAGCATTAATCCTTATCCAATTAAGTACTTTAAAAACATTGTGCATTTGATATAGATCAATATGGCCCTTTACAGCATGTAATTTAAATGAATATCTTAGAAGATATTAGAGATTTAAAAAGTGGGCGCAGAGCGCGTTGGCAGGGGCCGGGTAGTACAGGATAAGTAGGATTGTAATTCATATTACTTTGGCTTCAAAGTAATTGCGAATATCATGTGTGTTCATTATACTCAAAATAAACCTAATAGTATTATTTCAAGTAAGAGACCGCGAAATTGCTTAGATGTTTAGATTTTTGGATGTTTGTTTCTCAATGATGCAAAGACGGCCAAACGGATTTAGATCGAATTTGGCACAAAGATATATTATATCATGGATACGTAACAGATAGGATACCTACTTTATCCCGGTAGTAGGTTCCCGGGTGATATTTTCCGACAGCTATACGGGCCAAGCCACTGGCAAAAGTACTATTCCTATAATTATGTTCGGTGTCTGGTAAATGATTGAGTGTCTGTATAGGTAAAATAGGAGCGTTAAGAAAAACCAGGAAGACTTATATTCAACTAAACCAAGCCCTATGTCACAGTCTTCTTACTCTGAATACTATTACTTTTATTTTAAAAACACCAACACACATGATGTTCTCATAAACTATGAATCCTAAGTAATATGAGTTATAATCCTACTACTAATAATATTATATATGTGAAAATATGTATGATTGGGTGTTTGTTTCTCAATCACGCAAAAATGGCTGAATGGATCTGGATCGAAAATAGCACACAGAGTCTATATTACCTATATAACCTGGAATAACACATTCTTATCGCGGTTATACGTCCTCTTGCATTAATTTCCGACATCCACGCGGGCGAAGCCGCGGGCATAAGCTAGTCTATACATAAGTATACGTATACATACCTAATAAAATCGTAGCGAACTCAAAAATGTAGGTCGATTGTATATTAAAAAAAGCAATTGTGACAAGGTCTGGGAACGATTCTAATGCCGAAAATATAGATATTAGAAAAATAATAAACTTACAACCGAACCGGGTTATTCCTTTACAAGTTTTAACAAAAAAAAAAAATGTTTCTGGCCATCAAGATTAAGAGCTTAACTTAATAAATATGATCATCTATACATACATACAAATAAATAAAATTGGAGTGTCTGTTTTTAATATTAAGATAACCACTTTTTACTAAGTGTATATGGATGTATACACGATACATATACCAAAACAATATTTTTTACAATTTTTGTCTGTCTGTCTGTCTATCTGTTTGTTCCCGCTAATCTCTGAAATGGCTTGACCGATTTTGACGGGGCTTTCACTGGCAGATAGCTGATGTAACAAGGAGTAACTTAGGCTACTTTTATTTTAGAAAAATTCTTTTATTTTAGAAAAAAATAACTGTCTTCGAAAACTACGGTGACATACGTCTCAAAATTCGAAAAACCCTGGCTGAATCCTACGAAATAGATCAAAATAATGTACACCTTAAAAAAGCCTACAAAAATGTCCGCAATGGTATATGTCTATCTCTTAGGGATAACCCACAATAACCATTTTTTATCTTTTACTTTTTACGAGAATTAAGGGCTTATTAACGAAGCGATTTTAAGCAATACAGCATTAATCCTGACTGGCCTGTTAGTCTTGTGGTTAGCGACCCTGACTGCTAAGACTGAGGTCGTGGGTTCGATTCCCACCCAGGACAAGTGTCTGTGTGATGAGCACAATCATTTGTTCTGTGTCTGGGTGTAATTTATCTATAATATGTATGTATGTATTTAGAAATTTATACGTATATTTATCAGTTGTCTGGTTACCATAGTACAGGCTCTGCCTAGTTTGGGATCAGATAACGTTGTGTTGGTTGTCCTAAGATATAATTTATTATTATTATTATAATCCTTATCCAATTAAGTATCTTAAATACATTGTGCATTTAATATAGATCAATATGGCCCTTTACAGCATGTAATTTAAATGAATATCTTAGAAGATATTAGAGATTTAAAAAGCAGGCGCAGAGCAGCAGGTCGTACGTCCATCCCGTCCATCCGTTGGCAGCGGCCGGGTAGTACAGGATAAGTAGGATTGTAATTCATGTTACTTTGGCTTCATAGTAATTGCGAATATCATGTGTGTTCATTATACTCAAAATAAACCTAATAGTATTAGTCCAAGTAAGAGACCGTGAAATGGCTTAGATGTTTAGATTTTTGGATGTTTGTTTCTCAATGATGCAAAGACGGCCAATCGGATTTAGATCGAATTTGGAACAAAGATATATTATATCATGGATACGTAACAGATAGGATATCTACTTTATCCCGGTAGTAGGTTCCCGGGTGATATTTTCCGACAGCTATACGGGCCAAGCCACTGGCAAAAGTACTATTCCTATAATTATGTTCGGTGTCTGGTAAATGATTGAGTGTCTGTATAGGTAAAATAGGATCGTTAAGAAAAACCAGGAAGACTTATATTCAACTAAACCAAGCCCTATGTCGCAGTCTTCTTACTCTGAATACTATTACTCTTATTTTAAAAACACCAACACACGTGATGTTCTCATAAACTATGAATCCTAAGTAATATGAGTTATAATCCTACTACTAATTAATATTATAAATGTGTATGATTGGGTGTTTGTTTCTCAATCACACAAAAATGGCTGAATGGATCTGGATCGAAAATAGCACACAGAGTCCATATTATCTATATAACCTGGAATAACACATTCTTATCGCGGTTATACGTCCTCTTGCATTAATTTCCGACATCCACGCGGGCGAAGCCGCGGGCAAAAGCTAGTTTAATTTAAAACTAGAATACATTCTGCATCTATATTTCCGAATGTCTTGGACATCAGACCTAGCTTTCACGGTTTTTTTATGTATTCTGAAAATCAGCACTGAACCGCAGCCTTCCTTACAAAAAACATGACGCTAAGGCTTCTTCTTCTTCACTTCTTCTTTCTAATGAAAATATATTTCTATGGTTAGTTATATGTATATATATATAGTCCTCCAGACCGAATTTCGGCCACGGCGGCCAATCTCAACGGAGACTAGCTAGCGGGCTAGCTAGCGGGCTAGCTAGCGGGCTAGTTATAATTAGGTAATAAATAGATAATTTCCATGGTGCTCACAATCGAGGTACACATACATATACTGTTTTATCATTTGATTTGATTGCTGGTCGCCAGGCTGTGTAAGTTCCATAATATAAATTAGTCTATGTCATCAGTCAGGCTTGTGCAATCAGGTAGTAGTTATAAGTAGGAACGAAGTCGTTGATTTCGAAAGCAATAGGAAATTGCTACTGAAGGCTGCGGGTGTCCACCTCAGGACCAGCTGCTTCTCTCACGCGCTCTATATATTTTTGCAACTGAGACCAAATATACAAACATATTATAATAATTTATATGGAAGTTTTATAAGAATGTACCTACCCAATCTAGCTGTTATTTAGCGAATACAGTCGCGGGCAGAACTTAGCATTAAAAGCCCTTTATTAAAATCAAAATAAAAACACTTTGGTGAAGCCACAGGCGCCAGCTCGACCGGTAGCTGTCACCTGTCACTTCATGTGTACGAATGGGACAATTTTCATTGAAAAGTTAATCACGTGTGACTTTCATGAGTGTTTTTGGCAACTTATCAGACTGTTGATTTTGTCCTGGATTCTTCCAGGGCCACGTACCGAAATCGCCAGGCTAGAGTTGCTTGTGTGTATCCTAACACTTATTATAATCTACGTAAGTATAGGTATATAATAATGCATATATTTTAATCCTTTATTAAAAAGAACGCAGCCCTTAATAATTAATTACAATCTAGCGTATAAGACTAATAAGCATTTTTAATCTAACTCTACATTTTTTATGTGATTATAGAATAGTGATGATGTAATAATTATTACATTTAATTTTCTTGTTAATGATGTACTTTACACAAGTCCGTTCCACTTTCTTAGAGCCTGATATTATGATATTATACAATAGTCATTTTGGGTAGTTAAATGTATTCGTTTCCAGTCATTGCTGCATATGCGCCACTCGATCGAGAGAACCAAGTACCTACCTACTTTATTTACCTCTAGGTTTTCGGAGAATTCAAGAAGTGCCCCTGCGACTGTTCACGTAACTAGTTAGTATTCGTTTGTTCGCCATGATTTACCTGTAGGTACACCACTTAGGTACATGTAGGTAATCGTTGCCAAAAATACGGGATATCCCATCGATGTACGCGTAGATAATTGTTTACTGGAACTGATAGTAATGTTTATAATGTGAGGAAAATCTTATCATTTTCCTGGTTGCGTGTTACCACTAGAAGATGAATTTATCATCGTACCGTACATAAGGGGTCGCCCCTTATCTTCATGTCAAAGACCGTATCGTATCGTTCTTCGGGAATTGGGAATTACAAAATTCTACTGGCTATCCCGACCAAGGAATAATTTGCAATTAGTTTACTTATTATATTACTGGCTTTTGCCCGCGACTTTGTTCGCGTGGAAGTTGTAAGACACCATAATATACTTTAAATAACAGCCACATTCATAAAAAAAGAACTTCCCTGCATACTAGTTTTGTAGTTGTGGTCCCAGTCGCCAAAGTATTCGGAGGGTCATTACTGTTGACGCGGGAGTATGCGACGTAAAGTTGTCCGTATGAAAGTCAGCTCGTCTTGAGGCCGACAGCCGCAGCCCTTAGTAGCAATTTCCTGTTGCTTGTGAAGATTGTTTTTAGTGAATTAATGAACGCCTGCATTGCTGTAGGTATGTGCTACCTGATAATAAAACACTGATACACTGACTGACGATTTCTTACAGATTATTCCTGACACACAGCTATCTAAAGCAAGCAACCAGTAGATTGTAAATAAACGGGATTTCCATTAACAGTCTTGTATGAATATTCATTTTAATATAACCAAAAATAACAGAAGAGGCCTTAACTGAATGTTTTAATATAATAAAATGTAAAAAAGGGAGCATGAAAGACGCATGCGGTCAGGGTACCCCCGACTGAACTGAAGTTCCTACCGCCATCTTGGATTTTAATTGTGACTTCACTTTCAGTTACATCACCCTTATAACCACGAAAACGACACCCATGATGAAAAATTTGATAGTTTTCGTAGACGCCATTATGGATTTTCATTTTTACCTTACCTTATATAGCTTTAATTATATTCATTCCCATACCTCGTAAACAATGCTGAACATTAAAAATTCAATGTACAATTTCCACTCTGCTTCAATTTTTTTAAATGTATATAAGTAGGTAAACAATATCAGGGAATCACCTTACTGGCTGATAACAAGGGGGTTCGCGCCTTGAAGGTCTGCGCACATTGATTTACGAGACTTAAGTATGTACCTATTTATAATTTCTGTTTTATTAAATCTGTTTTTTTTTTAATATTATGTCAAATGTAAGGCTGTCTAACATGGCATGACTTGAAGAATTACAAAAGTTCTCGCGGGAAGTCGTGTAAGGCTTAATTTCGGGTGCTATTTGGTAAAAATGCGAAGTGGCCGGCTTCAAGCGTCAGACGAGATTGATGCTCGAGGAGAGCCGCATACCGCCGTCAACTACCGCACGAATGAGCTGAAAAAATGCAATAAGTTGCCGGAAATGTTAATAAAACCATGGGAAACTGGATTGTGTGTATAAAAATATATATATATCAATCTTCGTCCTTTCGTATTACCATAAGTTTTGCGATTTGAATCTTTTGATGAGGTGACGTCAGACGACTTTGGGTTGAGGATCATCATCTCGGATTTTCTTTGTAAATCATTCATCAGTCTAATAATTCATTTTCTGTGGAGCTCTAAATTAAAACCTGCACTAGGTACATGCGGGATATCTTTACTGCGGCAACATTACGAATTTCCCGTATGTTGAGAAATGCTTATCTCTTGTATGGGATGAACAAGGGTAGCTGGTGCATTAGGCTAGGGTCACTAAATGCTACTTTACGGTTAGATAAATAAATCTTAAAATTAATGTAGGTCACAAATTTAGATGCCTGTACTGGCAGTAAGTTTATTACAATGACTATTAGAACAACAATGTTAAACATGATAACTTTAAATATATTGATAGAAGTTTAGATATACCTATGCAGAACGACATTAATTCATAAACGAATAAAACAACTATTTTACAAATTGTTAGAGTATTCCAAAAATTATGTTCGTATTTATAGAAGGCATAGGTATAGAAATAAACTAATTACCATCACCTTCACCGTTTTTGTCGAAAGCTTTGCATGTACCATGTTAGATAGGGGAGACCGGGACTACAATTAACAAGCGAGTTTCTCAAAAACTATACACATTACAACTATAGCGCGTGGTCTAAAGCGTCAACTAGATCATGCCTCATGACTCCCTCCCACCCCAGTCCTATGACTATGTATGGCCTATCCTGTGGGAGAAGCGAGCTAAATACTTCGGTGTGGTGTTTTACCATCACCTTACCTTTAGGGAGCATATAAAGACGTCTCGTTCGCGCGCCGCCTCCCTTCTCAGTAGGCCTCTTCATCTTAACCACCCGTAGCTAATTGTCCTTCAAGTGCAAAATGCATATTTGCTCCGCGGTCATCCGCCTCGTGACCTATGCGTGTGTCATCATCGAACACGCTGAACCTCATCCTATTCATAGGATGCACACCCTTCAAAACCGTTTCCTTAGAAATGTCACAGGAGCCCTCTTTTATATCCGCAATGAGAATCTTCATCTAGCTCTCAGATTACCCACCATCCAGCAGTTCAGACAACTGAAAAGACCACAACGAAGGGAATACAATAAAGAGAATAGGGATATAGGAAAAAATAAATACAGAGGAGAAAGAAGAAGGATTTCACTTGTGTATTAATAAAAAAAATATGTCATAGATACTTATACTTATTTGTTTTCTTATATAATAATAATATCAGTTGCTATAACATATTTTTGTTCCTTCAGAAAATAAATAAATATTAAAAATATTACTAAAACCCACCCGTGTTCCTTCAGTTGCCTATGATACCTAAATATTTAAAATTTCATGTAACATAAAAGCATGTCCAGGTATTGATCCATTTCTAAGCTACAACAAAATGTCACATTTTTTTAATTTTATCCCCGGCCTCCCCTGTGCATAGGCCATCTGGAGGGGCAAGAAGAAATTATTTAGAAAAAAAGAAAAACGTATGACACCCACACAATGACAACACGATAGAATTGCCATAACGTGAGCAAACCTTTATTGCGAGCGTACGATCACGCGCGGGGTACATTTAAATAATGTCGGTGGCTGCGCTTGGGCAGTGCATCCCGCCGTAGCGTCGACTGCGCATGCGTTTACCGAACACTACAATTAACAGTTAACTACTATAGTTGAATATTACGATGAAGCTGGACAACAGTCTGACCCTCGAGAACATCAACCAGAACCTGCTGAACATACAGTATGCAGTGCGGGGACCCATCCTGCAGCGGGCCGTGCAGATTGAGAGAGAGCTGCAAAAGGTAGGACTAAGGAAATTATATTTGTTGGTTTATATACTAGATTTAAAAAAATACAAGACACTTTTCCACATACTTACAGTGTTATTATGTTGATGAGTAAGGTGGCTTCCACATCTAGATACAATAAGTTTGCGCAATATTTATGTGGCGTATTTATGTTTGAATATCAGCCCTAAATAGCGATCCATTAATTTCACACAATAACATTGATGGCCCAGAAGCTGCTTTTTGCGTGAGCAAGATCTGCACAATTCATATCCAGTGAAAAATGCGATTGCGGTGTAATTAAATTATGGTGCAATTGGCTCGCTCAAACTTATGTTAGATGTTAGATCAACGCACTATCTTCAATACGGTCCAAAACATTGCGTGATTTGTGCAATATATTTGATCTTTTAAGGCCCGCCTTAGTACTGAAATGAATAAGAACAAGTTACAAAGGGCTTTGAATCGAACGCTCACTGGCCAGCCATTACATTCAAGTCAATTTAAGATTGCACGAGAATCCGTGAAATCGATTTCTTACAGTCAATAAAATTGATACGGCTGTGAGAAAATGTTCGACATTTTCATGAAAAAGGAAGAATATTCCTAAGAATATCCTGTTCCTATAAAAAAAGAGTACCTACTATACAATAATAGACCTCCTTTTTAATAAGAATTATAGCATTTCACAAGTCAAAGTTGAAATCTTAAAATTTCTAATTAGGTTTCCATAGTTCGGATAGCGCGATATTATTCATTAAAAGTGGTTACTGAAGAGAAATGTAAAAAGTTCGAGTATTGTCATAAGGATGTATAGATAGGTACAGTTTAGGTGAAAAAACATTGGGATTTCCTATCTAGAATGTCTAATCTAGGGACAAGCTCCACAAGTCAAATTAACAAGGATGTAATTGCTTTAATTTACGGATCAATACGAAGATTGGCCAACTTTACAAGACTTGTATTTTGTCTTGGGTCACCAAAACTCAACACTTGGCATTGTGCTGAAAGTGCATTATTTAAGACGAGCGCCGCTGGCGAAGCTGAAGCCATACTCAAGCAGATTCAAATTATTGAAGAGAATTATATCCAAGCGACGAACATTCTGAAAAAAAAAACAAATAGTATTAACAAGCGTCTTATAGTTACGTTATTACTCAAGTGCATGTTTAATCAAAAGAAACTGTCCAACCAGACTGCATACCACATCAAGTCCTTGCACGATACGACTACAGAGTGCCTTCATAGCCCAAACATTGAAACTTGACAGATCATAAAAATGATTGTTCCTTGCGGGAATTGAACCCATACAATTGAGAAGAAGCGAGTACTGCCGTACCGTACCATTTGAGCCATCTCATAGCATAGGAACGGACTTTACAAGGAAAACTCGTTTGCACTTATGGCCACGTTCTCACTAATAAAACGTAGGTAATATTTAACTTCAAATTAATGGTGCAACCGAATCGTATATTGAGCAATTAACTAAACACTTACAAAGGCGTTCAATTTAATGCACAATACGTATTTATTTTCTAATCGGCGGACGAAACTCATTGGGTTATTACTTGATGTCGATAGTTATAAAATTATAAGGCTTGGTTATGTGCAGATATTCACAAGTTTTCTTTGATTTTAAAACGACGACTAGTAGGTTATTTATTTTACATTCTTTTCATCCTTTAAATAATCCATTCATTCAAACTTTCTCGCGTCTTTTAACTCAACACTTTTCCTCCTACTCTATCACTATTCAGGACCTTTCCATATATTGGATATTGCTTTTCTAAGTTAAACAGTTTCTTTACTAAAGGTCGCGTAGTGGGCGTTTCACAAAAAATATAGCGTGTGATTGGGACCGTCATAAACCCGGCAGGTACGGGTTACTACGGGTTAATCTGGCGCTGGGGTCGCGGGTCCTCGAGACCCCAGCCTGCTCTATGCTCGGGAATGATAAAAGTTTATTTCTTATTGGATTCCCTATAAATAAGTATTACCGAGGCCATGTGCACCCGTCGCGCGTCGTTCTCGCAGTTTACCGATACTACACGTTATTATTTTCTTTCAATGTTTATGTTAAGTTCAAACATGAAAATCTTCTATTAAGTCATATTCGGTTATAATCCGGCAACGGGTTTGAGGCAAAATCAGTAAAATTATTGACACACTAATTGATTTATTTTCGCATGGAGGACGAGCTCGCATTACCACGCGCAGGCAAAATCGGTAAATACAAATGACGGCTCGATGAAATCGTTCAATGACCGCGATGTAGTTGGTTACGAGCATAGCTTTTCAGGGATGTTAATAAGCCATCAAACCATAAGAAATCCGCTGCATGTACCACCTATTGAGCCCCGCAATTGCAGAGCCCGTTGTCAATGGGCTCGTGAACACAGAAATTAGGCAGCTGAAGAGTGGTGCTTTTTGTATTTTCTTGGCGAATCTCGCTTTGGTATGATGCCAAATAGGTACTTGACGTACATGGTAGTGGAGGAGTCCTAGCCGCCTAGAACGTTTAAAATCATGCTAAGAAGTGCATGCATACAGTAGTGAAACTGAACTGATTTAGATGAGAGGCAATTTCAATGCATATAATTTTGCTGAAACGATTGTATCAGATGTTGTCATCCTTTAGCGGGCTCAGTTAGACCCACATAGTCAGAGTCGTTGCAAACACAGTTGCCGCAGTTTAATCGACGTCTTATTTTTGTTTTAAACTTTTTATTATATTTTAACGTCAGGATTAACTAAGGTGAAAAATCCAACAAAAATCGCGAAAAGTCTTCATTAATGGAAAAGCAGAGAGTATTCGTCGATTTACACATATGAAAACTTTGTTTAATCAATATAAATAGTTTTTTTTTTAATTCAGTAGAGCAGTTTTTTTATTCTAAATTCAATGATACCCAGACACTTTTGATGTGTATATTTTGTGCGGCTTTTTGTGACTTAACTATTATCTCACAGTAAAGTATGATGAGGAGGAGGAAGCCAGGGCTATATCTGCAGATAACCTGTGCAATGTGGAAATAAAGAGCATTCTGGAGGATGCGATCCGTGAGTACCGGTTCACATCACCTGACCGCATAAGGTCGCATGGTATAAACCACGGCTATCACCTTTGCCCATGAATAAAAAAAATATAGCACTGGTGTGTGCCCTGGATGCACTCTTACCAAATTTCATTGAAAGCAGCGCAGACGTTTGCGATACTCACTCATTCCTTTATTACACTACTTTATGTTCGTTCAGCGAGTGTTAAATCCTACTATCCTACTAATATTATAAACGCGAAAGTTTGTATGTATGGATGTATAGATGTATGGATGTATGGATGTTTGTTCCTCTTTCACGCAAAAACTACTGACCCGATTTGTATGAAATTTGGCACACAGATAGTTTATAACCTGGAATAACACATAGGGTACTTTTTATCCCGGTAGTATGTTCCCGCGTAGAGATGGGCAATGTGTTTCTGCCCGGCAGGAAAATAAGGAAAAAACCTTATTTTATATATATTACATTTAGAATTTTAGGCATAAATTTATAACTGCCCAATAAATGCCCAATAACAGGGCATAAAAATATGGTGTCGTTAAAAGTGATTTAATTTAGTTTTTCATGTAAAATAGTACTTAATAAAGAAATAAAAGAAGAAGTTTTAATGATTGATCACATTTTTATTATAAAATAATAACATTAATTTACTTTTCCATGTGAAAATTAATGGGTCTCTGGATGACTCATGATACTCTTGCTTTGGTTGAGAAAAGACGGGATATGAAGGCGAAAGGAGCAGACATCCGGGCTATAAATGGTATGTCTGCCCAAATTCAGACTGTATGCCGTAAAGACCAAAACGTCTACTATCAGAGAATATGTCAGAAAATAGAAGTACACTCGGGCCGCTGTGAATCGCTAGACCGCTACCAGAAGATCCGTTCCCTAACCAAATCACTGACATCTAAAGCTTGGGCAATTGAAGACAACAATGGTGTCATCGTGACAGAACTTGACCAAATTTCTGAGACCTGGAAGAATTACTGTCAGTCTTTATTCCACGATCCCCAATCACAAAATTACCCTACAACCTGAACTGGAACCAAACATACTGAAGTCGGAAGTTAGATCAGCAATTAAGCACCTGAAGAACGGAAAAGCTACACATAGAGATGTAATTCCCATTGAGACTATAAAAGCCTTAAGAGAGCAGGGAGTTGATATCTTCTTCGAAATATGTAACGAGGTGTGGAGGACTGGAATTTGGCCTACTGATTGATCCATACAGTCTTTACACCGTTGCATAAAAAGGGCTCCACTAAGATATGTAGCAATTACCGCCTTATTGCACGCTCACACGCTAGCTTTTGCTCGCGATTTTGTCATTTCTTAACGAACGTCTAAAAGCTTACTTATCCAAAGAGATTGCGCTGGAACAAGCTGGATTCGTGAAAGAGAAAGGCACCTGCGAACAAATATTTATTGTTCGTCAGGTTGTTGAGAAAGCCCAAGAATTCAACAAGCCGACCTATATCTGATTTGTGGATTTCTCCAAGGCGTTCGATTCAGTAAAATGGCCAATGTTGTGGAAAACCTTGCTGGAAATGGGCACGCTGAACCACCTAGTGCATCCGTTAAGAATGCTATACGAAACAGGTACAGATTCAGTTTCAACCGATAGAATCTTGTCGAACAATTTCCATCCTAGTGCAGGTGTACGTCAAGGTTGCATAATATCACCGCTCCTTTTCAATGTTTACACCTAAATCATCATGCGCATTGCTCTGGAGGACTGGACATACGGTGTCTCAATCGGTGGCTACAGTATTGCAAATCTGCGTTACGCTGATGACACCACGCTATTTGCGACTACCGCAAGTCATCTAGAAAAACTACTTCGTAGAATGGAGAGCGTGAACATCGCATTCGGATTAAAGATTAACCGCCAAAAAACAAAAGTGATGATCGTGGACCGCGAAAACAAAAACTCGCCCGAAGTCTATAAAATTGCAAACTGCGACGTGGTCCAGTCCTATATTTATCTTGGAGCGTTAATTTCGAACGGAGGTGGATGCATTGACGAAATTATGCGACGTATGGCAATAACCAAATCATCAATGGACACTCTGAAAAAGGTCTGGAGGAACAGAGATCTAACAAAAGCCACCAAGGTCCGGCTTGTTCAAACACTGGTTTTCCCTATTTTCCTATACGCGGCTGAGACATGGACGGTTCGCGACATTGAGAAGCAAAAGATAGACGCCCTGGAAATGTGGTACTGGAGAAAAATGCTTGGGGTATCGTGGAACGAGTTTCGTACCAACACCTCCCTCGATACGCCAAGAGCTCAATATCAAAAAGCGTCTATCTGATCTGGTCCAAACGCGCATACTAAAATACTTCGGACACGTCTCGAAGCGTGACGGTGACTCTTTAGAACGCCTTGTAGTGCAGGGTAGAGTAGAGGGCACTAGACCACGTGGACAGTCTCCCATGAGATGGACTCACCAAATAAAATCCGCAGTGGGCGATCCATTATATAAGTGCACCCACAATTCCAAAAATCGCATTGGATGGCGAGAAATCGTGAGGTGAATCACATCAGCCCCTAGTCAACAAATTTCATGAGGACCACGACCGCTCTGACAAGAGTGTTATGAAGAAGAATAAGAAAAAGAAGAAACTCAACAAATTAAGTCACCTTTCAAAGCTAATATCAATTTCGTAAATTAATTTTGAAACAAAAATTATATGCCCCGATAAATGCCCAAGGACAGAAATTTATGGGCACTTATTAGGAATTTTCCCAATTTGCCAAAAATGCCCGGGCATTTGCCCATCTCTATTCCCGCGGGATAATTTCCGACCTCCACGTGGGCGAAGCCGCTGGCAAAAGCTAGTTTTACATAACCCCTGAATATCACAGTTATCCATTATTAAAATGTAGGTCAAAGTCTGTACCGGATGAAACATAATAAAAATAGCATACTAAGGAAAAATGAAAAGGAAATACGATGAAAATAGATAAACAAGAGTAGCACGCAAACAATAATCTTACAGGATAGAGGGGAAATAGTCCGTATATAACTACAAGGTCGCGCCTACACCGCAGATTCACAAGGACAGCCCCCCCCACAGTGTCCTCGAACGATTAACATTGAACTGTCATAGTGACACAACTCAAAACTTACTTGACGTGATGCCCCGTAACCATCGTAATGATGAGGAGATCCTTAAGGCACGACCTCATCTTCACCATTGGCGGCGTTGTACCACTGCTGAGTTCAGTCCTCCTCCCAGTGTCCCATGCTTCTCTACTTGTACCTATAATGACTTCGTTGTTTGATTTGCTTTTACTTATTAAGGAACCCTAAAATTATGAGCAGTCATGGCCGTGTAGACAATGGTGTTAGGTTTAATTTGACTTTTACTAGTTCGATATAAACCTTACACAAGAATACTGGACTTATATTGTTCTGATAAAGCACTTATGAGTCGTGGTTGGTCGTAATGGCGACATTTTGATATGATTTCACAAATAATTAAAATAATGAAAAAAAGCGTGGGATGCTTTTTAAGGTATTTTTTTTATTGATATCAGACACCCCACGCTTTTTTTCTATTATTATGTACTTTTTAGTTTGGTTTTCAATGGAAGCGTGTTTTTTAGTTTTTTTAAACTATAATTTATTTTCTATTTTTTAGGGTGTTTCGAATTTTGAGATGTACGTCAGAGGAGTTTGTGACAGTTTTTTTGCTGTCCTGGTAACCCTGGCAAGGATAATGGCACAAATTTATGAAATTATTGCATTGTCATCGGTCCTTGACAGGTGTGCAAGGTTTGAATGAAATCTGGTCGTTTAAAGTGGGTCAAAATCGCGCTATAAGGAGTCGGTTACAAACAAACATACAAATATACAAACATACAAGTGAAGCTAATATAAAGCGTGTAAATAGCATTAGTAAGAGGACTTTAAGGTTGCACGCCCTTGTAAGTCACTTGTAAGTTTGTTTTTCTTTATAAAAGTATCAGCAAGAGTTTTGTAAGTTTGACAATACACTTCGCGAGACCATTACAAGGCAATTGTAAGTGTGAATATACTTATAAAGTGCGCCCAAATCCACACTTATATGTGTCTATAAGTGTGATATAAGACTGAAAAAAATATGGTCTTGGGATATTTGTAAGATTATTTTTTGCTAGTTGGGATGATATAGCGTATCAACGAAATATTGCACCAGCATAACTGACTTTCTCTGAGAACACAGGTCATATTTATTGGATAGAACTACCCCGGCACAGTTTATGGAAATAATTTGGCTAGGTATAACTACTAATGAATTAGAAACTTCAAATAAACCTAATTTGCCCTTAAAACAGACGGTAAATACTATGTAGTGATCGGGTATTACCCGATACATGCGCGTGCCAAGAAGGTTAGTGTACCAACGCAGTGACGCGAGTGCATCGCGGGGTTGCTCTCTCTAAATAGTATCAGTGACGAGTGGCGAGCTCGTTACAAGAGCATTGACTCTTCAGTCATTATGCAATCAGTCAACACAGTACTTATAGCGCAACGTCACATAAGCAACTGCTACAAATCAACTGATAAACTACTCTCATCTATTCAGGAAACGGAAATAAAGAGAGACAAAATCTCTTTCGAAAAACGTAACTTTGTTTCACCAAAAACCCGGATTACAAGGCAACACCGTGAAACACTAGTGAACAGGCAATTTGAGCTGAAAAATAACAAAATTAACGCGACTGGCAACATTGTGAATCCTGTGATGTAATATGATACCGCGGAAAACACGGAAGGGGTGAGCCACACTGTTAGTAACTATAGAAGGTTCATCTCTGCAAAAACCTAATGGTTAGCAGACCATTAGGTTCAGCTGTTGTCATTACTAATGTAAAATGCGCTTATTTGACAGCTAAGTCTTGAGTACTGAATTACGATTATATAATTTTTCTATTTCATAAATTCGCTGTACGTCAGGTATATGTTATTACCGTCTCAGTGTTGTTTTGTCACCAATAAGGAGTGCGAGCAGTTTTAACTATAGAAAAGTGATGTTTCTCAGCATTATTACTTGTGAATTCATAAATTATTCTTTATCATCATTTCAGCATAACACGTCCACTGCTGGACTTAGGCCTCCCCTATGTGCGCATTTTTGTAATAGTAATGCCAAGAGCATAACAAGTGGCATTTATATTATAATAATGGTTAGCATAACAAGTGGCATTTATAATATTATTATTGTTGGCTGCGAAAAAACCTTGAGGCTAAAGGAATCAGTTCGACTAGATCTCCTTTTTTACATAGATTCACTTGCTCAGCATAGTTTGATTATATATTATATGGATACAATCGTCCCCGGTTCCAAATAAGTATATCGTGAACGTGGTGGTATTTGTTTGATTTTGACTTGGCGATTATCATCTTAATTCCCTGTATGGTCATAATCATGTGTACCTTCTGTATCTCTATTTTCAGTGTAAATGGTGGATGTAGGATTATTTTTTGCTCCATTGTTGGTCGTCAGGGCTGGCGGTGGGCAATAAAAACATATTTTCGTCCAGGGTTGTCTCGCATGTGTTCAGCAATAAGGGAGATTTATCGCACTGTTTGTTACTTGCTACCGCACGGCGAGGGGTCGCCAGGGATGTGCCCATGGAGTAGCTGCGTTGTGCTTAATCGGATCAAATCGACTGGGAAATACGGAACCATAAGAGGACAAAATAGATTCATGTCGAAATCTTTTCTTCTTGTTACCTCAGACGACTTGCTTAAAAACTATTTAAGTATTCACTCAGCTTTGAAAATGGTCTAGCTAGATCATAATGCAATTGCAGAATAGTGCTCCCACTTATATCTGTACTACGGTCCAGTCGTTGACGGTGCCGAGTGGGAGTGCAGATCGAGTTTGCTCCCCCCGATCATGGGTGCCCATCTCTACTGCGGCTGATGAATGTCTTTGTGTAGCCCTAATGGAGATAGTTGAACACAATAGCCGCTTCACATACCTTGCCCTATAGATAATGTTATCTATGCCACACAGCTCAACTTTCTTACTAATGTTTTAATGGTTTCGTGTGACATAGTGGTTATGGATATAGGAATGCCTAGATAATAAAGACTCGTAACCTATAAACAAAAATGAGAGATATAAAAATAATAAATTAAACTGAATAATGACTTAAATATGCTGTTTCATTTATTTTAAAATATTTAGTAATGTCATCTAATATTTTAATTATAATGTGTTCTTTTTAATGTATTTTTAAAAACACAAGAATGCTGCATGTATCACACAGTTAATCTTGGTTATCCCGCAAATCGCATCGGTGAGTAGTGACGTAATGATCGAACGATCGCAAGTACCTATACCCATCTGTTTCCAGGTTCAAAACGATATCTTTATGTTATTTATTTGGTGGGGATAACAATGCAATACTACCCAGTTACTGGGTTGTTGAGGTACGAGTAAGATAGGCTGTCGCTCCATCTATGGCCTGGTAATTAACAACATCCGGATACACAGGAAGCCAAACGCAGCATAGTTGTGGGATGGCTAGGCAGATGATGATGAACAGTGCCATTATGGATGTGACGTAGACGACTGCACCAGCGAGTAATGTGGCTGTGGCATTGATAACATTCATTGCATCTTGCTGGAGTTTGACAAACGAATTAAAAAAAGTTAAACGAAAGATAAGATAGGCTGAAAAGAATATAACAAAGAACTGTGTCACGAGATACAGTAGGTATACAGTGGAACACATGTGATTGTGAGGCGATAAGGACACTAAAGGAAAGGTTTCCAGTCGGCACTCGCCACCGTCACCACATACTGAACGTGGAAACAATAATGACAAAGTGTTGCTTTCTGTTTCTACTGTTTAAAGATATCATCGCAACGAGGATTACTTAAATAATTAATTTTGTTTAGGTAGCTACTAGGCACTTTTATAAGTAACGTAGACCACTCATTATGTTAAACAAAGTCGCTCCCCGCGTCTGTACGCGTAGATCTTTTAAACTATGCAACGGATTTTAATGCGTTTTTCATCAATAGACAGAGTGATTCAAGAGGAAGGCTTATATGTATAATACGCGGACATGTCGCTGGCAAACGCTGGTGGTTATAAGCAACACAGATTTAGCACGAAAACATCCGGAATAGAATTCCAGATAATCTTGTAAAACCTTTGCAGAAAGAAGCAGTAAAATTCTACCGATGGAAATCGGAAAATTCACTTTAGTTACCTACTTATGTATCTACATCTGCACTTTAAAAGTCTATTCAGCGGTAATACAATTAGTCTTTGTTTATATTTATTTGCTACATATTCCATGGCTATTATCATTTAATGTTTTTCAATTCTGATAATCTTATCGTGGGAACATAAAGTGCAGTTACATATATTATGTATTTTCTACCCACATTTTAACTACATTATTTATCCAAACAATTGTCCCTGAATAGCTAGAAAGAAACGATAACTCGAGTACATATTATAGAACCACATGATTAAGAATAACTGATGTCCTGTTAACTCTGTGGCTGCCTCTGTTATGATATTAGACAAGGCACTCTCAGTCGGCAGCTCTATACCAAACCAACAAAAGCGAACGTATGACAAGCAAACAGAACATAACTTACATGGTATTATTGTGGCGAAACGAGCCGACCAGCCTCTTGTAACTCGGCGGATAGCATCAAAACAAGTAGTCAATCGAGTTCATCTGAGCCATGAGCCCCCCGCCCTCAGAGGGGCTCGCTACATATATTTTATGACTAGTGTAAGTGTTATTTGTAAGCAATAACCGTTTGGGAGGCGGTTGTCAACATCGATACCACAGAGAAGAGAGGTACAGAAGGTCAACTTATAAAGCGCAGTAAAGTCAGTGAAAGTGGCGAAAAACGGTACAGTCGACTTGTTTGAGCATTTGTAACTAACCGACGAAAAATGGTCATCAGGGAATATTGATATGTTTCTACGTAGTAATAGTGAAATGTGTTGTATGATGAAGTCCTGACATTAGTGTAATATCCCATTAGTGCCTTTAATGGTGCATCTAGTAATTTCTTGTAGATGTAGCGTTGACTTGATTGATACATCCTACTATCCTACTAATATTATAAACGCGAAAGTTTATATGTATGGATGTGTGGATGTTTGTTCCTCTTTCACGCAAAAACTGCTGACCCGATTTGGATGAAATTTGGCACACATATAGTTTATAACCTGGATTAAAGAAAGAAAGAAGAAAGAAGAAAGAAAATACATTTATTTAGCACAAACTCAAAAGGCACACAAAATAATACAGCAAAAAAAAAATACACAATATTAACAAAAAACACAAATTAAAAAGAAAATCAATAAAAAGTGTACAGTGCGATGTTATAAACTAGCATTTAAGTGTGCCCCACGGCTGCGCTAAAAAGGTTCAGTTCAGCAAAAAATGTCAGACAACTAGTGCCTGACGCTGATTTTCAACTGGACCTGAAGTGTGAGCGGACGGATGTAACTCAGTTTTGTACAAATACTGCTACGTGGCGAATATATGCATACTTAAATAAAATAGATGAGTAGTGAAATGTTGATTTATATACTACGTTTAGTAAATATCTAGTGTAAATGTCTAGTGTAAGTGTCTAGTGTGTGTATCTAGTGTGTAGGTAAATACATAAATGAGACAAACGCAGGATAGACCTTAGATAATTATATACATAAAGAAAGAAACGCGTAAAGGATTCAGAGCATATAAAAAAACCTGTTTTAAACAATGCGAATCTTTCACAACACTATTCAATTCATTTATCAATACACTTCATCGGACAATACGCTGCAAGCAGCGAAACACGACGGACTATTCGCGGACAGTTTGCAAGTTTTAGTGTTTTTAACTTGGTCTATTATTTCTATGGTTTGGTTTGCATTGAGTTTGATCTAAATGTCGATGGTTATGACTTATAGTGGAAATGGAAGAATTAACACATAGGGTACTTTTGTCCCGGTAATATGTTCCCGCGGGATATTTTCCGACCTCCATGCGGGCGTAGCCGCTGGCAAAAGCTAGTAGTTTATAAACGTGATATGGTGTGGATTTTCTGTAACTAATACTACGTGTATCAAGTTAGGCCGTAGTAAATAGAGTGCGGTAGAAGATGGCCGCATCTCCCTGATTTACATAGGTCCGGGGCCGGAGCCGGCACTAGCGACGACTTACTACAGAGAATGTGTTGTCAAACGGTTGTATTTTACGATAAACGTCTGTTCGTACTACTCAGTGTCTTTTTCAAGAGCACTCGACTTCCTATTCATAATGCCTACGTAAGGTTTTTGAGGGTTGCTGGTCATATGCTTTCATACACAGTTTTCATACTATTAACAGTTATCTGAAGTCTCTTCATGTAGCCCTAGAGAGTGGATTTCTCTCTGAACATTCTCATTTACACAATGCACGAGATATATCGACTTGCAACCAACATTAGTCATCTTTCTCTGTGTCTATTCTTTCGGGAAATATGTATGACTATTTCCTATAAACTATTTACTATTTCCCTATAGGAATGCACGTATCACGGCTATAACTATAACTCACTCGTGAAAATCCACGGTTTTATATGTTGCGCATGACACTTGGTTATAAAGGAGCGTTCCCTTTTAGCCAAGTGTGGGCCGATAGTTGGTGCTAGTGTGTCGGGGCTCCGCGTTTGACCGACCACCATAAAACACATCCCTTGTTAATTAACAAGCTCATGAAACAACCGTTTCGAGAAAGACAACAACATTCGAAAATGTCAATATCAATGTAAGAAATGATTATGTTTTGTAAGGTACTTATAATTTTCCACCCCGTATATACATTTTTCATTTTTAGAAAATGAATAGATTTGCAGTTATCTTCAGATATATTTCTAATTAAAGAGATTATGAATGAAGTAGGTACCTTTTTTATCTCGAGGTGGATTTCCTCATGGATGTCCCTGGGGTGGGCGGTGGGATCCCCGACTGGGTGAAGTAGGTGTACCTGATCTAACCTAACCATCGAAATCAAAGTTTATGTATAATGTAGATAGGCTATGCACATGGTAGTACATAAAAAACAGGCAGCTCTAACATACTGGTACCTTCATAAAACGCAGAAATCTACATTTCCAACAAACGTAGAGTTTCCATAAGTTTCGACTTCACAGCATTTTACAAGAATAAAAAATGAAGCAAAAAGAATGAAGTGTGTGTTCCGAAAGAAATTGTTGGAACTAGCTAACGAGTCCCATAGCTTTGAATTTTAGGTGTGAAACTACGCTCCCGTTCTCACTGCACTGCATCTCAAATTCGTGAGGGTGTTGTAAATTCAAAAGTAACTAGCTGACGCTTGCACATTTGCTGTCATCTGTGTTATACCTACTTACACTTACAGGCAGTAAACAAATATTATTTTATTGTGATGCAGGTGTTTAAATAGTTACAAATATGGCATAAAAATACATACCTACATAGAACATGTAATACTAGCTTCTGCCTGCGACTTCGTCCGCGTCAAATTTTTGCTCTCATGACCCTTCCCGTCGCATCAAATTGCCTGCCAGTTTCCGTCCAGTTTTCATTGCCGCTCCGCTCCTTTTGATTGTAGCTTGATGTTATATACCCTATAGCCTTCCTCAATAAATAGGCTACCAAACACAAAAAGTTTTTTCAATTCGGACCAGTACTTGGGATTACCGCGTTCAACCAAACAAACAAACTCTTCAGCTTTATAATATTAGTATAGATAGTATAAACATGAATATGTTAATTTCAGCAAAAGCTTATAGATTCTCCTCTTTGTCTAAGTCTTGGGATAAGTAGATTGCATTGCTTTCGTTCTCTAAATAAAAAAAATATCTCTTACCTTATACGACTGTTCAAAGTTGTGCGTCAATAGTAGTATTAGATTATGCATCACATTAAACCTGGCGTTGATTGCACTCAACTCTTTCTGCGCCGCGCACCAATTACCTCTAACCATCCGCGGAGTGACTACGGAGTAAAAAGTGTTGGTTGGCGAGCACCCCAGCACCCCAGCACCTGTGTATTTCCATTATCCGATCAGAGTGTTCACAAAAACCCCAGCTCTGGGGGATGGGGGGGGGGGGGGAGGGAGGGAGGAAGGCAGTCTGTGTATGGCAGCTACGTAATGCGGTTTTTGCTCCGCGTGCCGAAACAGCCCCGGTATACTCGAATATTGTTGAGCTTTCCGATGGCGGTGTACGTAACTTCGTACCAGAACTTGTCTGATGATTTGTATGTTATTTTAAAAAGGGACCAAAGTTTCATGAACCTATTACTTTGAATCACCGTTTTAGCAGAACCAAAATCAATAACCATTTTCCGAACCATAATCCATAAACAATATTTGATCGTATAAATAGAAAAGCCTTAAAACAAATAATAGTTCTGTAACAGCAAACCATCAGTCAATTCCACAGAACCGTTCTATTTACATTGTAGAAAGAGAAACAATAAAACTGCTCGGACATCGCTTCAACAACGCGGCGGGAGATTTTAGCGTGGCCATGTTCTTTCGTGTGCATATTACGAGTATGTTGTCGTGCTGACATGCGTTTCAGAAGTAAGTCAACTGACCGTGATGTGGACCGCTTTCGGGGTGGATACAGCGAGTGCTTCTAATGTTTTTATTATTCTTTATCTGGCTAGTTGGTTCTTTTCAACTTAGAGCATGTTTAAGAAGCATAACTATTTGCTCGTTGTGTCTAAATGATACTAATAGTAAAAAAAAAATCCAGTGGATTCAACCAGGTTTAACTCTTCAATTCCCATATCCAATCTTATGCATTTTTTTAAATTTTTCTTTGATTACCTAGTTAATAGACGTTTATTGAAGAAGTAAAAGAAGAAAAAAAAAGTAAGGTTGCCACCCCTCCCGTTTTAAGGGGGTGTCACCTATAGGTGACACTGGGCATTGCGATAGATGACTTATGAGTTTGTAAGTATAATTTCGGCAGAAATAAAAGTTAGGTTTTTATTTATTCAGTAGTATATTATTTATAAAAAATAAAAAAGGAGATAATAACGATATCTAATGCTTGTTGTGAAACATGAACCAACATTTCAAATGCAAACCGATATTGCATTTACCGCACATTTTTCTTGTTCGTTGGTGACAGTACTTCTCATGCTCATCTTCGCTGAGAACAGTCGATTTCTGAGTGATCATCCGCAGATCTTGAGCTTCTCACCTCATTTGGCACTCTCAATTGCACGGGGACGCCACAAGCAGAATAACGAGTCGGTGGTTTTCCATATTTCTGCAGATACGTAGTGGCAACATTTCGCCGGAAGTCACAATAGGTCCAGTTATTTTCTGACTGCCATTTGATCAGCCATGCATTTTGACAAGCTGCATCCAAGCCAAATGCAAAAAGAGGAAACCACCATTTTTTGCCACGAAGAGCTACTCTCATGGAGTCAACGTTTTCGTCAAAACGGTCGACCCCACCCATGTACTTGTTGTACATTTTTATTATAGCTGGGCAATCGACTTGTATTTTGGTCCGCTTTTTATCAACAAATCCAATTCGATCCACTTTTGTGTCGGGCTCCAACCCGTGACAGTTGGATAAAATGGTGACAATACTGTTGTCATGCCATTTAGCAGCAATAATTCCTTCTGATGCTTTATGCGCCAACTTACCTCTAGGCTCCTTTTTCATATCTTTGGAGTTTGGAAGTTTGCAGTTCTCCAAACGGTTTTCACGAACAGTTCCAGTTCCCCCTATATTCTGATCTCGCAAATATTTTAGTAATGGTAGACCAGTAAAAAAAATATCAAAATATATATTATACGGTCCTAACTCTTGAGGTAATCTTTCATGAAGTTCTAAGACAACAGCAGCACCTAGGCCCAAGTCGGATTGCATCTTGAGGCTAGGACCAGACGCACCCTGATAAGGCTTGCAATTCACTAAATAACCATGGCGAGTTGCGGCTGACCAAAGCTTGTAACCAAACCTAATGGGTTTCCCATGTATATGTTGCACATTCTCATGTACTTTGGCGTCAAATATCCTGTCAACAGGAGTATTGCAATGTACACTCGAATTTCCTCACTAGCTACATTTAGAGTGTGATTCCTCTGTAAAGCGTACGTGTTGGTCATATCCACTATGAAATTCACTATTTCGTCGCTATATAGCAATTCAAAACATTGAATGGGAGTCATCACTTCCTGTGAGTAACTAAACACTTCTTCGTCGCAGTCGCCCTTACCGCAAGTAGTAAAAGATGACATAGTGACATCACCATACCATTTTTTTTACAGTATTCTCTTTTTTCTTTTTATTTTTGGGGGTTGGCCCACATTCCTCTTCTTCCTCGTTTTCCAGGTCTTGTACACGAATTTCTCCAGAAACAGAAGGTCGATTTTGAAACTCAACTTGAGATCTAAGCATGCGACTAGGTAGATGAAGAATGTTAGCATCGTTTTCATCTCCACTGTCTTCATCAGTTACTTCACCATCGTCAGGAGGGAATAAAATAATATCACCTGGGTCTTCTTCCCCGTTCTGCAACACCTCAGCAATCTCATCTAATGTCAGACTGTAAAAAAACAACTTCTAAAACACTATTTCCGCATAGCAATATGACTAACTATAAACAAAAAAGATTCGTTAAAATAGTATAAAAATACATAACATAATGCCCAGTGTCACCTGTGGGTGACACCGTACATTGTAGGCGTTGTAGTAAAAATACTATTAGTTATTTTTGTCTATAAATACATGTATAATAAAGATTACATATTTATTTATAATATGTAAAAAGAAAAAATACAATACTTACGGTCTAGACATTTTTATATGACTTTTTTTCACAATGAATCACACAAACTCAGCTCGTTCAAAATAAGCGCGAAACAACTTAGTGACGTTGACAAGTGGCAGTTGATGCGAGTTGCCAGATAAAAAAAAAATTAAGTGATGATTAGTAGCATTACTACTATAATGATAGAATTGGAAATAAATATTGACTAGTGGTAGAAAATCACTATTAAAGTTTTGTCACCTACAGGTGACACTGGGAATTGAAAAGAAAATAGTTCCCGTAGCTGTTTAAAAACATCAATACACGATGACAGATACAAACATGCCGTCTGTTGGGACAGGTCAGCTCAAAGCTGCAATGGCTCTCTTTCTAGCTCTTCTTCAAAAGGTTCTTCCAGACATGACCCTGCATTGTAAGACTTATATAACATTCTGATATCATAATATTTGGACTTTAAAACAGACCATGACCTCTGAGTTTGTGTCGGCGTTTCTTCTCAGGGAACAGTCAGCTAGTAAATGCCAACGCTGTCTAGTTTTTAAAATATTGACCGAGAAATATTGACATGTAAAAGTGTCTTATAAGACCTTATTACATAAATAAACATTTATTTTAATTTCATTTCAATAATTATAAATAACAATAAAATTAAATCCAGATAACGTTTTTAAAATAAAATATAATAAAATTTTCACATAGGTACTCGTCATCTTTCTCACCTTTGCTTTTATCGGTTTTTTAACATTTAAGGGGCAGATCATGACTTGTTCTAAGTCCGGCGTCATACAGTTATGTCCACGAGCGTGCTGGTCGTTTCCTCGAAGCTCCTGCCAGTGGCCGGTATTGGGCACCTGTCCAAGATGGTGGCAGTTCGTTTCGCGCCCGTCGTTTGGCTCGGCGCAGCCATGTGGCTGCAAGCCTGGAGATTGCCGCAGCGATCCATTTCCTTTGAACCAATGATAACTTTTTATTGAAATGGCACGGATACTGTTAAGTGCCTTCCGGGTGATAGTTTCTACTGTTTGAGCCAACGTTGTAGGAGGAAGTGCAGTGCATACTCTGTTATGTCAGAAAATAAATTTAGAATCCTATTTCTAAGTATTACTTAAATGTTATTAGTACCGTAGTCCAAGTGTCCACACACTTGTGTAAAATAAGTAGGCTAACGACTAATGATGAGGCATTTACTTTGTACCATATACTTGCATGTATTGCAAAAGTTCAGTTAGTATTTGTATTCAGTTTTGAAGATTCAAAAGTAGGCACTTTTGAATTTTTAAAATTGAAAGACTAGGCAGAACTCACGCCTTTTTCCGATAGAACGATCCTCCTACGCACAAGTGGAACATCTACTCCACCTACGTATATTTATGAACTGTTTACAGTTCGGATCTTTCTATCGGAAAAACGCGTGAGCTTACATAATTTACCTATATGTTACCTTACCTATCTGGAGAGTCAACACGGTGTCTTACTCACAGTCACTTAACTAATTAGTTATTATTATTATATATATATATGAGTACTTGAGTAGGTATGTTTGCCTGCAAAATATTTACTTCTGTAAACGATGCAAATGTCGCTCAGTAATACATTTATTGGGATAAGATAATGTAATCTGAGGCAGTAAATGTTCAGAGATCCACCAGCGTACCTCCCACTCTCACTCAATTGAACCTTTACAATTGTACTTCCATTAGAAGTAAATACAAATAAATAAAATGTGTAATGTACAGATAATTGATGAACACAGCGCTTCCGAGAAAATGCTCCATTAAATTTTAATCAAGTTAGAGGAAAAATAATTTACTGTAGATTTATAGTTCAGATTATTCTTGGAGTAAAATTGTTGATAGATATAATTTGTAGGTATAATAATATGATAATAATGGGGATCTGTACATTAATGTAGAACAGAAATTTTCAAAGTTGTTTTTTGAAATGCTGTAGGTACCGTTGGCAGTAAGCTAATTAAGCTAAGCTAACCAGAATTTGGGTCAACGCACGTATTTTTTTTTTATTTGGCGTTTCCTTCATTATTTAATGCCCAAAACACGGGATTAATGAACACTGTGGAGGAATACGGAGTGTCAGCCCATGATAAGGTATTGATACGACCACGTCTTTGTTCTGCCGCATAATGACAGTGTAAGCGCATTTCCCGATGGCAACACAATAAGGATCATTTGCAACAATAGCAACACATAAGGATATTGTTGGACACCCATACATAGTACAACATACATGACACATACAATAGTCGTGCGTGCCGTACACACACGCAGGTCCTTGGACCTGACCATCATTATGGCGTGTTATTATCGTTTTCCTCACGTTTAGATAAATCCTAGTCAATACGTAAGTTACGATTTGCATTGAACTTAGGTTTATCAGTCACATTCGCTGGTGGTTGTAGTTATCTTTAGCATATTTATGGTCCCTCCTACTATCAACTATTTCTTAGTAGCATTAAACTCCTCACTATCGCTCGGTGATACATGCGATGTTCTATTAACTTTCACTAGTGGTATAATAATTATCAATCTGTAGAATAAACGTAAGCATAAGAGCTTGACGAAATATAAAACATCACGGTTTGACAATGAACTGGTGATCAACTCCAAGCATAGCAGAATTCTTCTAATTAGCAAGAATTTATTAGAAAATGTTGCATTGTGTCGACTGTTTGTAGAAAACTCACAGTTGATAAGTTTTATTTATGTACTTATGCACGTGTTCTTTATCAGGAAAAATATTGATGTTATTAACTTGTATTATACCTAATCTAATAAAAAATCTGTTCCAACAAATAACCCTACAAGTCTACATCATATTAGATTCAACGAGCTTTTAATTGGGTAGTGTTCGATATCCTCACGATAAAGATACAATACTGGCTGACTGATGTTTATCTGTTCATTCATTTGGATTTAAGGAATTTTTAAACTTTACCTGTTTACCAAGAATTACCAACTATAAATCTCACTCAAACTAAGTAGGATTTTAAACATGATTCTTCTGAACTCGTAAAGAATATTTTTGTGCTGTACAAACTACAACAATCATAATATATCGATCGTATTTGCGACGTACAGCGTACCATCCTAAACGATTACTGCTATGTTCCATACTAAGTTCGTGGGAAATCTTCCCAACTCGCCGACCCGTACGACTTTCCCTGAGAGTAATTGCCACCATATTAATTCAGTCCCACCGGTATAATTCGTGCGCTGCCTCTCACGACTCCCGCGGGGCTCAGGGGGTCGATCTTCACTCTAATTTATATTCCCGTTATTTTTCCACTGGTTCTGTCAAACTAACTTACTGGTGTCATTATTTTCCTCACGTTGGATTTAAAACCTCGACGGTAAGGTTCGGAGACGAATAAAGTTTCTAGTGACTCTACATTAGCAGTCGCGTCACTACTTGCTTGAATGGACTTATGTAATTCTACTGATTCAAGTATTTTCCCTTTTCAACTTACCAGTACCAGTAGATACCAGCAGTTTATGAATTTGTATAAAATGCGCTAAATGTGCTATTAATATAAAATTTGCCATAACAGGGTGTCCCGAAGCCATTCGACCGGGTAGTTCGCGCCAACATCGGAGACTGCCACGCCCTGGGGCAGAAACCTATCACTTTCATCAGACAGGTGAGTCTACTGAGCTGATCGATCTTTTAAACGAAAATAAACTTTGACACTTGAAGATAAGAAGAATACTAGACGTTACTGAGACATGCAAAAACCTTTCGAAAGCACCAATGTTGATTTCGACACGACATCCGTTCTCAATTTTCCAAGCAATCATCTGTCAACCTACAGAAATATGTAATTAATATTAAATCTTAAGCAAAGGGCCAAGCCCTTTGCCCCCACGCGTCGCCCACTCGTGGACGTGGGCAACCTGTCCCTCTTGCGTCACGCACAGACAACTGTTATTAGCAGTTAATTGGTTTAAAGGGCCGCCAGTGTATTGAGTTAGGATTGTGTATGGAGTACTGTCACGGACCAAAACAGCATAATAATCAAGCGACATAATTGGTTCATTTTTCGAAATGTGTATTAATTACATTTCAACAAATGAACCGTGTTATAGTACAAAAGCATGTGTGAAAATGCTAAACAATGATAATAAAGACAACGATGAAGGTAAGTACCTCCATCGTTGTGTTTGTTATCATTGTCTTGCCCTCATCCCAATATTTTTGCGGCCCTTTATTGACACTAAAAAAATGTAATTTTTATATAACATGTCCTTTTCTTTTATACTAGCTTACTTACTAGCTGTATAATCTTTTACACAGACTGTCCATCCTTAAATCACATCTCATAATTTCAGTCCATATTTTGGAACAAAAATTACTTTTTGAGGTGGTATACATATTTTTGCCCTTGACGTACACGGTGGGTGGAATAAATACATGTCGAGCTAGTATGTGCGGTGTGGACGCATTCTTATAGGGAATAGAAAGGGTTCCGCATGTAGATGTGATGGGACCGGAATTCGGATTTAATGATTGTATTAACATACAGGAATTGGGATGCGGCTTGTACACAAATGGGATCACAATGAGATACGGGGTTTTACTAAACTGAGGCAAAGGGAATCTAATTTGTATTATATACTGAAATTTATCTACGTAGATGCTTTTAAGACAAGTTCTGAGAGTGGAGATCGTGGATTACCTACCGATATTGATGAACTAGATTCGAAAGGGAAATAATTAAAAATGTTGAAGCGAAAATTGGGAGAGGCGAATATCCAGCACGTGAAATATGGCCACCATAGAAATGAAAGAAACGAAACACAAAATGACAGATTATTCGAAGATTTCTACAGCACGATGTCCATAATGTCACTGTAGGATATAATACCCATGCTTCGTAGAGTAGATGGTACGCGTGCAGCACAGCGGCGGGTGCGACAGGTTGTTTGTTGATTGATTCTTCTAACTTACCTCATCAGAGTTAAGGCTCGTTCAGACTAGCGCGACGCGACGGTCGCGCACGAATCGGCGATTTATATCCGTAGGACAATTTCTATGAAAATGCGCGCGACACTTCACACAAGGGCGACCTGTCGCGCCGCGACACGGTCGCGCCGCGTCGAGTAGCGCGACATACAAAATGTACTAAAAGCTGTCGCGCCGCTACAAGGACGTCGCGCGCGAATCGCCCGCGATTCGCGCGCGACGCGGCGACGCCATACAAAATGTACTAAAAGCTGTCGCGCCGCTACAAGGACGTCGCGCGCGAATCGCGGGCGATTCGAGCACGAGTGCTCGCGCCAGTGTGAAAGGTGTTGCGTTGCGATATATCGCAGAATCGCCTCCGCGACAGGTCGCGTGACATGTCGCGCCTGTCTGTACGAGCCTTTATAGCTCGTTCAAACTAGCGCGACGCGACGGTCGCGCGCGAATTGGCGATTTATATCCGTAGAACAATTTCTATGAAAACGCGCGCGACACTTCACACAGGGCGACCTGTCGCGCCGCGACATGGTCGCGCCGCGTCGAGTAGCGCGACAGCTTATTAGTACATTTTGTATGGCGTCGCGGCGATTTCGCCGCGAATTCGCTGCGACGCGGCTACGCCATACAAAATGTACAAAAAGCTGTCGCGCCTCTACAAGGACGTCGCGCGCGAATCGCGGGCGATTCGAGCACGAGTGGTCGCGCCAGTGTGAAAGGTGTTGCGTTGCGATATATCGCAGAATCGCCTCCGCGACAGGTCGCGCGACATGTCGCGCCTGTCTGTACGAGCCTTTAGCCTGAACAAACGAAATGAAATCTTGGTTAGTTTGTACGACTACATAAAAATTTGTTTGTACTAACTAGGTGGTCGCGCTGGCGGCTTGCCCCGAGCTGGCCAGTTCAGCAGACGTGCCGGAAGACGTGCGCCAGAGGGCACAGGAGATTCTGAATGACTGCATGTGAGTACATAGAATATGTTGATACAGTACGTAACCGCCCGATGGCACATCGAGCTAGTCATTATCTATACATTTTATAATGCTGAAGAGTTTGTTTGTTTGAACGCGGTAATCTCAGGAACTACTGGTTCGAATTGAAAAAATATTTTCATTTTTTTTGTATTGGGTAGCCTATTTATTGAGGAAGACTATAGGCTATATAAAATCACGTTACAATCAAAAGGGGCGGAGCAGCAACAAAAAATTAACGAAAACTGGCAGGCAATTCGATGCGACGGGAAGGGTTAGGGGAGCAAAAATTTGACGCGGACGAAGTCGCGGGCAGAAGCTACTAATAAAAAAAATATGGGGTCTTCCATTTTCTATTTCTTAGAACTTTGAAATTTTGTAATGCTTTGAATGTATTTTTACCGTCTGATGTAGCTTTAACTTAAGTCTCTTTTTCGAACCCGGACTGCCTGCAAGTTCAGACTAAGTAGAAAACTGAAACGAATAAGTACCAAGAATTTTGTTTAATTGACTGTGTAATAAAATGGTCTAGAATTCTTGAAAGGTTGTAATTGAACGAAATAGCGTATTTCTTTTTAAATTAACGAGGTTTTACTTTAAGAAAAACAGTAATTATTATTTTCTTTCTTATCTCAGCGAACCGTATTTATTATTACAAAACGTTTGTCTACATTCATTCAGTACTAATCTATGAACGTGCCTTTCAAAAATAAATCAATCCCGTGAGAATAAATCCTCGAGTAAACACAGCCGAGTCCCTAACAGCACGCGTGACGCGTCCACTAATGATTTCCTAATAACATAATATACACAGATCATTAGCCAAACTACACATTTCTCCCGACACATCGCTGTGCTAATACGCGCTACCTGCACTGATTGATTCTAACTGATTCCGATGATTGATTGATTGACATCCATATTCGATTTAGATTGATTCGCTCGACGTTTATGGCAGCCGGTCGCATTAGCGTTTCAAATCCAAATTGATATTGATGCTCAAATAACAGACATAAACTGGACGCGAAATTATATTGTTTCTCATTGGATTGTGTGAAATGGAATCTGTGTAAAAGTGGTACGTTTTCAATTGTTTTTAATACTCTTAATCTATTTTTCATTGTTTGTGAGAACGAACTGGTCATGTTTTTGCATTGCAGGATTAAAATGTAATTTGAATGATGAGTTTCTACTTTTGCACTGAAATAATTGGATAGTTTATTGTTTCTGTGTAAATCTTTGTCTGTAAATGGACTAAGTGACCATTCCCCTTAATCTAATTCATTTCTAAAAATAGAATTTGTATGATACGAATACGAATCCCACTATAAATATGAATAAAATAATAATAATATCTTAGGACAACCAACACAACGTTATTTGACCCCAAACTAGGCAGAGCCTGTACTATGGCAACCAGACAGCTGATAAATATACTTATTTATTTCTAAATACATACATATTATAGATAAAATTACACACAGACACAGAACAAATGATTGTGGTCTGATTGTTTGTTAAATAAATGATTACTTACTTACACAGATTTGTCCTGGGTGGGAATCGAACCCACGACCTCAGTCTTAGCAGTCAGGGTCACTAACCAATAGACTAACAGGCCAGTCGAAAATGTCATAATTACACGAATCAATGTCTTGTCAAATTAATCTTCATGTTAACAAAGTGACTTGGTGTGCGTCGCTATCTGTCAGCTATATGAAGCGGACATTTATTAGACCGTCGTCACGTGACGTGACGTCATTACGTCAGCGGCCCTTCATTACTGTACAGTGTACACGTTTGATATCTATGGAGGGACCTGGCTTAATAGTATGAGTATTGACAGTGATTGTTACAATATGCTATCTCGTTATTAATCAATATGGACTAAGACACTGACATTGTTACTCTCTAGTGCCTAACTGTAACGATGACATAATTATCTTCACCAGAAAATTATTGATTATTATTACTTAAGTAATTGTATCTCATTATTTTGAATAGCTTGTAAATAAATTTATCAAGCTTTGATTTGATATGTTATTTTTGTGGGTATCGAGACGTCGATATTTGACAGGAAAACTGTTTTGTAAATAAACATGTACTATATAAAAGAATTGTGTGATCTATAACTCAAGGCTCGCCTACTTGCGACATCTTCCCCTATTTCACATTGTGCATTTTATAAATCAGTGCCTATAATATAATGTTGAGATAACTAAAGATTTATGATTATTTTGATATCATGAAATAATAGAATATTTATGATTATTTATTGTTGTTCGTCTTTATTTTAGTTAACCGACAGCCGTCATGACCCACGCACGATGGTTCACTCAAAGGACTAAGTGCAGAAACCAAACCCTTATTACATAGAATATGTTACTTTATACAGTGAGTAACTGCCAAAATCGAGTCTCTCCAACGCTTCCTCACCATTTCATCTTTTGTTTCCAGCAAGGGTTCCGTTGGAGCATACTCCCCGTCACCCGGTCTCAGCATCGTCCGCACTCGCGTGGCGCAGTACATGGAGGCTCGTGACGGAGTGCCAGCCAGCCCCGATGACGTGTACCTAGGCTCAGGCGCCTCTGACGTCATCAAAGCCGTGCTCACCATGCTGGTTGAAGATGTGGACGGCAAACCACCTGGTATGTTGGATGAAGGAGTTTTATGCTTATTAGAGTGTCATCTCGTACATATGCCAGCGGCCGCAAAAATATTTTGATTGATTGAATGACTGAAAAGGGTTTGTTGATTAATAATAGAGCAAGATTTAAGTATCTATTTTTCACGTGGCTGCTGCACAATTTCTTACCCGATAAGTTGGGGGGTTTTAAAAGTGGGAATAACCACTATCAGTATGACTACACTGCGTCGACTGATATTGCAAATCGCCGTTTGTTAGCATAAGTAGACAGTTGCGATTATCCTCAAACCAATGTAACAACAACGTGGAAATGTATTTCTCATCAAAGGCTTGCTGCAATGTATTTCTGGTTTGTAATAAGCCAATTAATAAAATAAACTGGGTGACAGCAGTGTTTCACGTAACATGTCACTATATACAATGCAAAGATAAATGAATGTGCACGAGAATCCAGAAACATTCGAGTAAACGTGACACTCTTTGGAAATAAATTACTAATGTGGTTGTATTTATACGCCATGACACTGTGTTAATACAATACCGTATTGTATTGACACAAGAGAGCTCACACACCCTTTGTGGATACTCCAGGGGAACGGCAAAAGGGTATAGAGGTTTATAGTACTGAATGTGACGATAACAAAAGCAATCTATTTTTAAATTAGTATCCCTGGACAGAACAGTGCAGCGCCATTTTATGCAGTTCTGTTTTATTAAGGTCAATGCATTATGTTGCCTTACTAACTGGTTGCTTTACAACATAAATGTATGTGCAAATGAGGCTATATTACAACGTGAAGTATACGTTGACTGTTATTGATTGTCACTAGATCCATACTATCCGACCATACAGTTATGATCGGTTCCTGCTGGTTAGCATGCTTCTGTTCCGGCTTCAACTGTATGAATGTTAATGACTGCCTTCTGCTCAAACACGCGACTGACTGCTGAACGTGGTTTCCTGGACTCGATTTCCAGGTCGTACACGCTTTCCCCAATTATTGTCTACATCCGTTTGGAGTAGCACGGACTCTGTATTTGTACCCGATGAATGGATATGGGGTCGCCATCTATTACTTAGGATTTTAACTGCATAACTGGCAAAATATGGGTGTACTCGAAATCTATGATACTGTCGTGACGTTATTCATTCGTTCTTCATCAGCGAGTAGTTGTAATCCGCCTTCTTTTCTGTCTCCAGCGGTAATGATCCCGATCCCTCAGTACCCGCTGTTCTCTGGGACACTGTCGGAGCTGGGTCTGCGTCAAGCGAACTACTACCTGGATGAGGAACACGAGTGGGCGCTACAGGTCAGCGAGCTTGACAGGTGCTGGAGGGAGGCCAGCGAGGATTGCCACGTCAGGGCGATCGTCGTCATCAACCCTGGGAACCCCACGGGGCAGGTGAGAGATGAGGATGTAATGAATATTTGGGTTCCTTCAGCATTGTATTGTTTGAAACCTGATGATTATAAATGACGTTTCCTTTACAAATGAATTTACCATTTTCTTTATCATCAGATGCAGTCATTATATTTTTTTTTATAAACTTTGTTACTTAGGACGTCCAGTTTGATGTCCTGAGTCATCATCTCTTGTTTTGATCCTATTCGGAGCGCATTGCCATATAATAAGCGACCCGCAGTGTATCTTTGACAAAGTTATCAGGAATCTATACATACAAATAATAATTCATACATACAAATAAATAAAACTGAAGTGTCTGTTTGTAATTTCGAATTAACAGTTTTTCACTAAATGCTTAGGAAAGTATTAATGGTACTTACATAAAAAAATCATTGTTTTTAAATTTTGTCTGTCTGTCTATCTGTCTGTCTGTTTGTTCCGGCTAATCTCTGAAACGGCTGGACCGATTTTGACGGGAATTTCACTGGCAGATAGCTGATGTTATAAGGAGTAACTTTTTGTCTGAGTAGCACGTCCCTGTGTGATAATTTCTGAACACCACGTGGGTGAAGCCGCGGGCATAGCTAGTTTAAATATAAAATATTTATTCGCATGTGAATTAAATTTCCATATCGTATGTCTATTGAAACAGCACAGTACGGTACAAATTGAAAAACCGAAAAATAGTCGTGCAAACTATATTTAGCCGATATTCATACAATATCCGTGAACACGCCGCGCGCCGACAGTTTGTGGGCGACATGTATTAATCAGCCGGCATTCAGGCGATTCGCGCGCAATTTGATCGACCGCCGCCGCCGTCCGCCGCGCCGCCGCCCGCCGCCATTGCAAATATTGGAAACTATTGCAAAGCCAGATGATTGCGACAATAAATGGCATATGATAACATGAAGCGCGACAAATATTAGGTATTGATTTACGGTTTGTGGTGACGGTGGTGACAGGTTTTACATCACTTTAAATAAATTCTGATACAGTTAGGATTATGCAGTCACAATGATTAGGACCACACATTGTTAAATGGTATAGGTTGTATAAGATATTATAGAACAGAGTCGTAAATGCCAACCATAGGGCTGTTATTGTACACCATGTCGCATTACTTATTGGGTTGCAGGTGCTGACTCGGCAGAACATGGAGGAGATCGTGAAGTTCGCGTACGAACACAACCTGTTCCTGATGGCGGACGAGGTGTACCAGGAGAACGTCGTCTGCAAGCCTTTCTACTCCTTTAAGAAGGTGAGAATTAAGAAGGGTTGGGATCTTTTGATACTGGCAGGATTTTGTGTAGTCATGAAACTTTTAAGATGCTCTCGTATTATATACAGATTCTTCTCTCTGGTTTAAGGAAAATTGTATTTACGATCGATATTTAGGTCAAATCGAATATCACAGACTTCGTTTCCTGGTGTTTTGCACCTTATATGCTATTTGAGAAGAGGTTTACCGATCAAGAGTTGACGAAGCTCTTAGAGGTAGAGTTTTTGTTACACATCTGTGTCTTAGAAACTCTATTGCCTGAAGACATCGATATTTTGTACATCATATTAATATCAAAATATTTTTGGGAGAATTTTGTTAGTTTTGACCTAATGAATGATGTTTTTAGGTGATGCACGACATGGGCGCCCCCTACTCCGCCATGGAGCTGGCTAGCTTCGTGACGGCGTCCAAGGGCTGGGCGGCCGAGTGCGGGCTGCGCGCCGGGTACGCCGAGCTGGTGCGCCTGGCGCCGCGCGTGCGCGCTGCCTTCAGCACCGCACGCGCCGTGGTGCAGTGCCCCACGGTGCTGGGCCAGTGCATACTGGACTGTGTGGTCGGTACTCGCCAGTAGGCAAACTAACTGTTCTAATCATCCTGTGCTTCCCGTATCCAGGGGATTTCTGAACTTACGAAGTGCTTGCAGATTACAATTCCTTCACTTTCGTAGCTTCTAATCTTTCTAAGAATAAAAGTTGAAAGCTTTCAACAGCAAGTAGAGAAGTTTGAACGTGTGGATTTATCTTCTAGTGACAATTTATTGAATTCCATGCGCCAAAAAATGTTTAAGTAATAAGTCAGCGCATAAAAGAAGAGAATCAATTCTATTTTAAAATTAAAGATGATTACTTATCAATTTCTCATTTTCCAGATGAAGCCCCCGTCTCCCGGTGAGCCCTCATACCCTCAGTTCGCTCGTGAGCTGCGCGACATTCAGCAGGTGCTCGCCGAGCGCACGGAGTCCGCCTACGAGACCTTCAACTCCATTCCCGGATACTTCTGCAACCCTATTGATGTGAGTGGATGAATGTGCACTACATTTTGTGGTATAGCAAGAACTTTCTAACGAGTCTCGTAACAACTTTAATAAGGAATTGGGCTCGTTTTCCATTTCACAGCATCGGTTCTTTTAACAGTAATTCTGTCTGTACAATTTTAAAATGCATAGATTTTACACGGTAGAACTTAAAAATAAAAAAAATCCGTTCACCTAATGAATGTATGATGTTGGCTGTTACCCAGGGTTCGATGTTCGCGTACCCGCGCGTTGACATCCCGAGGGCGGCGCAGGAGGCGGCCAAGGAGCTCGGCCTGAGTCCCGACGAGTTCTACTGTCTACGACTACTTGAAGAGACAGGTAATATTAATGAATTTATATTTTTAGAAAGTTGCAAGAATAATCACAATTTTTGTCTTATTTTAGTAAGACAATTATTGTGGTGTTTTGTTGTCGTTCTGCATGCTGTGGGCTCAGCTGCTGCTCATTCCGTTGTATAATCGGATGTATACAACTTTTTTTGGCCAACATTTTCATTTGGTGCCACATTTTGCGGTACCTTGATATCTACAATTTAGTTAAAATATGTCAAATTTGTGATGCACCAACTCCTAAGTACCATACCTCCTGTACCATAATCTTAAAGATTCTTCATGAATTTAATAACTGTGTATATTTTTTTCAACAAATTAGTATGAGTACTAATCCTATTTTGGAAACAGAGAATTTGTAAAAAAAAATCAATTTTCACTATTCTCCACAAATAGAAATCTTGTTGAGCCAGAAGAGCCCTACATTATTTGCCTGACTAGTTACGTGCAGTAGGTTATTGTTGAGCCAGAGGAGCCCTACATTATTTGCCTGACTAGTTACGTGCAGTAGGTTATTGTTGAGCCAGAGGAGCCCTACATTATTTGCCTGACTAGTTACGTGCAGTAGGTTATTGTTGAGCCAGAGGAGCCCTACATTATTTGCCTGACTAGTTACGTGCAGTAGGTTATTGTTGAGCCAGAGGAGCCCTACATTATTTGCCTGACTAGTTACGTGCAGTAGGTTATTGTTGAGCCAGAGGAGCCCTACATTATTTGCCTGACTAGTTACGTGCAGTAGGTTATTGTTGAGCCAGAGGAGCCCTACATTATTTGCCTGACTAGTTACGTGCAGTAGGTTATTGTTGAGCCAGAGGAGCCCTACATTATTTGCCTGACTAGTTACGTGCAGTAAGTTATTGTTGAGCCAGAGGAGCCCTACATTATTTGCCTGACTAGTTACGTGCAGTAGGTTATTGTTGAGCCAGAGGAGCCCTACATTATTTGCCTGACTAGTTACGTGCAGTAGGTTATTGTTGAGCCAGAGGAGCCCTACATTATTTGCCTGACTAGTTACGTGCAGTAGGTTATTGTTGAGCCAGAGGAGCCCTACATTATTTGCCTGACTAGTTACGTGCAGTAGGTTATTGTTGAGCCAGAGGAGCCCTACATTATTTGCCTGACTAGTTACGTGCAGTAGGTTATTGTTGAGCCAGAGGAGCCCTACATTATTTGCCTGACTAGTTACGTGCAGTAGGTTATTGTTGAGCCAGAGGAGCCCTACATTATTTGCCTGACTAGTTACGTGCAGTAGGTTATTGTTGAGCCAGAGGAGCCCTACATTATTTGCCTGACTAGTTACGTGCAGTAGGTTATTGTTGAGCCAGAGGAGCCCTACATTATTTGCCTGACTAGTTACGTGCAGTAGGTTATTGTTGAGCCAGAGGAGCCCTACATTATTTGCCTGACTAGTTACGTGCAGTAGGTTATTGTTGAGCCAGAGGAGCCCTACATTATTTGCCTGACTAGTTACGTGCAGTAGGTTATTGTTGAGCCAGAGGAGCCCTACATTATTTGCCTGACTAGTTACGTGCAGTAGGTTATTGTTGAGCCAGAGGAGCCCTACATTATTTGCCTGACTAGTTACGTGCAGTAGGTTATTGCACCATCTTTCTTGAAGAAGGTAAAGGACAGGTGCTGCTGTTACTGCGACCGACAATTGCAATGGTATTAAGATTTTAAATTCATCAGCCAATTAGACCTAAAAATCACGTAGTTCCAGTAACAGACAGCCAGAAACCATGTACCATGTGCACAAAAAAATGCGATACCATCAGGGAAATGTTTCCGATACAGTACAATCAAGAAATATTGACACTTGACCTTATAAATTAAGTTTAAAATTGTCTATAGGTTCGTATCATGGTCAATACGGAATATTAATTTATATAAGCAGAATATTTGTGCTTCTGATGATGGAATGCCTAATAAAGTAGCGAAAATTTGTCAAAAAACATGATGAAAAGCGATCGTAAAAAGATTTTATTTTACCCTAGTTGTCCGGACAGACGTTGTCCTGTTTCCTAGAACTTGATTGAAGCACCACCTACTGGGTTCAATTGTAAATCGAAACAATCCAGAGACTCATTCTAACACACATACATCAATCAATAAAATTTATCCAGCTGTTTTCGAGGCGTTCAGTGACATACACGCGTACGGAAAGAATTATATATTGTATATTTAACGTACAAAATGACCAATCCCGTATTAGTAACTATGGGAAAATATCAGGAAACTTTAGTTCGTATAAAAAATATATTAATTTAAAGTTTTATATAAGTATAATACCTTCGAATTGGCCAACCTGTACTTATTGTGAGACTTATTCAAACTGTCCAATATTATTTATTGTCTAGCAAGTCAATCCACTACATCATGCTCAGCAACCCTTTAAAAGTTAACTAAACCAACTTCTTCCATCACGGCCTGCCTTCTCAACGCTGATGTGAACGTCACTTCAGATCTACTATAAAGCCTTAACAGTCCCCACGACACCCCAAGGCATGGTGGTTAAGTTCCCCACGACGCTCCAAGGAATCATACGAGGTGTTTAAGCCCCCAGGCCCTTCTCTAATGGCTCACACTTATTAATTAGCGCTGCAAGGTAAGCGGCTCCCGGTAATGTGTTGTAACTCCGAGTTGCATACTTAAGTACAAGTTGCGCGCTACAAGTTGTGCGGGCCCGAACTTGTGGTGCATAACTTGAGAGTTCGTGCTTTAACTTGTGGACTGTCGTGTGTGTAGGTGTGTTTGTTTGTAGGTTGAGCTGAACTTGGTCAGGACATTTATGTGTTCCAGTTCAGTTGACTTTGTGGTGTTAATGAGACAAGCTAGTTTATTGTTATGTTAAATTGGTATTTTAGTTTGTAGAATCCCACTTTAAGATTTAGAATACGTCTGCTAACATCTTGATGTCGTTTCTTTTTAAAACATCTTCAAAGAAAAGGAGATTCTCCATTTTTTTTGTAAATATATCTTCTAAATACTTAATAGGTTCTTGTAAGTTTGGACGTACAAGTATAAAAGTATACACCGCACCTTGTGGGTGGGTCGGTATATAAAAAAATTGCATTGTCAAATCCTATGAGGTTTTCTAAAAGCAAATGTTACTACATTCTGTTCACTGGAGCTGAACATGATTTGCCAAGCTAACATAAGAAAGTGTCCCGAAAACTAAGCAACACCATCAATTTAAAAATACCTTCTGTTTTCAGGAGTATGTGTGATCCCGGGTACTGGGTTCGGTCAGCTGCCGGCCACCTTCCACTTCCGCACCACCATCCTGCATCCCCGCAACGAGTTCCAGTACATGATGGACAGTATCCGAAGGTTCCACCACAAATTCTTGGAGCTGTACTCGTGAGGAAGAACCTGAGTATTACTGGTTCGTCATACTTATCCATAATCAATAATGTCAACATGGCTATTATGATCAGAATCTCAAAAGCAACAGAACATAAGAAAATGACAAACTATACTCAGGTTTTTTTTTTGTTATGAACTTAGTAGAACTGACGTATGAGCTGTTCTGTCTGGTCACTAACCTCAGCGTAGATACCAGATTATAAAGAATTCCGAACACTTTACAGTTTATTGTCTATTGATGTTTATAGTGATGGCCATTTGGTGATCATAATGATCATAGTTTTGTAGATAACATTAGGGAAGACAATTATAAAGTTGACTTTATTGAATAATATCACCTACTACATCAGCTAATCAATATACTATTCTCTATCGACTTTGTAAGGTTTAAGCTGAATTTGTTATTTAGGATTAAATAAATGATGTATTATTGATGTTATAATGAATTGTATTTTTTAAAGATATTATTTTGTAAGTTAAACTAATACATAAAATTATAAATATTTTTACAATTATCTTTTATTCGAACTACGAATCGTACCTCACTACTAGCATGGTCTTATTCGGTGACCTTTCTTAATACGCCAAGAAATAATAAAGTCAGCCTTATACAAAACAGCCTGGCTACTACCCATTCATGCAACAATACAATGTTCACAGCGTTGTCGTGTGCCTGATTGCTCCACTACAATAACTTTCCCTGAACTGCGGCGCTATTTCTTCGGACATATTAATCATTTGCCTAACGAGGTACGACCGCTGCCCACCCCCTTACAACACACAAAAGATTAGGAGTAACAGAAGATCTACTTGATTAGAAGAGCGAAGACATACTCAGGCACGCAAGTGTCGAAACAAAGATATTATAACGGAAACGGGATCAACCTGTGACTATACTTTATTCAACACTGTTACCAGCAATGATTTAGGTGCAATAAAGAGGATTTAAAAACAGTGGAGCTTCTGTTTCCGTCTGCTCTGTGTCGACAGTCACGCGATTCATCACTATTTATTATTCGGGAAGCGAACCCGGGCCACTGCGCCTAATTAATGTTACTACGGACGCCAATTCCTGTAAAAATGTTATTAACAAGTTTGTGAGATAAGAAATTAAATATTGTTCGGTTTAGTTGGCGTTTTAGTTTTAATAAACGATGAAGATTTTACTCGTTAACCGTGGAAATGTTAAAAAAACGTGGTAACTGATGATGTGGTATTTAAAGATTAATATAAGTATTTTTATTCGTTACAGTATTATTTGAATTGCCTCATTTCAAAAAATTCTTGTAGCACAACTGGAAGGTATCACACAGCATATTCAGTTGGTTGGCGCGCACATTGCCGAGCTCCTTCTTGAGATACTTTTTCAAGCGTCGCCGTTGGCGCAACTTAAAAAGAAAGAAAGAAAGAAAAAAAAATATTATTCTAGTCATGCAGGAATTCACGCTTTGTATTGCTTACTGTCATACGAAATCCAATAGGAATTTCTCTAATAATTCCGATCGATTGACATTGGAATTTTGACGTATCGTATTCTTGAGTTCGACGCTAGCGCCAAAATGTGTTTAAATTGGGTGTCCATTTTAGAGAACTAAGTGGCATCGAGATCGGGCGTTGTTGTTGTTCCAATGTTGACACTATTGTTTTTAACAGTAAGAGAGTGGTAGAGTAAGAGAGTAGAGTAGAGCCAAAATTAACATTGGAATCGTATTGGATTTAGAATGGAATTAAAATTAGATTGTAGAGTAAGCCCCTGGGTGGTAGTAATAGGCTCGCTCTCTGTTATATGGGAATTAAACTCATAAGTGCCTCATGCGTGCCGCAGCAGGTCGCGATACGTAACGTCATGTAATAACTAAGAGACCTGATCCTCGTACTCCTCGGGCATATCCGTCAGGTACTCGTCGACGCAGCGCTGTACAGCACTGCGCAGCGTCGTCTGCGCGTGCTGCAGCAGGTCGCGCCACATCTGCTTCACCTCGGGCTGGTGGCTGCAGGGGTCGCGCCGTGAACGGTCCACACGCGCCGACGTGGCGTTGTAGAACTTTCTGTAATGGTTGCCCGGTTGGTTTGGTTTTTATTTGTTGCATATATACATTGTTATGTGGTGCAGACTGCATGAACGTGGATAACCCTATGATGTCGACGTGGCCGCACTACTCATCCTCGCTCTGGGACCCTGTGCCTGTGCTATTACCTGTACTCGTCGGTCATGTTGTTGTATATACGTTCGAAGAACGGCTTCAGCTTTCTATCAACCACCCTGAACCTGGTGAGGTTTCTTAAGTCGTCCTTCATAGCGTCGTTCTCCACTTTCTTCGTAGGCTCCGTGTTCGCGTTTCCCCTCATCACAAATATCAAATCCAAGGCGAAGTTTTGACGATGCGCTTTCTTCAGTCCGTTGCTATTGCGTCGCATCTTCACGCTATTCATGTATTTGTTGGCTCGTACGAACACCTGAAAGTTGTATGATGAAAAACGTTTAGGTTTCAAAGAAACCGGTGATTTCTAGTTGTTGCGCACAATTTTTTTTTTTTTGTAAAACGATCAAAGTAAATCAAACTTAACATAATTGTGTGACGAAGAGAACATTGAATAACTAATATAAATCCTTTTTGGGGAAAATTAATAAACAAAAACCATCAGCCAAAAATATCTCTGTTCAATAAAAACTTGTGTTCTGAAATAATTTCGTCAAAAACGCTACGAATCGATAAATATTGAGTACTTCCACAGAATTCAACTTTGTTAAAAGATTTTAAATCAAAATATGAGCGAGCTAAACCGGACCGGTATCAATCAATGTAACGTTCAAACAAACTGTGATTGCTTCACTGGATAAATCTAGATTACTGCAGATAAACTCTCTCGCTGCTGAAAGATAAATCTCTTTAGTAAACTGTTAGACTGAGAATTTTAGTAACAAGTATTTTAAATTGAATAGTACCCAGTAGTGCCAGGGGTAAGTATTCAACTAACTTGTTGTTTAAGTGGTAGAAATATAATCAATACAACATTGGAACAAATTAAGTTTTCTGAGGTTTGAGATCATTTATTCTCATAAGAATTACATTCACTTAACATGAGAATAACTAAAACTAGACATATCATTAAAATAAACTAGATGTTGGACGTATTACAAATAACAGGGCGTCTAATAAAATGTTTTGAAGGTAGTTTAAAAAAAATATGAACAAGTGTTAGTTCGATACACAGGCACAACTGTCAACTCAAATAAGTAAACAAAACAAGTTTCCGTGAAACACAAATCATCGGTAGCTGGATGTGGCTCGTCACTAGTGTAGGGAACATGAATTTTTTACTATAAAGTGTTTTAGTAGTTTTTTTAAAGTTGTTATGGATTTAGATTCTATGAGGTCTCTTGGTAATTTATTAAATATTTTGGATCCTTCATATACAATAGTTTTTCTTCCGTAGTTTGTGCGGGTTGGGTGTAGTTTTAAAAAGTCGTGTTCGCGTCCCAGCTTCATTTTGTGTTTTTTTATATTTTTGGTGAAGGCTATGTTTGTGTGTATATTTTTATGAAGTATTTTTCGAATTAGTATGCATGTATTATATATGTATGTTTGTGTTATATTCATTACTTTAATTTCTTTGTATAGGGTTTCTGTTGGAGTTAGGTAGTCATAATTAAATAATGTTTTTAAAAGTTTGTTTTGAGCAGTTTGTAGTAGGTTAGTGTGTGTTTTGGCAGCGGTACCCCATATTTCCACTAGGTAGTCAATATGTGGCTTAACAAGGGAAAAGCAGATTGTATAACGAACTTGGCGTGGTAAGCAACGAACGATACCCCGTAAAGAACCCGTGAGTGATTGTAATTTTGATTTAATTTTTTGAATATGTGGAAGCCACGTCAGTTTACTATCTAAAATTAGCCCAAAATTTTCTTTTCTACAACAAGTTCTAATAAATCTTTTAGATGATATATACTGTTGCCCATGGATCAGATGCACAGATCAGATGACATGGCATGATCTATCATCTATCTAATCTGAGAGATGGTAGTACGTAATTATTGCATGTGATTACTCTCTCCATCTGAAGGTGTAGGTAATGCTTAAAATGCCTCACCTTTGGCTAAGGTAGCCAGTTGTCAATAGATAGATTTACAATATTATGCTTTACATAGAACTTTGAAAAAAGTCGTCGCTAATTTCGTTCTCATAAGAGTATGCAAAACTATGTTTCACCTTGGTTAGCTCGTTCATCATGTTGCTGAGCAGAGCGTCCACGTGTTTCTTCTGAGGGTACTGGTACACGCACTCCACCTGCGGAGTCATCGTCAAGTTGTTCCGCATCTGGCTCATCCTGAACGCCAGCTCCTGAATGTCCTGACGGCCTAGCTCCCAACCCACATGGAGCCAAGGCCCCTTGCCACTAGGCCTGTTGGGGACCCGCAGGTTGAAGGCCAGGTCACCCTCCACCTGCACGTTAGAGCACGTCACGACGTTTAACAGAGCCAAGTGGACGAACAACATTGTACTAGTGATGTCACTTACACATACTAATAGGCGCCATTTTGTTTATTAGTCAGCAAGTCGGACTCTACATTCACACTAAACAATATTCACCTTCAGAAGACTGTCTCATTTGCTCCAGTTTCGTTTAATGTAACAAATCTCAGTGTTATTTCAAGAATATTTCATTGTGATTGTTTGCCGTAGTTTGCTCGTTCGAAGCACGCCAACATTTTTAGCAAATAAATAACCTTCGCCCGGAGTAACGAGTAATAAAAGAAATACTACGCGCTCTGAAATAAAAGGTCTGAATGTGGCGTAGTGTTCCAACAAACAGCTCTGATATGGGATGAATGTAACAAGCTGTTGACTTAACATGCAATTGTGAATGCCAGCTACAAACGTATGACAAAAAAGTCCGTCGAGCTCGTAATGTACTAGCAACGGTACTGAATGCATTATTCTATTGTAATATTAGTTGTTTTTCTTGTAAAGGCCAGACTACCCATATTTAAAATGACAGCGTTAAAAAACGAGAAAGTTTTATTACGTGTTGTTTTAAAATACACAATAAATTCACCTAGATAGTTTTCCAAAAACAAGAGCGAAACTACAGTGATAAAGCTAGTGTTGGGTTATATTGGAAAGCCAAACGATAATATTAAAGAGCAGCGATAAGAGGTTATAGTGAAATAAATGTTTATAGGAGCGTGGCGGATAGAGTCCGACTTTGTCGCCGTTTGACGTGGTTAGACGACGTCCTGTTACTGCGACGACGCCGCACTGGCACGGCGGCTGAGGTTGCCGCGCCATGACCGGCGAGCGACGGCCCTTACACTTTACGACGCGAGAACACGCCAGATGACGTTTTATGGAGCACAGCGGGTGAGACGGGAATGGACGGGAGATTCCGCTCATAATGCGATGATTTCAGCCGAGGCACGTCGTTGCAACTCGGCGATATTGGCTGTTGAGAATTAATAACATCGAAGTGTATAGAAACTATAATCACGGTGTCGCTCAAAGGAGATAAAGTACGCTGCACATTTTTATGTGATCACTCAATAGGTGGCGATGCTCGCGAAAGTATGCGAGACGTGTATTGATCGCTTCTTAGCCGCTCGCTAGACGTGGATAAATGTGTGATGTCTGCTACAGCCATTATTGCGACGTGTTGGTTCGCTTTAATGTGGTTCGACGCATGTCATGACTGGCTTCTAAACTGCTCATGACATTCTGATATTGACAAGAGCTGGGTTTCATTGAACTCAAAAAAACTGTGTTGACAAAATTTTCTTTTAAAAGAAAAGAAAGAAAGAAAGAAATAATAATAATAATATTCCACAACTATCACACAACGCCATCTAGTCCCAAGCTAAGCAGAGCTTGTGTTATGGGTACTAGACAACTGATAAACATACTTATATATTTGATTGATTTCAGAAAACTTACAGATTATTTAACAAATGAGGTGTGTCAAACCTGCAAAACGTTAGCATACATCTGTCGTTCAAACAACCTATCGTGCATTGAATGCAGTATGAAGTGTAGAACTTCGTAGAACGTTCGAATGTTTATCGTCAAGCTAGTTGGCACCTTCAAACTTTTGATATAACTTAGGAATAAAAGCTGGACGTGTACAGATAATTCCGAAGATGGCGAACTTTATTTGTTTATCTTATGAGTTGGACAACTTAAAACTTGAGCTTTGAATTTTAAAGTGTCAGTTAAACGTGAGCTGTCACACTCGCGGTAGCGTAATTCAGCAGATGAGATTTTATTTTATCTGGTATTTTAGAAGGATTTTAAAGTCTCGGCCTGGTTGATTTATCTGTTATGTGATGGGTTCTGATTTTATGTCAGACATCTACAGCAACATAAACCGGCGAGGTGTGCTAAGAAAAGCATCATTAAAACTACTCTAACAAACATGTACAAAAACATCGCGATGCCGGGTGGCGGGAAACGGTCCGTGGAAAGACTTTGGGGAAGCCCAGCAGTGGGACAGAACAGGTTACTAAAAAATAAACAACTAGTTTCTTCTTACACGGGATTCACTGCTTTATTTAAACGTTAAATAATTTCGTCTCAAAACATTAGCGTGTAACTCAACATCACAAAGTTTCCATGTTGAAGTTACATCTCGAGCCTGTCTAATAAGACAAGCTTGAACATGGAGAACTTTATGTTTAGACGTCACGCGCGTGTCTCAACTCGTCTCATTACAGTTTGCGTAGATAATGATCAAACTCGATCACTTCGCAACAGGGAAATAGCGGCAGACACACTCCCTGACACATATGGGACCCCTTTGAAGATGTGTCACGTCACTCACGTCACACAACTTGCACAGTAGCTCGAGCTTAGAAAGAGACTCGTGCTGTGGGCCTAGCACGAGCGGGCGGAGAAGAAATTGAAAATACTACTTTTGCACTTAATTTAGTTTTGAGACCTTAAATATGACTAATAGAATTTTGGTTGCCGCATAAAACACTACAATGCTATAGTAGTTGTATTTTCGATTCATAATCGTCCTAATTTATGTTACATTGACTATAAGCGTTCGTTCTGCTCCCGGGCATCACGTCTGAAAGTGATGAGGAACAGGCACGCCGCAGTGACTCGGTACAAAGTCGAACTTTTTAATAAAAACTTAATGTCTCATAATAATGGCTGCGGACTGTTCCTTCAGATTTAAAAGAAATATGTATTAAGCTATCTCAGTTGGGGGTTGTTTGTAAAGCGTAATTGTGTTAGAGAGTGAAGTTGTTATTAGAACTGTGTGTTTCAACTTATAAAGAAAAATTGGAAATGTTTCTAAAAACAAACATTCTTTGTTTTACTGAACATTGCATTGGTTTAGGGATTAAGAACCAAAGAGTGGGCTGAGCAAAATGGCCGCCCACCGATAAAGTTTGGTATACACAGGGAATTTTGTATGGGTCAAAATTTATGAAATGAACTGAAAATTATTTTTGTATATATTTGTATCGTAATTATTTTTATTATTTTGAATTATCCTAAAAAAAGGTGTTGAATGTTTTTCGAGTTATTGAAGATTTTTTTTTTTAGCTTTTATTGTTTATTTTATTGAGTTTTCGTGCTTTTTACAATTTAGAAAGTATGATAGTTTATGTAAATTAAAATTAATTTAATACTTAACAACGTTTTTTTCGATTGAACTCATTTAATTGATAAAATAGCTAATTAAAAACAAACAAAGAAAATCTTCGAAACTACTGGCCATTCTGAAATAATATTTTAGGGTTTGCATACGCTTATGGGACACTACTACCACACGGAGTCTCGTCCCGAAGTGAATTTCCCACACCGTACCCTCCCCTTGTAAGACCTAACGGAGCTCGGACTGGCGCAGCATGATCTGCTGCTGCGCTGCATTGATACGCCCACGTACACGCCTCTTTACGCCATCGATGCAGTGACGAAATGTCTGTCCTATCCCAATTTGATATTAAGACCCGGTTGACTACATTTTTCCTACAGCGTATTTTGAGCACTGAGGGAGCAGTGAAGCGATACAGAGCTCCTGCTCCCGACAAAACTGTCGGTTTACCTGGTACAGCGCTGCTGTATATTCACATAGCTGTATTGACTAGCTGATAGCGAAAGATACACTTTGTATTTGGGTGGCTTAGGCCTCTAAACGAACAGTGACCATAAGGGTTTGTTCGTTGAATAGTATTGTTACTATACCTTTCTATCTTGTAACCATTTTATTGTTTCTTTTTATATAGTGTGACCAATAGTGTTATTAATATTCCTGTAATTGTTTATACGTCTTGTTTATCCCAATTAAATGGGAACTCCAAATCCTGACGATATACCGCTCGGCACTCCCCGATCCGACTTCCGGCAGTCGGATCGGGGAGTGCCGAGCGGTATATCGTCAGGATTTGGAGTTCCCATTTCATTGGGATACACAAGACGTATAAACAATTACAGGAATATTAATAATACTATTCATCACACTGTATAAAAAGAAACAATTCAATGGTTACAAGATAGAAAGGTATAGTAACAATACTATTCAACGAACAAACCCTTAAGGTTACTGTTCGTATAGAGGCCTAAGCCACCCAAGTACAAAGTGTATCTTTCGCTATCAGCTAGTCAATACAGCTATGTGAATATACAGCAGCGCTGTACCAGGTAAACCGACAGTATTGTCGGGAGCAGGAGCTCTGTAATGAGTCTAATCCGAAGATAGACTGCCTTGCTCACTGAGTGCAAGCTCTTTTATAGGACAATGTCCCGCCATAATATCCACGACAACTCTGTCCGATGGCGCGCGGAAGCACGCCACGTGTTTACTTGATACAAAACACTAAAGTATGCTAAATCTAATAAGACTTACATTAGAAAGTCATCAAATAATACAAGAATAATTGTCGTAAATAAACAAATGGTGAATGCACAACGTAATTTATTTTAAAGTTTAAAGTGCGACCGACTAGTCGATTCCGAGTCTGTAGGTCGCGGGTTCGAATCCAAGCAGGCGCTTTACTTTATTTAAATAATTTCATCACCACTGCTCCCAAAACGTTAACGGAAAACATCGTGAGGAAACCAGCATGTCCTAGAACCAAAAACTCGGAGACATGTGCACTGACTGTGTGGTAGATTATGGTGAACTCCTTCTCACCGAGAGGAGGCCTGGAGGAGGCCACCGGTGGGAACAGGTAGTTCAAGTTCAACAAGATTGTCAGGCGTTCTTAGCGATTTCGTGTTTAAGGTGGCTATGCGTATGTCCGAACCCGAAATAGCTAGAGCAAATGCTACAGCATTTATCAGATGAAAGTGCGAAAGAAGGGCTGTAAATGAACACGACTATTACCAAAATTTGAACGATTCCTCACAGAGCGGTATAACAGTAAATAAGGAATCAATAGACTTCGTAGAAGACTATATTTACTCAGGGCAGCTAATGTCTGCAGCTGAAACTATGAATAAAGAAATTAATTCAAGGATATCAGACACTTGGAAGAGATTTTGGTCCCTTACAATACAATACACAAGCACAGAGACATGCCGATTAAAGATAAAAGGAAAATTTACTACATGTGTATTTTGCCGTGTTTAACTTTTAGTATAAAACAACAAATGGTATGGTAACAATATAATCAGAGAATAAGTCTATCAAAATATTATTACAGAAAGAAGTGTTGTTGGAGTGAAGGTAATAGAGAAAGTGTGTCATCACATCACCTGTCTAGCCTTTTCCCAACTATGTTGGGGTCAGCTCCCAGTCTAACCGGATGCAGCTGTGTACCAGTATTTTACATGGAGCGACTGCCTATCTGACCTCCACAATCCAGTTACTGGGTAATACGATACCCCTTGGTAAGACTGTTTGTCAGACTTTCGGGCTTCGGACGACCCGTAACGACTGTCTAAGATCTACGGAAGACAGCCGGGACCAATGACTTAACGCGCTTTCTGAGGCACGGAAGGGTCATGGTATGTAAAGAGAGAAAGTGTGTATCGTATTTTAATGTAAGAAAAATAACATAATAATATATTTAAAAAAAAAGTATAACCAAGTTTAAAATACACAAAAAATATGTAACACACAAAAATGACTATAGACAAGACATATGTTAAGAGAGGAAAAGATAAATGAACCAAATTAATAACTGAGTGGTACCCAAGGGATTGAAAAGTGAGCCAAGGACAACAAGCGAAATCATCAGACCCAAACGTCAAAAGAATAGCCGGCCTAAGTGGATTTAGCGGGCCAGAGACGAGATGGAAATCTTTAGAGCTCTTTGTGGACAGACATGCGGTTTACAAAAAGTGCACCTAACGCCGATATTTTAACTAAAATATTTAAATTTTCAAAAACATTGTAGAACCGGCAATAAAGGCTTATTTGATTTTTATTTATTTAAAAAAAACTGGATTTGTGCTCGGTTGATGGCAGAGGCTCTATTACATGGAACTTGAAAATCTGGCGAAATGTATGTTTTATACAACACTGCCTGACTAGTCTAACCAGCAGTTTCTGGCATTTGCGGAATACAGACGCGAAATTATATTGCTTAGTGCATTTGGCATCATTCAAACAAGTTTTTGTCCGTCTTGAGAGGCTTAAATTGTCTTGAAAATTGCAAACAACTCTCGGAAAACAAAATGCATAGGTAGAAAAATGTAATACAATATAATATGTATTTGTAGCAAATATCCGGAGCCACAAATTGATCAGGTTTCCGCGACAGCCGCGGGCTATGTCGTGCGCAAATCTTATTTGTGGCGGTGTGCCGGCGGCGGCGGCGCGCGGCGACGGCGACGCGACCTAAACTATGCGGGGCGCCGCGTGAACGACGCCGACGACCAAGTAAATGTGTTTAGGGTTACTTAGTTTTATCGAAAACCACTTTCTTATACTTTTCTAAACTTTCTTGCGACCACATTTGTATCCACAACATTTATAAACTTACTTAGGTACTGCGCAATCACGATTGCTACTCATGTACTTAAATTATTTTCTGAGGCAATTGAATTAGAAAGATCAGAAAATATTTTGAATAGTCAATCATTAATACTTGTATATTTTTTATTTCATACTTAACAACATAGTATGTTAGTAAATGGTGGGCTTGACAGACGTTGTCCTGCCCAAACAGCGCGCGCCACGTACCGTGTCCAATTAAGAATCCAAACCATCCAGGGACCCACTCAAACGCACACAATATATTGCACAATTTATTTACACAATATATGCACTCGGACCCCACGGCCCGAGACCGTGGGGTCCGAGTGCACTTGGCCTATTTAAGGAAATCTCTAAACGGCTGGTGGACACTTCCCGTGACCCAAGGGTTGGTTTTTATCTTGGCCAGAGGCTAAGCAGTCTTGCCTGTACCGCGTTCCAATGCGGACGTGTGTGCATTTTTTGTGTATTGACTAGCGCGGCGCAAGCTGTCGCACGTAATTTACTCGCCATGAGTAGTGTACTAGTGGCGAATGAGCTGCTGGCGTTCCTGCAGCAGAAGCTGGATGTGATGGACGAGGTGTCCGCTGTCCAAATCTGCGCAACGAACTTCAGTGAGGAGGACATAGCTGCTGCCAAGCTGATGTTGTTCAATGTGCTGAACAAGCGCGACCAGATGGTGTCCCGCCGGCGTGACGGGACCAAGAGAAGCCTGCAAGACATCATCACGCTGTTCAAGGAGACCGACCCCGATGACGTGCCGACGTTTGTGGCGAAGGAGCTGCACAAGCTTCCTCCGGTCACTTTCGACCACGTCGATGTAACGAGCCTTCTGAAGGACATTGTCTTTCTGAAGGCCCGCCTCGCGGATGTTCTAGCGAAGTTAGATGCATCCCAGAACACCGTCGCCGATTTACGCAAAGAATTTAGCGAGTTGCGTAATAGTGTGGCGGTATCTAGGTCATCGGTCGATGCGTCTAACGTAAACATGTGTCGCGGAGCCGGCCTCGATGTATCGTCGTCAAATTCCGCGTCAGCAGTTTCGTCGCCAGCGCGTCCGTCGTTTGCTGAGCTTGCAGAACGCCCTGCCCGCGTGCCTCGCGGCCCCGCGCCCGTCAGCGCGGCTCCTCCTCGCAGCGCCGCCCAAGCCCCTCGCCCCGTCCCGCTGCCAGTGACTACAGCTCTGAAGAAACCGACAAAAAAGGATTTCGCTACCATCACTGCGAGTGCCCTAGGCGCTTCAATTAAACCTAAGCCTGATGATGAGGGTTTCGTGATGGTGCAAAGGAGGAAGCACCGTTCGCAAACCAACAAGAACCGCTGCGGAAAAGCTACTGCGAAGCCCGAAGTCAGCTTACGCGCTGCTAAACCGAATACTCCGGTGTACATTTCCCGCCTACACTACACCACTAAGGCGGAAGATATTGTGGAGTACGTACGCCAAAAGACGAAGTACATGCCGAGGGTGCAGTTACTGGAGTCACACCGCAACGTCAACTTCAAGGCGTTTGTGGTGCGTGTACCGAATTGTTACCTGCCCGTCGTCTTGGACGAAGACTTTTGGCCACAGGACGTGGTGTTCCGTCGCTTCCGCGGACAAGTGCCACAGGACAGCTCACGGACAAGCTAACAAAGTGAAGTGCTACTAACATAGTTTAAGGTACTATTATTAACACAAGTTTTGTATAATACTTATATTTATGTTAGTTTGTAAGGTATATGTCTATGGGTCACAGTAACCTGAAAATAAAATGTTTATTATTATTATTTCCTTTATTCATTTTAAAAACTTATAAATTATATTTTTAAATATTAGAATATAAAATAAAAACATTTAAAAATATAAAAAATAGTAGCCCACCGGTATCGGGAACAGGGTCCAAGCTACCGGCGGTCAGGGCTCCAGAGAGAGGAACCTCCTGACAATGCGAGCCGTGTCCAGAAGTACCGCTTTCTGAATCAAGCCCTTGACCCAACTGCTTAACGAGAGCCTCTTCAGGTGTTGGTCGAGGCTCTTGGCTATCAACCCATTGGCTGTGACGACTATCGGCACAATGATCGCTGAGTCCACATCCCACATGTCGACAACCTCGCGAGCCAAGTCAAGATACTTGATTTGTTTATCTTTTTCGGCTTTCACGAGGTTCTCGTCATGCGGAACCGTTATGTCAACAATCATTGTGCGCCTTTCTAGTCGATCCACCACCACTATATCAGGCTTATTTGCAACAACAGTCCTGTCAGTGATGATGGATCGATCCCAGTACAGTGTGATATGGCCGTTTTCAAGAACTGGGTCGGGCACATACCTGTAGTACGGCACTTCTGATTCCACAAGGCAGTATTTCAGAGCAAGTTGCTGGTGGATAATCCTGGCTACAAGATTATGTCTATGCAAGTACTCTTCGTTAGCTAGACGAGAACACCCAGAGATAATGTGTCTAATTGATTCCCCGGGACGGTGGCATGCCCGACAGATGTCCACCGTGCCGTCTTTCACAATAAATCTCCGGTAATTGTTCGTCATCATAACTTCGTCCATAATTGCACAAACAAAACCTTCGGTTTCTCCAAAGAGATCACCGAAACGCAGCCAGGCTACGGACGCTAGAAAATCTACGTCGGGTCCGTGTAGGGCCCGGAAAAAGCGTCCGTGGAGCTCCTTACTTTGCCATACCTCCATGCGGTCATTAGTGTCAAGTACTACAGGCTTGCGTCAGTTCTCGTTAGCCAAGGAGAGCGGGGTGAGGCCCTTGTCCACCGCGACCAAATCTCGATGCATCCCCACGTCGGCTTCCAGGAAATATTCCCTGAGACTGCATATCTCGCGATTGTGGAGAGTCTTAGCGTTTAAAAAGCCTCGACCTCCACACTTTCGCGGGATATACAGCCTCATAACCGATGACCGTGGGTGATGCATTCGATATGCAGTCAGCAGCGTACGGACCCTTCTATCCAGGGCGTCGAGTTCGGTCTGAGTCCATTTGAGTATGCCGAAAGAGTACATCAAAACCGGCATGACCCAACCGTTGAAGGCGCGCACCTTGTTTCCGCCTGAGAGAAGACTATTAAATACTTTCTTCAGGCGGCTAAAGAAGCGCTCCTTCAACGATTGCTTCATGTCAGTAACATTGATTCCCAAAGCTTCCGACATACCCAAATACTTATAGGTTTCGGATGTGGAGAGGGCTCGAAAGTTTGTGGAATCCGAGAGTTGGGTTCCCACGGATTCCACAATCTCCCCTCGCTTTACATGCATGACTGCACATTTGTCCACACCAAATTCCATCCTGATGGCGCTACTGAAGGTTTCAATTATCTTCAGTAGTTCCATCAGTTGCAAATTGTTGTGGGCAAAGAGTTTAAGGTCATCCATGTAAAGGAGGTGTATTATTATTATTATTAAGCATTGCTATACAACGTGGTAATGTCGCCAGTCTCTTGGGTACATTACCAGTCCATTTGATGTTACATCTCAATGAGACCAACAATTGTAAATTCATTTTCTGCGCCTTGCCGTATTCACGATACTTGTCTGATGAGCAAAACAGGCACATTTATTATTTAAATATGCTAATTTATAATAGGACTAGTTGTCACAGTGACACTATTTCATTTTTTGATTGTAATCAATTTATTACTGATTACAAACTAACGAATTATACTTTGTATTTGCCACGTAGTTGTAGGAGACATATTGCTAATCTTTTAGCATACAATTTACACCGTAACAATGGTACCTGTAGCATACCATCGATTACTGTTAGTAGTGGTACTAACGCCACTTTTGATACACCTAGTAATTTAAACTATTAGGTGCGACAACAGGTAAGCCGCATGTGTTGAATGTTGTACATCAAAATATGCAGGGTTTGTCTGGCAAAGAGCTAGAGTTAAGTTTATTTATTGAAAACTATGATGTTCAGGTATTATGTTTGACTGAACACTGGTTGAAGGAACATGAAGTAGCGTTTATGAATAATGATTTTTTTACTGTGCAAAGTGCATTTGTGAGGAAAAGTGCTATTCGCGGAGGATCATTAGTTTTTGTTTCGAACAAGTTGAAATGTAAACAACGGTTAGATCTAGTTAACCTTTCCATTGAGCGCATTATTGAGTTGTCTTGCGTTGAGTTGGAGCGTTATGTCATAATATGCGTTTATCGTCCCCCCTCTGGGGATTTTATTCGTTTCGAATCAGTAATGGAGGATTCACTCAATAAATTAAAATCAATTAATAAATGTATAATTTTATGTGGAGATTTCAATATTAATATTTTAGATGTTACTCCATTAAGTATTAGACTGCTCAATCTGTTTAGGTCTTTTAATTTAATAAACTTGTTCCTTGAACCAACTAGGGTCACGGCTTCTTCGTCGACTTGTCTTGATAATATATTTAGTGATTGTGATGCCAAAAATAAGTTTGTTTTAAGTGACTTAACGTCTGACCACTGTGGATTATTAGCCAGCTTCCCTTTGCCACTACTTAAAAAGCCGCATAAAATATTATGCAGGCCTTATACAGCTAGTCGTTGCAATAAATTTAAAAATAATATAGCTCATAGGATTACACCATCTATAGTAGAACGCGAGAATCCTAATGAAATCTATGGAGCCCTATTTGATATTGTGCAAAAAGAATACGAATCTACTTTCAAGACCAAAACTATTGATATTAATAGCACTTCCGTTAGCTTCAACCAATGGGCTACTCCAGGAATTTATAAAAGTAGAGCAAGACTATACGAGTTATATGGTTTGAAAAAATACAGATTTGATACTCCTTTTTTAGAGTATGTCAGTAATTATTCAAAATTGTTTAAAAAAATCTGCGCTTTAGCTAAATCAAAATTTTTAAGCGATACCATAAAAAAATCCAATAATAAAATAAAAACCACTTGGAAAATTATTAACAATGAAACGGGTAAACCGGTTAAACAGGAAAAACAACTAGAGATTATGATTAACAACAAATTGGTTAATAAAGCTGCCGTCATAGCTGAGGCATTTAATGAGTTTTTTGCCAACATACCTATAACTACGACTTGCTCCTTAAATTCGTCCTCGTCTAAAGCTGAAAACCTTTTGCATAGTTGTGTGCCCGGATGTAGTCGCTTATTTAGTTTCGAACATGTAACGCCTCGTGATGTGGTTAATATTTTTAACACACTTAAGTCTAAAAACACTGGGGATTTCTGGGGCATCTCCATTAAACTGTTAAGTAATATAATAGACATCGTAGCCCCCTATCTAGCTGTTACTTTTAATAAATGTGTTGATTTAGGATCTTTTCCTGACCTCATGAAGAGTAGTAAAGTCATACCATTATTTAAAACAGGTAATAAAAATAACGTTGGTAATTTCAGACCCATTTCTATCTTACCTGCATTTAGTAAAATATTTGAAAAGTTAATACTCAAGCAATTGCTAAGACATTTTAATTTAAATAGCCTCCTTCATAATGAGCAATATGGCTTTACAAAGGGTCGTTCGACAACAGATGCGGGTGTTGCTCTGCTGAAACACATTTTCAATGCTTGGGAGAACTCGCAAAATGCTATTGGAGTTTTCTGTGATCTCTCCAAAGCTTTTGATTGCGTTCACCATGACACACTTTTGCGTAAACTACGTCATTACGGTGTTCAAAACGAAGCTCTCAATGTCATAAGTTCTTATTTGCAAAATAGGCACCAATGTGTAGATGTCAATGGAGTAAAATCTTCCGGGCTACTAGTTCAGTTAGGTGTACCTCAAGGCTCAATACTGGGTCCATTCTTATTCTTAGTGTATATTAACGACTTACCATTCTATTTAAAGAATATCTGTGACATTGTACTATTTGCTGATGATACCTCACTTATCTTTAAAGTAGACAGGAATAGAAAAGATTTTGATGACGTGAATAGTGCGCTCTCAATGGTTACGGATTGGTTTACCACAAATAACCTAGTTCTTAATGCTAAGAAAACAAAATGTATAAAGTTCGCTTTACCGAATGTTAGGCATCTGGGACCCAACGTCGTCTTAGATAATGAGGTGCTTGAAACTGTAGACTCGGCAGTTTTTCTAGGCATAACAGTAGACGCGAAACTACAGTGGGGCCCACATATTTCAAGCCTAGCCGGGAGGCTCAGTTCAGCTGCCTACGCCGTCAGGAAAGTTAGACAATACACGGACGTTGATACAGCTCGATTAGTCTATTTTAGTTATTTTCATAGCGTTATGTCCTACGGCATTCTGCTGTGGGGCAAAGCCGCGGACATTCAAAATATTTTTGTTCTTCAAAAACGAGCTGTTCGAGCTATATACCAACTAGGTACTAGAGTTTCTCTGAGAGAGTTGTTTAAAGATATTGGTATTCTTACGGTGGCATCACAATTCATCTTCGCCAACATCTTATATATTAAGCAAAATATACATCTGTACACTAAGAACAGTGATATTCATAATATTAATACTAGAAATAAGGACAAGCTACGTGCTCCCTTTCACCGGCTTCATAAGGTTCATAATTCATTTGTTGGTCTTGGTATTACCTTTTTCAACAAGCTTCCCTCTGCTTTCATAGATTTGCAGTTTAATGAGTTTAAAGCTAAAGTAAAATCCAACCTTTGTTCAAAGGCATACTATTCTATCAACGACTTCTTAAACGATAAGAATAGTTGGCCGCTGTAATTAGCTCAATGTTTATGTTCTTTCAACCAGAATCAGAATTAGCTTTCCTCATCATTGTGTATGTAAGCGGGCACGCCCTTTATACCCGGAGGCTCTTATTTAGGTTTTAAGTTCTATTTACGATTTTATTATTTCAGCTTGAGTTTAGTTTTTTTTAAATGTTTTGTTCGTATATTGGCGTGTGCTAGCTGACATATGACGCATAATTTGATGTATGTTTTGTTTTGTTTTATACTATTAATTACTTACATAATACTGTATAGAATCTAGTTCTTCTAACTTAACAGACAGCTGTGCTGCTGGGGAGTTTGTTCCGCCACTTCTTCTTCCCAGCCAAAGCACTAGGAAGTGTCGAAGGGTGGGCGTTTTTGGGGGACTGTCTCATGTAACTTTGACGTTCAAAAAGTGCTGACTCTCAGCCTAGTTTGAATAAATGACTTTTGATTTTGATTTTGAGTCGACTGCGATGCGGATGAAATTTTGGACGCTATATTTTAATTAACGCTAATGAAGGGTGATCTGCCGATCTCCCTGAAGCGCAAACTCATCGACATGTGTATCCTGCCCGTCTTAACCTACGGTGCTCAGACCTGGTCGCTCACCGACTCTCAAAAGTTCCGCCTTGGAGTTTGTCAAAGAGCGATGGAACGCAGTATTCTGGGTGTAAAAAGACAGGACAGAATTCACAACACCACGCTGCGTTTCAAAACGGGTATAACAGACGTAGGTAAAAGGCTGCCAGGCTCAAATGGGATTGGGCGGGTCACATTAGTCGTATGCAGGATGACCGCTGGGCTAAGGTCTGCACACAATGGGTGCCTGAAGATGGACGTCGCCACCGCGGTCGGCCCAGAAAGCGCTGGCGAGACGACCTAGATACGTACCGCGACGAACGGTTTGAGGTGGCGTGGGACAAGAGTTCCTGGAAGAAATTGGGGGAGGCCTTTGCCCAGCAGTGGGACAGTATAGGCTAAAAAAAAAAAAAATTAAATTAAATAGTAATTAGTTTATTTAGGTTACAATTTTGTTTTTTAATTAATTTATATTTTGAATATTTCCATTAACTATTTTAATAAAGATATACAAGCACTAGCATTCAATAAATTCACACGACGCAAGGCGTAACGTAGCGCGCATGTGTCAATATACGCATACAAAAAAAAAACCTTTTTTCAACTTGCTTCTGAAAAAAGAACACTACAAACTGAATAATAAGTTTAATTTCGCAGCCGGTGTCTTTGGATGTCTTTTAGTTTCATCTCACCAGAGAAGTACCACAGATTCCAACTTAATAATAAAAAACAAAACTTACAATTCTTATTTACTAAAGAACAAACTTATCCTAATTTTTTAATTCAAATTTATTTATTCAATTCAATTCTCTGGTACTTTTGATGCGTTTGATGAGTGAAAGAAATGTTATAATATTAGTTATCAAGGTAGAGGAGCACTGCACTACCATTGTGATTACCGGTGAAGATAGTGTGTGTTGATCCTAGGCAAGTCGTTTGCTGGCATATCTTCTCAGAGGCACTACATCCTCTACCATGTATTAGCGTGCTGCTTCGGTAAGTACGTAGTGCAGTTACTCTATCTGATAATCTAACAGATTTATAGTATTTGTGTCGTCAGATGTTCGATATCAGTTGCTTAAACAATGCTTATAATTCAATATTCTAATTGGGCTGTCTGAGGTCGTGCGATAGTATGCCTCTCCTGTAACGCGGCGTATGAGATTAATTAATCTGTGTTTAAATAGCTCGACTATAAACTAAAGCACGCGACGTGTAACATCGTTTAAGCGCAACATCCATCTTGAGACATAAACCTTACGCGCATTAAGCGTACCACGCGTATTTATCCCGAGTAGTACGCGGGTGGTCCCACCACGCCTGGCGTGCGGTTCATTGCGTACGTTCGCAATGCCCGCGTGTTTAGTGAGCCGTTCAGTTTAGTGCGCGCTTTACGGAGCGCTTCATTGTTATGTCGCTGTGTATTCGGGTCCATGTCTAATAATACAGTTAGCTATTATTTTCGTTATTGCCTTTTTTATTTAGGACATTTATCTTGTTTTTATTCCCTGCTATCAACCCTTGTTTAGCGATGTAATATGTACTAGCAGTAACACTAGCAGTTCGATGATTGATTGATTGTTCTAGTTGGAGCATTGTGATATTTCTATTTATCACCACACCTAGGAATTTTTATTGTTCAGTTTGTGAATCGAACCATATATCATTTGGGAGGCAGTTTCATTTGTGACAATCGTACATTATTTTAAACAATTCCCCGATGTTTTGTGGTAAATATGTAAATTATGTCGACACCAACACGCAATGTATGTAGTTACGCCACAACTGTGATGCGCTGCTAAACATTCCACGTTCATTCATACTCAGGTTACATGCTGGAACAGGTAATGCTATTAAATCACCACTGCTCTCAAAACGGTGAAGGAATACGTCGCGCGTCGTGAGGTAACCAGCATGTTCTAAAACCAAAAAACCGGCCAAGTGCGAGTCGGACTCGCGCACCGAGGGTTCCGTACAAACCTGCAGGTATTCACGGTTTATGCATAAGGTTTATGTTTATGAAATTAATTAATTTTTTTTTAATTTTTATATTTGAGTTGACTGAATGAAAGGTAAATTGTGGTTTACGGTTTATGACGTATTAAAGAAAAAAACTACTTACTAGATTTCGTTCAAACCAATTTTCGGTGGTTTTTTCTATTTTTGTGTGAAAATCTTAATGCGGTTTACAGAATACATCTACTTACCAAGTTTCAATAGCATCGCTCTTAAAGTTTCGGAAAAAAGTGGCTGTGACATACACGGACAGACAGACATGACGAATCTATAAGGGTTCCGTTTTTTGCCATTTGGCAACGGAACCCTAAAAAGCAGGTAATCAAAGTTTAATAAAAAGTAATAAAAACTCCGAACGCAAAAAAACTGTAAAAAAACATAAAAAAATATGTATTGGCTCTTAAAGATGTATAATAAACTAAATAACTATATAGTATTAAGAAGTTGTAGATAATATTATATTTTGATCAAAGCAACGTCTTGTCGGAGTCGATCAATGAATACCCTGAACAGACGCGGCCCAACAATAATGAATGTATGCTATATAACAGACGCGGCCCAACAATAATGAATGTATGCTATATAACAGACGCGGCCCAACAATAATGAATGTATGCTATATAACAGACGCGGCCCAACAATAATGAATGTATGCTATATAACAGACGCGGCCCAACAATAATGAATGTATGCTATATAACAGACGCGGCCCAACAATAATGAATGTATGCTATATAACAGACGCGGCCCAACAATAATGAATGTATGCCATATTAGAAACGATAACATTTTCACTAGCCGACCCCCGACGCGACGATCCTTTGATTAATATATGACCTATCTACAACGTCGTAATTTTTTTATGATTTTACTTTTTCGAGTTTTATTTGTGTCGAAGGTTTTTATCAAAAGCTAAAGACTAACGATGAAGTTTTAGAAATGAACCTAATTGCCAATGGTAATTCGCGGTTCGCTATTGTTTATAGTGTGAACATGACCGCAAATTCAATGCTATAACCGAACGAAACATCGACTCACAATAGAAATAATATCAATTTCCGAATCAAAATGGACCTTTTACGATGTTTTGTACACGTTTACATCACTTTCATTACTCTGCTCACATAACATCAAAATAATCCCTTGGCTCCTGCCGTACATATTAATGAGCCGGCGACTCAAAGCGAGTGGACACACGGACGAACCTACAGCTCGTACACTCGTACATTATTGATCGCCACTCAGTCCGCCGCCGCCGGCATTAAGGACTCTAAGGAGCCACATTTTCGCAATCAAGTCTTTGACTTACAAGCCAGTTAAATAAACACTCGTGTAGTACAAGAGCTCGTCTACATCGATCTTCACTCATGTTATTATCAATCAAATCGTACATTCGTGAATAGGTTGCTTACTGAAATTGAGTATCAAAGATACCTTTGATTTCAATTAGTGCAAATGATATAACTACGCAACTTTGTTAAGATGGAGAAATATTTTTCATTTAGAAAACATGAGTGATGGTGGGATGTAAGTTGGGATCTAAGACTAAGTTCGTCAAGTGTGCAGGGGTTGTAAACAGTCGTGTATGTTGTCCAGTGTCCAGGGGTCGTAGAGTAAATCCGGGTGCATGTAATAAAGTGACTGCTAATGAACGTGGTCACTGTAGTAATGAAACCGAGCTCTGCTCACTTACGTTGAGAGTAAGTTCACACATCGTGCTAAGCTGTACTATATTTATGTAGTACAGCAACGTATATACATTATTAATTGAAAATGATTTTTATCTGCTGTCAAAACATTTTGAGCAGCATATTAACAACAATAATAAGCAATAATAATTTATTACCGATTTGAAACGCCTTATCAAGTTTCCAATCAGTTAATTTGCTGTCAAATCTTATCTATTTTGTATATGTGGTGATTGGTTGACTGAAATAAAACGCATTAAGTTCATTCATCATGTAAGTTCATTAAAATGAGCTTTGAGAATATTAATAAGCGAATGGGCTTGCTGAAACCGAGGTGTAGGATACTACTTCCGATTAAGTACTGAACGTTGCATTCGGCGTAAAATCGAAAATGAAAGACCTAATATTAATCTTGTCTATAGCACGCCATGTGAGCTCGGACTCTGAACACGTCAAGTAGTTACAAGTGACACATCGGAATGCTAAAGTACGGTCCGTGACGTCACCAAGCGTGGACGCCTTCTCCCAACCATGGGATAAGGGTAACGGACTTGTTCTGATCTGCTTGTGACAAACGGTTAGATTTATGGTAACGAAAAGTTTGTGAATAAAAAAGGATAGCTACACTTAGTAAAACGTGTTCAGCTGTCAATTAGATTGACATAGGGTGGACAAGAGACCGTACTTTCAAGGGTTTTTTTTAAATAAGTGAAGAAATTACAGGCAGCTTCAATCCAAATAGAGTATCGTTACTTATTTAATTAAATCTTCGGAGTAAGTTATCTAACTTATACAGTCTTGAGATCTAAGAGACCTAAGTCACAGAAGACATGTTTGTCTGAGCGGCAAGCCGCGACATGACGCTAAGTGCAGTTCTAAAGTTCAATAGTTCCAATATTACCAACATTGGTGGTGTAAAACGTTGGCCCAATGTTTGGAACGAGCCAACTTGCCCCTTAACATCATAATAAAATCCTTCGACACCACATTTTGACAATGATGGCTTCCTCCCGCTTGGGAACCTTCTGGAAAGGATCAATTGTGGAAATTAGGTGGGAACGAGAAACGATGCTGTAAAATGTTATGATATTCCTTAGATTGTGTGCGCTCGAAATTAAACAAGGAATAAAAAGATATTTCATGGTTTCCTTTATGTTGGCAATTTATTTTTTTACATTCGGCTTTCAGAGGCTTTATTTCTTAAGAACGGCGTTATTAAGTCGATTTAGGAAGTCCGGTTGTTGAGTACATTTGAACTTTACAATTTCTAACGTTTACTTATTGCTAAACTTTACTCACAAGGTTTTTACTCCTGTGTTTTATTTTCAGTAGGTAACATAATATTTGTTACCTACAGGAAACTACTTTAACTATTGAACAGGACTGGAGCAAAATATTATATGTGTTTATTTTTAACCGACTTCAAAAAAAGGAGGAGGTTATCAATTCAACTGTATTTTTTTTTTAATTATTTAAAAAAAAATTTAATGTTTTTTACCTCATAACTTTTAACTGGGTGAACCGATTTTGATGATTTTATTTATAGTTTTTAACCGACTTCAAAAAAAGGAGGAGGTTATCAATTCGCTTGTATTTTTTTAAATGTTTGTTACCTCATAACTTTTGATTGGGTGAACCGATTTTGATGATTCTTTTTTTATTTGAAAGCTGGTGCTTCCCGAATGGTCCCGAATGGTAATTTGGTTACATTTGGATAATGGGATCCATGTGAAAATCATATAAGTCTTAAATTTGCATTAAGTATTTGCGCGACAAATGAACGAATAACGCGATTAGATTAGTGCGGGGTATCTACCATAACTAGAAAGTTAAAAATAAAAAAAATACAAAAAAATAGGGAAGTTGGTTGTTATTTTTTTGTAAAAAGTTTTTATTTTTAACTTTTTAGTTATGTTTTAAGTCTACTCGCATATTAAGTGATTTAACTTTTTTTTAAGCTGTTTACTTTGTGTATACAAAGTCCCTTGCCCTTACGAACTTATGAAACACTCTCTCAAAAATAAATGCAAAACAAAACATGAATTCATATTCATAAGTAACATCATGCATAATAAAAAAACCTGTTAGACGCATAGATTAAACTGAGCTGCAGTCCGGTTACACATGCACTTCAGCGGTCGCCCGCGCCGGCACACTAGCAATATTTAACGACCGTCTGAGGAACCTCGGTTAAGGCAGTACTCCCGTGACCAATCTGAACCAAGTTTAAATCAAATGTGACTTGATTTATATTCATGTAGTATGAGAACTTGTACGAGTTGGTGTGACTTGGGCGTAAACTAGTAGTAAGGTTGTGTTAGATGGTTCGGGCGTGTATTGAGTCATTTATTAGACACCCTTAGAGGGGCGGGTCTGGGTTGTGTTCTCAGGGGTGCTTAGAATGGTAGGAAATGAGGCTAGACGAAATCACAAAGACCTAAATTGATGAGTATGTATTATATAAAATAAGTTGAAACACCTCGTTGATATGGGTAGGAAAGACGATTTGCCTTCTTATAATAAATCAATGACTTTGGTCACTTACGCCTTTTCCATAACGGGTAAGACAGGAACTACAAATCCTACGTGCTACAATTTTCACAAGCTCCTTTTGAATTTGGTCAAATCGTTAAATTATTAGGTATACTTGGGACACTCAGAAAGTTTTGCGAAAATAAAAAGAAGTGTTCTATAGGTAAATATTTTGTTATTAAATCTTTTCAAAATTCTTTCCACTAGCCTCAAAGCAAAGTTTCATGCGTCTGAACCAGTTTTCGAAACACTTTTTCCAGTCCGCCGCAGACACATCGTTTACAGCCTACTCGAACGCTGACAGCGCATCTTCCGGCGACGAAAATTGTATTCCTTTGAGCAGATTTTTAATTTTTGGGAATAAAAAGAAGTCACACGGTGCTAGGTCAGGGCTGTAAGTAGGGTGACCCAGAAGTTTGACTGGCGTGCTGTCCAAGAAGTCCGTCGTTTTGAGCGCGGTGTGCGTGGGCGCGTTGTCGTGGTGGAGCAGTAGTCCGCGGAGCCCTGTGTTTGGTCGCTTGTTGTTCACAACAGAGAAAACTTTTGCCAAGTATTTGGTAGTATACCATTCGGCGTTGATGCTTCTTTGGTAAAGGAATTGACATCAAGTAGCCAGTCAAATTGAAAAAGCTCGCGATCAAAATCTTCCCCCCGCTTCTAGATCGCTTCACTTTGGTGATTCGTTTTGAAACACCCAAACCATCGATTGGCGCTTCTTTCTGGATCGTATTGATAAATCCAGGACTCATCACCTGTAATAATGTCGTAAACACGCCGAGACGAGCCTGCTTCAAATTTGTTTATCATATCACGGCACTATTCCACCCGGGCCTGCTTCTGAGCATCGGTGAGGTTGAGCGGCACCGAGCGTGAAACTATCCTCCTCACGCGAAGATGTACGTGTAGAATCTCGTGAAGGCTTCCCGCTCCAATCTGCAGTATGTGTTGAATCTCCTGATACGTAATTCGCCTATTGTCTCGGATTAAATTTTTCACTGCTAGCACGTTTTCCTCCATAACAGCCGTCAAAGGGCGACCACTTCTTTCTTTATCCGCCAACGTTAGTCGACTACATTTGAAATTTTGAAATTGGAACGTACCTATTTTTACTTATAAATAATCATTATTTTTATAATAGTTTATAGTTGGCCAGTCTCTCATACAAAAAAAAGATATTTCGCAATACTTTCTGAGTGGCCTGGTATGTTCTTCAATGACGAAACTTCTTTTTCCTCATCTGCATAAATTCTTGGAAAAATAATTCAGAAGTTTTTTACCCATTTATTTTCATTCTACATCAAACGTATTGTTTGTAGGATGAATAGAGCTTATTAAAATAATGTCCGGTCATAATAAAGGCTGAGTGAATGTTCCCCGATGTAGCCGGTAGCCGGCAGTCGTGTCATTGTTCGCGCACAACTATTTACTTCGCCATACACACTGCTGCTCCACGCTGCGCTGTAAACAACATAAAGTAATGCAACTCCGCTATTGTGTATACTGCGCTTGTAAATACAACCTGAACTGTAAGTCACTACGTACAGTCGGAACCGACCTACTTTAGTGAATGGCTGCTGTGCCCTGCAGGTCAACTGAGGGTCAACGACATCTTCCCGGTCAGCTATTGAATGGATTGCTGAACTGAAAGCTAAACCAGGTCTGTGTTTTTAGCCATTTTTCAAAGCTCTCTGAGAGGTAAAGAAACGCTCCTAGTTAATTATAAATACTCTAGTCTCTATCAAATCATTAGTAATTGACACCTTTCTACACAATTAATAAGACAACGGAATATAACCCCAATAACTCTGACGGAATTTCATTGTAACTTCAGCTCTGAATTCCTAACATACAAAGTAACAAAATATAATATCTCTATTGAGACCCTACAATAAGTCCCTAAATTATTACTAATAGTGTAAAGGACGGCCGGCGCGGAGCGCGGCGGGACATGCAAATGTTTGACCTTTTATTCAATAGCGTTGCTTCGCTCGCCGCGCACCCCTATGCGTGTAGTATTTGCCTAATAAACTCCGAGCTAAGTAACTAATTCTAGAGCTAATTTTAGTTTTCAGACGGTTACGCGGGCCACCACTGTATTCAAACGTCAGCATAGTGTTATGTAAAAAAGGAATTTACATAAACGTTAAAAATAGATGTAGTTAAATAAATACTGGATAAATCCAGTCTTTATTGAACCCAGGGTTAGAGTCCAGGATCTCATCATCTGCCTAGCGTTTTCCCAACTATATTGGGGTCGGCTTCCGGTCTAACCGGATGCAGCTGAGTAGTAGTATTTTACATGATGCGACTGCCTGTCTGACCTCCACAGCCCAGGTACTGATAATGTACGATATCCATTGGTAAGTATGTAAAGATGGTCACCCATCCACGGACCAACTGCAGCAAGCGTAGCTTAATCTGAACGATCAACCCATACGGCTGTTAAAAGTACCATCGAATCGAAGAGAAGAAAACCCAAAGGAATGTTTTATTTGTGTTGACCTAAATAATGATTTAATAACTTAATTCACCTGTATCAGTCAAAAGAGTCTGCGCTCAAGCGAAATCTTAATTAATATGTAAAAAAAAATGTATTTCTAATAATAAAATAAAAGTGTGTGACAGGTAATTAACAAACTGGAAACACAAAACACTGAAGATTAATGGAGAATTTCCGTTAAGGTTGTTGAAGATATTATTGACAAAATAGTCCCTGTCCTAACAGGCATATTTAATCAATGTTTAGACAGTGGTACGTTCCCTAATTGAATCTCAACATAATAAAGTTATACCAATTTCAAATCGGGTAATAAGAGTTATCCCTCTTATTATAATAAACGATATCTGTGTTCCGGGCATTGAGCAATATCTATGAACAAATCATGCTAGACCAGATGATATCACATTTTAACTAAAATGGAATTTTAGATAGTCGTCAGTTTGGTTTCAAGAAAAGGGTAGGTCGACGATTGAATCGGTACTATGACTCATTACTCACATTTTGGAATCCTGGGAGAAGTCCTTGGATGCAATTTTTGTAACTTCACAAAAGGGTTTGACAATACACTGATCCGTTATTTATAATAGCACGGAATTTGTGGACAACCTGCTTATCTTTACTATCTATCAAACAGGCAGGAAAAATTGAATGCTAATCGGGCGAAATTCTTAGAGTGTCTAGTTAAGATAGCCGTGTCTCAGCCTAGTTTGTATAAATTACTTAACTTTGACTAAAATATTTTGATTTTGAAAGTTTGTATTTGGCTTTTTACTGCTAGGAATGATTAAGACTTGCAGGTTTGAGTACTGAAGCTATCCTTAACTAACTGTTTACTGCTAGGAATGATTAAGACTTGCAGGTTTGAGTACTGAAGCTATCCTTAACTAACTGTTTACTGCTAGGAATGATTAAGACTTGCAGGTTTGAGTACTGAAGCTATCCTTAACTAACTGTTTACTGCTAGGAATGATTAAGACTTGCAGGTTTGAGTACTGAAGCTATCCTTAACTAACTGTTTGCGAATATTTTCGTCTCGAAATATGGTTTACGTTTCGGCCCGCCCCACTTTTGCACGGTAATTGACATATTCAGTCCTGTTTGAATTTAAATAAAAAGCCTTCTCGTCCCGACACGACTCATACAGAAATAAAACCGTGTTCTTTACAGACAATTTGACACGTATTGTGTCGCTGCTCAGTTTAGAACATTTTACGAGCTCACTCAACGCAGACGTGACTCCATCGTAAACTTTATTTTATTTTTCCTAAATATATTAGCCTCACACACTTTATAGGGTAAGTGGGCACTATGAAAGATAAACATTCTTTATTAATTCGTTTAAATCTTTTTAGGAGGAGTTTTATACGATGGAGTTGACATAGAGAAGAATATAGAGCACTGCAAACAGTGTAGGCCCAGTTATAGAACTGGAATTAGAACACTGAACTATTGGCTATAGCTTGGTACTTACTAATAATTCGAATGATTTGGGATCCTGTATTTTTGAATAATAATTTAATTCCCCTTCTCTTGAGGGTTCTGTACCTCAAAAGGAAAAAAAACCGAGCCCATATAGACGAGCGGATAACTTTGTTGTCCGTCCGTCTGTTTGTCTATCAGTCTGTCAATACGCTTTTTCTCAGGAATGCGTAGGGGTACAAGTTGAAGTTATATCAAATAGGTCTACGGAACATTTTACATTGCATGATTAAGTACTGCATAATTATATTATGGGCGGCAGACATTACAGCCCATGAAAACCTAATTGACCTAGTCAAATTAATAAGAGAATACTTAACGAATGTAATACACACTTACATAATAATATGCGCACCCACATTTTATCTGTGGGGCACTCATTTATAATCATAAAGTTGAAATGTTTAATAACCTACTCTATATGGACATCCAGGATCATAAGTATGCATAGTTTTGTTACTCCAACTATGGATTAACATTAGACATGTTTTCAAATATATCAGGCAAATTAAATAAAAGTGGAATACAATGCATATTTAGGGACATTATGAATAGAATTAAAATTGACATAGAATTATTTCCAGATGACTTGCTTGACCGGTGACGCAAATGGACAAAACTCACAGTTTTTTCTTTTATAATAATATATAATAATAATATAATGTAATATAATATATAATAATATAATATATTATAATAATAAAAATGGCTACAAAGGTCACATGCCTGCTTAGCCTCACAATTCGAGTCATCTTTAGAGACTGGGTCGCTACCACTGTTCTTTACGACAGGAGTTACCCACCTTCTTCATAAATCAGTTAGTACTGCGGAACCTAAAAATTATAGACCAATAACTTGTTTACCGACGGTTTATAAAGTTCTTACATCCATTCTTAGAGAAAAAATTTCACACCATATTCAAAATAACGGAATTATGTCGGTGTCTCAGAATGGATGTAAGGATGGGTCCCGTGGTACTAAGGAGCTGCTCCTTATAGACATGACCATTAGCCAACAGGTTCGTAGATCCCGGAAGGATTTGTCGACATGTTGGATAGATTATAAGAAGGCCTATGACTCGGTGCCACATACATAGCTCATGAGGGTGCTAGAATTGTACAAAATAGATGCAACTCTACGCACCTTCTTGATGTCGTGTATGAGGCAGTGGAGGACGGTCCTTCTCTATCCAGGATGTCCACAAATCCAGCAGATCAATGAACCGATCAGGATTGAGCGAGGAATATTTCAGGGCGACAGTTTGAGTCCGCTTTGGTTTTGCTTAGCCTTGAATCCTCTAAGCATACTGCTGGAGAATTCAGGTCTCGGCTATCGATTGAGAAGAGGTGGTCAGGTGATATCACACCTCCTTTACATGGATGATCTGAAGCTCTTTGCCCCCAACAATTTGCGACTGATGGAGCTACTGAAGGTAACAGAAACGTTCAGTAGCGCCATCAGGAAGGAATTTGGTGTGGACAAATGTGCAGTCATGCATGTAAAGCGAGGGGAGATTGTAGAATCCGTGGGAATCGAACTTACGGATTCTATACACCTTAGATCCCTGTCCTCAACCGAAACCTACAAATATTTGAGTATGTCGGAAGCATTAGGCATCAATGCTACCGACATGAAACAATCGCTGAACGAACGTTTCTTTGGCCGCCTGAAAAAGGTATTTAATAGTCTTTTATCAGGCGGCAACAAGGTGCGTGCCTTCAACGGTTGGGTCATGTCGGTTTTGATGTATTCTTTCGACATACTCAAATGAACTCAGACGGAACTTGACGCTCTGGATAGGAAGGTCCGTACATTGCTGACGGCAGATCGGATGCATCACCCACGGTCATCAGTGATGAGACTGTACATCCTGCGGAAGTGTGGGGGTCGAGGTTTCTTAAACGCTAAAACCCTCCACAATCGCGAGATCTGCAGTCTCAGGGAATATTTCCATCAAACTGACGTGGGGATGTACCGAGATGTGGTCGCAGTGGAAAAGGGCCTCACCCCGCTCTCCTTGGCGAACGAGAATTGGCGGAAACCAGCAGTACTGGATACTAAGGATCGTAAGGAAGTATGGCAAAGCAAAGAGCTTCACGGTCGCTTTTTCCGGGCTCTCCATGGGCCTGATGTAGACTTTTTGGCGTCCGTATCCTGGCTGCGTTTCGGCGACCTCTTTGGGGAAACCGAAGGTTTTGTCTGTGCGATTATGGATGAAGTTATCATGACGAATAACTATCGGAAATACATTGTCAAGGATGGTACGGTTGATATCTGTCGGGCATGCCACCGTCCCGGTGAATCAATCCGACATATTGTTTCCGGTTGTTCTCGTCTCGCTAACGGCGAGTACTTGCACAGACACAATCTAGTAGCTAGGATCATCCACCAGCAACTTGCTTTGCAGTACAACCTTGTGGAATCTGAAGTACCATACTACAGGTTGTGCCCAACCCAGTTCTCGAGAATGGTCACGTCACATTGTACTGGGATCGATCTATCATCACAGACAGGACTATTGTAGCCAATAAGCCTGATATTGTGGTGATAGATCGATGAGAGCGTCGTGCAATGATTGTTGATATCGCTGTCCCTCATGACGAGAATCTCGTGAAAGTTGAACAAGATAAAAAAATCAAGTATCTTGACTTAGCACACGAGGTTGTCGACATGTGGGACGTGGATTCTGCAATCATTGTACCGATAATTGTTACAGTAAATGGGCTAATAGCGAAGAGCCTCGACAAATACCTCAGGAGGCTCTCATTGCGCGGCTGGGTCAAGGGCTTGATTCAGAAGGCAGTACTCCTGGACACGGCACGCCTTGTCAGGAGGTTCCTCTCTCTAGAGCCCTGACCATCGGCAGCTTGGACCCTGCTCCCGATGCCGATGGGTCACTATTTTATATTTTTAAATGTTTTTGTAAGATTTTTGTAAAAATATTTAAAAATATACTCAATATGTAAGAAAATAAAAAAAGAATAATAATAATAAACATTTTATTTTCAGGTTACTATGACCCATAGACATATACCTTACAAACTTACATATATAATAATAAGTATTATACAAAACTTGTGTTAATAATAGTACCTTAAACTATGTTAGTAGCACTTCACTTTATTAGCTTGTTCGAGAGCTGTCCTGTGGCACTTGTCCGCGGAAGCGACGGAACACCACGTCCTGTGGCCAAAAGTCTTCGTCCATGACGACGGGCAGATAACAATTACCTACGGGGAGCTTGGAGATCCGTAACACAGGGTTTCCCTAGTACGGACTCCAGTCTCTCGCAAAGGAGCTTTTGTTCACATTTGATGATTATGACTAATCCTAAGATGTTAATTCTAAGCCATCCTTTGTAGAGAGAAATAAATTTATATTGTATTGTATTGACTGTGCAATTAAATATAATTGTCGGTGAAAAAAAAAAAATGTCTTGGATTTGTGTGTAAACACTTTAAGAGCTTAAAAATTCTGACACTGCCTTCATTGTACTTATATGAAATAAATGTTTTTGTGAAATCGAATCCTAATTATCATAAGACTGCTTTTAAAAGCTACTATAGACAATTACTGCCAAAAAAAGATTAGAAATTTATATACCATATGGAAAAACAGCACTCATAAATAAAAACATTCTTTGTATGGCATCATTGATCTACAATAAGTTGCCTAATGATGTCAAAAAGGAACCTATTCAGTCATTCAAGTCAAGGCTACACAAATTCCTGGTGAATAAATGTTATTATAATGTCAAGGAGTTCTTACAGGATAAAAATATAGATGGATACATATAATAAAAACTTTTTTACAAAAAAAAAAAAAAATAACTGACTTCCTTAAAAACACTACAAAGTGAAAAATAACTTTAATTTCGGAAGTCGGTGTCTTAGGATCAGTATTTATGTTTTTTTTTGCCCCCGACTTCCGAAATTAAAGTTATTTTTCACTTTGTAGTGTTTTTAAGGAAGTCGGTTGTTTTTTTTTGTAAAAAAGTTTTTATTTTGAAATTTTTAGTTGTGATATTCACCCCGCACTAATTCCAAACAAAAAATGCATATTTATGCGATAGCAGAAATCACCGTTGATTTGCTATCATTTTTTAAAGAGTTCCGGTGTCTGTCTCCGGAACTCATCATCAGATCTATATGAAAATTATATGGGACCATTTCGGAATAAACCCCTTTCGAACAAAAAAAGAATTTTGCAATTCCATTTATATATGACGGAGTTATGGCTGAACATACATAAAAAAACATTTAAACATCCGAATTGAGAACCTCCTCCTTTTTGAAGTCGGTTAAAAATAATAATTTATTGACGGAATAAGATGACAAGACAAATAATGTGACATGCTTTATTTACTTAATTTGACATTTGTATAATTTTATTTTAATTTGGACCTATATTTTAATTTCATCTATTAGATTGTAAGTCTATGACATGTATTGTATTATAATTAATCTAACAGTTTTTATCTTTGAACCAAAATTTATAATATCCTGAATTTATTTTACTTTATTATTGATGTATTTTTTTAATTATAATTCTGTACTTTTAATTTAATAATTATTTCATTAGATTAATAATTATATAAATATTTGCACACCTTACTAGGTAATGATACAGAGTACTTAATATTTCTTTGTAACATCTGTTTATACCTACCTGTATTATGCAAATAAATTATTTGATTTGATTTGGAACCTTGACGACCTAAAAAAAATTGCTTCATGTGTCAACAAAATAGAGAGATGCACTTTTTGAAATTTTATGACTCGGTCATGAAAGAATCATGCCCACATTCCATACATTGAATGACCTGTCACTTGATTCGTTTTACATGTCGCGTCTACCTACAAACAGTGTTGTATAAAATCAGTTATTGTTTATAATAACACAATAAGTTATCATCTTCTCATTTAGAGGCCAGGGAAAAGTGCTATTACGTAAATAAGTTTTTGAGGTTATAACAGATTTACACCTTTCAGATCAGGTTTGACAACTGTTGTAACCACCAAACTAGATGATTATTAAAATGAAATTATTTGTTAATCGCTGAGAGAGTTGCACTCACACATAAATAAATTCTTCAATTTAATATCATCATCAAATCGGCGCGCAGTGGTAAACAGCAGTTATATTATCGTAATAGCCCGACGATGCTGAGTTTTAAACACTTCACGAATGATGTTAAGCAATCCTTGTTTTCTATACTACATACAGCAAGTTAGAACAATTTAGGTATAGTTCATTGAAATATCGGTCAAAATCTGTCGTCGAAGTGGACCAGACTCCAGGAGGACAATGCTTTTAGCCATCGAACTCTAAGAGGCTGATTCACCTTGTCTGTCCGGATAAAGTAAATAATAATACCAGCCCTTATACTGTCCCACTGCTGGGCAAAGGTCTTTTCTCATGCAGAGAAGGCACGAGCAGTAATCACCACGTTTGGTCAAGATGAGGTGGTGATTTCTGACTTTCATTGATTAATTATACATGTCCAGGTTTTCTCGTGATGTTTTCCTTCACTGTAGTTCCTACGTAGGTATTGAAAAAAACACATTGGCCCGGTATTGAACTCACGCCTCGTGCATGAGGTGAGGTGTTAACCTCTGGGCCATCACGACATAAATATATAACTAAGTGCTGCATGTTTTTGGAGAGGTAGGGAAAATTAAATAAAAAACAGGATTTGATTTATTATTATTTATTCAATTTCTTCTCGTACAACCATTTCATCTAAAAATGCCGCTGGAGCCACAATGTTAGTTTCATGCCTAGCCCAACCTAAGTACCACACCAAAGTCAGAACATGCGCACAACAACCTAAAGTGCAAGTTTTCTTTGAGAATGTGGTCACTTTGACGATTGAGCAATGATCGATGACAAACGAGGCATACTTAAGTATGACCACGGCGAGATGAACCAGCAGATGGGTCACACTTATTGTTTCTATAAATCTGAGCATTAACAGTCTGCATGGATACATCAAAACACTCTTTACAAATGTAATCTTCTTCCATTATCTGAATAACAAATCAATTATGAGATTTTAAAGCCTGCAATGGAAATAAGTATATTTAATTTGTATTTTTACATGTTTCGCTTTAAACAGCTGCCTAAAAGAATACTTAAGCTAAACATGGGGAAAAGCTACATGCAACTCACACATTCGGTCAGCGGTTCGTCTTAGGGGCGTCACCTATTTCTAGTAGTACTAGTTCTATATTTCATAAAACTTGAAAAATATACATTAGCACTTCTAAATATCAATCATTTTATAAAACAATCATTCCACTAGCATCTGTTGACTGGATACTAAATACTTAGGTAATTGATTGTTATTATACTTACTATTACTGGAGATATCCAAGTGCTTATTAGCGAGATGACTCTGCTATGAAGCTGAAGGGCCCGATAACGCCGAAGCGTATTAACACTTATGTTACAGGTTATGCAAAGCCATCTCGTAGAAGGCTCATGTCCATAGCTCTTTCCAACAAAAGCGATAACGTCTAGATCCCAACAAAAAGGACTAAATCGGTATCCGTGTAACACAGGCCAAAGTAATTGTATGTGGTAGATATCGGAGTCCGTGGAAAATGAAAAACTTGTTAGGGTATCAGAAAATCCAAAATCGCTCAGTACATCTCAGTACAATACGCAGTGACAGCAAACGAACGACTGCAAAACGTCAAACAAGTGACAGCCTGTCATTCACGTTAAGAAGTTCGTTTTACGCGCCCTATTCACTGTACGTTTATTTTTCTTTCCACACCCTAATATAAAACTATAAAAAATCATAGATAGTCATAAATTAAAAATTGAAGTAAAAAAAAATACCACTTCGTTATTTTGAACATTTATTAACCTCATGAACGAACAAGTTTTTTCGTATTATGTGAAACGAAACGTGTGTAAAACACGTTACGTTTCCAAAAGTCTTTTGAGAATGATAAATATTTTTTAGAATTTCTTTTTTTCCTGGCTTTCTTTGAAAATTCAATTATGTGATACGAAATAAGCAAAAAATTAGCAATTTTTTAAGATATTTTACATCAATAGACGCGTTAAAAAAAAATCAGGTCAAGATTGGTCATGATTCTTTGGCAAGAAGCAAGGTCCTCATAGCACCAAAAACTTAAAACAAGAAGTCCGAAAATCGGTAATTTGTTCGTATCGGTAATCGGTAGTTTTTTCACATTTTTTTTTGCGGTTTTTACCTTACATAATTTGCAGTTGGAGAATCGACCATGACGTAATTATATCGGTGTAGGATGACGACAAACAACAATGTAAAGTTTGTTTTTGGGATAATCTTATCCTACCTACGGAGCCCATTATTGTTCATGATCCGACCCACACTTGGCCGGTTTTTTGTAGACTTATACAAATTACTAATTAAAAATACTTACATAAATTATTTTAAGACTGATAGCTTCATAAATTATGTAAATAGTATCTTGGTAATTTAAATAAATTAGAAGGAACCCCAAAAATAAGAAAAACTGTACGTACATAATTGGAAATATCGGATTACATCGTTCGTCAATAAAGTAGCCACTGCTGTATCACAAACCTCCTTTCTGTGAGAGAGAGAAATATCGAAATAATGTGACATAATTAGGCAACAGAATATTGAGAGATTATGGGTTGTTTCACTTTGAAATAACTTGGCCTAACTTTAATTCTATTCGTTGAACAATGCGTCAATATGCCAACGATATTGTTGTCGTCAGTCAACGGACTAGGTCAAGAGTGAACTTGCAGAGGACAAGCTAGCAGAGAGGGACAACTTCGTCGATAAATTCCAATCTTGACTGACTTATCGAGGGAATTTCCGACGGCCAGTTACATTGATTGGAGGCGACCGAGGGACTGCGGGGTGCGGCGGGGGGGCTGTCAATGCAAACAAAACTAACGACGAAGAATAGGTAGCTGTAGAAGGTCCAATCAGTCTCTTATATGGCTATTGATGGACTACGCTTAGATGGAAGACATGCCCTTGGCATTATTGCAGAAAATGTAGTCAATCAATGTGTATAGTATGCTCATACAAAGGACGGACATTCGCATAATATTTCCCATTGGCTATCACGAGAGCGCGCCGACATCGCTTAATTCACTTCCGCATTGTATGCCTGTGGTTTAACAACTGTTCGGTACCTCAGTCCCCGTGGTGCGTCATCAGGAGCGGATCTTCTGTCCCTCCGTAGTGTGTGGTATCATTGAGCGATGGCCTCCCGTCACTCCGTGTATTGTCCGACGGAGGTTTTGTGGGTGCCGGGACTCGAACGCGGAACCTTTTGCTTTTGTTATGGTAAGCAGCAGATCTGTTCGCCATTCACTTGCACGGGGGAATTCGAAATTCTTCAGCAGTATTTTATGTTCAACGGAACAGAAATGTTCCCGTTTTTATGAAAAACTGAAAAGGTCGGCATAGACGTAATTGCGGAAGGGTTCCTGATGTAATCACGTTCGGAGGCGGCCAAATGTATTTACGGGGATGCTTTAAACATAATAACGCTTTCATTTTTTCGGTAAATAATTCTTTTGTCCCTTTTTCTTTTACTACTTTCATTAAAATTCAAGTGGATCTCGTCACTGACTAGAATCTAATTATAAACTTCGTCGCCATCAAACCTTTACAAAAACACAAATAAAAACAAACTGTGCAGATTTAATTCTAAGATATCCGAACACAGTAGGCTTGTAAATTTTGCTCCTGCAAACATCTAAAGGAAAAGCAAATCTTTTCACCGTTCAACGTTAATTGGCACATCGGAGGGGGCGGGTGGGGGCAGGTTGTGGAGGGGAACAAAACGTCGCCCGTCGCCGCGCTACTAATTTGTGTACCGACGACAAATATGACAAGGATTTCCTTGTACCTCGCCGGGGCTGCAGGGTGCAGGCTGGCAAGAACACTTTGTATTTGTTCATCTGAAAATCGTATTTTGGCTTCAAGTTAGCGATTTGTTTGTCTGTATTGCGTCTCCCTTAACACAACATCTTGCCTGTAGTCTCTGAAGAGGTCGCCATAAGGAGAAACATCGTGCATCCACATTTCAGCACTAATGTTCAAGTCTCAAGTAGGTGGCGAGCCTCTTGCCACCAATCGGGCCAGAATCCAGATTATGTTGCTACTGAGACAGTTTTAATACAAAAATCTATAACACTGAGTGACCTAGTGACTGGGGTTTGAATCCAGGACTCCGTCCTTTTTTGACATTGGTTGTCGCTGAGATGAGATTGTGTCTAGATTTTGAACGTAATCATTATGGGAATTAGCTTAGAGATGAATCAACGCAAACGAATCAAAATAAGTGTATCAGGCTCGTAAGCGGCGTTATGCAGGTTCTATCTAGTCCTACGGGGCAAAGGCGTGAGTAGATATATGGATGTACAAAATAAACATAATATTTGAGTGCATCCTGCCTGTCTACCAAGTACTACCAACCTCTCAGAATAGTCTCTAAATATACATACACTTTCGATTCTTCTGTAAGACATTTTTAGTAGCACCAATTTGTCATGAGGCTCTCCGTTTTCATGAAAATAATAATACAAAGTCCAGTTAACTGTTAAAAAAGATTCTCTTTTGTATGAAAATCAAACGTGTTTGTGTTTGTCTTTTGATATTTGCGGTATTCTGGTAAAATTGTGGAATAATTTCAGTAAAATAGTAATAATGATCACAAAGAGATCTTTCCGCGAAATATTAACGATATTAGTGCGCGGCGCGGCGCTGTGTTTGTGGCAGTCTGCGGTGTGCCGGCGATTCATGGTTACAGTTTGCCTGGGACAGCGTCTATATTTCCTAGCAATAGGGGTGCTTTTTAACACGCTTTTTTGTTATGCATGTTTTGCACTTGGCTGTACCTACTCTACATTTTTAACCGTAATTTATTTGCTTAGGTACTAGCTTTTATTAGCGGCGTTACCCGCGTGGAAGTCACAAACCGAACCATGGGAATTTATTCCCGGGATTAAAAGTATTCTATATCCCAATCCAAATCAAATATCCAAATTTTCGAAGAAATTTTAAAAGTATGATATTTCGGGAAGTGAAATTGTTTTTCTCAAGGTTTGATATCACGGCACTTACCTTTTAGTTCTTAATAACATAACTTGTACATTAACCACAGGATTACTTCCTCCACTTTCTTCATCCGTTCAGCTCAGAATAGATGACGTTTTCTTTATTTTCGGACTATTCCAACTGGAGGGAGGAGCTACAAATCGATAGAGGACAGGCTTCTTAAAGGTTGACGATCACGGATTAAGTGTAAATATGATTGAAGGAAAACTTTGTGGTTGAATCCGATGACTGATGATGAGGACGGAACTGGATCCGATCTCCGAAGTCATATTTTTTATAAGAATACGTTGCTAGTGTTAATTTATCGTCATAATAAGAACATAAAACTTCTGGTAATGCTACATAGCCAGTATAGCCTCCCACATTGTACTTATGAGGACGCGACGATATATACGAAGGTGTTCAATTATCTCGTCCGGATGACACGCGCTATTATTTGCTATTATAACTTTCGTTGTAGGTAGTGTAGGTAAAACTATTTTGAGACAAATTGTAACCGATCTCCATAACAAAATGTTAGTGTTTGAAACGTCATAGTATTGTGAACCCGTATGTGTTTTTAACATCAGGCCTGTATTCCCGTGACGTGAAGGCATCGGTGACTCGTGTAGCCCACATTTCGCCAATTATGTCCATGTAAGTATTAAATCTTCAACAGTTGCCACCATCCAGACACAAATATAGAGATATGGCCTTGACAAGAATTGTGTCTGAACTTTAAAACAGACTGTGACTTTAAAACAAACTTAGTGGGAGTTTGTTTCAGTTTTTCGTCTCAGAGAAGTCAGATAGGAAACACCGACGCCATCTAGTATGAAAACATAATTATTTTTCTCTTGTAAATACGTTTTTAAACCAATTTCCAGAAATAAATACCATTTTATCGATAAGACTGAGAAATTCTCTAATGGAAAAATCTATGAACGGTGGTAGTATTACTTACAACAACCCCGTTGAGTGCTACAAGTGACTTTTGTCTCTTTTTCGTATTGAGCGTTTTAACAAAATCATACGAAAAAAATCGAAAAATTAACCAAGGTCACTTGGTTGCATTCAACCATAGCGTCGCATGACGGTAACATACAGTTGCAGTCAGCTCGTGACATGCGTGTGTTGGAACCGAGGGACTATTACGTATTGATAATTGGCGGGATTCTAATGTCAGAATTACACGTGCTTCAGCGAGCACACTATAAAGCTAGGCTGTTCCCCTAATGTCATCGACATCTGGGAAACGTCTGGTACAGCAACGTCGTGGAAATTGTTGTCTCCTTGTTGCTTAAATACTATCTGTTCAGTAGGTCTTTTTATTTCACTATGAGCTTGTTGTTGACCATGATCTCGTCTGATGGAAACAAAATCAATAGAAAAATAATTTATTAACAAAAGGCTGAATTTCAACACTTTTGAACATCAACATTACAGAAAACAGTCGAAACGCTCGCCCTTCACCATTTTGGATGGGATAGCGAAGATTTTTAGTATTACTGTAAAACAAAATGAGTTTTTGACGTATTTGCTAATTCGGAATCATAAGAACATTCTAAATATGTATAAAAAATAATAGTTAAAAAAAAAAAACTAAAAAACACGCTTCCATTGAAAACCAAACTAAAAAGTACAAAATAATGGAAAAAAACGTGGGGTGCCTGATATCAATAAAAAAAAAAATACCTTAAAAAGCACCCCACGCTTTTTTTCCATTATTTTGTACTTTTTAGTTTAGTTTTTTTAAAACTATTATTTATTTTCTATTTTTTAGGGTGTTTCGAATTTTGAGACGTATGTCAGCGTAGTTTGTGACGTATGTCAGCGTAGTTTTCGAAGACAGTTTTTTTGCTGTCCTGGTAACCCTGGAAAGGATAATGGCACAAATTTATAAAACTATTGTATTGTCATCGGTCCTTGACAGGTGTGCAAAGTTTGAATAATAATAATAATAATAATGATAATAAATTGCATTGTTGACATTGCAACACCATGTCAACATCGACTGTCACGTTTTCCAATTTTTAATGATTTAATTTGTGAAAGTATCTAATTTTAACCCAGTTTTGAAACAGTGCTACATATTAAACGAAACCAAGAGTTATAAAATCATCCTGTAACGCAAAAAGAGACCAGTCACACCATAATGTAGAAAAATAAATTAAAAACTGCAAAATCGGGGGTGACATGACAGATGTCACCTCCGAACATAATGAAAAAATAATAATGGAAAAGTGAGAAAAATGTTGACCAGAGCCGCAGCACGCAAGGCACGACTACCACCACCGGACTCCTCGCTCAGCTCCGCCTCGCCGCCGCCGGTACCCAGCCCCACTGCGGGCGCTGTAACGACACCGGCCGCGGCAGTTGCGTCGAGCTCGAGCGACGAGTACTTCTCCCCGCCCACGACGCCACCACCTGCTCGTCGACGGGGAGGACGCCGGCCGCCGGATGGTTTAGGACCTCGAGGCCCACCGGCCTCTGATAGGGTCCCAGCTCCCGGCGGAAGTGTGCAGCGCATGAGATGGACAAGATCCATCAATGAGAATGTCATGCGCTCATACTATGGGGCTACAGAGGGAGGAAATAATCTGACTGCGTACCGTGTTCGGATGCTCTCTCTTTTTCAGGTGCTTGAGCCAACTGTCAACGTTTCAACCCAACGACTATCGGATCAGGTGCGGGTCATCCAGCGTAATCGTATGTTGGATGACACTGTGCTTGATCGCCTACGAAATGAAATGCTGAGTAGCCATGTCATCGCACCTCCGTTGCAGACTGTTGTGGTCCCACCACCGTACGTCACAAATCAAGCTGACGAGGAGAGTGATGACAGGGCTTCAAACGTAAGTACCCAGTGCAATGAGGAATTGAGGATTGCTTTGGAGAGTGCGATTCGAGAATATCGGTCCATGGCACCAGAACTTAGGCCACGTTTACCTCGTTTACCCATGCATAAAAAAAACAGGGCGCTGGTGGCGGCTCTGGATTCGCAGTTGTCAAACTATTTTGATGACTGCGAAGACCTCACTGATACACATGCAATTCTGTACTGCGCGGCTGTAGCGGCATGTCGTGTAGCTCACGTCAAATTTGCTAGTGACTCTAGAGCTACGCGACCAAAACCAGCCGTACCAGCTTGGCAGTGCAGAATTGAGCGTCGTATTAGTGGGGCCAGAGCACTCATCGGCAAACTAATCTGCTTCAGGGAGGGCAACACTCGCCCTAGAGTGATGCGCTTTGTGAGACGGGCGTTCTCAGGGACTGATACCAGCCCTCAGGATTTTATGTCCCGTGTCACAGAGCGCATAGACTTCCTGAAGCAGAAAGTTTATGCATGGGCAAGCCGTATTCGTAGGTATAAGCGGCGAGTGGACCGATACACTCAGAATCGTGCTTTCCAGAGTGATGAAAGGTGGGTTTATAGGGCTTGGGAGCGACCGATCCAAGGCGTGGCTGACACGCATCTGCCGGATAATGACGCCATGTGTTCTTTTTGGCGCAGTATCTGGTCGGTGCCTGTCAGTCACACCGAAGGTGATTGGGCTAGAGAAGTCGAACGAGCCTGCGATCCTATACCAGAAATGGGGGCTATTACTATCTGCCCCCAAGATGTTGCTCGTGCAGTCCGTCCGTTGCCTAACTGGAAGTCTCCAGGACCGGACGGACTGCACAACTTCTGGATAAAATGGTTTGTAGGATCGCATGCTCGCTTGGCGGCTCAGTACCAGACTGCTTTGGAGTCTGGTTCGCTACCCCAGTTCCTTACAACAGGAGTTACCCACCTGCTCCATAAATCAGGTAGCACCGCGGAACCCAAAAATTATAGGCCGATCACGTGTTTACCGACGGTCTATAAAGTCCTCACATCCATTTTGAGAGCTAAAATTTACAATCATATAGACGCTAACTCCATCATGTCTGTCTCTCAAAATGGATGTAGGAACGGGGCCCGCGGTACTAAGGAGCTGCTCCTCATTGATATGGCCATTAGCCAACAGGTTCGTCGTTCCCGAAAGGATCTGTCGACATGTTGGATAGATTACAAGAAGGCCTATGACTCGGTGCCACATACATGGCTCATGAGGGTGCTGGAGTTGTATAAAGTAGATGCAACTCTGCGCGCCTTCCTGATATCATGTATGGGGCAATGGAGAACGGTCCTTCGCTATCCAGGATGTCGAAATATCCAGAGGAATAGCGAGCCGATAAGGATCGAGCGTGGCATATTCCAGGGCGATAGTTTGAGTCCACTTTGGTTCTGCCTAGCTCTGAATCCTCTGAGCACACTGCTTGAGGATTCAGGTATAGGCTATCGGTTGAGAAGAGGTGGTCAGGTTATATCTCACCTCCTGTACATGGATGACCTTAAACTCTTTGCCCACAACAATTTGCAAATGATGGAACTACTGAAGGTAACTGAAACCTTCAGTAGCGCCATCAGGATGGAATTTGGTGTGGACAAATGTGCAGTCATGCATGTAAAGCGAGGGGAGATTGTGGAGTCCGTAGGAACCCAACTCTCGGATTCCACAAACTTTCGAGCCCTCTCCACATCCGAAACCTATAAGTATTTGGGTATGTCGGAAGCTTTGGGAATCAATGTTACTGACATGAAGCAATCGTTGAAGGAGCGCTTCTTTGGCCGCCTGAAGAAAGTATTTAATAGTCTTCTCTCAGGCGGAAACAAGGTGCGCGCCTTCAACGGTTGGGTCATGCCAGTTTTGATGTACTCTTTCGGCATACTCAAATGGACTCAGACCGAACTCGACGCCCTGGATAGGAGGGTCCGTACGCTGCTGACTGCATATCGAATGCATCACCCACGGTCATCGGTTATGAGGCTGTATATCCCGCGAAAGTGTGGAGGTCGAGGCTTTTTAAACGCTAAGACTCTCCACAATCGCGAGATATGCAGTCTCAGGGAATATTTCCTGGAAGCCGACGTGGGGATGCATCGAGATGTGGTCGCTGTGGACAAGGGCCTCACCCCGCTCTCCTTGGCTAACAAGAACTGGCGCAAGCCTGTAGTACTTGACACTAATGACCGCATGGAGGTATGGCAGAGTAAGGAGCTCCACGGACGCTTTTTCCGGGCCCTACACGGACCCGACGTAGATTTTCTAGCGTCCGTAGCCTGGCTGCGTTTCGGTGATCTATTTGGAGAAACCGAAGGTTTTGTCTGTGCAATTATGGACGAAGTTATGTTGACGAACAACTACCGGAGATTCATTGTAAAAGACGGCACGGTGGACATCTGTCGGGCATGCCACCGTCCAGGAGAATCAATTAGACACATTATCTCCGGGTGTTCTCGTCTAGCTAACGAAGAGTACTTGCATAGACACAATCTTGTAGCCAGGATTATCCACCAGCAACTTGCTCTGAAATACAACCTTGTGGAATCGGAAGTGCCGTACTACAGGTATGTGCCCGACCCAGTTCTTGAAAATGGCCATATCACATTGTACTGGGATCGATCCATCATCACTGACAGGACTGTTGTTTCCAATAAGCCTGACATCGTGGTGGTGGATCGACTAGAACGGCGCACAATGATTGTTGACATAACGGTCCCGCATGACGAGAACCTCGTGAAAGCCGAGAAAGATAAACAAATCAAGTATCTAGACTTGGCTCGCGAGGTTGTCGACATGTGGGATGTGGACTCAGCGATTATTGTGCCGATAGTCGTCACAGCCAATGGGTTGATAGCCAAGAGCCTCGACCAACACCTGAAGAGGCTCTCGTTAAGCAGTTGGGTCAAGGGCTTGATTCAGAAAGCGGTACTTCTGGACACGGCTCGAATTGTCAGGAGGTTCCTCTCTCTGGAGCCCTGACCGCCGGTAGCTTGGACCTTGTTCCTGATACCGGTGGGCTACTATTTTTTATATTTTTAAATGTTTTGATAATTTTTGTTATTTTAATATTTAAAAATATAATTTATATGTTTGTAAAATGGAATAAAGGATGATAATAATAATAATAATAAGGGCAGTAGCGACCCCACGGACCCTATCTCCTGGGAGAATTCTTGTTCCTCATCTCTGGCTTGCCTTTATTGGCCGGCTGGAGTGAACACTGAAGAGGTTCAGAGCTCCCACCTCATTCTTGCCTTCATTGGCCGGCTTGAGTGGAGATTCGCAAGAGCAAACGTGCTCGGGGAAAGGAAGTATTCCAGTAAGTGCTCGTAGGGATCTTGACCATCTTCCGGGCTCTGGGATTGTTCTGAAAGCCGTGGAATACCTCTCCACTTCTCAAGCACCTCAGGAAGTGTTGCCCCCTTGTCGCTGCGTCACTATGTGCCAGCGATGGTTTCCGGGGGCCCATTATTGAGTGTGCAAGTCACCCCCTGCCATTTAATCCGTGTAAATACAAACATTGATGCGGCAGGGGCCATAGACCTTCCATAGTTCTTGGTAACCAGTCCATTTTAGCCAGTCAAATACATAGTCCAAAATCTTGGTTTCCATATCCTGCAATAGTCCAACACCAACCGGAGGTTGTCCTTGGGTGCACTTGCACAGTGCATACGGGGATAACCGTCGGTTAGTGCCTCACTTCATTTAAATTTTCTAAGGGGCCTCTGCGAGTTGGCTTCGGCCCCTCGTACGCCTTCTAAAAGACCAGGATCCTAGAATCCCGAGATATATAAATATATACATATATGAAAATAATAATAATAATAATAATATTCCACAACTATCACACAACGCCATCTAGTCCCAAGCTAAGCAGAGCTTGTGTTATGGGTACTAGACAACTGATAAACATACTTATATATTTCTAAATACATACATATTATAGAAAAATTCGAATGAAATCTGGGTGCTTACTCTCGAATATAATTCCAATAGATCGACATTGGTCAAACGTCAGTTGGTTGAGTTAAACGTCAGGGATTGGCTAGACTCAGTGAGTCCAGCCAATCACTGACGTTTAACTGACAATTCCAATGTCGAACTATTGGAATTATATTCGAGAGTAAGCACCCAGGTCGTTTAAAGTGGGTCAAAATCGCGCTATAAGGAGTCGGTTACAAACAAACATACAAGTGAAGCTAATATAAAGCGTGTAAAAAGAAAGGAAATGAATTTATTCTTGAATATTCACTTACTAATATTAACACTCGCGTGATATTGTCAGAAAAAGAAAAAGTGTTACCATCATTTTTGTGTAACCATATCTTTATAATCTGTGCATCCCGCACGTCTTCACGTCGTCTGACGGTAATTAGCAGCTAATTGTATCCTCTCTCGCTGTAAGAGCTACGAGATTACTCTTCTGTTGTACGTGGTTATTCCATGTTTATGATGCTTCAGATTGCTGAAGCCTCGGAGTGCTTGAGGAACATGTTAAAGATTCTTATGGTAGTCCCGGAAATATTATGAATTAGCCTTACGTTACCCTTCGGGGATTACCGGCGTAATGTTTTATGTATAAGTGTCAGTGTGCGTGCAGGCCCAAGGAATGAAGACAGTCACTGAGCGTAATGTTATATGTATAAGTGTCAGTGTGCGTGTAGGCCCAAGGAATGAAGACAGTCACTGAGCGTAATGTTATATGTATAAGTGTCAGTGTGCGTGTAGGCCCAAGGAATGAAGACAGTCACTGAACGTAATGTTATATGTATTAGTGTCAGTGTGCGTGCAGACCCAAGGAATGAAGACAGTCACTGAGCGTAATGTTATATGTATAAGTGTCAGTGTGCGTGCAGGCCCAAGGAATGAAGACAGTCACTGAGCGTAATGTTATATGTATAAGTGTCAGTGTGCGTGTAGGCCCAAGGAATGAAGACAGTCACTGAGCGTAATGTTATATGTATAAGTGTCAGTGTGCGTGTAGGCCCAAAGAATGAAGACAGTCACTGAGCGTAATGTTATATGTATAAGTGTCAGTGTGCGTGCAGGCCCAAGGAATGAAGACATTCACTGAGCGTAATGTTATATGTGTAAGTGTCAGTGTGCGTGCAGGCCCAAGGAATGAAGACATTCACTAAGCGTAATGTTATATGTGTAAGTGTCAGTGTGCGTGCAGGCCCAAGGAATGAAGACAGTCACTGAGCGTAATGTTATATGTATAAGTGTCAGTGTGCGTGCAGGCCCAAGGAATGAAGACAGTCACTGAGCGAAAGCGAAAACTAGTAGATATTAACTAAATCACACTGCTAGTTATTGTATTAGTAGGAATAATTACATAATATAGTTAGAATGGAGTTTGAACTTTGAATACATTAAGATTATTACACTGAAATTATACTGAACTTTTGTGCTTGGAACACTGCCAGTCATAATCATAATCATTTATTCGTCATTTATTTTATTTGTGAGTGGGCATTTAGACAGGCTTGAAGTTTACAAGAAAATTTTGACAATAAATAATGTGTTGTCTATTGTTATGTTACATAATTAGACTCTAGACCGTGCGGACGCGAACATAAGAGCCAATATTCAAGGTCGCAATTCGTAGAAGTTGTCTTTTCTCTCCCTACAACTAACGCTAATGCTGGGAAGTGGACGTCTTCCGGCTGATGTCTGATTTCTTGTCAATAGGCGATGACGTTGCTACAGATATCTGCGTAGGTACCAGTATACTACAATCAAAATATTAAATCTCTGCCCCTTGATTATGACTATTACGCCCTTGAACAAACGTTGATACGAGGTTATTTATCTTGGTAAAGAAAACTAAGATAAACAAGTTAATAAAAGGGTTGTTAAAAATGTAATAAAACCAACTCGACGGCATAAAAACTGGTTATAAGAAACAAATAAGTATTGCTCTTAAATCATTACATATAGTCTGAACCCCTAGACGCACCTAGAATATAACCATCGTACGATATTTACTCGTATTTAGTAGTGGATAGACTAACTCTTGTGTTAAATGTTAGGTGCTTCTAGGGTACAAACAATACAGAGATACGTATACATTGATACCCGTGCGCAATTAATAACCTATTTCTGTTTACCCCACAGACATACTTGGCAATTAATTAGCGGTATATAATGAGCACGTTTAGTATTCGTCGTCGGCGGTGCGTGTAAGTGATCGGAAGACGCCGACCTGATAATATTCACATTTAATCTCCGGTGACTTACCACAGCATCGCGACAAACAGTAGGTTCACTACTTGTATTGCATGTGCTTTCCATGCATTAGTCTAATGTAAGAGCATTGAGTTTTATTGAGTGCGAGGGTGGATCGAGTGTCAGAGTTTGATCGAGTTGATCGATCGAGTGATTGGTAGAGTCATTTAGAAGTAGAGTACCAGAGTTTGGTAGAGTTATTTAGTAGTAGATAGAGTTTTATCGAGTACCTGTGTTTAGTAGAGTGCCAACCAGGCGTTACTAATCACTCGAAGTCGACAAAATTTTGTCGCTTTGCTAGACATCGTCCTCGACAATTATAAATAAATGCTACATTTTGAAACGTAAAATTCCGTTTATCATCCTGATTTATATAAAAAATACGGGTCGTGGGGCTTTCGGGACCGGGACCGCGGTACCAGATTCCACCTATTAATATAATAAATATTTTTAGTAGTATTTTGGGACCATAAGTAAAATAAACAAAGTAATTTCTGAAAAAGTACAGTCAGCCAAAAAATTAAAAGTTATAATATATTTTTTTTTATAAAAGGATAGAATATTTATTTTATTTCAACAATGTCAGCCTTCTATAAGAATTAAACCTAAAAAGAATACAAAATAATATTTATAAAAAGTAATCTTGAGTCTTTAAATCACCTATCGTCCCCCTAATCACCCACCGAAACGTAACAATAAACTTTTAAAAAACTTCATTATCGTAATTAGACACGTCAGCAACGGTCATAATCATTACAATTATTTAATATCATTACTATTTTTATAAATTAAACATAATCAACAGACATTTAAAAAAATGCTATAGCTGACCCAGCGAACTTTATACTGCCTTACAGTCAATAAATGATGTATTGACTTATTAGGCAATAAATGCAATAAAGAATTGAGTATTGAGTATTGGCTCCTACCAAGTTATGACAACCTGGTACATCGAAGGCCTAAAGCATTTTCTAACTAATACATCCACCCATGTTAGGTGAGCTCCTACCGAGTTATGACCACTTGGTACTTCGAAGGCATAAAGCGATTTCTAGCTGACACTCCTATGTTTGGTAAGCTCCTACTAAGTTATGACAACCTGGTTTTTCAAAAGCAAGCGCGCTGACACACACAAAATATATGAGAAAATGTTTTCTTTTTCTCGTATTTTTTTTTGTTAACTGTACTGTAACTTAATTTTTGTTGTGGTCCCAAAATATTACTGCAAAATAATTATTGTATTTTAGGTGGAATCCGGGACCGCGGTCTCGATCCAGAAAGCCCCACGACCCAAAAATACGGAATAACGAGCCGTTTCGCACCCGCGAGACGGCTAAACGAAACTTTTTGCAACCCTTTTAGGTGATACCGGTCGGTGGTAGTGACAGACGGCCAATAATATAATGTAACAATGTCGACAGACTGGCAATACAAAACGTCTGCTTTGTGAAGTTGACCTACTGTCTGTCACGATTCTAGTCTGTAGCCCGGTGTGGCGGGTCGTCGCAGGTCGCAGCCTAACTTATTAAAATTGAAAAGCAACCAGTTTTATAGCCGTAATGTCGGCGCAAAATGTTGATTATTTTAGAGCATGTTGACGCCAAGTTGCTGGGCCGCTGAACAGAATCGCGGCACACACAAGCGGGATAATGTACTGAGCAGCACTTCCAAAATTATACGGTATATTAAGTGAGTTTTAAATTCTGAGGAGGTTGAGTATTTGGGATGCAGACAGCTTAGTGCACATGCTCTACGAATCCCTTCTACCTTCTACCTTTTGTGAAACTAGGCGTTATATCATGTTGCTCCAGAATACCTACATCAGTTACCATCACTCACGGGCTCAATAGGATCTTCATGTAATTAAGTCTTTTCTTTAGTTTTGCGGCAGTGACTTTTTAGACAAGACTTTCAAATTGTGTTCTCAAAACGTACTTAATCTCACAAGAAGTGATTTGATATAATATGTAGGTAGGTGCGACTCTAACAAGCCCTACTCAAAGCACGTTAATATATTTCAAAATACTTTCCTGTTCGAAACAAGCACTTATGAGCTTAAGCTTTACAATGTATTATGTGTGGCTTACATACCTATACGATACATAGGATCGTTAGACGTCGCTTCAAGCCCATGTAAACTCCAGTGGACTGTGGAAATTCTACACTTTGAGCATCCCTTGAACGAGACGATTTTCCTGAAATATGCAAAATTGTTTACCTTTTGTACGAGCCGCTCTACTTTGCATAACGGTTTTACGGAGGCTGCACTACTCGCTACGATGGACGATAGTGTAACGGTTATGTTACTGCATACCCTCGCTGAATGTCATTGGAATGTCTTAACAGACAGTGAACTTATTGGGATCTGTTTACAAAACAGAAGAGGCTATGTGATGCAGTGTGTCTGAGATGTGTTGTGAATTTCCCGAATATATTAGATGGATATTATTACCATCGTTCCTGAATCTGCCAGTCATCTATACTTGATGAATGTTCCCTCCACGTTCAACCGACAGCACAAGCCTCCCCTCTCCACAAACATATCATCGTAATCATCGTCAAACAAAGCCGTTCTTTGTCAAGTTGTGAACGCGCGAAGCGAGCGCGGCGGCTGCCGGCTAGCTCAAAGAACCAACTTTATAGCGCTATTAACATTTTGAGATAGCTTTCGACTTCAGTACACAGCACTTACCGTATCTAAACAGTTCTGGTGATGCCACGAAATATACAGCCACAGAAGTGCCACAAGCGCCATGTACAAAATAGTACACCTCTTAATAATAGTGTAAGTTTGTAAGTTGAACTCAGCTGTCTCGAATCACTGAGAGAAATAACATGTCTTGTCCAGTTTTAAGTCGTAGATTGTCGTGGAACCATTGTTTTCTTTATTGCTATGCAGCTAGTAAATGAACAAAGAAGCGAACCCGCCTCTGACTTTAAAAAACATGAGGCTGGTAATGGCAGAGCGCAGGATGGACCATTTTCTTCTTAAATACTTTGTGCCCGTCTCGCTCCGTGGCGTGAGGTGTCGTCTCGTGCTCGTACGTGTCTCGTGTCTCGTGCCGCGTGACGTTCGCACCCAGGTCGCTGTTAAGGCCAAGATGGATGGTAAGTGCCAGCGCGTCCTGCCTCGCGTAACTTCTTACAAGATTTAGATTTGCCGCACAAGTATATTGTTTTAAGGTGAGCCGGCGTTCTCGCCTTAAGTGACTTCGTAAATTATTTATATACAGAGAAAAGCTTGAAGCAGGTTTCGCTTAGTGCGTGCGTGTGTGAGTAAAGCGGGGTTCACTCAGCGAATTAATGTTGTTATTATGATGTTTCATAATTTATATGAACTTTGTAATCAGGGTGAGTTGTTAAGATGGAAAGTAATCGTGTCTTCCACTGATAACGTTAGGCAGAACATGTAATAAGTTAATTCGTTGACATTAATCTTTTGAACGTGTTCATGTTAAAGCTCGCTTAGGATTTGGTTCGTTACCGCAGTTGGGGTTTTTGTTATTATGCCTGAAGCTTTGCATTTTTCACCTAATAATGTTATGGTGGCATGCAATGAGTAGTACGTGGCACGGTACGAGCGTGAGTGCCGGTGATAATGCATCTGCGATGCCTTTGTTACGGCAGGTGTTCATAGACCCAGTCGGGGATCGCGGAAGATATATTGGTTCCCGTGGTCCCCGACGTAGGTGTGGGACGGAACACCGGGGTGGTTTTAGTCAGTAAGAGTCTGACAGACCCCTCCGCCCACCCCAGGGCGGAGGAGATCCATGAGGATTTCCACCTCGTGATCAAAAAAAAAAAGGTGTTCATAGACGGCAGTCACCACTTATCAGCAGGCCATCGGATTGTTTACGTTTCAATACCTAACATTTAAAAAAAACGTATTCTATAACGTAATCGTATCGTAATATTCGTAATAGTAGACTATATTATTGATCGTTTTAACACCGTTTACTTTAAACACCAGCCCAAGCGGCAAACTGCGGTGTAACATCAAACCCAACAATTCGCAAGTCCCTGTGAGTAGCGAGTTGACTTGTAAAGTAAAGTAAAGTAAAGTAAGGAAAGTGTGCCGGCAGGTGAGCGCGTGAGTTACAGCGAAAGTTACGGCTTGTGGCGCGGCGCTGATTTACTGCGGGCGCGGTGGAGCGCGGCCTGTGGCGCGGCGCACACGCCGGCCTGCCTAGCTGCCTGGACCGCTACTTACTTGTGTCTATGTTGACTAAAACTGAACATGTTTTTATGGTTTCTGGTTGTTGGGACACGTGCATAGCATGACGCAATAATATGCGAGGTTGCATTATATAGGCCACGACGAGGCGACGCTGCCCGCTCTCACCAGTCATTTCCCTACCGTGTAAGAAACACCTTGTATACCGAGTTCTATATTCCGCGCAAATAAATCCGGTTCACATAAGTCGCATTTCATATTCCAACCACCTAACAGGAGTCAGTGAACACAAGTAGGGAAAGACTCAACACTGGTTAATCATATACTACACCGTAGTCCCCGTCCTCCTTGATCTAAGGTCCGCTGAGCATGAGCTCTTGGTTCGATCTCCAGGCATTGGCGTTTCTCTGTACCCTCTTGGAACACGTCACACGGCACGTCTCCTACGAAATAACTGGCGAAGACTGAGTGTATCGTCTTCTCTCGTAGGAGCGGAAAAGAAAAGTGTGGGGTGGGGGACCTCCTGTCAGGGACGAACTTTCCCACGCTTTTTCTTCAACACTGAATGTAACATCGTTTACTAGAGTAAACGACGAATAAATCAATATACCTACTTGTATTATAGGTACTCCCGCAGAAGGTTAAATTTGAAGCGACTGCGATGGAACCCCGGATCAGTGCGAAATGCGAAATCGAAGAAAAGCTCAACATGGAAAGGAAAATCAGAATTCAGTCATCCATGGCTGTTGAAGAATCTCAAAGGACACTCAGGCAACGTATTCACCATCAATTTTAAGATAGATCTTTATCATACTCAAACTTTATTTTTTACTTCACTATCGGTTACAACACACTCGAAAACCATGAAATCGACATCCGTGATGAAAATTTTCCTAGTTGCCATCTTAGATTTTTATTTTGACATCACTATTGGCTTGTGCGGCCTCGAAAGCAATGTAACTTATCTCAATTTCACTCTGTATCTTTCTGTTAGATATATATAAGTAGTAAGAAGTCGTTACGTACCGCTACCGTGACTTCAATCGCAACCTACGTTGAAGAACTTCGTTCCAAAAAGGATATTAAGAAGGCGCAGCATTTAGTGCAGCTGCAGCATTTAGTAATCATCAATACGCTAAAACTAAAACCTTGTCTCGTCTCATGGATCCTAGTTTACATGTACTTCAGGCTGTTATACACAAGTCTAAGCACAACTTAGGAAGGTAACCTCCTTGTAAAGTGTTCTGCGCACAATCCGCGCGTACACTTTGTTCTTCAGTTTGGAGGTGTTTGTTGATGTGAGACATGTGGCTCACAAGTCACGCAGTACCACTTCCAACTTATATTAAATTCTGGTTGTAGGTGCTTGGTACCTAGTTCATGTTATTAACGACAGCGATTGGATGTCAAAAACAATGTTATAGGGAATTACTTTTTATCGTTCATTGTGATACATACCCACATTACGCTTAAACCACGTTCGCCCGGATGTTAAAATATCCGCCGCCGCCGCGCCGCCGGGATTTATCGTGCTCTGGATTATCAACTGTCGGTGTTGAACTGAGCATTCAGAATCCAACAGAGTGCATCCTAGCGCGTCAAAAAAGCACATCATTTGGGTTTCAACTGTCGACCCTAAGCAGTGCCGGATAAAGCCAGCGCAGGGCCCGTAGCAAAATTGTGATGGGGCCCCCTTTTTTGTGGGTGGGAAATCATAAAATGGCGTCTCCCGCTCTAGTGGAACAGAAGGGCGTGTCAGACTTTTTCTGACTAAAACCCACACGTGTTCCTTCAGTTGCCCATATGCCAGGGCCACGGTAACTCTTTCGAACAGATCTCGAGACCCTGGCAGGATAAATAAATAAATAAAATTGTTTATTAATAAAATGGGACACATTTACAATAAATATCTTAAACAATTAAAATAGAAGAGATTTGCTCATTTGCCTGAACTAGGTAGAACCTATGTTTCAGGCTACAAAAGCACAAATTCTTAAAGTAATAAATTAACAATGTGTAGTAATAACTAAAATTAAAACATAGGTAACAAAAGTAAAATAGCGTGTTAGCGGTTTTATTTGCAGACAACTAGTAAATCTTCCGTCTGTGCATAATTTATGGTTTGTAAATATTGAAGTATATGTTTTTTACAGCTATAGTAATTTAGTTTATAGATACTTAGTTTTCTATTTAATCTATTGTACAGGAATGGGCCTAAAAATGTATAGAATCTTTCTACAAAGACATGTTTTGAGATTGCATTTGTTACATACTATAACATTCCGTCTCTTGTTAGTATTGTCAGCAGTGTAGGTAAGCATGGTGTGCTGTTTTAATACTAATTGCATAATGAAAAGCTGCCGAACAGTCAGCACGTTTCAGGTTTTATAAAGTAAATCTGTGGGAAAGAAGAAGGGATGGAAGTTTGCTACCTTTAAAATTGCTCTCTGAGCTCTTTCAAGAGGGAGCAAATTCGTTTTTGGTGCACCGCCCCAAGAAGTGATACAGTATTGAATAATAGACTGACACAGGGCCAAATAAACTTGTGTGACAAATTTTTTGTCTGCTAATGTTCGCAGTTTCTTAAAAAAATATATCAGTTTGCGCACTCTTTTACTAAGGCTTTCAATATGTATTTTAAAAGAAAGTGTTTCGTCATTTATAACCCCAGGTATTTAATGTTGCTCGTTTTGATGATAGAAAGACAATTACACGTGCTGACTGCACAGTTTCCACATTGATGCGCATATAGATAAGGGTTAGTCATGTTAGCTTGAGGTTTGCGCATGGAGAAATGAATATATTTCGTCTTGTTGGCATTTAATGTTAATAAATTGCTTTGAAGCCAATTAGTCACAGAATTTAATCCTAACTGAGCAAGTTCGAACAGTTCGCTACTGGTTTTTGCGGTAAATATTAACGCAGTGTCGTCGGCATATGATATAATTTTCCCGTCTTTAATATTTAGATTACACAAGTCATTAATATAAATCAGGAATAGTGTGGGGCCCAGAATACTCCCCTAGGGTACACCGAAACTAGTATTTTTCTGCTCATCACTCGTAATATTATCTATTTTAACACATTGGTACCGGCCGTCTAAATAGTCAGTAAAGAGTTTCATAACCTAAAAGTTAATATACATGACCTAAAAGTTCAACTCCGGCATCGGTAGTCGAACGACCCTTTGTAAAACCAAACTGTTTGTTGTGTAATAAATTATGTTTATTAAAAAATCGTTGCAATTGATTTAGAATAAGTTTTTCAAAAATTTTACTAAAGGTAGGTAGCACTGAAATTGGTCTATAGTTAGTAGGGTCTGATGTACTACCCGATTTAAACAACGGTATTATTTTACTGTTTTTCATAAGATCAGGAAACTCGCCACGGTCAATACAATTATTAAAAATAACAGCTAAAGTTGGTGCTACAATGTTTATGATCGACTTAGCAGTATCCGCAGAGTTACCCCATAAATCGGTGGTCTTTTTAACATTCAAAGAGTGAAAAGTTTTAATGATATCGTTACAGGTTACATATTGGAAAAGAAATTCACTATCACAAAAAAACTTTTTTGCAAAAAAAAACAACCGACTTCCTTAAAAACACTACAAAGTGAAAAATAACTTTAATTTCGGTAGTCGGTGTCTTAGGATCTGTATTTATGGTTTTTTTGCCACCGACTTCCGAAATTAAAGTTATTTTTCACTTTGTAGTGTTTTTAAGGAAGTCGGTTGTTTTTTTTTGCAAAAAAGTTTTTATTTTTAAATTTTTAGTTGTGGTACTCACCCTGCACTAATTCCAAACAAGAATGCATATTTATGCGATAGCAGAAATCGCGGTTGATTTCCTGTCATTTCTTAAAGAGTTCCGGTGTCTGTCTCCCGAACTCATCATCAGATCTATATGAAAATTATATGGGACCATTTCGGAATAAACCCCTTTCGAACAAAAAAAGAATTTTGCAAATCCGTCTATATATGACGGAGTTATGGCCGAACATACATAAAAAAAAAATATTAAGCAGACAGTAGAGTGGGTAAGAGCCCACTCTAGTGTCTGCTGAGGAATCAATTCTCGATGTCAACGAGTATGTCTATCTAGGACAAGATATCTTCTAACTCCTGATCGATAAGGAGTTGTACCTTCCATCATCAGCTCAACGGAATATAAGAATACAAGTAACGGTCTAAACGTGCCTATAATATTCAAAGAATTATCCCCTAACCTTCTAACCTTTCACTGTAAGTTCCTATATGTACTGTTCACCGATGAGGAGTTCCATGCGGTATCTTCGAAGACTATAATTAGTTCACCACGGATGGATAGATAGAACCAGTAATTATTTTTGATCTTTAGTACAATATCCAAATCACATTACGTGTACTGTTTGTTTTTGAGGAGTTCCTTCGTTTATCTCCCAAAGTATACATCAAATCTTCACAAAATTAATATGGGACCACCTCAGGAGTATACCCTTACGAATAAAAAAAGAATTTTCAAAATCGGTTGACAATTGGCGGAGAAATCGGTGAACATACATTAAAAAAAAAAAAAAAAATACATACAGTCGAACATATAACCTCCTCCTTTTTTTGAAGTCGGTTAAAAAGGAACGTTTTCTTTAAGTAAAGACTCTGCATCAGTGGGTGATGAGTTCAAAGATTTGGTAGTAGATACGGGAATCTCTGCAAAGAAATTTTCAAAGGCCGCGGTGACTTGAGAATCTGATTTAATTATATTGTCATCAATAGCAAGACTGTAGTCACTACTTCGGTTGCATGACCTTCCTGTTTTGCTATTAATGATAGTCCAAATCGTTTTAATTACATTACTGCTATTTTTAATTTTCAAACTCAAATAACGTAAATTGGCTATGCTACAAACTTTTTTAAATAATTTAGAATAATTTTTAACATACAAATTAAATTCAGCAGTGTTGATACAAGTCCGTTCATCATATAATTCATAAAGTCGTTTTCTACTTTTATGTATACCAATGGTAGCCCAATCACTAAAAGAAGCGTTATTACTAACCGAAAAAGTCTTTGGAATGAATATGTTATCAAATTGTCTGCAATACATTTAAAAAAAATCATTATATTGTTGTATGTAATAATGAAGTATGCTATTATAGAAAGCATAACATTTTCACTAGCCGTCCACCGATGCGACGATGCTTTAATCAATATATTACCTACAACTTCTTATGAAACTTTTCAGGGCCGATACATATTAATTTTACACTTCTTAGAGGTTTTTGTTTGTGTCGGGGTTTTTAACATATTTAATGTTTTAAGTACGAAAACAGCTTGCACAATGTAAACCTCTGTCAGTTACAAAATAAAACTACCAATACAATCACCATTTTACACCAGTCCCGAGTGGTACGCAAAGAATCACAAAGCTCCGGTATCGGTTCCAGTCTCGGTACCGGCGCGTATCGAATTCATTGGGAATGCATTGCGGAGCATCCCGCCACACTTTTTGCCCTATAATTGAATTCTACACAAAGGTTTGTCGTTTGCGCGTGTAAATCTTCCTGTGACATGTTTTGTGTGTATGTGTATAGCGATATGAGTATGTGTGCCGGTGACACGTGTACGTGTGTGTGTGCGTGTGTGTGCGGTGTAATACCTGGACTACTGACTAATCGCTTAGCGGTTTTCGTTTCAGATCTGTAGAAGCGAATAGATTGCAGTACGACGTGCAATCCAAATAGTTGTTTTGTTAATGTTACCACGTCGTGCACGTTTACGTGTAGCATTCGCATTTAAATAAATTCAATTCTAAACTTTACTTCTAGCGATACAATTGAATCCCAATCTTGTTTACCTAACGGAGTTTGTCAAGTTTTTAAACTACATAAAGCAGAGGTTTCCAGACATTTTCGAGAGAGTTGCCTTTGACGAACGTAACGCCCGGGGGCTCTTTATCTTACAAACACGGGAGTTAGCGTCGCTTTGTCTGGTGCGCTCTGAATGTCGGTATAAATCGTAAAAAGCCATTAGTTAGTGATCAAACGCGCACTAAGCTGGTAATCCGGCGCTGGGGAACTACTCACTAAGTCGAGGAACACACGGACGTAATACAATCGCAGCGGGTGTTTTGTCAGCGCACTGCGCACTGGATCTATAACGTACTGTTCAGCGCCGAGAGTTGAAAATCGAACAGTTAAATACACTGTTACATTTTGGACACCCTGAGTTAAATTCTGTTGGATTCTCGACCGTCGGCTCAATACCGAGAGATGCAAATCCAGTGTCCGAAAAAATCACGCAGCGGTTTTGTTGCGTCCGTGCTGCGTCGCTGTAGACCAAGTGCGCAAGTCCGCACAAGCGGAACATGAACAGAAGGTCAGCTTCATACAATTTATTGTATTACGACGTACTGACGCACGATGATGCAAGATGGTAATGTTGCGTGTTCTGTATTGCGTGAGTATATACCATACAATGCTAGGTTAATGTTATTTTGTCGTTTGGCTAAAATCGGAACTATCCCCATCGTCTGGTTATATCAAAACAATTTCTGTGACAACTTTAACAAGTTCACCAAGGTCGCTCCCATTGTCATGTCAATATCATTCAGGCGCCAATAAGTATCCTTGCCCCACTAGCTATAGTTAGAGCAGTACTGCAGGACATAGACGCCAGAGCTGTTTACCACTTGTTGGAAAGACTGTAAGGAGTGGGTCCTCTGTAAGTTTTTCGATACAATGGCCGCCATCAGCCTAGTTTGTTCCCGGGTTATGTACGAGTCCCGCGGGACCTACGGTGCCTATACTTTGTAAACACTAGCCCAAATACTGTGACACTTACAACATTACACTAAATGATGATATTCATTCGCGGCAGGATTCCCTGGAAACTTGTTTCAATATGACGTTCTGAATGTGTATCAGAGAGTTTGATCAAATAACATGATGTTAAATCCAAACAGTAAATACCTAGTGTCAATAATACTTACAATGTTATATTTGTAACTTTTATTTCCAATAGATAGAAGATAGCGCAAACGAGTAATGTTGAACTTACTTCAATTTAATGTTAAAATGATAACGTTGAATTTTATAGCTCGATTCGCAAAGGAAGCAGTTCTATCGCCATTTTTATTGAGCAGGAGTTCAATTTCCGGGCTGGTAGCGACCTACTCAGCTAATAAAAACGTTTTCAATTTCATAGTGAATATTTGTTCGAATCACAAAATTATTTAATACGTTTGTACGCAAATACGTACAATAAATGAATAACTTTGGGGCGAACTATAAACATATTTTGTTCATAAATCGCCTAAAATTATTAAAATAACTCCTTGTGGCTAGATCCATTCAAAACCCTCTTAAAACGTGTATTATCATTGTGATCATTTTGAAACAGTCCTTCAAACCCTCTACCTCGCTTTGGATGAGTTCCGCTCCCTTCCCGAGAAAGTTATAATGGCGTCGAGGGGCCCCGTAAGCGGGGCCCATGAGCGGGGGCTTGCCACGCGTGTACTAATATCTCAGTAATGGTCCACAAACTGTCGGACGCCGATCACGACAATATGGCCGCGATTGTGCGTTATTGCGGCGCCGGGATCTATGGGCTCATAAACAACACGCTTATGAGCAGTATCGAACAAGATGGCTTTCGGACAAAGTGTTAATGGTTACTTTATTGTTAATAGGATCATTTATGGTCTATTATCTAAGACTGAGCTTTTATTGGTCTAGTGGTTGTAGCGGAGACTACTGATCAACGAGGTTTGGATTCGAGTTGCAGGTCGGGCTATATACTAATCAGACTTTATCCAATAGGAAGTTCCCGCATTACATGCGACTTAAATTTGTGGCAAATTGTGGGTGTTCTTTATACCACTGCTTAACCTCTCTAGTTATACAGGTGTGAAGTTATTATCTAAGACTAATTCTGGGGCTTACAAACTTGACCAGCTAGTCAGTGCAGTCAGTTCCCTGTAACAGGTGTACATGACAGCTGTCAGCTGTCACAGCCGTGCCCGCGCGGAAGCTTCCGTAGTGCTCGGTTTGCTAACTAGCACTAACTGTATTATCAGGAGTGCAGCCAGACTTCTTGATTCTGGTTCATATTGTATCTAGAAATACAAACATAGCTGTAAAATTTTATAAACGTACACAAAGCATGTCCCAACTCCTGCGCTATTTTAGTACTGAGTTAATGTACAAAAAGCAGTTACTCGCACAAAAAGATACTGAATATAATCACTAGTTGCTCTCCCACTATACATCACCTAACCCTCTCACTCCGAGTGCGTGAATTAGTGTCTATTTCATTTTTCATTCGGCGCGTGGCCGGCTCCAGCCGGCACTCGGCTGGCGCGGGTTACATCGCCGTTTGTCATCTGAATTATTCACAATGTGCCAGAAAGCCGCCTTTTTGCCATATACGACGTGCATTTTATGAGCACGCTATATTCGAATGTGTTCGGCTGTTCTCGGGATGGACTCGGGTTTAATGTGTTTCCGATATGTCAGTGAGTGATGGCAAAGTATTCGGTTTGTGTTTTATTTATTCTCCTAATGTTTGTGACTCCTAGACTGACTAAAAGGTTTACCAGGAAACTACCTTCCTAAAATATTGATGAAAGTATTCTGAAATTCAGTACACTTTTGGTGTTTCAATCATGAACTTCCATTATTGTACTTGTATATCGACTGCAAGAACAATACGTTCTCTCAGCGATAATTACTATCGGGACGTAACGAGTGCTAACGTGCGCGTTAACGTTACCTCATCGCCTAGTGCACGGCGACTACTTCTGCAAACTTTATGTACCTACCTACCGTTCGTTTTATATCGTGACTCGCGCTTTGCTGATAGTTTGCTACGAAATGTGTCTTGTGGCGCTGATGTGTTTCGACAGTTCGATGCCAAAACATTCTGCACGAATGTGTGTTTCTAGCTTCTGCCCGCGACTTCGGTCACGTTCGAAACCACAATTAATTTTAATAATACCCACATTATTTTAAAACTTTCTGTACACTACATTTGCACTTCTGGTTTCTGCAACCAATATGAAGACAGTCAGAGCTGGTGACGAGGGAGCAAGCGACGTAGTTCTTAACACACAACCTTCAGTAGTCATCAGGTTGTCGGTATTCGCAGGAACGCAGTAGATCTCTGTTGGTCGGATAGTTTTCTTTATCCTTATAAGAAACAGGACAAACTGGTATCATATTTTTTAGATTTTTGTGAAAATGGACCGTTTTCTGGCTGACTAAATTTTTTTTAAATCTATGAACGCAGATCAAAATGTTAGCAAAAATTACAAACCGCCTCCTAAGAACGTTTAGTTCTAGCGATAACGATTAAGATACCTAGCTCTATTACCGCATCTTTAAGATACATCCTTTAAATGTCATGATTTGAATGCTTAGCTTCATGAAGATGACAATCAATTAAAAGGTTAAATTTGTAACTATCTGCAATATTTTGGCTCGCATCAAACAATTAAACAGCAAATAATTTATAACTCAAAGACTTATAGGGAATATCTATGAAAATTTTTAACAAAATCTATCCGGTAGTTTTAACGTGATGTTGGTGAGTAATTATTGGAGTTCTGGAAGCGATTCTAATCCAGAAAATATTTTGTTTTGAATTTTTGTCTGTTTGTCTTAATCTTACGAACGGATTTGGATGAAATTTGGCAAACAGATAGTTTATAACCTAGATGAACACATAGGCTACTTTTATCCCGGTAGTATGTGGGATCATTTCCGACTTCAACTGACTTCGTAGCGACGTCACAACAACGTACATCATAGAATTATTATGTATAGATTATGTCACCACATAGATGTTGGTTCTTCAAGACACGTCGAACAGTTCTAACCTTAGTTAAATTAATTAATCATTATATGAATTAATATAACTTATCTTATTTTTAGTATCAAATCATGTTCTGTAATTAAAATAAATATGGAATAAGAACGCAGCGCACTGAGCCAACTAATTGGAGTCCTGTAAGTTTGCGCCAATGATTAGTGAAAGTTTTCGCATGGGGCGCGGCGCGCGGTGGCGGCGCTCATCCGCTAACGATTACAGCCGGAGTATGACGTTCACCAGTCATGGAACAAGAGCACTATGTAAGTACACGCAGAAGGTTCACGGCGAATAAATTACAGTTTAAGGCTCACTTGCACCACTAATCATTAAATGCATTTAGCGCTAAACGAATTTAAAGCAAGCAATTGTTTGAAGATAACCAAGACAGAATAATGATTTAAATACGTTTAGAGTTAAAAGCATTTTGTAATTTGTGATTCAAGTTGGTCTTAATAGTGGTTTAAAGTCTCTGATTTTGATAATGTCTCTTAACTATTAAGTTTCCTTAGTGTCAACTACAATGTAGGTAAATAGGGGCTTTCACAAACATTATTTAAATTTTTAATCCGTCGACAGTTAATTCACCATTAAGTTTATCTATTTATATTTTTTAAACAGGGATCTAAATGTCATGTCAATGTCTTCATATCCAGTCTCCACCAGCCCTTTGTTAAACAGAGTAAAAAAAAGGAACAAACATAGTACAACTATTTGTAAGTGTGTCTTCTGTACCTCGTTGCGTAGTTACGTACTACAGCGCGTATAAAAGTGATGTAGTGAGTCCACGCGGGCCTTTTGCTCGCTTTACGAGCGTGCTCCAGGCACGAGCATATTTCACGGAACACTATCTGATATGAGCATTAGAGCACGAGTTACGCTCGGCAAATTGTTTAGTGAACACTCACAGTATTACAAGACAACGGAACGTGTGATTGGGCAGTGTGGGGCGGGTTCACATTTGTAGTGCTTTTAATTGTTATCGTCAAAAGATTTTTGTAACATTACGATTCGAATATACATAGATTTATGTGATTATATTTATGTATGGATTTAGTCGTGCATACTTAGTTTACCTAGTAGAGTAGCACGCTATGTCTACTACTACAATATATTTTCGTTACTGATCAGTCGTAACAAAACTTTGCAATAGTCACCTCGATCTAACAATGATTGTTATTTAGTGTATGGAGGAATACAGCATTTCTACTCTCAATTACTGGTGTCAACATTTCTTGGAGAAAATCTAATGCGCCCCTCAAAACTCTACTTAGCATTTTCTAAATGAGGCAGTAATGACTAAAGTGTTTGTTGTGAGCGAGCGCCGCTGCACCGCACCGGCGCGCGGCGCGGCGCCACTAAGCTGTAAGCGGCTTTGCTTTTAAATTCTAATTGCGGTGGAATAGGGGAGTTATAAACACATGCACTGGAAGGCTTTGAGAGTCGCCATCACGGGTGAGCGGCGCCGGCGGGCGCGGCTAGCTGCGGGCTGTTTACATGCGGTTGTATCTCTTTAAACTGATCCCAGCAGGGGACGGTTGAGATATCCCACTATATTGTATCAGTAGTTTTAAAAAAATATATATATTACAGCTTTCGTCTGCAATATAAAATTATTAAATTAACTGTCGCCACTTGACGTGCGAAGCGCTCCAACTTGCGTTGAGTATACTCGACGTATCATTAGTGAACTTGTTTGTCATCACATAGACACATACAATACAAATAGCTAGGGGAAGTTGTAAACTCTGCAGTAAACGACAGCGTTTGGTTTAAAATAAGAGTAAAATATCACGGTATCGAGAGATTATAACGCTGCGTTCTTACCTTTTGGTATATGTTACCTTAGCAAGGCCATGATCACGTGTGGCCGCTACGACTAGGACCACTACGAAGTTCGAGCGACATTGATGGGTATTGTTAGTGTTACTGTTACTGCAACCAGCAATATTATGCAATATGCACGCAACAATATGTTGGAAATGACTTCATTCAAACGTTGCGGAATGTGTCATGTAGGTACATATGTCGTACCTTCATTGTATGTACTGCTGAGAACAACATGAGCAACCCTTCATCATCTGTCTAGCCTTTTCCCAACTATATTGGGGTTGGCTTCCAGTCTAACCGGATGCAGCTGAGTACTAGTATTTTACATGGAACGACTGCCTCTCTGACCGTGGAGGTCAACTCAGTTATTGGGTAATACGATACCCCTTGGTAAGACTGGCTGTCAGACTTCGGGCTTCTGATGAACTGTTACGACAATCTACGAAAGACAGCCAGGACCATCGGCTTAACGTGCTTTCCGAGGCACGGATGGGTCTTGGTATGTAAAGATGGTCACCCATCCACGCCCCAACCACGGCAAGCGTACCTTAACCTGATCAACCCAGGCGGCTGTTATTACTTAACCACAAGCCCCAACCCTTAATATTTTCATTAAATTAGCAAAAACCCAGTAGCAAAGAAATACACTCGTAATAAAGGACGTGTTTCAGCCTGTGTCCTAAGGACACGTGTCAGTGATGGCCCTCGTGGTTTAATTATAATTTTGATCGAAATCTATTAATGTATAACATCAGAGGGTCCCCGCGCCCCGCGCCCCGCGCCCCGCGCCCGGCGCCCGGCTCCCACGCTACATGTAAATGTCAAGTGTCAGAAGTAGGTCGGCGTGGTCGCCGCGCGCACAAGATAAATAATATTAGCAGGTGCGAACGAACGCGCAAAGTTTCAGTAAAGGCATATTGAAAGGAACAATATAAGAATGTCTGCGTCCGTTCTGTTATATTTGAACTACTTTTTTTAAATTCATTCATCTCTTACACTATTGGTTGTGTATGCCTCATTTAATGTAAACCGTGCAGGAAACGCGCGTTTTATTGTAACAACTACTTATTTGAAAATGTATTATTTTACTTACAATATTCGTTAATATATTTTACTTTACGTTAGTACTATACACGGGTTCGATATCCACAGACTTATGTTATAAATAATACCAGCCTATTACTGTGCCACTGCGGGGCCTCTTCTCAAACTGAGAAGGCGCCAGCTTTGATCGTCACTAATTAGACTAATATTTAGGATACATACTGTACATGGCTTTGTGGATATCTTGTTGATCCGGGTGTGTGATACCGAGTAGACACACTTACGATCCAAACGAAATTTCATGATTATTTCCCCTCCTTTTTACGGTTCTGTACCCAAAGGGTGCCAACGGAACCCTATTACTAAGCCCCCGCTGTCCGTCCGTCCGTCTGTCGGCGAACTGTATCTCACGAACCGTAATAGGTAGACAGTAGATTTTTTATAGTGTGTGTATTTTTTATTCCTGCAGTTATAATAAATAATAATTTGGACAGCTAAAATCGATAAACTGCTATTAAAAGGTTTAATAGTAAAAATAAATTATAATTGCAAATTAAGGGGGATCCCCATATGCGAAATGTGTATTTTTTTTATGTAGTCTTATAACCCTTTGTGTGCGAGTCCGACTCACCCTTGACCGGTTTTTAACCGACGAAAAAAAACGGAGGAGGTTATCATTTCGACGCGTATATATATTTTTTTTTATATATGACCACGCATAACTTTTTACATAGTAGTCCGATTGTGATAATTCTTTTTTTATTGGAAAGGGTATACTCCGAGAGTGGTCCCATATAAATTTGGAAAACAAAATTGAACCCTAAGGGTCGGAAAACAGGAGATGATTGATTGTTCACTCTTTGATTGTAATGTATAACCACGCATAACTTTGTACAGAGTAGTCCGATTTTGATATTTCTTTTTTCAATGGATAGGGTATACCTTGCCAAGTATTATTAGTACATTAGAGCCACAAAAAATTACAATATAAAAACTTTTTAACAAAAAATTAAAAGCTGAAAAATCAATGAACAAAGATCACTCAAAGCGCCGACTCATAATTTTAAGGTTTATTATTTTTTGCTTTTCTGTTTTTTCGGCGGTTTAATTTTTTGTTAAAAGTTTTTATCATTTATGTCGTTGTACATTGTATTATTTTAAGACCTAGCTTTAATCGTAAATTTAAATGTTATTGGAAAATAAACAAATAAGTGTCATGAATGGAATAAAAGTATAACAAAAATATACCATTTCATGTAATTAGTTTAGTATATCAGAGATTACTCTTTCTGTGACAGTAAGCTAAACTAAGTAAGTAAGTAAGTAAGCTATACTAATGTCAATTGGGAATACCCAATTGACATTAGTATCCTTATACTGGGAAAACACTCAGTTTCTGTGAAAATCGTCTTTCACTCGAAAGCGTAGGAGCGGCTAGTGTTACTTTGCCTCGAATAAGTAATTAATTCTATTTAACGAGCTTGTCCCGCAGGCAGCAGCTCCTAACTCTTAATTGTTGCTCCAAATGTAGCTTTATACAAAGTAGCTATGTGATTCATCACACGAGTAGTGCAGAACAAACATACCGACGTAAGGACGCTATAGCGGCGCATTCGCCAATAAGTACGCGCTGTAACTGGGTCACTCTTTATTTCGTCTTAGATTTACGAGCGCCGCCGCCGCCGTGAGCCGCAATATCGGCACATTGTGACGGCTGGCGCGGCGCCGCCTATTACACGCCGCCCCAGCCCCGGCACCACGATACAGCATCGTTTGTCTGCCAGAACAGGTCCATGTATCAGCCACTGTTTGTTTGTTACATTCACACAAATCATATCCAGCATTCCATTGTATTTGTTTCTATCCACATAACAATATATGATACGTAAAGCCTTACGCGTTGCCCCATAGTTCCCGTGTTATAAAATTCTATCTGGTTTGTTCTCAATTGTCTTATCGCATAAACATTTTCTGGAGTCCTCTCTGCAGATTAGATTTGCCGCTGGGAGTGTCATCTTGGCACACAAATAGTAAACAAATCTTTAAGTATAAAGAATAAATAGTTCTGCTTTGTGTTCAGACAAAGCTTTGTTGTGATCGTAGCTTTAAATAGAATTGCGACAATTAACAGATTAATTTTTATTTTACAATGTTTACGTATCTTTAAGTTATTGTTCAACAAAAATATAAAAATCAAGGTAGTTAAAAAATGACATAAACTGGTACGAGCATGTGGACCAGTCTCTTGATTGGTCAGTGACAGGCATTCGTTATAATCCATGTTTAATCACTACGTTATTTCTGCTGCCCGCTGGTCTTCTGTTTGCAAGCGCGACTGCTAGGTGAGGACTTGACTTCGACCCCTATCTCGGGTAAGATTTTGTCAGTAGCAAGCTATAAGTACTTTGTATTGTAATGTATTTCGTTCCCAGTTGACAGCTATGTGCTCGCCCTCTTACTTGGAACTTAAACATAACCGGCGAAATGCAGGTGTCACCAACCTCTGCTAAACCCATTAGGAACACAAGCGTGATGCTATATATTATTTACCTTGGTAACTTCTCGCAAGACATATATGTACATGTAGGCTCTGTGAGCTACTTTCCGTTACATCTCATATCTAATTTAGCTGTTCTGCAAAGCCGGTAATCCCGGAAGCCTCGCACCGGCTCAGATCTGGTAATCTGTTCCACTGGGAGCTGCCTCCACTCGGTACTGACGAATACAAAGGTACGACTCTAATGGAACTAATCGGTAAATAATATTTACAGGTAATTTGTCGTTTTCATAATCTTTTAGAAGTGAGCTTAAGTAAGGTGTTAATTAAATGAGCCCTACATGCATTCTGATTAAGGAGATGATTTACGTTGTTGTAAATTGTTACTTACCATCGTACGTAGAATTTAATAAAGCTGCTCGAACGCAACTCTATTTAATAACATATCTCTGCATCGACACTTTTCAGTGAACGTTCAGAAGTAATACCCGCGTCCGGTACAAGTATGCTTTGACAGCTCTCAACTAGTTTAACTTGAATTATATTGAAATAGAAAGCGCCGTGTCGTGTTCACACGTGCTGTAAACTTGCACAACACGCTGTGAACTGCGCCAATGGCTGCTATTTCACAGACAACGTGATCTACACTCGCGGGAAGTTTGAGAGTGTTGGTATATGAAAAGGTACTTTGTGCAGATACTCGAGTACTAATGTTATGTCAAAGGAAGCGAGTTTTAATGTTCATCATTACCATAAACTGAGCCTCGTCAAGTCTCGAAGGTCCCTGGTGTCGCTCGGAGCCTTTCGGACAACTTCGGGAGTACATGGTTAAGTTCGGGGAGTTTTTGCAAATTCTCGAACACGTCGCTCAGTTTTATAATGTGTCGGAATAATTCATAGTGCGCCGGGCGAGGCGCATGAATATGTAACGTGGTCGGTCCACCTTGCCCCCCCCCCCCACGCCTCCCCCCCGCCAGGTCCGCGCCCCGCGCCGCGCGCCCCGCGCCGCGCGCCCCGCGCCGCGCGCCCCGCGCCGCGCGCCCCGCGCCCCCCGCCCACAGCGCGTACAGGGTGTGCTAACGACACTGCGGTTAATGTTGTGCACACATTAATATTAACACGGTACACAGACCTGTGTACCATTTATAAATAATACACTTCAACAAATTAATTTAACACAGAAAATTCCAGTTACATACTCTCTGTTTATTTCAATGATTGTTCAGTCTGAACAAAAAGAATATTTCCAGACACACAGTTCACTCAAATAGTTTTATTAGCACAAGCATCCTCAAACATTTTTATGATAAAGATATTATGTTCCGTTCAATATACTCCAATAAACACTCAGACATAAAACCAAATATTTTGCAACAGAATAAATTTTCTTTCTTACAATAGATATTGTTATTCATATTGTATTCAACCATTCGAGAACATTTCGATACAACACAAATGTAAATAAACGCTTCGTCTCACAAACGTTTATCGTAGCCAGTGCTACGAGCTACGCAAGGTCAACGCTACGAGGCTACGAACTGCTACGAAATGCTACGCTATCTTGTCGTAATATGAGGTGTCTTAGGAGAGTTTTCTATTTGTGTATGTTGTGAGAATAAGTGAGTGTTACAACCGAGAGTAGAGTGTCCGTGTGTCGCGACACGCGAGCGTGTCCTCCGACTAATTAGTCGCGCGACTTATTAGACGCGGCGCACACTCGGCGGAATCGTTTCGCATTCAGTTTGAGTCCGACTCGCTGTCGTAATTAGTGTAAGGTGTACTTACACATGCTTCTTACTTGCCATATATGTCGTGCTGTGACTCGGGGTTGTAGTGTTATTAGACAATTTACTTTACTGGATTTTACATTAGTAATTGGTAAACATTTAATCCACGATGACTGCCTTAAGATGTTTTTTTGTTTGAACTTTATTGTCAAAGGATTGCAATCCGTTTCAGCCACATATGAGTTGAGTTTTGGATATCCTGATGCAAAAATGTACTCTCCGAGGTCACGTCAAGACACCTTATTCCTAGTTTATACGAGTTTAGTACTTGTCGTTGGAACCCGACCGTGTCGGAACGCTTAATAATAAAAAAAAAACATTATGTTCACTCGACGTGGTAGTTTTACTTATGCCAAGCACTAATACAGAATGCTTCACGCAACATTTTGTTATAAGTATAATAAGTAGGTACCTACTTAGTCTATGAACTATGAAGTTGAGCTCGTGTAAACTAGCCATTGTGCTAGTGAATTAGTTGCAGTCTACATGTGTACGTACTCTTGTTCATGGTTTATTAATATCCCTAATGTATCCGCTCTTTCGGGGCTTCAGGCTGCTAATACACTCATCTCGGTGGCGGATAATACCTGCAATCTCTTTGGTTCCGTGTTCAGTTGTTACTAACTCTTTCGTAGAGAGCGATTGTTTGATTTCTTGTGGCACGCTAGTATACATACAATACTACGGTCAGCTTCACATCAGGATTTACAATTGAACCAAAAAAACCCGGCCAAGTGCGAGTCGGACTCGCGCACCGAGGGTTCCGTACAAACCTGCAGGTATTCACGGTTTATGCATACGATTTCATCATCATAACAGCCGTAAGACGTCCACTGCTGGACTTAGGCCTCCCCCAATTTGGGGGGCTTTGCCATAATCGCCACGCTTGGCAGGCGGGTTGGCGATCGCAGTATGGTGGTAAAATGCATAGAGAACGCTGCTGCCCATTCTCTAGTAAGTCCCTTAGTCGCCTTTTACGACACCCACGGGAAGAAATGGGGTGGTGTTATTCTTTACGTCCGGCACCACACGGTACGGCACGGCATACGATTTATGTTTATGAAATTAAATGTTTTTTTTTTAATTTTTATATTTGAGTTGACTGAATGAAAGGTAAATTGTGGTTTACGATTTATGACGTATAAAAAAAAAACTACTAACTAGATCTTGTTCAAACTAATTTTCAGTGGAAGTTTACATGGTAATGTACATCATATATTTTTTTTAGTTTTATCATTCCCTTATTTTAGAAGTTACGGGGGGGGGGGGGGACATACATTTTACCACTTTGCAAGTGTCTCTCGCGCAAACTATTCAGTTTAGAAAAAAAAAGATATTAGAAACCTCAATATCATTTTTAAAGACCTATTAATAGATACCCCACACGTATGGGTTTGATGGAAAAAAAAAATTTGAGTTTCAGTTCTATGTATGGGGAACCCCAAATATTATTGTTTTTTTTTTTCTATTTTTGTGTGAAAATCTTAATGCGGTTTACAGAATACATCTACTTACCAAGTTTCAACAGCATAGCTCTTATAGTTTCGGAAAAAAAGTGGCTGTGACATACTCGGACAGACAGACAGACAGACAGACATGACGAATCTATAAGGGTTCCGTTTTTTGCCATTTGGCAACGGAACCCTAAAAACGGTCCTTAATGTTTCGAAATAAAGGCGTTGTTAGAGTCAAATGATTTGGCAGTTTAATGTACTTACCTGTGCTGTGCATTAGCTGTGTCCGCGACTTCGCTCGCGTGCATGAAAGAAATTATTATCCCAGGAGAAGTGTAACGTTGACAAAAAGTTTCCTATGTTAGTGTTTGTAACATCAGCTATCGGTCAGTCAAACTGACACCAAATTCGGTCCAGCCATTAGCCGGAACAAACAGACAGACCGACCAAAAATAAAAATATTTTTCTTGCAAGTACCTACATATATTTTACTTTCATATACATTTAGTAAAAGCTGTTATTTCGACATTACAAACAGAAACTTCAATTTTATTTATTTGGATGTTATTAATAAATATAATTATGAAGATCAAAAAAGAGATGAAGAAAAAACTTAAACTTTAGGGAAATAATCAACCATTCAAAATCTGCGTCTGATTTATTATTTTCTACAATTTTGGGATTTTTGTTCTGTTAGAATAAATTATGGTAGCAACATAACCGCTGATTTAACTTGTAAGCACTGGTATCTAACTTGGCTGCGTAGTGGTCGATTGTTAACTAATCCCTGAACCATAAGTATGCAAGTACGATATACTCTACATACACTTCTCACTAAATCTGTGAAATTTATACAGACGCGCATTAATTGCGTACCCCTCACGCATACATTAGTGGAGGCGTGACTAATTAACGCCGGAGTTCTTAATTCATTAACAGAGCCCGGATTAGCATCAGAATACCGAACAGGAATACATAGCGTAGCCGGCGAAGAACGTTATTGAATTACCCAAAGATTTACCTGAGACTAGCACACAAGAGCCGTGATTACCTGCGAATAAATTCATAATACTTTTAGATTTCGATCCGAAGCGTCGTTAATTGCGAATGATTCATTAAAAGTTTTGCTTGAAGCGTCTCCGGGATCCTCCGAGCCGGTAGAACGTAACGCGCAATGAATAAGATCCATCGATTGCGGCTCATAAATACGCAACGATCATTCATTCCGCGCTCAATGCGCGCGGACAGCCGGGCTTTGCTCAAAAGACCGTCTTTCCTACCCACACAGCCTAATCCCAACTCCACTTGCCTTTCCTCAAAGTCGGTTTTCGTGTGCACGATTTAGGCGGGTCGTTCGTCCGGGCTTGGCGTCTCATACATTATGTAGGGCGCTATTGCCGTCGGATCGCGGCGCGTTTTCTTTGAGATGGGGCTCAAATCTTAAGTGGTGATATTTATTTAAGCAGACTCCTCTGTTACACCTTCCGAGCGCCCCGTGAGCGGCACAGCTCTAATGGAGGAGCTATTGTTGCCGAGCCAGCTGTTTATTTTCATGGCGCTAAGAACTGTTCGTGGGGAAACGAGACTTCAAGTTTGGCTAGTATCATTTACTTTAACTTAGCAGTACGTAATACAGTGTAGTTTAGAGACCAGTATCTGTCTCAAGTTCTAAGGAATGTTAGACAGATTTTTTTTTGGATAGGAAGTCATCAAATGACTTCTCCCGCTCTGTCACTCTCAGCTGGATTGTCATTGCGTTATGTTTAACACAACGGCTGAACGGCTACCTACGCTTAAAGGTTATTTATAATGGCTTATCTTTTTTTTGTGAGGAAATCATCAAACGACGTCTCCCGCTCCGAGTGGAGTGGAAGGGCGTGTCAGACTTTTACTGACTAAAACCCACCCGTGTTCCTTCAGTTACCCATATGCCAGAGCCAGTGTATCTTGTTTGAACAATCTCGCGACCCTGGCAGGATGTTAAACACATTTGATGACATTTTTTTGTAATAGTGTGATTTACATCAAGGACGAGTAAGAAATGATACAAAAGAGCATTGAATGTTCACTTACTTTAATATTTAGGGGCCCGATTGAGCTTTTCATTTGGGTATCAATGTGTCGAAGAATGTATTATATAGGGACAATAGTAGTAGTTATAAGTATAATAACTTTCAATGAGCATTCATGTGCCTAGGTACTTATATGTTTACCAAATCTCGTTTCCATTCGCGTCCACAGTTTGTGCTTACGTCAGCACATACGAATGGTTTCGTAATCATCACCAAAGCAACATTCTCTATACAAACACCCAGCAAACAGTACGCCCTCTATAATATTCACGCGGGTATTATAAAACGTTTCGTTTAACTTACGACCGCTCGTTATTCGCGGGAACCCGGCTCATATAATAAAACAGTGGAATTCAATGCGATGCGGAAAACATTTTGCTGTTCGCATCGATTTCTCTATGTTTCCGGACCGCCGCGAGCGAAAAGAGCCGAGAGAGCGGAGCGAGCGCTGAATAAAATATAAAAGCGTCAATATTTGATAAAAACAACGGGTACGAACCAGGCCGGGGCAGCCGGGGCAGCCGCTCACCTTGTGTGCCGGCTGGGATAGAACGGGATTACTAACTACTCCGATATTGATAGAATTAATAAATTAAACTGTGACTGTGGCGGAACGTGCTGGAGCTGTGGAGCTACACTTATGTAATATAGCTCCACGTGACGGTACAATGTACGTTGTTACATCTGATATTGTAATGAATAATGGCCTTTGATTATTCTGATTCGCCCGCGCCGCATTCATGAATATGTTATCATTTCGATAATATTAAAACGGTTATTGTTCTAATGTAAATAAATGTTAACAAAAAATTATACAGGGTTATTTGTAAAACACCGGCAACCTCTCAGGACTATGCTACTAACATGATAATCACCAACTTTTGTTCTATGACTTTTAAAAATTCATCATATTTTAGTTCATCAGATTTTCATACAAAATCGGCCGCCCGTAAATAGGTCAAATTTCAGCGCCCCCGCCGCCCTAATCTCGCTTCCCTCGCTAATGTTCTATCGCTTTCTTTTGCTTCACATCGAGTTCGTAACATTTAGAGCGTTCAATTTAAATATTTTTATTTTTGTATGAAAATCTGATGAACTAAAATATGATGAATTTTTAAAAGTCATAGAACAAAAGTTGTTTATTATGATGTTACTAATATAGTCCTGAGAGGTTGCCGGTGTTTTACAAATAACCCTGTATATTCCATGCTTCATTCAATGAATATTTAATTTTGCAATTTAGTAACTTGCTAAATAATTTTACCTGACTATAACGAATGCATACTCCTGAAAATAATTATTTTTGACCTGTTTATGAGTTTTCAACTTATAAACAGATTAGCTTCTACTCGCGACTTCGTTTGCGTGAACATTCTTGTTGGACTCGTGGCCGTGATGTCGAATCGCCTATCTGCGCTTTTACTACGGTTTCGCATAGCGTTCTTTCTGACTTTATTCTTTTTACTTTTCTCCCAAGGATCTTAGCGTGGTGTTAAATAACTCATAGTTTTTTTTTTAAGAACTGGGCTATCTGATGCCACAAAATAAAAATAACACGCTTTGAATAATCAAAGCGTGTTATTTTTTTTAATAATAATATTAACACGGTTAAATTACCTTCATACATAACTATGTTAGTATGTGCCTATGTAACGGAAACTTTGAACTTGATTTTGATCCCTTTCAAAACGTCTGATTAACTCGAAATTGGCGTACTTATCAAAAACCTGTGACAATACAATCTTTATATATATAATTCTCCTGTACGTGTGTTACTAGAGAATGGGCAGCAGCGTTCTCTATGCATTTTACCACCATACTGCGATCGCCAACCCGCCTCCCAAGCGTGGCGATTATGGCAAAGCCTCTCAAATTGGGGGAGGCCTAAGTCCAGCAGTGGACGTCTTACGGCTGAAATGATGATGATGACTGTACGTGTGTATGTCACTGAACTCCTCCTAAACAGCTGGACCGATTGCAATGAATTTATTTGTATGCGTTTGGGTGGCACCCTGGATGGTTTAGATTCACAAATCAGCCCGAAAGATGGCACTGCTATCGAGTTCTAGGAAACAGGACAACGTCTGTACGGTCAGCTAGTAATTTTATAAATTTGTGCAATTATACTTGCCGGGGTTACCAGGATAGCAAAACAAACATGTCTTCGAAAACTACGCTGACGTACGTCATAAAATTCGAAACACCCTAAAAAAATTGAAATAAATAATAGTTTAAAAACTAAAAACACGCGTCCATAGAAAACCAAACTAAAAAGTAAAAAATTAAAACTTTTTACAAAAAAATAACAACCGGCTTCCGTAAAAAAAAACACTACAAAGTCAAAAATAACTTTAATTTCGGAATTTGGTGTCTTAGAATCTGTATTTAAGGTTTTTTTGCAATAGACTTCCGAAATTAAAGTAATGTTTGACTTTGTAGTGTTTTTTTTAAGGAAGTCGGTTGTTATTTTTTTATAAAAGGTTTTTATTTTTAATTTTTAGTTATGGTAGATACCCCGCACTAATCTAATCGCGTTATTCGTTCATTTGTCGCGCAAATACTTAATGCAAGACTTATATGGTTTTCACAAGGACCCCATTGTTCGAATGGAACCAAATTAAAATGGGACTATTCGGAAAGCACCAGCTTTCAAATGAAAAAAGAATCATCAAAATCGGTTAACTCAGTCAAAAGTTCGGAAAAGGAAGTCGGTGGCAAAAAAAACCTTAAATACAGATCCTAAGACACCGAATTCCGAAATTAAAGTTATTTTTGACTTTGTAGTGTTTTTTTTAAGTCGATTAAAAATAATGGAAAAACTTTTTACAAAAAAATAACAACTGACTTCCTTAAAAAAAAAAAACAGTCGAATTGATAACCTCCTCCTTTTTTTAAAGTCGGTTAAAAAGAGCGTGGGATGCTTGATATCAATGAAAATATTCTTCAAAAAGCACCCCACGCTTTTTTAATTGTTTTCTAGTTTTTAGTTTGGTTTTCTATGGAAGCGTGTTTTTTTATTCATTTTAAATACAACTGGTAGTTCCAGAGATCCACTCTTCAGTTTTATTGTTAGTATAGATTGCGTGGCCAATATGAGCGATCTATAACTACATGAATTTCCTGTACCTACTTGCATGTACTACTTGGGAGTGTATGTTAGTGTGTAAGTATGCACTCATAATCATAACTCAATCGCCAAACATTTACGAGCCCCGCGCCCCTCGCGCCCCGCGCCCCGCAGCCCACGCCCCGCGCCCGTCGGAGCAATCAGTTTATATCCGCTGCTCTATTTTAGATCCGCCGGCTTCAGTGGATTTATGATCTACTATTTACTTTTTATGTACGAATGAGAGAGGTGTACCTACCTACTGTTGTTCTGACAAAACTTATCGATAGAAAAATAGCAAGGCTTGTCACTAGTCACTAGGAAACTCGCACTCGCATGAGTCGCTCGCGAGATCTTCGGCTACTCTCATGGTGCTGCTACTAGCCACGTGTCGATGTTCGTCGCTCCACCGGTCTTTGGACATCCTATCTAAGGCCTGTACATGGTCACGAGCGATGCTACCTCGTCGCGGTGACTCGAATCATGGTCTAAACAAGTTCTTTCATTTGTAATCTCCGATTTAATGTCCCAGGACGTGTTTTGCTTGAGTGTGCAGCTCGTAGCAACGAGATCACGTATACCAATTCGTCGTCTTTACTTAAGGACACGTCTACTGGAACGGTTATCGGGGTCGACTACTTTCATTATCTGTCGGATCACCTCGTCCCAGATTCAATCCCCCGAGATTTAAACAGTCAAGTTTTATGTGTCTCCAAACTATTTAAACTTCTAGCCGATTAGTCCGCAGTAAGCAATTTGTGAAACCCTCTCTATAACTAGCGACAAATATGACATGATTCATTACACGTAGTATTAATCATTCGTCACATTCATATCATTTGTCACATTTACGCGTTGAGGGAGTATGGCGCAAATCACTCATATGCTTCACGATCACGATCATAGCCGTGCGGATATATCGACGTACTTGCCGGAAATATGGATGACGAGATAAGCACAAAATAATATGGTGTGCGAATTATTGTTCTGATCTTTAGTGATGAGATTTATCAGGAGAATGAATCAGGCAGATACAAGTTTTAAGACAACGTTTCGTTTTTTTGAAGATCCTTTATTTACCCAACAGTTTCCAAATTAAAACCAATGAAATCAAACACCTCATCGCGACGAGTACGTACTACCTTCTCGTTACTCTGCTCACCCCGTAGGGAGACATTCAGTATGCACGCATCGCGCCACAGTTACGAGCGCAAAGTTTTTAACGATATCTGCCGAGTTAACCCCGTCTTAGTTTGCTTGTTCGTAATGGTTCCCGTGTAAATATACGGAACAAGGCAGCATTCACTGTTAGTGAGGCACAGAGTTGACTACAGAATTAAGTAAATCCGACACATAATATCAAACCTGTATTGCCCAAAGGGTTTGGCAGAGGTAAGCACTCACACTCTGCCAGTTATATTTGAGTCACATGTAGTAGGGGTGGGCCTATTGCCATCAACCGGGCACAAGTTCACACTTCTGGCTGCTAATGAGAATATCCGTGTTGGGAATCGATCCCAGGACCCCAGGACCCCGGGAATAGCTGTAGTGCACTTAAGCTTAGTTTGTAGGTACTGTGAAGGCTCTTTTGAGCTCTCAGCGAGCCGGGGTTACGTTTAGCTTTAATTATTATTCCTAGAATGCTTCTCATTGTATGTTTTTCCTCCCTGATATATCAGCCAAATCTGACGCCTACTGATATTTTATTCTATTCAATCTAAGTCAATTTTTGTCTCGAATTTCTTGCCAATAACTTTCAGTGGCCACGCGGAGGTTGCATGTAAGGCTAAATAGGCTATAATCTTTACAGTACGTAATAAAGCGACCTGTAAGTTCGGGCGACACAAAAAGCCCAGTATATCCTTACCTTAACCTGCTAAGCATAGGCCTGTCTGTACAGCTACACAATTGTCTCATAAATTGTTTACCTCAGGTACTTCCATAACTTACTTATGATAAGTCGTTCAAGTTTTTCCTTCTCGGCGAGATATCTCGCGCTGTGTGCGAGATAAGTTATGTTGTTTATGATGTCTCGATGTTTTCGTCGAGTGTTTGCGCTCCATTGTTTGTGGGAAGTTCCCGGGTTGAGAATACGCAAGTGGACGAACACTTGACAGACTTGTGTACTCGTAATAAACCTTAATATACGTATAAGGATTCAAAAGTTATTGTTTCATTACCTATGTGTATTTACTGTTCATGTTTTTCTCTGGGATAGCGTGTTGCTTTGAGGCCAAGATGCAATACAGAAGTTCATAAGTATTAGTAATGAGAAACATAAAAATCACATAGTAAGAATCTAAAGCTATTTCTCACATATTAATTACTAGCTTCTGCCCGCGACTTCGTCCGCAACAAATGTTTGCTCCACTGACGCTTCCCGTCGCATCGAATTGCCTGCCAGTTTTCGTTCATTTTACGTATCGCCCAGCTCCTTTTAACTGTAGCTTAATATTGTATAGCCTATATCCTTTTCGAATAAATAGGCTATCCAACACAAAAATATTTTTTCAATTCGGTTCAGCAGTTTCTGAGATTACCGCGTTCAACCAAACAAACAAACTCTTCAGCTTTATAATATTAAGTATAGATTTATCAAACCAGACGTCACGCGGAGAACTAGCGTCCCCACACGCGGCACATTGATGTTGATTGAGGAGTCCGTCGGATCGCGGTTGTGTCATTATGATGACGTTTAGTATTACCTACCAGGGACATTTTGTCCAATTTACTGAGCAGAAAATTTAAAAACACAATGTAAAAGATTAATTTTTATTTAATAAATAAATAAATAAATTCCCATTAGATTCGGACTGATTCAATTACTCCAAATTCTCCGCCACTCTATTCGGTCTTGGCGATTCCTGGAAGGCAGCATTTCCTTCTACATTTTTATTTAATTCAAGGTGTCGTCTGGTAAACATCTCTCTTCCCTATCACCGAAGGTTTAATATTATATCATAATATTTATTATATGAGAAAAAAGGTTTTTATTTCGGATCAACACAAAATATGAGTAATAATTGGATTGCTTTATTGTACTCGTATAATAGCGAGGTGCTCACTTGTTCAGGTTACATTCTGATACAAAAAGTTGTCATTAGTTAATCGGCATTCACCTGGAACCTGGCGTGTTCCAACAATACGCAGCGATACTGTGTCAGTAGGGCAGCGCGCGGCGCCCGAGCACAGCGCTACACACGCGGACACCGCGCAGCCACATGCAGAAGGTGCACTCTATGCGCTCGTTTGTAAGCCTTCTACTTCATTCTAAGATTTCTTTTAATTACTATTCAGCTCATTTCATATTCATTTACCTACTGCTAGAGACAATTTATGCATTGCCTTATAACCTTTAAACAATAAAAAAGATGTATATTTGTGCATGAAGTAACACGTAAAAGTCATCATCTGCCTAGCTTTCCGCACTACATTGGGGTAGGCCTCCAGGCTCACGGATGCAGTTAAATACCAGTATTATGCATAGAGTGACTGCCTATTTGATCTCCACAACCCAGTTACTGGGTAACACGATATCCCATATCAAAACTGGTTGTCAGACTTTCGGGCTTCTGAAAATATTTAACGACTGTCAAGGATAAAGCATTCAAGTGAAAGAATGGACAATAATATGCGTTACATACGCGAAATACCTCATTCACTCAGCATAATGTTGTGACTCAATGTTTCAGTGGCGGCCGGTGTAGACTTGACGATTGTAAAATATCGCAGATTGATTAAGTTAATCATTATATAAAATCATCCAGTATTTGTATTTTCTCGAGTTTTCAGTCACTACTAGTTCGCTTACCACCTGCTTCAGAGTGAGTCTACTGCACCTTGTTGATCTGCGGTACAGGGTTGCAGAGGGCACGAGCCGCGGTACGGACGGGGAATAAAAGCCTCTCGAAGGGTAACCTCGCCCCCTCCGACCCTTACTCGTACCCGCACTCGTCCTCGCCCACCCCCGCACACACCCGCACGCATACCCCCGCACCTTGTGAACGGTTTGTTTTACGAGCTAATTATTTTGTATAGTTTTTACAAGTTATGATTTTAATTGAAAAGGGGGAGTGAGTTGTGCGTTCGCTTTGTTCGATGACTATATGGAAAGGGTTCTTATTAGTTTATTAGTTCTACAACACAATACAGACATGTTTCTTTCCGACGTAAAGGTTAAGACGTAATTTATATGTATGAATATTTGATAGTATCCACGTTCGAAAGAGGCTTTTATACGGTATTGGGGATACCGTTAGCTCACTACCGAAGTATATTCCATCAATACTTATTGAATACCTTACGTGGAACTACCCTCTATAATACACGTTGCGTACCTACCCTAGATGTTTCTATTTGAATGAACGCAAAAATATTTGTTGCGACTTGGTGGAGCTTATCAAAAGATTTGTTCAGTAGTGACGTGGGACGAATCATTAGCGATGCTGTGATCTGATTTAGGGGACCAAGGGGGAGGGGTTGAGGGGCAGAGGAGGGGGTGTTCTATGGAACGTTTTGAAAAAGCCGCTCCGCAGGGACCGAACCCGCGCTCATTACCGACCCGCTGGGGCCCGTTGCGGCGTACGCACCGGGCACCGGAACGGACTGGAGCGGGTTTACTCTTGTGCTTTCAACTTTTAAGTATTCAGGTAGTAGAACTTTGGTGTTGTTATCCTTTCAACAAATTGAGCGTAAAGTTAAATATACTTAGCTAGCTTCTACCCACGACTTCGTTCGCATGGAAGTCGTAACATACACAGTATACTGAAATATCAGCCACATTATTATGACACCCTCAAATTCGACTGGTAGTGCCAGAGATTAGCACTTTCAAATAAAACAAAATGTTCCTGTTTTAATAAATTAAGTAAGATATTTTGTTCATTTAACTAAACAGTGATTTTAATATGAACCGTATTTTTATCTTTTACACAAACTTACAGACTGAAGAAACAAATGAGCTTTGCGTACCTATTTGTTACGGGAAAGAAGAAAATACTGAGAAGAACATTGTAATCAGTGTCGAGCTCGTCACAGTGTGAATGCCGATCATTCCTGCGTGTTCAATCTGGTAACTTATGTTATTTGGAAAATATTGATAGTTACAACTTTAACCATTTTCCACAAATTGGCATTAAATATTTTCACTTCTTACGTCATTTGAAAGCACCGAATTTATGTTTTTCAGCGCACTCATAAAGACTGCGAATTTCACCGTTCAGAACGTTCACATCGAACCGTTCACGTTTTATTCGAAGCAATTCCGCCGGGAGCCGCCCGGACCGACACCGGACCGAGTCGGAGCGGCTCGGACCGGTAGATTGTAAATATTTTTCAAAAACTACTGCATTATGGTACAAAATTCTTCTTTTGTCCCAATACTCGCAATATGAGAGTGCTTCTCAAATAGTGTTGCCCAAATGCAAGAACAAGACGAGACTTAGCCAGTCTTGGTCTTGGTCTTGCGCCAATACACCTGGTCTTGGTCTTGGTCTTGGTCTTGCGCTCCCAGTCTTGGTCTTGGTCTTGGTCTTGCAGCAAGAGTCTTGCAAGTCTTGCAATTACCTATTAGTCTATTACTATTTATTAAAGTTTACTTTAAATCTTAGAAAAATGTATTAGAATTGGAACATTGTGAGCTTGAATTAACATAGCCATAGTAAAGATCAAGCAGATTAATAAATAACTGAAGATTTGATAAGAAATTCGAAAAATCAACTAACCTATATGTCGTTTTCCATGGAAGTAACTGTTTCTTAATAAACATTTATGATTTATAAGCTTACATTTGCTAAAACATGTAAAAAAACAAATTAATTACAATAACTTGACTGTATTTTAAAGAACAATACTTATCTGTCTAGAAAGAGATTGAACCCTCAACTTATAAGAAATTTAATAAAAGAGTTTTACGATTTATCATTTATTTGAATAAAAAATAAAATACAACACAAATCAACAGCTTTATCATTAGGTTATGATACTTTATATCAATTTTTTTGACCAAGAATTAATACAAAGTAACCATCTGGCTGACTCATCTTTTTATTTTTATATTATTTTATTAGTTTTGTAGAATTTTTTTACACGTTTCAAGTATATTTAAAAGTGGCTACAATATTTATTAAACGGGTGATATTTGAACACTTTTTTGCTATTTTTTCTTGTAAAAACTTAAGAAATATAATGACTAAATGTACAATAATAGTACCTAAGTAATTAGTTTAAAACCATATAAGTAATCAATATTATAATATATACTTACTAGAATGAATTAATATGACATCTACTACCTATCCTTACCATTTTATCCTAATCATAATACTACTTGCGTGATCAGTATAATGTATTCATTTTCATTCTAAGCACTCTGAAACTTATTTATTCTTTGGAACACCTGTAGGTACTCTTAAAAAAATTCGAAATTATTTTGCATGAGTATACCTACGCCCTATGGCGGCAATCAAATAGTGTCACAAATGTTATGATTTCGGCGTGGCGGCAACGATTGTTTTAGATTTCAAAAGAAGCCGCCGGCGCGTGTATCATAACCATGTACTTCCGAAAAGCGGCAAATTTCTTTGAGAAGTAAGTACAAAACCTTTGATGCCGCATTATCAAAGTGCCGATGGTTAAAACATAACTATGCATGCACTCAGTTTGATTTTAATAGATATTTTTTTATTCGTTATGTTTATGGTATTAGTCGTAATGCGCATAGGTCCAGTTTTTCATATTCTTTGATACAGTTTTTTGCGTCTCATAGAATTCCTAAGCGTACCTACCTATACACCGAACTGTTACACCTAACTACTCAGTGAAATAGCGCTAAGTCCTAGCTGCAAGACGCAAGAGTCTTGCAGGCTATGTCTTGTTCTTGCTCAAGTCTTGCACGGTCAGTCTTGGTCTTGGTCTTGCTAAAAATACGCGGTCTTGTTCTTGGTCTTGGTCTTGCAAAAACGCAAGGACAAGACCAAGACTGCAAGACCAAGACTGAATTTGGGCAACACTATTCTCAAACCATATTTGGTTTTGGTAGAATACATGCTTTTCTTCGTGTATGTTTGTGTAGTTCGAACTACTACCACAATGGCAGTAGAACTCGATGGTTCCAGTCACTAATACAATTAGCTCGAGATTGAGCTCGTGTGAGCTCTCTCTTTTGGTTTGGACGATTGAAAATCTGAAAGTGAGTTTTTATTTCATTAGAATAAGTTCAAATAGATAGTTCTAAACTTGGATTGTTTAGACATTTCGAATCGCAGTAATGGAATAGCAAATACATATTCCACTTTGGCTTTGAGAATAGTCTTATTGATAAAATCCCATTAACAGCTCGTAGTAGAACTCAAAACTAATTTAAATCACGAGCGCAAACAAGCGAGGCAACCGCTCGACAACGATAACGTCGACGAGTTCATATTGATACGAGTGCAAATTAAATCTGACGTCACAAAACTGATTCCATTATCAAACAGTAAATAAGGTATTAGAGGATTGGATGCGCTGCAGCGCAGTGTGCAAACTATAACGTAGCAGCTCAGCGCTGTTTGCGCTAGATTCCAATCTGAACAGACGCGGTGCGTCGATGCGCTCGCCTGTAATATTTGCATTCCGCGCAGATATGAATGCCGAGTTCTGTGACACGTCTTATTTACAAAAGGGACGTTGAAACTATCGCGCAGAAGGACCACTCTATTTACGGCGGGAAACGAGACAAACAAACCGAGTGAATCAAAATTGTCGCTCTTAGTCGCAGGCGTCCGAAACTGCAGCAGTAAAATAGTAATCATATACATTTACCAAATTCCTTCTCTTCCATTCTTTGCATTCCGCTGCACTGCACTATCTACGTAGAGTAGGTACAGGAGTGTGAGCCTTCTGCATCTCACTGCACATAGGAGCGCTCTCACAATGCGCGCCACCTAGCACGGCTCCTCCAGAATACGTAAGTTCGTTTGCCTTAAAATATTCGCATGTTCGGCGCGCGGCATCGCGACGGGTATTACTGAACTTTGTTCGATCGCTATTCGATGGCGACGCGATATTAACGACACTTTTACGACACTGTGAATACAGTTGGCGCTAGCATGGATGTAGCCCGTCCATACTATGCATCATCCAGCTTCAAACGGTTTAAACCGGTTCAGACCGGTTCGCGCCACACGTGACCCCCACACTAACTCGCATATTTTCTCAACTGTTTTATAAATTCATAGATTTATGAGGTCGAGTCTCAAAATGTTGCGTGGAGGCGTAATGGGAACTTTATGCTGGCTCCGGCCGAGAACTGCCGAAATATGGACATTTGAGAACATTACGTATGAATTCATCATAGCGGCCTGTAGTTCATTGTTAAACATGAGTCTTGCCTCACAGACTCCTGCAAGAATGGGACAAGATGGCCAAATGGCTAATATATCATCTCGCTTGATACGTGGAACGGTTGACGTTAATTTAAAAGAACTATCGTGACAAACCACGTAGTTATTTTTGTTTATTGATGATAAAATTCTATAATCGATTTAACGGTTTATTACTCACCCCAGAGATCAACGGATTTCTATGAGCAACTATGTCTAGTTGAAATCTATAGCTGGCTACGTTTTGAATTGAGATTGGACGTATGAATGTCTGAAATAGTGCAGTCTCATAGAAAGACGGGCTCGGGGCGGACGGGGCGGACGGGCAGTGCCCAGCCGACTGATCGAAATCTCTCTTCTATTGCCAGCGAAGCTTTGAAATCTTGCAGCAGTTTTTGGCAAGAGATTCAGAATGAGCACAAGTGAATCTCAACCTTATTCTTTAAATGTAGAGTCGATGTTTGGTCGGTTGGGGAGGCTATTGGAAGTGGCACCGGCGCCGTAAGTCAGGTCGTTGGCGTCGGGTCACGTAACAGATCGACGCAGAGAACCCACTCTGCACAGAACACGAACCAGACCACAGACACAAGAACAGGCACACAAGAATAAATCCAACCATTAGCTGTGTCACTTATTGATTGACAAGATCACTTAGTCGTCTGACACTGCCTGTCCAGGCAGCACGGTAACCAACTTATAATACAAAGAGTTCATTTTAAAAGTGACGAGTGCCGAACAATGTATTACGTGTGCCGTATTGATTGGTTATTTTGAAACAAACCTTTGTTGTTTTTAATCACGTTAGTTTCTTCATTATCAATTCTGTTGGTTTGGCATTAGGGCGGGTTGTTTGAGGCCCACTTAATACATGCGTATAGGTACGTGGAAAATGCCACTAACTATAGTCAAATCATCCAGCAGTGGACTGCGATAAGCTGAGTTGATTGATTGATAGTCAAACCAAAAAAAGGTTAGCAGTAACCGGTGCCATACCCGCTGGTTAACGTTATTTATTCTCGATACGCTGCACCGAACAGTACAACATGTGGACTCGCTTTAGTATTTAAATCTCGCATTAATAATCCATCGGATGAGCAGGAATTTAGTTTTTGGACCGACTCTGGCTCCAAAGTCGGTTTTCGATCTATTTGTGTAGACTCTCGGCTCTTTCGGGTCTGAGTGGTCGTTCTGATTTTCTGTAAGTATTATATTGTAATGCTTTTTAAAGTGGTTTAGATTTGGGGCTCTACCGCAGGGTGACGGTATATACAGTAGTAGTAGTAGTAGAAGTACCTCTATTGCTAATATATCTAATCAAAGATGAAATATTAGCAACTGAAAATGTGTAGTTATCATATAGGTATTTACGGAGGTGGTTACCACTGAGCCACATTAAATGATACATAGTTATGCTCTTAGTATGTATTCTTTATTCTATGAATTTTAATGATTGACATGTCGTTAGGTTTGACCGTCCAGCTTAAAGCACTTTACTTTCAATTGGTTTAAAAGAAATTCCAAATACAATAGGTGTTCTTCAAAAATCTCTGTGGTGGACTTTAGAACCACTGGGTTCTCACTAGGTCCGCTATGTAGGATCGTGAAAAAAGTTTTTAGTACGTCACAATCTCATGACCCTGGATATTATGTTACAACAATCAATTACTGCCTTAAGTTATATTTTAGGTACCTTCTAGGGTTTTCGCAAAAAAAAAAATGACTAAGCACTAAGGTGAACTCTTTCTAACAACGGCGGTTACGCGTAAAAAAAAGAAAATATTGCGTTGTATTGTTAATCTTTCAACCCCCCCCCCCCCCCTCCCATTTAGTTCTGTGCACAGCCCAAACGTCATGGGACAAATGCATGACAATGACGGACGTAGACAATGATTATAACAGATAAAGAAGGTGTTTCGTACCACATACTTTGCAGACACATTATTTTATGTTATGTTTATTTCAGTCTAGTTATTATTCAATTATGCTAATAATTACAGCTTCAATATTTTAGCAATTTCAGCCATATTTCTATCTTACCTTTGTTTTTTGGGCGGGAAATCGGTTGGAGTGTAGCCTAAGGGGCCCTATGGCACGATGACTTTCTAATAAAGTTTCATTATTTTTTTTCAGAAATTTCTCAATTTAATTCCAGCATCAAGTTGACCTTGTCCATAGAAACCATTTAAGTTCTGAGACACATGGTCGTTCGACACACCGTTTCCGAGTTAGGAACTTTCTAATGTTTTTGAAAAAATAATAATTGAAATCTCCTAACTCAAAAACGAAGCGTCGTATGGCCATGCTTTTCAGAAACTAAATGGTTTCTATGGTCAAGGTTAACCCGAAAGTGCAATAAAAATTTCAAATGTCCGGAAAAACGTCCCAATTTAAAAAAAAAAATATTTTGCTGCTCATAGTGCCCCAAAAAATTGTTTCATTATTCAGTGATGCGTATACTCCAACTCCTAAAATTCTGCCCCTAAGATGACCCACTGACCGGGAACATCAAATGAGGTCTCCCGTAGAGGCCATATCAGACTTTTACTGACTAAAACCCACCCGTATTCCATAAGTTGTCTGTGCCAGGGCCACGGTAACTCTTTCGAAACGTGACCCTGACAGGCATCGGTCTTAGTGAACCCTTTCAATTTGTGCTGATATCTCTTTGAGGCGCGTGGAACATAACACGCCGTCGATCCAGGCCTGATCCTTACTGAGCGGCGAGCTACCCGTTGTTCGCAACCGCAAGCCTGAATTTCTATCACACCTTGATTTAGCAAAATATTTAAAAAACAAATAGATACTCTAGCCATTAGACATCTTAAATTAAAAAGTCCTGAAAACCACAAAAACGACACTCATGGTGAACATTTAAAAAATGTCTTGCGTACTTAAATATTGTAAATAACTTTAAAAAAGTGCGATAATACAACTATGACGATCACTATTTACGTCTAATGGGATTGTTTACTTCCAGTATGTCTGTAACTTGGACATTACTGGCTAATTGTGGGGGAACTGTACACCCCTGCCCACCCCTTTGAAAGAATACAGGCGTGTTGTTATGAAGAAATTACATTTCTACAACTTTTTCGCGAAACTATCCTTTCGCGCAAGTGGGTTTGCGCAAGTGTCGTTCGGTTATTTTGGTGTAAAAGTATCAATTTCTCTTTATTTAAGAGTTTTATTAAAGATTCAGATAATTGTGGTTAACATTTTTCATGCTTTTTAGTTGTCATTTGAAATTTAGACAAAACGGCGAAACGTTGCCATAATAAAGAAAAATGTTTGCTTTTACTGGTAGCACAAATTACTTTGAAAATCAGCTTTTTATTTAATAAAACAACGCTTTGTATTTAGCGAACGTCAAAAATCTTTCGTAATCGTTATTATTTGACGTTCGCATGCTAAGTTCACCAAACATTTGAAAAACTCGGCCCTTAACTGAGGAAAACGTTTCATTAAAAATAGCAACTCAGATGACATGTTAATTTTTCATTTTTGCAAAGTAATTACAGCAACATAAGAAACATAAAAACTATGTTTATTTTGCAATGCATGATATAAATAAAAAGTGGAAATTCTCGGTTTAAAAGTGCGTTTAACGTAGTTAAGTAGAATGTGGTCGTAGAAGAGGCAAACGCTGCGTTTGACATTCGATTAAATACTCGAACGTTAAGAACATATAGCGCGAATACAATTCTTTGCTAGGTGCTGTGTAGCACTACTACCATTATTTATTTACGTATATACATATTTAATGGGACGAGTGGCTAATAATAAGCTACGCTTGCTGAGGTTAGCCCATGTATGAGTGATCATCTAAGCATACCAAGACACTCTGTGCCTCGGAAAGCTTGTTAATCCTTTGATCCCGCCTGTCGTTCGTGGAACTTTCATAGATGTCACGTATAGTCAGAAACCCGAAAGTCTGACAACCAGTTTTACCAAGGGGTATCATAAACTACATTTAAAGTCAATTCAGGATCCTAAAAACCTCGTAGATAAACTAACGTATTCAAGACATTGAAACTACTATAATTACCTGCTTAAGACGATTAGATGCCAAGATAAACAGAATGAATTCTAAAAGGCCAGTGGTAACCCTGAAGCAACTTGGTATACATAAAGAGTATAAGATAAGATAAGATAAGACAATATTTATTTGCTTAAAAATGTGTCATACAAACAGAAAGACACGCATGCAAGATGATCAAAACATTGAAAGTACTGACGTGTTTGCCACATGATGTGACGTGCAAATATGAAAGCATATTATTATTAAAGCATTCTCCTTTTACAGCAAAAAAACGAATCAATTAAATTATAATTATAATATTGTGGCAAATTTAAAATAACAATAAATCAATCAGAACATTAAAATTAAAATAAGTAAGTTACAGTAATTGCGCACCCACAAGTATGTCGGGGGATCATCTTAATATCTGCAGTGATCCTGATACGTCAGTCAACTTTTTAAACAATTACTTCGCAAATGTTGGAGATATCTTGCTGATTTTAATTCTTCATCCGAACCAAAATGAATCTCATTAGTTAAGAAAACATAACTGTGATGTTGACTACAATGGTATACCTGCGTCGGTGATTAATTCAGCCAATCGCTCATGTATGCAATCTGTGTTTGTCAAAGGGCATCATCCCAAAAGCATTCAAAAAGGCGTTAGTAGATATCACCAATATTTAAGGGCGGAGATGGGGACCGTGGCGAAGCTGTAGACCTATATCGATCTTACGACCGTATCCAAAATCTTAAAAAAATAACACTAAATAATGCAATTGCCAATTTCAAACCAATACTGGTTCAGGATAAGCAATCAACAGAGGATGCAGTGCTTGAGCTATCAAATTACATCACTAACAGTCACGACACCAGCACTTAAATGATAGATATATTCTTGAATTTGGCCAAGGCATTGACAAGGTCTCTCCTCCCATCCATTTACATGGATTGGAGGCACTACGAATAACAGATTTGGCTCTGAGGATCTTTTCCAAATACCTCACGGATCGCAGTCAGCGAGTAACGGTAAACAATTATACTAGCGACGCGCAATAAGAACTTATGGGAGCATTTTCTTGTTTACGTTAAAAAAATATGCCAACTCGTTCTACTGGACTGCATAATCCTTGTCTACGACACTATGACATTACTACACTACACTTTCTCCAAAACCCACTATGTTGCTTTTTCAGCAAACTCTTCTACTTAATGTAGCATTCTGAAAATAAATGCTGATATATACTCCCACCCCGTGCTTAAGAACTTAATGTACACAGTTATGCAATAAATATCTTATCTTTATTTTAACACCTGTAATTGCCCTCTTATTCAAAGAAAATCTTGCGTGGAGTATCTAGGAGTACATATTGATAACACACTAAGTCGGAACAAACATGTCGACGTATCAGTGTTTCGTGCTTATGTTTCCAATGATGAGCTCAGAAACTTTGTTGCTTTCCCACTATTGAACACTATTTTGCTTTAGCTCAGTTACGCTTAACCTATCGCATCTCAGTTTGGGGTGGCATTTTTCAAGCCCTTATGATTTGCCTTGAGAAGGTGCAAAAGGCCGTTTTGAAGGTGATTTGGAGGGGCTGGGAGCGGAGGTCGGGCGGCGGAGGCACTTGAACTTGAGTTATTACTTAGATGCGCACAAATGGCCATTAGTGTTCGCTTTGATGCGCTCGCGTCGTCGTGTCGTACATATCCTTGTAGCGATATCTGGAAGTGCGGCCGTAATGAGCAATGCACGATGGGGTATCAATATAAGAATGTCCAGTATTCAGAAATGGTGCGATTGATTGCTAAGTGTGATGACAATGTTTCCGAAACCTGCAATTAATTCTTATATTATTTTTTAATGTATCTAACCAGTCCTGGTTCAGTATGAAAGGAGAGTGGATTTAGTTTAACTACAAACCAAGAATAAATTCATAGTGTTTGGAGCTAATCTCAGAAGTGTGATTAATGTTCTCCCTATGTGTATAGATAATGTACCGCTTGAGGAAGAGGAACAATTTAAATACTGGGGTCTGATTATTACAGCTGACCTAAAGGACGATGCGGACATTGAGCGGGAACGGAGGGCGTTGTCAGTCAGAGGTAATATGATAGCGTGTAGGTTTGTGCGTTGTTGAAGGTAGTTTAAAATAACGCTCTTTAGAGCTTATTAGTACATCCCTCTACACGTGCAGCGTGTGGGCAAAGTATACTCGGGCCTCATGCAGCGCTCTCCGCGTCCAGTTCAATAACGCGTTCAGGGCGATGTCGGGGTTGCCCCGCCACTGCAGCGTCTCGGGCATGTTCGAGGAGGCGCGCACCGACAACTATCACGCGACGATGCGCAAGCGGTGCGCGTCTCTGGTGCGCTGAGTGCGGAGCAGCGTCAACACCATCTTGGCGATGATCGCCAACAGACTGGATTACCCATATATCCACCAATCCTGTAGCAGACATGTTGAGTGTTACAAAACTGTTTGAGTGTTACAACGTCAACTTCTTTCTTTTTTTAGGGTTCCGTTGCCAAATGGCAAAAAACGGAACCCTTATAGATTCGTCATGTCTGTCTGTCTGTCTGTCCGAGTATGTCACAGCCACTTTTTTCCGAAACTATAAGAGCTATGCTGTTGAAACTTGGTAAGTAGATATATTCTGTGAACCGCATTAAGATTTTCATACAAAAATAGAAAAAAAAACAATAATGTTTGGGGTTCCCCATACATAGAACTGAAACTCAATTTTTTTTTTAATCATATTTTGACATCGTGCCATTTTAGTCTAATACACTATTGTTTTTTTTTTAATTAAAAAAACTAAAAAGCACGCTTCCATAGAAAACCAAACTAAAAAGTAGAAAATAATGGGAAAAAAGCGTGGGGTGCTTTTTAAGGTATTTTTTTAATGATATCAGGCACCCCACGCTTTTTTTCCATTATTTTCTACTTTTTAGTTTGGTTTTCTATGGAAGCGTGTTTTTTAGTTTTTTTTAACTATTATTTATTTTCTATTTTTAGGGTGTTTCGAATTTTGAGACGTATGTCAGCTGTGCCGTTATTTTGCTGTGCCCGACAGGGTCCATATGATCTAATCATAAGTTTACCACCTAAGAACACATGTGGAATGCAATAAAAGTATTGAGTATTGAGTAATATTAAAATAACCGCTTTTTACTAAGTGTATATGGATGTATACGGTTCATATACCAAAACAAAGTTTTTTTTTTAAATTTTTGTCTGTCTGTCTGTCTCTCTCTGTTTGTTCCGGCTAATCTCTGAAATGGCTGGACCGATTTTGACCGGACTTTCACTGGCAGATATCTGATGTAACAAGGAGTAACTTAGGCTATTTTGATTTTAGAAAAAAAAAAAATGAATCTCACGAAAAAAAAACGAACGAAAAACTTTTTGTTAAAAATACCACGCGAATGAAGTCGCGAGTACCTATATAACCTGGATTAATGCATTCTTAATATATTAACCGCGGTAGTACGTCCTCTTGTGATAATTTCCGACATCCACGCGGGCGAAGCCGTGGGCAAAACCTATTTATTATATAGTTGTAGTTTAGTAAAAAACCGATGGATGTTTTCGAATGTTTTTTTTTTAAAAAACGCTTTTTTTTTGAGGGTGGGAAATCATTAAATGACCTCTCCCGCTCAGGGTAGAGCGGAAAGGCGTGTCAGACTTTTACTGACTAAAACCAACCCGTGGTCCTGGGTCCTGCAATTGCCCATATGCCACGCCACGGATCTCTTTCGAACAAATCTCACGACCCCGGCAGGTATCGGTTTTAGACCCCTTCAGTTTGCAGACATGTCTTTGAGGTGCGCGTGGAACACTTACGCGCCGTCGTCACAGGCCTGGTCCTTACCGGGCGGCGAGCTCCCCATTGCTCGCCGCCCGCAAGCCCGCGCCTATAGTGGCCGGGAGTCCACAATCGACTCCTGACGCCCGGGGCGTCTCCTCCTGCGGCAGCTAGGGCGCAGAGACTGCCTCTCCCACACGCGCCCCGCCTCCTCCTTCGCCAGCATTACTGCTTCGCAGAAGGAGGAGACGGCTTCCCATGCCCTCTCGCTCCGTACCATGGCTTGCATCAGGGCCGGACACGAAAGGTCACCGCCGCCGATCGCACCCACGAGGACTCGATGGTGCTCCGCCCAGGCAGGATACACCTCCACCGTTTGCTCCACCGTGTCTTCCAGGCGATCCACACAGTGGTAACACCCGGGCGTTTCCCCCCGCCTTACCCGGAACAGGAACCTCCCGAAACAGCCATGTCTGGTGAGGACCTGCGTAAGGCGGAATCTCGGAATCTCGCGGCTCTATCCATTCCTCAAAGAGCTTTTGTTAGCTTCATACGTATGTTAGTATGTGCCTATGTATCGGAAACTTTGAACATGATTTTGACCCGCTTCAAAACGTCGGATTAACTCGAAATTTGGAATACTTATCAAGGACCGATGACAATACAATAGTTTTATAAAGTACCATTGTCCTTGCTAGGGTTACCAGGATAGCAAAAAAACTGTCTTTGAAATCTACGCTGACATACGTCACAAAGTTTGAAACATTCTAAAAAATAGAAAATAAATAATTTATTTATAAGAAATATTTTATTATCGGAATCAGACAGTTCATTTGTCAAAATGAATTTCATAATAAAACTGAGATACATGAATAGATATATTGATAGATAAACGATAAATGTAAATAAAACTGAGATAAATTATCCTTTAATAAAGTAAAATGTACCTCTTATAGAGAACATCTTAAGAGCAATACTGGCCTGTTAGTCTAGTGGTTAGTGACCCTGACTGCAAAGACTGAGGTCATGGGTTCGATTCCCACCCAGGACAAATCTTTGTGTGATGAGCACAATCATTTGTTCTGTGTCTGGGTGTAATTTATATATAATATGTATGTATTTAGAAATATATAAGTATATTTATCAGTTGTCTGGTTACCATAGTACAGGCTCTGCCTAGTTTGGGATCAGATAACAGTGTGTTGGTTGTCTTAAGACATTTATTTATTTATTTAATAGCAAAGTTATGAAGTAAACGTCGTAGCAACGTAGCACCGTAGCGCTCCGGGCAATCTCGGACGTCACAAGTGCTACGACAGCATAGCTACGCCGTAGCGAGGGCTACGTGGCGCTACGACTCAATTAACTGACCTATTTGTGCAAAAGCTGATATTCAATGAATTTGTTAGATTCAGAAATTGAAAACAAATGTTTCTTAAGTTCACTTCGAATATCGATAATTAGTATATGTTCTCATGTTCGGAGAGTGAGGAAACATTGCTTAAAACACGTCCAGCTCGCACTTGATTTTTCTTTTATAGAACGACACAGTTAGGTGTAAATTATCTTACAGCGTATTTGAAATGTACAGCATCATGACTGGAAAGGTAAAAGTTGATATAAAATGATAATATGTTGTGTGTACAACATACAGTACGACAGGTCGCTAGTTCTACCGATGCGACGCGACGGCGAGATGAATGCGCCGCACGCCGCGCGCCGCCGTACAATGTTCAGTGTTCAGCTCGATACCACTCCGCACTATTTATTGTTGTCTGCAGCAGGACGCGGAGATATTGAAAATATATCTTCCTGGAAGCGGTACCGTTTGCTGGTAAATAACACTTCCAGCATTGTCCATTGTCCGCTCTTTATCTACGGTTTGATAAATGTACAATACCACTTGCTCTGGCTCTTATTCAATTTTATCTTATAAATCGTCGATGTACTTGTAATAGGGAGAGATTTTCTACTAGCCCAATAATATCTAGCTTTTGATTTTCATGCTTTCAGCTAACTTTTCAGATGACTCAAAGAACATTCCTTAATGGTTCAGAGATTAAACTCAAACAAACTTATTTATATTCGTACCTGTTTGAAACAAAACATAAATCGGATCAGTAATGTTACGCCGCGAAGTTGAGACGTTAAACTGACTTAAAAACTTTATTTTATTGCCGACATTAAAACAATGCTTGTTATTAGGTGCGGCCTACAAACTGCGCCCAAATATACTCGCTGTGTGCACTCGCACAGTGTGCAGTGTGTGAGTGCGCGAGTGTGTATTGAGTGCGCAGATCAGCGCCTTATACACTAGAACGTAAACATGGACGGCGCACAGTTAATTATGACATGTCCGGTCGGACGGCGCACTGTACGTGGACATAGAATGCCTACTCCGCGCAGAACGTGTACATAAGCACGACTAGACAGCAAGAACACTGACTTCAGTCGTCAATTATTATTTGAATTATTTTGATTTGAATAGCAATGGAATTAAAATACCTGAAAAAAATGAATTGACATTACATCAAAACGAATGAGATTATGAGCATATGCTTGTAGGTATATGGTATTTTACTGCATGAAATTAGGTGTTTAACCAACAAAAATAATATGATGCCTAGCGTCGCCTAGTCACGGTATTGAGCTATCTCACAGCACATCTATGTAACATCATGCCTGTATTGAGCTATCTCACAACACATCTATGTAACATCATGCCTGTATTGAGCTATCTCACAAAACATCTATGTAACATCATGCTTGTATTGAGCTATCTCACAACACATCTATGTAACATCATGCCTGTATTGAGCTATCTCACAACACATCTATGTAACATGCCTGTATTGAGCTATCTCACAGCACATCTATGTAACATCATGCCTGTATTCCATAATAAGCTAGGCAGAGGTGTTCCTACGGTACACCCACATTTCAAGTTTGCGAAATATATTAATCGATAGCAGTCGTTTTTGTGCGGCTTACCACGTTAGCATATTGTGCTGTACACACACACACACACACATTAGTACCCGCGTACGTCCAGCGGCGGATGCTGGCTCCAATTAGTGCCGCCGCCGCTAGAGAGATGCACGTCTGCGTCACATCTGTTACACGCTATTGTCTCCGTGTACAAGTCGAGGTACTACTGTAAGTACAGGCCTACTTGGGATGAGGCAAAACAGACAAAATACAGGCAAATTATACATTTTACTTTTAGAAGTACAAAGTGAATTGATAGAATTTTTCTATATTAGAATACAATATTTGTTCTGTCCGGCTCTTAGGCAGTCGTTCCCCCTATTTATTCCACCTCTGTCGATGTAATGCTATTTCTTGTTAACTGTTGAGTGAGCCATCCAGCTAGTTACAGTATGACGTATATTTCACTAAGGTACAATTTACACTTGGGGGCATATACAGTATAAGTGTGAAGCTGTATTTATCTGTAAACATGTGAGAGATAAGCGCGGCGTCACGTGATAAGGCGTGCGCTGCACAGACGCGGCGCGACCATCCATCATCAGCGACCTTCGCGTCCCATCACGCGACATGACAGGAGTGCCATCGTGTGGAATCACATAGAAGCTCCATCGCGAGTAGCATTGCTTCTTTGTGAAGAAAACATTGGCTACGCAAATTTGAAAAGATGGTCAGCAACAACTTACACATAGTTATGAGGAAGCAAGGTGAATTAGAGTCACTTACCACAGTCATAACTGTGGGTGTACTATAGGTGTATCTCTGCCCAACATTTCGGGGACACCAGGCGTGATGTTATGTTTATATATGTAGTCATAAACCTGTAACCTCTGATTGTTCATAAACCTGTAACCTCTGATTGTTCATAAACCTGTAACCTCTGATTGTTCATAAACCTGTATCTTCTGATTGTTCATAAACCTGTAACCTCTGATTGTTCATAAACCTGTAACCTCTGATTGTTCATAAACCTGTAACCTCTGATTGTTCATAAACCTGTAACCTCTGATTGTTCATAAACCTGTAACCTCTGATTGTTCATAAACCTGTAACCTCTGATTGTTCATAATACCTGTAAACGACAAAGACATACCGCGATACGTACAACTATGGACTTGTATTGTGATACGCACGTGCAAGGACTGTCGTGTTATTTGCCTCCTTTTTTGTGACTAATATTATTATTAGATAAAGATGAACTTTCTGCACTTATTTGTATCGTTATTGTTTGGCGATACGCACGAACGTTACAAGTGGACTATTCATCATTATTTATGTCTACCGAGATGGCGCACACTGCTGTTATAAATATTATATCAACTTATAGTTTACAGATATATAGTTTCATCCATATCCGCTTTATTGCTCGAAACTAAAGCTATTTGGAAGTTCCGATGAGGTTACATGACTTTGATCTTTCTTTGAACGTAAACAGTTTACTTTGTTTTTGATGGTTTGTTACTGGATGGGACGATAAGGAAGTTGTACTTGCTCAGGGCTCAGGGAAATTAAAAGCAGTGGAAGTTAGTACAGCGTTCTGGAAACCCTTTTATATCGTGTGACAAATATCATTATTTACTATTACACAATTCCTTTACGTAAGAGTAAATACTTATTTTGTTCACATAATATTATTGGTACACTGGAGCTAGAGCCGACCCGAATATGTTTGCAAAAGGCTAGGATAATAATGATTTAGGAACAAGTCGCGTATTGGTCGCAGATGTGTGCCGGCCGCCTCAAATAAATCAGTGGAGGGTATCTCTCATGTTCGGACAACACACATAACTCGCCAACTTATTCTATTAGGAGGGCCGGACGACACCGGACGGCGCCGGACAGCGCCGGACACCGCCCATGTGTGCACAATGGATCTAGTTTTTATCGCGAGCGCCGAATATAATGTTGTCCGAATAAATTGTGGACGTGAGCGGCGGGACGCGGAGTGCAGAGCGAGAGGGGGGGGGGGATAGGCAAAGTATTGAGACGATTACAACGGATTATCCTTCAATAGTATCTTGGAAGCCTACTGTGTTGTTCATTTGAAACAGTTGTCAGATAATTGATAAAATAATTGACATTGCGTTGCTATGGGATTAAAACGTTCTCGTTTTTCGCTCGTGATCGTACCATCTCGTACCTATAATAACATCCTTCTGACCTGAATTAATTGCTCGGCCATTTTACCGCCTGCTTAATTAACCGTTCATTTTGATTACATTTCCACGTTCATATTTCGCAGCAATTACTTCATAAACAGCGTTGGCTTTTACGTGATTGCTTCATAAACAAATCGAAGCAATGCTTCTGTGCTTCGAGCGGAGCGCGCGGTGCCGAGTTATTGCGGTCACGTCGCTAACTTTGTAAGGGCGAGGGCGTCGCCGGGGGGAAGCCAAGCTGAGAGGAGCGGGGGGAGGCAGGTCCCGGTCCGTTTGCTCAAGCCATTTGCAGAGAGCAAATGAAGATGACGCGATAATCGATAGCCACCTGCTAATTTATGAAATTGTACTAATTGTAACACGAGAAATAAAGTAAAGCTGGAAGCAGTATTAACGACTTATTATAATGCCGGATGTACACCTATACATGCGGCCGACACAAGCGTGACTATATACTATTGTCGACGTGTCTTGAAGCCTTTGATTGTGATTGTGTCGCATTGTGGCTTACCTCCCCCTGTCGCTCTGGTGGTAGCTGAACTCGTACCCCAACAAGGCCCTACCGCAGCCGCACGTGCCTGCTGTAGTATTGTCCTTATGACACGGCACAGAACACAGCTGACGACACTTAACACACTCACTCATACAAACATCGAAAACAACGAACTACAGTTACCGTTAATCATATTTTTATGTTACAAGTATCACTTGCAGTGCACAGTGTATCGATGATTACATTTATCACCATATCGCTACCGGTCATTTCAAGTCTTTTATCAAAATGTATTTGCGGTTGCCTCCGAGCTACCGCGATATCTCACGTTGTTATGATAACATCGCGGCAGGGTCGCGTCCCTGGCCCAGCCACCCTCCGCCACCATTCTTCTCCACCCTCGCTCACGTGACGTTATCAATTACCCCCAATTATTGCCGTTAACGAGCTTACCTTCCGAGAAGCAAACCGCTCACTGTTCAAGTTCAAACAGTAGCGGTTTGTTTGTGTCAAATCTATTAATACTTATACCGGAGCAGGGGAAATTGTGATTATAATCGTATGTTGTGATAGCTGTGGCAAAGGTTTCCATTAAAATAAATTTCCCTTAAGTATATTGGTGCCCGGTCAAAACTGAAATCGTATATCTTTTTGTTGATTATTATTTTCATTTTTAATATTGAAGATGAAGTCTAAACGGCGCGGCGCTACGTTCGTCTACAAATAACTTGTGATTATAGTGTCTGTCATAGCGGCGAGCCCGGCTGTACCGCCACAGCGCTCCGGATAAAGACAGCCGAATAAAGTTGATCGGATACACGACCCAACAAATGCCGATGTCCGTCGTGTACCTAACCGAACGCAATATACATATATGTTAATTTGCAAAAGGTCAGTTGTGTTTAAAGAACATCAATAAATAAACTTGACTTATTTCAGTCTACTGCCGGATGGTACTGGCTAGGCTGGCTGGATAGCAAGAGTTCACTGCCGCCGCTTGAACCCATCTGTAACAGTAGGAACCTCGCCGATGCGTTGCGCTCCATGAGATAAAGCTGACATGTTTTGTGTTGGTACGCCATTACACTCTTTAAACTGGAACACAGTAACATTATTTGGTGGCAGAAATAAAAGCTACTACCCGTTGGAGCACACTCACTACTATTAAATGTTTATAGGAGAGGACCTTCTGCGCCTTCGGCTTTTGTGTAAGAGCAGCGATTTACGTGAATGTGTGACGCTATCCGTCAGGCCACGTATTCAATTACAAGGATCGGCTTCACGGGCGAGTGCGTGAATATCGGCCAACCATGTGTTACTGCGAGGATCACACGCCGCCGCCCGCGCCGCCCGCGCCCGCTGAGCCGCCTCACCGCTCGGACGAATAAATAAACGGCAACATTACATGCGGTCACTTTCATCTTCCAAACGCGCCAACTCGTCCTAGCAAATTGTTTGTATTTTCTATTAACATTTATTTAATTTAGCTTCTTAGGTCTTCCAGCTAAATCGAATTTTGTCTAAATAATTAAATTAATCAGTGTTCACACACGGAGGAACTAACATCAGGTGAAACTCTCTATTTACAAAGTTTAAATAAGGAAAACTGTGGCCGAACTAAAACTTATCACTAAGCACTCAACTTCGGAATTGAGTGTGAAAGTAAACTCAAACATTGCTGAAGGGCGCGCCATGTTTGTCCAACAAACACGTCATAATTACTTTCAGTTCTGTGCTACGGCCGTCTATTTACCGAGAACCATTTTTAATTTGATTGAACCAATCACCGAGTGTTTGTCTTTCATTTTACGATCAGCTCGCAATTATTGAAACCTCCTTCTACCCATGTACAATATAATGTTCGCAACGATCTCCCTGCTGCAAATGGGCATGCTCTGTACAGTGAGGTAAACACTACCACAAACTAATTAGTACCTACCTAATTCATAGTGCTGATTGTCAAGTAAACAATCGTATTTTAGAATGTAACTTTTGTTTGCTGTCCATCCTTATGCCTTTCAGCCGGTGGTGTGATCAGAACGGTGGCCAACCATCCGTAAGGAACTTAAAATTCAAGAGCAGTGTATTGCAAAGAAAGCATTTAATATGCGAGGCACAATAGCGGCGCCATTTTAAAACTGCCTGGTACCTACTTATGAGTGAAGGCATTCGAGACGTAGCTGCGTAGGCAGTAGTATCGGTAGGCATGCACAATGCGGTACCACGGCCGGCGGCCGAGAGGTGGAGCGCGGAGTGGCTCCGGACACAAGGGTTATATGTGCAGAAGGACTCGTCTATACACCTGTTTATATTTTTATTTGACGATTTTCATCATAAAATCCGGGCAAACTGTGAGTTTTTCCATCAAGAATTTTTAGTAGCATTTTGGAATTTCGATTAGCTTTGCCCGGGTAATGGTGATGAGCTCGGGGTCTTGAATATTGGTAATTTTGATGTGGGAGTACTAATACTAATTAATAACTTTGTTTATTCCTGGGATGCAAGATGCAAACATGATGTTCTGTTATGATTTTCATAAATCACAAATTCTTTAATGTTATATTTTAGAGATCGAGAAATTCATTCCTGCACCGATTTTATATACTTAGTTTCACTTATCTAGGTCTCGGGTTTGCCTGATGGGCTGGCGGGAGCTGAGACATTGTTTTTTCAACGTAAAAAGCTTATTATTAGGATTCCAATTGAGTACGAAACTATTAAATAAGTCCGTCAGCGTGTGTTTTTCTACCTAGCTACACAACGAGGCGAAACTAAATAACAACGACTATCACTTTTCACTCATTTTTAAGTATAGACCGTGTATACTTTCTTTTATCATTTAAGCAATAGTAGGTAAAGTGTCCTCGTGAGCATTCCGAATTCATTTTCAGCGCTTTTCTAATACAAAAAAGAATACCGTTGTTTCTTGAGCACGATGGTTATGTCGTGTTGTAAACTCACTGGTTCCACACTCCTGTGCTGTGCACACCTAACAACAAACAAGCCGCTTGGTATGGAGGGGGGAGAGGGGGGGCGGCATTATCGCAGGTGTGGCGGTAACTTTCACAACACTACATTTGTTCACGCCACGTCGGCTACTCGGCTCGCATGGAGGATGGAGGCCAGGCTTGGTACACTCCTCGGATTAGACACTATTCGCTATAATACTGCCTGCCTATTAATATACCACCACAGAGCAAAGGCCTCATATCATACAGAGAAGGCATGACCATTGATCACCACGCTTGCGCACTTAAAACGGGTTGGCGATTTCTGTCCAGGTTTTGTTTCATTACAGTTAAATTATTACCATGTCGACTTACAGTACTATTGTTTTTCCTCTCCCGGTTCTGTTGATCATAATACAGATTATGAATGATTTCTTATGTTCATTTTATGCTATAAAGCACTGAAAAACGGGGCCGGGAGCGCGGGACGCGGGGACGAGGGGACGAGGGGCAGAGCAGAGCCGTCTTCTAGCAGGCAGGTCACGACTAAGACAAAACAACTAGGTACATAGTAATAAATCAATACATATTAGAGATTTTATAAAGTTGATAACCAACTTAGTATTTACGTTATTTTGGGTAAGTAGTTATCTGCGTATAAATATGCATATTACTACTTGCCCAATAAAAAAAAAAGTTTTTAAATTAATTGCTGAACGATTTACTGTTGATAAATAAGAGAAATAAGACCTAGTGCCTACAAACAGGGTGAATTGGGGCACATTAACGTTAAAATAATACACATACTATGTTGGCAACAAGGCCGCAAGGGAATTTAATCGTTAATAATATATACAGTACTAGCCTGCGACTTCGTCCGCGTTAAATTTCTTTTTCCCTCGACCTTTCCCGTCGCGTCGAATCGCCTACCCATGCGATTTTTCCCGATTTTGCAACATTTTTCATTACTGCTCCGTTCCTCTTAGTTATAGCGTGCTGTTATATAGCCTATAGCCTTTCTCGATAAATAGGCTACCTAACACAAAAAGAGTTTTTTTAATTCGGACCAGCAGTTCTTGAGATTAGCGCGTTCAATCAAACAAACATACAAACAAACAAACTCTTCAGCTTTATAATAATCTATATATATAAAATTCAAAGTCCTGAGTGACTGACTGACTGACTGATATATCAACGCACAGCCTAAACCACTAGAGCCCTAGAGACATGAAATTTGGAGGGTGTATTCTTTGTGAAGAGTTGGTATCCACTAAGAAAGGGTTTTTTGAAATTCCATCCCTAAGAGGGTGAATTGCGGGGTTGAATTTTCACGCGGGCGAAGCCGCTGGCGGAAGCTAGTATTAGTATAGATGATGACCGATGAGCTCGTGAAGGCCGCAGGGATCCGCTGGATGCGGGAAGCACAGAACCAGTCGAAGTGCCTTAGCCTATGTCCAGTAGTGGACGTCTTTCGGCTGAAATGATGATGATGATATACAGTAAACACATAGAGTCCTTTATGGCAACAAATTATTTTATTTTAATGTTAAAATCCCTTTATCCCTTTTAAAGTTTCGTCCCGATTCACCCGTACAGGTTTAGTTTTCCCTCCAATAAAACTAAGTATGTTCGTTCAAACTCAACAATAGCAGTCATTAAAATCTCGATGTTAATCCAGCAGTCAGTAAAATTGCACTCACGTTTGATTAATAGCCGACTCAATTGCCAACAGCTATCATTGACAGTGCCATCAATTGCCATCAATTGCCAGTGACCGTTAGGGGGCAATTAAGTTGGCAGCTAATTGCTGGATAATCGCGATATAAATGATATACTACGAAACGATTTTATGGCAACCGATATTATTGCACAAAATATAGGTATAGCTCATATGTAGCTAACGCTTACCATGCGCTTTTATAGCAGGCTATTATAAAGACTAGTGACCAGCCGAAGCTTCGGTCAAGCTGAAAATCCGAAGTTAAGCTCGGCAATGCAGGTGACTTTATTTATTTATTTAGGGACAACAAGCAGCAGTGTAATAAAAAGTAGACGTAGGTAAGAACTTAATAATAGAGGTACTAAATACACTACTCACAACGTTGTGCACATATTAGTAAACAGAAGTTGTTCGAAAAACCGATAAAAATAAAAACAGAATTAAATTTAGTTTATTACTTAATTATTAGAATTCTGATTTAAAATAGTAACAATATCTTTTTAAAATATAGCCTTACTGAGAAACATAATATCAGTTGAGCCAAATTGCCTATTGTAGGTGTCAACTAATCGATGCATCGGCGAACGCACGCCTGAGTTGGTTCTACAAAAAGTAGTTCCGAACAAATAAGTAAAGGAGGAGGGAAAAGATTAGAACATTGTTCGCCTATCATAGTCATAATATTCAAAGTATTTATTGACGTCATGTTATTGTGTTTATGTGAAGTTTAGGTATTGACCTTTACATCTATTCTAAAATAGTAAGAAAACAAAATTGCAAATCATTAAAAAAAAAACATCAAACATGGCAAATTCGTTGAAGATTTGTTATTTCAAGCACTTTTTCTAACATTTATTAAAAATAAACTGATAAGTGCTTTATGCACCACTATAATTTTTAGTCTCTCAAATACTACAGGCTAAATAGGTTTTTTAACTAGCATTCATTTGTTTTGGTGCATAAAGCGCTTAACAATTTATTTTTTAATGAAAGTTAGAAAAAGTGCTTAAAATAACAAAACTGCAAAGAATTTGCTATGTTTGATGATTTTTTTAAAAATGATTTGCAATTCTTTTTTCGTATTACTTTAGAATAGATGTAAAGGTACCTAAACTTCATATAAAGACAATAACATGACGTCAATAAATACTTTGAATTTTCATGACTATGATAGGCGAAAAATGTTCTAATCTTTACCCTCCTCCTTTAGGCTAACTTTGAGGTGAATCGAGTCCGTTTGTGAGTTCTTCACAGGAAATACACAAAATGTTGTATCTCTAATGGTATTATTAATTAATTTATTTCAGACATAGTCCATAATTATAAGTTAAAAATCCATTACAAATACAAAAATAAAATCCAATAAAACACATAACATTAAAATAATCACCAAGAAATAAAATTACATATAGGTACACATAAAAATTACAATTATATTAATTGAAATTAAAAATATAAATTAAAATAATACACATTAAAAAACAATCAATTATAAAATTAGACATACACAATAAATTTACAAACGCATGTCAAATAATACGAGGAGAAGCGCTAACATGAAGCTGCATTCACCTCTGTATCAGGGACAGGTCCCACCGCTCGGACAACACCCTCCGGAGACTTTTGGAGCTGCTTCGGAAGCGATTTAGAAGTGAAGCGCTCCTCCTCCTTATGATGGCGAAAAAATCATCGTTCCGGGGCTCCGCAAACATGGTCGAAGCACTACAGAACCGCGGAAGCCCCAACAGTATCCTGAAGGAATTGTTGTACTGCACGCGCAGTGCGCTGTACGCCCGCTGCGTAAAGTTGGTCCACAGGCTGCACGTGTAAAATGACTGACAATATGCCTTAAATAAAGTCACCTTCACAGGTGTTGTACATCGTGAAAACCTGTGAGCCAACATATTACACCGGACAGACAGTGCCCTGCGCTCCCTCTCGATGTCCAGGTTGTCACACAAGTCATCAGAGACCCAGTGGCCCAAGTACTTGAAATGCTGCACCCTTTTTAAAGGAATGCCGCAAAGAGTGACAGGAGGTGCGGATGAGTAACATTTGGTACCGGCTTTGAAGATTATAAATTCACTCTTTTTAGCATTGTACCTGAGCCCATGGGCCTCTGTGTATGACTCACAAATGCGTAAAAGTTTGCGTAATGCACCGATCGATGGGCTCAGCAAAACCATATCATCCGCGTAACTAATATTGTTCATACACACTCCGTCTATGGAACATCCAATATTAGTGTTGCTGAGCTCACCGATCAGCCGGTTGCCCGGTTGCCCGGTTGCCCGGTTGTACAGGTTAAAGAGGCGAGGTGAGGATAAACCCCCTTGTCTCACTCCGCAATCCAACCCATACACGTCCGACCGCGCACCCGCCCATCTTACGGTATTCTGCTGCTTACTGTACCAGTACCGGAGCAAAGTCACAATCTCATGTGGCACATCTGTGTCTCATTGTAGCTTCTGCCACAGCTTGTCATAACACGCCAGATCTAAGAAGCATGCGTATACTGGTGTGTTCCTGTCCGTATAGTACTGAACAGTTTGCTTGAAAACAGGATAGCACTCTCAGTTGACAAACCGGGTCTGAACCCAAACTGAGCATCATGCAAGTGGAGGTGCTTCTCCAACTGTTGGTCAAGCAAACTATCCAGCACCTTGGCTATGACAGTCGCAAGTGAGATTGGTCTGTAATTAGACAGATCCGATGAGTCACACGTCCTGTCCTTAACAATTGGCACTACGACAGCGGGTAAATAACCATGACTAACACATAAGTTAAATAACAGTGCAAGGACTCTTGGCAGGTGTACGCCCGCGTACTTCAAGTGCTCGATGCTAAGACTATCGTGGCCTGGGGACTTCCCTCTCACCATCTAATGTATAATTTGGGCCACATCCTTGGCTGAGAATCGAATATTGACATGCCTAGGACAATCATCAGCCGCAAGCACCTGCATTTTTCCAAAAATCACCAAAGCTATTATTTGCATGATGTTCCGCAATGATGTCCATTTTAATCTAATGTTCATTATTTTGGCAGTATTTTAATTTTTCCTTAAATATTTTCCTAGTCTCACACATATTATTGTAATCACGGCCAGATCTAGGACGTCCATAAGATACCCAGTTTTATAAAACAAAGCCTGGCCCTCCGGTGAGCGTCACTAAAATGCCTGTTCCACCCCGTTACATACTTAAAATTATTACACTTAGGTGCACTGCAGCTTCTCTTAGCGGCTTTCGTTTTATCGCTCTACCCACTTCCGACGAAATGTTAGACTGCTCTTTTAAAGGTGTTGTCGTAGGCTGTTTTTCTGCAGACTTATAAGATGGGCCACATACGGGAGATAAACCCATTGGTCCACTCTCATGCTCGAAGCTCGATAATGCACAGGCACCCCGTCTCAAGTTAATGTTTCTACAGACATTGTTAACTATAGACGCATTCTTAAGCGCTTCCAGTTCTACTGCCAGCTCCTTAACCAGATTCACTGTCGCGTACTCCTCAGAAATACGATCTATCTCGCTTCGCATCAGCTTCAGATCCTTGAGAAGTCTCGTCACATCTATATGGTCAATCAAACCGGGGGTAGTTTTTGTAAATCCCGAGCGACAAAGGTAGGGATTTCTTCGGGATCTGTTTCTTTTAACAGGCAGACAATGTCATCTATGTCACGTAATGTTTTCCTCTGTCTTTTCCTTATCTTCTTGCGCTTTGTTGTCGGAATAGAATCAAACAACAAAATTTTGGCGTGCAAAATTTCACTTTCCGAAAATGCACTGACACAAATGCGGGCAATACTTTGCTCGTCCATCACATCCAATTTATTGCAGATAAATGCCGTCTCATTTATGACGACATTGCAGCTAGCACACATTACAACATTAGTAGCCATTGTTTACACAACGACTTCTAAAACCCGAGCAGACGAACAACACACAGCGCGACTAATCGACGGCGCGCGCGTCGCAAGACGTAGATTATCGTGTTTTATTTCTTTTACAGCCTATATTTACTCTTTTTCTCTCATTGAGTTTTAAAATATGAATGACGTGTAAAAGTGTTTGTACAGCCCTACTTACAGCAATAAAATAATACCAAAAATTACCAGATTTCAGTGTACAGTGGAAATATTAATATTTTTGAATGTCAAAATCATATTCGCTATCGAATAAAAATCCATTCAAGGTGAATGCTTCAACCAGCCCGCGAAATTCAAATTTTCTTACGTTTTATGCAATTTGCAGGCCAGTGCTAGGTTGTATGTTGATTAAAATATTATTCGCGCCTGTAAGACGTACATATTTTAAGCAACATACAACCTAGCACTGGCCTGCAAATTGCAAAAAACGCAAGAAATTTTGAATTTCGAGGGCTGGTTTGGAGCATTCACTTATAAAAACCAAAAACTTTTTACAAAAAAAAAAACAACCGACTTCCTTAAAAAAAACACTACAAAGTCAAAAATAACTTTAATTTCGGAATTCGGTGTCTTAGGATCTGTATTTAAGGTTTTTGCCACCGACTTCCGAAATTAAAGTTATTTTTGACTTTGTAGTGTTTTTTTTAAGGAAGTCAGTTGTTTTTTTTTTTTTTGTAAAAAGTTTTTATTTTTAACTTTTTAGTTATGGTAGATACCCCGCACTAATCTAATCGCGTTATTCGTTCATTTGTCGCGCAAATACTTAATGCAAATTTAAGACTTATATTTTATGGTTTTCACATGGACCCCATTGTCCGAATGGAACCAAATTAAAATGGGACCAATTGGGAAGCACCAGCTTTCAAATAAAAAAAAAATCATCGAAATCGGTTCACGCAGTCAAATTTGAAGCCCACCTACGGGTGTGCTAAGTGGAATACTTGAGGTGTGCTTCGTCTAGGTGTGCTTCGTTTGGGTGCGCTTCATGGAATACCTCAAAGTTATGAGCTAACAAACATTAAAAAAAAAATATTAAAAAAAATACAGACGAATTGATAACCTCCTCCTTTTTTTGAAGTCGGTTAAAAAGTAAAATGTTGCATTGGATGCGTCATGCGATTTTGTAGGATCATAATGAGCTCATGCTCACTGTGTAAACTTTTATGAATATGATAAATACCCAGCAATGCGACCGCTCTCCGTTGTATTTAGGAATAGACCTTCTGCAGCACCTCACATAGAGTGATGTGACCCAATGCTCCATTATCGTGTATATCGAGTGACGTCACCAGTCGAGTCCACTCGTAGCGAGGTGTGTGCTCTGGTATCTGGTGTCAAGGTCTGCGTCTTGAAGCGCTGTGTGCTCAGCATCGAATGCCACGTCAGTCATGGGAACTCGATCGACTTAAGTGAGATGACGGATTATTGACGTCAACGGTTTTTTGTTTACATTCAGTATTCGCTTACGATTGTGTTGCGGGCTATTTAATAAGTACCAACTACCCAAGACACATATGACTCAATCAAATAATAAAACTTAATCTAGACATCTAGACAAATAAATAAAATTGGAGTGTCTGTTTTTAATATTAAAATAACTGCTTTTTACTAAGTGTATAATGGATGTATACACGGTACATATACCAAAACAATTTATTTTTTAATTTTTGTCTGTCTGTCTGTCTTCTATCTTCTTCTTCTGTCTTCTTCTATCTAATCTTCTATCTATCTATCTTCTAATTTTCTTCTTCTATCTTCTTCTTCTTCTATCTATCTTCTTCTTCTATCTTCTTCTTCTCTAATAAATAATAATATAATATTCCACAACTATCACACAACGCCATCTAGTCCCAAGCTAAGCAGAGCTTGTGTTATGGGTACGAGACAACTGATAAACATACTTATATATTTCTAAATACATACATATTATAGATAAATTACACCCGGACACAGAACAAATGATCGTGCTCATCACACAAACATTTGTCCTGGGTGGGAATCGAACCCACGACCTCCGGCATAGCAGTCAGGGTCACTAACCACTAGACCAACATGCCAGTCAAAAATAAAATTGGAGTGTCTGTTTTTAATATTAAAATAACTGCTTTTTACTAAGTGTATATGGATGTATACACGATACATATACCAAAACAATTTTTTTTTAAATTTATGTCCGTCTGTCTGTTTGTTCCGGCTAATCTCTGAAATGGCTGGACCGATTTTGACGGGATTTTCATTGGCTGATAGCTAATGTAACAAGGAGTAACTTAGGCTACTTTTACTCTAGAAAAACAAAACAGGATCTCACGAAAAAAAATAAAACTAATATAAAACTTTTTTTTTAATACCACGCGGATGAATTCGCGGGTAATCCTACTAATCCTATTCTACTTCCTACTAAAAACGCCAAAGTTTGTATGTATGGATGTATGGATGTGTGGATGTTTATTCCTCTTTCACGCAAAAACGACTGACCCGATTTAGATGGAATTTGGCACACAGATAGTTTATAACCTGGAATAACACATAGGGTACTTTTTATCCCGGTAGTATGTTCCCGCGGGATAATTTCCGACCTCCATGCGGGCGAAGCCCAGCGGCTTCGCCCGCGTACATATTTTACTAGCTTTTGCCAGCGCAAAAGCTAGTAAAATATATAATAGACAGTGTTGATATAATGAGTCCTGCAACCATTGGTGCAGGCTTATTGGATCGATTTCTTACCGGGAATTTAGAAGTTCAATACAAGCAATAAATTGCTAGCATCGAACGTGGTGTCACCTTTCCGAAGCACGGTGCGTGTGCTGCGTGTTGTAGCGACCGCCATGTCGCTCGCGCGACCTCCAAGTAGACGCAACAAGTACACCTGACGTGGCTGTTAGTAGGAACACCTCGAGCTATAGACCGGGACTGGCACACAGCTGTGAGTGATACAGAGGACGATTCAAAGATAAGAATGCTTTGAAACACGGCTCCTGCTCCACGGGCCAATTTAGAGTCTAGGCAAAAGCAAACTGCTTGCTAATTTAATTGTACGATGTATTATTTTAATGACATTCTTCAAATCACTGTTTAGGTAGGCGGTAGGTTTCCTGATTTAATAAAACATAATAAAGTAGTACCAATTTTCAAATACGCTTGTAACATTGATCCCTATAAATTATAGACCTGTGTCTGTGTTAGATATAGGTATAGATTTTGCATAGATGGGAGAAGCATACTTTGGATAAAAAAATCCTACTGATATTATAAACGCGAAAGTTTGTATGTATGGATGTATGGATGTCTGGATGTATGGATGTGTGGATGTTTGTTCCTCTCTACACGCAAAAACTACTGACCCGATTAAGATGAAATTTGGCACATAGATAGTTTATAACCTGGAATAACACATTGAAGGGGTCTGCTAGGACCGATGCCTGCCGGGGTCGCGTGATTGTTCGAAAGAGATACCGTGACCCTGGCACATGGGCCACTGAAGGAACACGGGTGGGTTTTAGTCAGTAAAAGTCTGACACGCCCTCCCGAAAACAAATTACGCGACATTTCTTTAATCAACAGCAGAGTACCTGTAACTGTCACTAATCCACTAAACCAACGAAAATACTTTAAAATAACAAAACTCCTGTATTGCTCTATAGGGTAGAGAGAGCGCCACGTAATAGGGGGCGAGCCTATTGCCAATTTCCGGACACAATTCGAACCCCCGGGGTACTATTGAACATTCCTTGAAAAAGCCAATAACACGTTCTCCGAAATGGTATCCTGGAGTATTCATCGATTTTAAGTCTTTGATTTTTGGAATACCTCGGTATTTATTTGTTCAAATAAAAACTACGGCAGCTCACAGTTGTATTTAGTTTAACATAAGTCGGTATCGTGAAGTAGTCAGAGAATAGGTTCCACGAGAGCTCCAACAATTGGATCCGGGAAGCTTTTAGCGTCATAATCAATGATTCAAGAGAACTTAAGAGAGCGCCATTCCATTTGTGAACGAAAACGATAGTACAGTCATGGGAATTTAACGTTTTGCAGATTAACCACTGCTACAGAATGACAGCTGCTATCAAAATATACGAACAATCCAAGTTTGTAATCAATTTTCAAATGTCAATATTCCGCTTCCCTGCCTGTATACAATATGTCCCGTAATTAACGCACATCCTCTTAAGGGGTACTCATCATTATGAACAACTTTTACTATAGGACCAAACCTGAAATCGCGAAAAAAAATCAGCTGTTTCATACATTTTGGTCGAGTAGGTATTGAAGTTTTGAATGAAACAGCTGATTACAACTAGATTCAAACCATTTGATTGATTGAAACTAGTTTGAAGTAATGCTTGAGAATTGAGTGAAGTTCTGTAATACGGGACCTAGTATCGCCGTTCGTCACGTACCGGCCATTTCAGAAAAAGAGCTTGTATGAGTACTTATTTATCTAAAGTACTTAAAGTAGCAAAAGCACAAAGAGGCAATTTCATGACAATAAAACTAAACATGACCGTCGTAAATGTAATGTTTCTGTTTCCCAGATTGCTCGTTATTTACTGCAGCGTGTCGCGCGGCAGTCGATCGGCGCGACGCGACGCCGGCCAAACGGCGGGATTACCGCGTGATGGATGAGTCCGGTCGGCGTCCGACACGTGGTCACGGCGCGGTACGACAGGTCGCGTGCCCGTACTACACACATGTCATACACGCTGCACTTTACACGGACGTAGTGATATCTTCGGATGTGTTTCCTCGTGTTCTACGGTGAGAGTTGTATTCACACGCACCCACAGTGATGTACACATTAGATAAGTTTCATCCGGCAGAATTATTCTATTCGTTTTTCTATTTTACATAAATACATAAACTCACGTCTTTTTCCTACGGGGGTAGGCAGAAACTATGGAACGTCAGGTGTTCCGATCCTTACATACTCCTTTTGCCTCTTTCATCATCATCATCATCATTTCAGCCGTAAGACGTCCACTGCTGGACTTAGGCCTCCCCCAATTTGGGGGGCTTTGCCATAATCGCCATTTTTGCCTCCTTAGATTTATTTTATTCTTTAAAACAGAGCCGCTCCACTAGGATGAAAAATAGTCTTCATAAAACACTGTGCGGCACAGTGTTTTATGAAGACTATTTTTCGGCCATTGCTTTTTTAAATAAAAAACTGATAGTTTAAGGTGAATGCTCCAAACCAGCCCGCGAAATTCAAAATTTCTTGTGTTTTTTTGCAATTTGCAGGCCAGTGCTAGGTTGTATGTTGATTAAAATATTATTCGCGCCTGTAAGACAAATGTAGTAACAGAATTATAATCATCAAAATCACCAATACAACCCTCCAAGTTCATAAAGGCCTAAGAACAAAAAAAAAAAGAGAAAAAGTCATTCCTATAGCTTTATGAACTTAGGGCGTTGTATTGATGATTTTGATGATTATAATTCTGTATCTACATATGTCTTACAGGCGCGAATAATATTTTAATCAACATACAACCTAGCACTGGCCTGCAAATTGCAAAAAACATAAGAAATTTTGAATTTCGCCGGCTGGTCGGAGCATCCCCCTTAAGTTATTTAAATGCGTTTTTAATTTCGTATTCCCATTTGACTAGTATGTTTAGTTTTTGAGATATGATTTCTTGAAAATCGTCTTTTTTTCAACCGAGTATTTAGAAAAAAAAAATCATATCTCTGAAATTAAATATGACACGCAATTGTGACCCTAGAAACATCTACGGCGTTTTTATGCTGCATATTTTAAAATACAAGGAAACCTTGGAACTTCGTTAGATTCAGACTTATACGAGGTTTTCAGTTTTTAGTTTTTATTTTCGGGACGAAGTTCCTTATCGCGCGTTGTGAAAGGGGGCTAGACGGAAAAAAATCTCACGAAAAGTTGTAACGACACTTTTTAACCGACTTCAAAAAAAGGACGAGGTTTCTCAATTCGACTGTATATATTTTGTTGTTTGTATTTGTTTGTATGTTGTTGTTTTTTTTTGTTGTGAGTAGAGAGAGAGAGAGATGGAGAGTGAGAGAGGGAGAGAGAGGGAGAGAGAGAGAGAGAGAGAGAGAATATTTTTGTTGAGTGTATACAGGTTTTTGTACATAATAAATAATAAAAAAAATATAACAATTATGAATCCTGGAAAGGAACTTCGTTCCAGCCGGGTGTCCCTTGACACCTCTAAAGTTGTTTTTCTCTGTAATTCCGTCGTATTTGGAAAAGTTATTTATACTAAAATTATGCCCTTCATCTTCCCAACACACCACAAAAATAACACATCCTAATTGCGTGGGATCTAGAAACCGCAACAGTTTTAAGTTTGATCCGTATTCTACGTCGTTAGGGTTAACCAAATAACCAAAACCAAAATAGTGTCTCTATATTTAAATCAAAGTTATCCACACAATCAGAAGAATCGCCAAACTTAACGGGCAGTGGGCAGGGCACATTTACATTTTAATGTCATTTTTGATTTTCAGAACTACCTCCAACAGAACAATTTAGGGGTTTTTAAAGATCGTATAAGGAATTTCTTAGGTTTATAAACTTAAAACTTAGCACAAATTCTTATCAAAATAAAGATTGTCAAGATGGGAAAGAGGGACAGGGAAGATGAAGGGCATAATTTTAGTTTAAATTACTTTTCCAAATACGATGGAATTACCGAGAAAAAAAATAAAAACTAAAAACTGAAAACCTCGTTTAACTCTGAATCTAACGAAGTTCCGAGGTTTCTTTGTACTCTAAAATATGCAACATAAAAAACGCCGTCGATGTTTCTAAGGTCACAATTGCGTATCATATTTAGTTTCAGAGATATGATTTTTTTTTCTAAATACCCGGTAGAAAAAATGACGATTTTCAAAAAATTATATCTCAAAACTAAACATACTAATCAAATGGGGATACGAAATATTGCATTTAAATAACTTAAACTATCAGTTTTTTTATATTAAAAAGCAATGTCAGAAAAATGGTCTTCATAAAACACTGTGCGCCGAGTGTTTCCGCTGAGCTTGTGGCTCATGGTCAGCTGTCAGAGGCTTTACGAGTCGCCGTCTAATCTATATCTATGCTTATATATATATATATAATATTATAAAGCTGAAGAGTTTGTTTGTTTGTATGTTTGTTTGTTTGGTTGAACGCGCTAATCTCAGGAACGACTAGTCCGAATTGAAAAATTCTCTTCTCCCCTGAAAGATCTAATATTTTTCCTCTATTAAAATTTTAATGAATCCAATTCCGTGTCCCGCCGTGCTGGTGTCGCGCCGCGCTATCCCGTTTTCCTGTTCCCACAATTTGGTAAACTTTTGTCTTCGAATTTATCCTTATTTGATAATATAAGTAAACAAACGCGTGTTTTTTGTTTACCGCGCTGTGTTGGGAAGATATCCTGGCAATTGTAAGACAATAATAATAAAGAAGGGATTTGTTTGAGCGTGTTGTGCATGACTGTACACGGTAGATGAATGGTACGTAGCAAACGTAATGGATGCTTGGAGTAATGGATATATAAACATGTTATAACATTTATTTGTGATATAAACTGTATTTATTGTCGTCCAGTGGGAGTCGTAACAAGCGACCGAAGGGTTATGCCGGGGGACGATCGGGGGAGGAGGGGGGGAGGTCGCAGTTACACAAAGGTCGCGTAAGCACTTGCCATCGTATTGAATAAACACCGGGCGAAAGATGATAGTACTATGATCAGATATTTGAAAACCAAAATCAGAAAATGATGAGAAACGAAGTCCTATAAAATAGATTAGCTTATTTAGATACCTTACTCCGCACCACTCCTACGAACGTCGAACGTTAAGCTTTTTATCTCAGACGGTAGCTCAGAGCGCGGCCTCCCGCAGGCTCCTTCACTGTCTACCCGCCATTAATCAGCGCACTGCGGAACATGTTACTCCGTCGAGTAAGGGCGTGACTACACATACATACTTTCCGAAGGTCAACAACTATTTATAAGGAAAATGTTCCCCGGCCGCGCAAACAACCCGCGATAACATCCGCTCAGATTGTGTCAGCACATTGTGTTAATATCGCACACACACAACACACACACACACACACCGCAGCCTTTGGGGAAATATCGCGCGCTCGACACGTATGTCGTGTGTTACTAGCCTTAGTGTGTCGACCCTGACACATTGCCTACTGAGATACAATAGAACTAGGAACCGAGTGTGGTACCAGTGTAGCAGCTTTGTCAGACATCCCAGTTTTGGTGGGACGACCAGATTTTTGCCAACATTAAGTGTCCCGCGCGGGACAGGCGCAGCCCTGCTATTCGGGGATAGAAAAATAAGTTAATTTTATTACTCCGAATACTAAACTACCCCCCAGGGTAAACCAGGCACTTATTGTTATTAGTATAAGTACTTAACATATTTTCATTAAAATACATTTTCTATTGCTATTATCATTATTTGAAACTCATTTGTGTATTAAATTCCTCTTTCGAAGAATGAATTCCGCTTTTTGACTTACGGAATTTAAGCTGCCATATAAGTATATTGAATACCTTCTAACGTAACGCATTTATTAAAATCTGAGCAAATTTAGCGTACATTAAGTTAGGAGTGTGTATTTAACAAGCCAGGAAGGTGCACTGAGCTCACCGGTGTGTTTGCGCGGTGGTTACGATTTGGTAAAAGCCTACACTAACACAGGTTCCTACTTACCTAGGTACTATGTTGTACAGTAGTGTAAATGTGTTACGTACCTAGGAGGTACTTACATATAAATGGTAAATTGTTGCAACGCGTTCAGTAAAGTGCACGGCACGAGTTCAATCTTTCTTACATTTGGAGGATTTTTGATTGCTTCTCCGGTGATAGTTGTCGTTGATCAAATATAACCAGACGTAGGCACTACGTCACACTAGTCCACCTAAGTCCTGCATGCGATTTACAGACGAGAGAACAGAATACTTGCACTTTATATTCTCAGCACGTTATGTTTGAATAGTAAATACCTCAACCTACTCGATGTACCTACCCAGGGCTATGAAGAAAGCTTTGAACGATAAAACATAAAAAGATTTTCTAAATAAAACGAGATCCCAGCAAAAAGTGAAAAGATAATCACGAATTGAAGAGTTTTATCAAACGAACTGAAGGAGGCCTGTAGCACGAAATATTAAATGTAACAAATGAGAAAATGAAGACAGTAATGCTTAAAAGACGCATCAAAATAAAAACTCCATTAAAGTATGAAATAGTAGTTAAAGTACAACCGACGTGACATTCATGTTTATTGTTTGTTTCGAGCCACGGCGAACTCTCGGCAGTGTCAATAAAGCGCGGCGCAGGCCATAAAGCACCGCGCACTAATCGAATGCTGCCAGTGCACACCTCGCCGGAGAGTACCGTGCCTCGTGAGCGACGCGACGTGTCCGACTGATAGCACACGTACACTGCAGCTGCTCCCCTGATCTGTGGCTGAAGAACAAGTGGGACGGAGCAGCTGGTGGTGCTTGACGCGCTAATGCACCTCATGAGCATAGGGTGACAGAATTATCGGACAAACATTGTCCTTTGATCCCTGCGTGCACATGTCCGTTTTATTAGACCAAACCTTTATTATAAACAGTTTCAATATCACGCGTCACGTAACAGAAACTGTCACAATTACATTGCGGTAGGACATCGTGGTACAGTGCACGACGTGGGAGGCGGCCCGGCAGTGGTTGACGAACTACCCCCATTTAGCCCGGCGGGGTGGCCCTCTCCGCCGGGTTTACGACCACAGTTTACTATAAACTGTGGAAACTTGATGTGATATTACTGTGGGATTGTAAAGGTCAGAGGTTGAGGTGAGGCCCGAGATAATATTTCAGTTGAATGTAAGTACAATATTAGTTACTGTTTGGCAATATTATAACCCAAGTATACTACTTGTAAGACCATACACTTAAACCATCTTCAATCGAGACGTGGACGTCATTATAATTATAATTACCATCTGGGTGAATTTCAACAAGAGATTTTTATGTATCATTTCGGTGGGATTTTTTTATTTCAATGCAATCTATATATTTTTAGTGACAAATAATACTTTAGTCTATTTTATAACATTGTGCGTGAGTGGACATCAAATATTATCAAAACTTACATAAATATTTAAGGATAAAGTTTTAAGAGTCCACTGAAATTAAAAGTGTCCACCGAAATGATAAAAATTACCACCGAAATGATAAATCCACCGAAATGATACAGCTAAGAACAACCGTGCCCCCAGCCAGGGTTCCGTACTTTGTTAGGTTTGATTTCCACAAATTTTAGATAAACACTGAGACAGGACAGTACACAGTTTTTTTAATATCATCATTAATATACAGATATTACAGTTAGTATTATTACATATATCATTCTTTGAGGTTACAATAACCTCAAAGAATGATATTAATGTAATGTAATGTTTATTATGATATGAATGAATAGTTTCTTTACTTTTATAACCTTTGGTAATTTTTGTGGTTGTTGTTGTGTGAAAATGTTGGAAAACTTTATCGTAAATGCTGGTAACCTTAAATAAATATTTTTGCTTGTTTATGTACTAATACTAATTTACTTGATATATTTTCAAAAGAATCAACGTATCGCGATTAGAAAGCTTAAAGTTTCTGATTAATATGATGGTTGCATTTGTAAGTTATGCCATTAATAGTAATACCTAATGTCTACCTATTGCACTAAGAGAAAAATGCTAGGTATAATTTAGTTAAATTGGTAACGAGAGGAGAATAGTGTTTCTACAGGTATATCAGTAAAACTTCTAAAATTAAATCAACTCTTATATTTTTAAAATACAATAAATGAATAAGAAACATTATAAAAATATCTTAGTAGTAATAGCTTAGTACTTTTAATCCTTTTACATAAACGTATGAAACATAACAGAAACCTGAGATTGAGATCACTTTATTCTTAAATTACTACAACAATAGAGAAACGTACATATCTAAATAGAACAAAAAACAACAAAGTTTTGTTCTACCTATAACTATAATTCGCAATTATGTATAAGTAATTCTTATACCTAATGCGAATTATAGTTATTCCAATAAAACAGTCTTTCTGGGTACGTATTTACGAGTAGGTTCAAGTATGTAGCTTAAAGATTAATTTTTCATCATGTCACTTTAAATCACACAATTATTTCTCAAATTCACTAATCAGCCTCTTTTCATGACTATAAATATAGGTTTTTAATTTAGATATGTACCTAATAAACAAATCTTCTTTAATTATCACACCACAGCACGTCTTTACTATAATTATTATAGTCATCAGTCTTCTTTAATAAGTTTAACTTCCTACCTAAAACAAGTCATGCCATTAAATGACAGCAAATATTTAAAAAACTAAATATACAATAACAAAAATCAAAAAATATTCAAATCAGAACTGGACGAAGACGAAGATAATCTTCTTACTTTTCTCTTCTTGGCTGTAATCATGATTTCTTCTTCGCTGTCAATATTTCTTGTCCGTTCATACTTTTCAATAATTTCAGTATCATTGGTTTCAAAAAATGAACACGATGGAGTGCTAAATTCATTGAAGTTTTCATATTTTTCGAGCAATGATTTGGGTATTATCGATGATTCCTGCTCATTCTCTCCTTTTTGATTATTCATTCCATCAAAGGAATGGGATGTTGAGGGCTTAATAATTGATATTTCAATGTTTGTGATTGAGTGTGTGTGTGGTTCATGTATGAAACTATTCCTTTGTAATTTTTTGGAAAGATTCTTTTCATTGAATGGCTTGGGACGTAGTTCTAATTTTTCTGACAGTTGAATTGGACGCAGATGTGCTATATTTGTATTATTTGCAAAATTCGTTGATTGAATCCCAGTGAAGTCATGAAAACCTAAATGCTTGCCGTGAGGGCACCTAATAGTTTTATTTAGGCATTCTCTTTCAATACAGGACAGATGTCGAAGTGCCAAACGGTTTCCTGACTCTTTAGACCAAACAACTTGGTGAACTTTCATAGTTCCCGGAAAAGTCTTTAAGTCTTTGGGCAAGAGCCAATCTTTTTCTGTCACCTGATAATCTTCAACTGTTTCAATTTTCACACCTTTAACATAACACTGTAGGTTTTGTACCAGCGATTCAATATTGGTAATATCATGTTGATATGAGACTTGTTTATCTAGCGTTCTCTTTAATACTCCACCCACTCCATCTGCTGCGCTTTTTCCATGACCACACTCACAATAGTTCCAAATTATGTGGGTCAGCATCGGACAATAGGAGGATAACTGAGTTATTATATATAATATATTTTTATTCCTGTATTGCGCAGATGGTGAGTCAGAAATAACGTAAAGTTTACGAACCAGAGGAGCAGTTATCTCAATTTCTTGCAAAACAGGAATGAGGTGTGCCCATACTGCAGCAGCATCATGCCTTAAAGAGGTACTTACAGTACAAAATGACTGAGTTTTGCAAGTTTCGTTGTCGAGTTTGAAATATATTACGACAGTATGCAAAGTGAACTGTTGTCTGCTACCACCAAAATGAAGGGATTGAATTTCGGATCCATATTTGGCATTATAATTTTCACTGAAATCAATTTGTATAATACAGTCTTCCGTAGTCATATTTTCTTTTAACGTTTTGAAAGCTTGATTTTGATTTTTATTATTGACGCAATGTTTAAGGAATGGTTTCAGGCTATCTTCGAATTTTTTTATTAAATCTAGTGGTTTCACCCAACGCCTTACTTTTTCAACTTTAATAGCAGATTTTTCTACATTATTTTTGACATATATGCTTTTATTCTTCTCCCAACCCCAATACGCTATGTTCACTTCATTATTAAACTCTTGATAATCAATGTGTCTATTTTTACAACTTGAGCATATTCTTTGCAGACAATCGATGTTATCTTTACTACAACATAGGCTACTTAAAACGTCGGATATTGTATTTTCTTTGATAAGGCGGTTTCTTTTCATAGATTCAATCAAAAGTTTCATATTTTCGTGCTTTTCACATAGGCATGTATTTCGTGCATTCACATTTGGTTGAGTGACCCAGAAAGGCTTCATTCTTGAAAATGTTGAATAGCTTATCGGTGGTTCTCCTGATCCCAAATATTTCAAGTGTAAATTTTTAAGTGTGTCTGTCAATAGTCTTTTTTGTTTTTTTAATCCATGTCTAGATATGGTGTCATTTTTTCCAGGACACAGTGTTGAATTTTCATCATCTTCTAAAAATTTCACCACCCTCCTGAGAATTCGATTTTTTTTTTCATCAGGTTTTATGACTTCTACTGCTGGTTTTTCTCCTTTTTGGGTACTTTTCTTCAAAATCATATGATTGCTTTGTAGTCTGTTACACCTTTTTTTGAACATTTCTTTTTCCTTAGTGACCTGTAATAATTTGTTTTGTAATTCTGTTATTAGCTTAGTTTTAGTTTTTTGATATTTTCGAAATTTGTCTTTAAGTCCTCGCTTGAATTCTACAGATGTAATTGACGAGTCTGAAACAGGGCTGTTGGGGCATAATGTTGACTCAATACTACTTAGATTTGATGGACATGTTATTCGTTGTACGCCACTTGGTTGTACACAATGAGTGCCAGTTACTACATTGTCATCAATATGATGTTGAATATTGGAACCAATTGTACTATCGCTATTCATCGGCAAGCAGCGCCGAGCCGAAGATGGATTCCCTTGACGAGAAGTGCTTGGACCAGGATTGCTATAGTCAAAATTTACAAAATTTTGATGCGTTGATAGCAGGGTTTGTCGTGGACTGCTTGTGTATACCCGATGAAAGCTTCTAGCTTCTGTAGTATTAGAACGTTGGATTTGGATATTCGTACTAATACTATTGCTGTTCAATCGTAAGCTGCGCCGTAAAGTAGGCAAGAAGGAACTGTGACAGGAAGTGCTTAGTCCAGGACCATCACTTTGATCCCCAATTGTCTCATCCAGAGGGTTAGCACGAGCCGCTATAGGAGCTGGAGCTGCTCTATTTTTTTTTCTTTGGTAATAAGCAGCAGCACTTATTTTGTTTTTTCTTCTTAGGATTCTTAATTTTTTAGGGGTCATTAGATGCCTTGAAACAATTAATCCCGGTGCTTTTTTTCTGGCATACCTTTCTCTGTCTGTTCTCAAAAACTCTTCGCGTGAGACTTCATTGCTCTTAATTCTCTCTTTTCTTCTTCTTTCATACAACCTCCTTTTTTCCAACCTTTCTTCTCTAGTCTGTTGCTTAGGCCGCGGCATCCTAAAATCAAAATACACGCTTTTCAATTTTCTTCTTTCTCATATCCACAGACATACATTCATACACACTATACTATGATCCTATAAAATACTATACCTTCAGATACACCACGCGCTCACACACTAGCTCTCTTGCATTGACTCAGACAAACACTCTCACAGGCAATTTCTCATCACATAGGTATATCTCTTTTTTTTTCATATAACGTTTAAATGCTCTTTAACTTATTTGTTATATCTTGTAAAATTAAGAAATTTTGTAATTATATCAAATATTATTTATTATTGTTATTTACTCGTAATAAATGATATAAAAATAAAGGTAAGTGACTTATATTGAAGGTAAACCCTCGAAATAATTATTTTGTTGACAATTAGTAGGTATAATAATCTACACTGTGGTGACCCACACACTCATCACATTTTCGTTGAGCCGAACAAATGTGTATCTAAAGTATAGTAAACATGTACTAACTACATAGATATATGTATATATTATATATCTTAAGCACAAATATTACACAACAAATACACCTAAATAATCTAATCGACACTCTAGGTAAAAGTAGGTACATTACAAAACTATGACTTTGTATTTGACACCAGGATCTCTAAAACTTTATGTTTTTATCATTTCGGAGATACTTTTAATTCCGGTGGACTGTAATTGGTATAACAGTCCACCGAATCCACTGAAATGATAACACTGAGATGATAAAATAGAGGTTAGTTCTACATTTAACTCCGAAAAAAAATTATTTAAAAAATATGAACACTACTCAAACAAAACAGTACTTACTGCGAATTTAATACACAATTTTGAAACAAATTAAACAAATCTAGCACGAGTTATAACAGCCACCGAAATGAAACTATTTTTGTCCCCATATTACTGAAATGATAAACTTACTTTTTTGGCGGGAAACCGCAAGACGTTGGGACCGGTGCGTTCGCGCCGAGAGCTTAAGCCGGACTGATCCGGAGTGAGAAAAGGTGAAAGGGGCGTAACAACGCAATGTTGATGTGGCTATTCTACTAAAACTTACTGTCCTCTGAAATGATAACTTTTTTCCAGACAAAAGTTGACTGCCTGTCAAATCCATGAGAAAGAAGATAAACAAACAAAAATTGTTTTATTTGATCGAATATATTATAATTTAATGATAACAAAATCAATTTAAATCCATATTACGAATGTATTTGCAGGAGAAGGTATGTTATGAGCGGAATTGGGTTCAGGACAGGTCACCGTGATGATAAAATAACACTTTGTAATTTTTTTTTGGGTATATTAGAGGGTAGATACCAATGATTTTTTTTGCCAAGGTAGAGAAATACTTACGTTGTTGAGAAAAAATATATAAAATTAATAATCAGCACATTGCACTACCGTTCTCAGGTTTGCCGTGTATTTTTTTGCTTGGGCAATTCACCCATCTACAGTCTGCATCTCGTCTAGTGAGTCATCCAATTATAAAATATGGATTATATTATACATAGTTAAACCCAAAAACTCTCTCAGATACCAAACCCTAGACATAAATACGGAATCATAACAAAGCTGTAAATGCTATCTCCGTAAAGTGACAGACGTTCAAAAACATCAAGCAACGACTTCCACAAACAGCGAGCGCATAATCGGATCAGACGCTGTGAGTCTGTGAGCTGCCGCGCGCCGCGCGCCGCCTCGTGCCGGGCCGGCCGGGCCGACGCGGACGGGCGGGTTCACACGGCGAGCCAAGAAACTGCGAGACGGCACGGCGGCTCCCGGACGGCTACCGGACGACGGTAAATTAAACCTTTTGTCGTTCCTCGGGAATTAAACACCATTGTTTAAGTTTGTATAAAACGTACCGAGCGACCCGCCTGCCCCGGATAACCGAAACATACTACGAACATAAATTGCGGAAAACATTTTATGGTCTATTGTTGATTTTCTGTCTACAGCGCCTAATTTATGCGATCAAAACCAGCAATGTATGTAATTTCTGTCGCAACTGTCGCTAGTGATCGTGTCGTGGTGTGGTGGATGTTTGTTATTTAAGTGAATTGTAGCTGGCGGAGGACAAGTGCGCGATTAATAAGTCAGGGAGGGATCGCTGGTCCATGTTTATTGTTATTTTTATTAAAATCCCTCGCGACGTGACGGCCGGTCATAAGTCCCGATGGAATAAAACAATTTAGTTAAGGACGACTCGTGTTTATTGATAAATTTACTGAAAATATACAATATCGCTTTCTTAAACCGTTTAGGTATATGAGCTGAGTAAAAGTTTGGCATGATGGCGACATCGTTTCTATTTTCTTCTACTTCACCATGTACTCGTTCGTTCAGCTGTGAGCTGTGTACGCATTCATTATTTAATTATTATGAGACGCTAATAGTGACATCAGGATCACCCTGCGCGTGTGGCGGATACTTGTCAGCTAGTCCCGGTACAGAGTATCCGCCGTGAACCCGGGACACATTATGTCGGACAGAAAGTAAAAGCATGAAACTTGAGATAACTCTACGTGGACTGTTATTTTGAACATGACTGTCAAGTTCTAAGTTTTCTGTGTAGGATCATAGCACGTTCTAGCTATATTTTTGACTCGCAGTGCCTCTCGACAAATGAACGGATTATATTTCCATAGATCGTGAACATTGAGCGCGAACCAATTACACCGCGCACGCACTCATTGAGTAGTGAGAACACTCGGAGCGTTTTTAGGGTTCCGTTGCCAAATGGCAAAATCAAAAAATCAAAATCAAAAGTCATTTATTCAAACTAGGCTGAGAGTCAGCACTTTTTGAACGTCAAAGTCACATAAGACAGTCCCCCCAAAACGCCCGCCCTTCGACACTTCCTAGTGCTTTGGCTGGGAAGAAGAAGTGGCGGAACAAACTCCCCAGCAGCACTGCTGTCTGTTAAGTTAGAAGAACTTGATTCTATACAATATTGTATAAGTTATTAATATAATAAAACAAAACATACATTATTCGCCATATGTCAGCTAGCACACGCCATTATACCAACAAAACATTGAACACTAAACTCAAGCTGAAATGAATAATGAAACAAAATCGTAAACAGAACTTAAAACCTTACTAAAGCCTCCAGGCATAAAGGGCGTGCCCGCTTACATATACAACGATGCAAATGATACATATACACAACAAATGAAATTAAAAGAAAATAAAAATAAATTAACAAAAGCAGTTAAATAAAAAAACAATTATATGAACTACCCATATAAACTGTCAGTGTGTGAGTTACAGTAATTACAGAATGTAAAACAGTGTCATAGAAGAAAAAATAAATATTATCTACACAATTAAGTTAGCAACTAGTTTGATAAACTCTAAGACTGTCCTATGGAGCGAGACCAGCATGTTTCCAAGCGTTCTTATCTTGGATGTAGTCCTCTAATTTGTAATAAGCTCGTTTACAAGGTGTACTTTTAATATGACTTTTAAACCTCCTTTCATTTAATTGCAATATATCAGAAGGTATTTTGTTGTAACATTTAACACAGTACCCCATAAAAGATGTATGTACTTTTGCTAATCTGAAAAATGGTTGATCTATCTTGTCTTTATTTCTAGTATTAAAATTATGTCTATCGCTTATTTTATTAAAAAGATGTAGATTTTTTCTTACATACATAATATTTTCGTAAATGAATTGGCAAGGTACCGTCATAATATTAATCCTTTTAAATAGTTCCCTGAGGGATTCGCCGCGACATAGATTATAAATGGCTCTGACAGCTCGCTTTTGCAAAATAAAAATGGATTCAATGTCAGCAGCCCTACCCCACAGTAAAATGCCATACGACATAATGCTGTGGAAGTAGCTAAAATAGACCAAACGCGCAGTTTCTACATCTGTTAACTGTCTTATCTTTCTAACAGCATAAGCGGCCGAGCTCAACCGCCCCGCAAGAGATGTTATATGAGGTCCCCATTGTAATTTCTCGTCTAGCGTGATTCCTAGGAAAACCGTTTGATCAATAAATTCCAGTTTTTCCCCATTCAACAAGATGTCACATTCGCTACCTCTGACATTAGGCAATTGAAATCTAATGCACTTGGTTTTTTTTTTATTAAGTACCAAATTATTTACCGTAAACCAGTCTTGGACCTGAAGAATGGAGTTATTGACGTCGTCAAGATTTTGAGACCGTCTGTCGATTTTAAATATCAATGATGTGTCATCTGCAAATAACACCATCTTCGGTTGGTTTGGAAGTAGATGGGGTAGATCATTAATGTATACTAAAAAAAGGAATGGACCCAATATCGAGCCTTGAGGAACGCCCATTGCCATTTTAGACCCCAATGAGTTTACGCCGTTTACTTGGACTTTGACCATTCTATCCTTCAGGTATGATCTTATTAAGTCAAGAGCTGTATTTCTAATTCCATAGTGCTCTAGTTTCAGCAAAAGTGTCTCATGGTTTACGCAATCGAACGCCTTGGAAAGGTCACAAAAGATTCCAATGGCAAAAAACGGAACCCTTATAGATCTGTCATGTCTGCCTGTCTGTCTGTCCGAGTATGTCACAGCCATGTTTTTCCGAAAGTATAAGAGCTATGCTGTTGAAACTTGATAAGTAGATGTATTCTGTAAACCGCATTAAGATTTTCACACAAAAATAGAAAAAAAAAAAAAAAAATATTTGCGGTTCCCCAACAACAAAAAAAAAAACATGCAATCCATACGTGTGGGATATCTATGGATAGGTCTTCAAAAATGATATTGAGGTTTCTAATATCATTTTTTTCTAAACTGAATAGTTTGCGCGGGAGACACTTCCAAAGTGGTAAAATGTGTCCCCCCCCCCCCCCCCGTAACTTCTAAAATAAGACAATGATACAAGATACAAGATATTTATTTTGCTAAAACATGGGTAACTAAAAAAAAATATATGATGTACATTACCATGTAAACTTCTACCAAAAATTGGTTTGAACGAGATCTAGTGAGTAGTTTTTTTTTTAATATGTCATAAATCGTAAACCACAATTTACCTTTCATTCAGTCAACTGAAATATAAAAAAAAAACATTTAATTTCATAAACATAAACCTTATGCATAAACCGTGAATACCTGCAGGTTTGTACGGAATCCTCGGTGCGCGAGTCCGACTCGCACTTGGCCGGTTTTTATCATTTCAATGGTATTCCGCATGACGTATGTTAATGACTTGCTTTACGCTCCGGTATGTACTGATTGGTTTAGATACTCGTCTGCTGGAATTATTCCAAATAGGTAGATACAAAATACTCGTGATCAGAGATCAGTGATTATTTATGTAGAATTCCAGTTGGAATAAACGTTTTATTTCAGTTTACATTCGTATGTAAAACTCTGCTAATTGCCAAGTGATTCATTTCGTCTGAAACCGGCTAACTTTCGCGTGACTTACTTAACCCTCCAATGATCGAATGTCTCAAGTATGGTCTCCCACTTTCTTCCTTTAAAGGATTTTTCAAAAACGTTACAAGTAATATGTATTTCTTAGAACTCCACAAAAGTCGGCTTCACAATATTTCTTTAATCCCGGAGTATCAAAGTGATATTGCCCCGTCACCGTCGTTTCAACTGCGAGGGGGATGTGTGCGGAGTGCATGGAGGGAGGTTGTCTGTAAGAATCGCCTTCATTTAAATGCTGCAATTGGTGAATGCCTAGATAGCCCTCGCCATACATTTTTCAGGTGTGGAAATCTCGGTAAATAAACAGTTTCTGCAGAATAAAAGCAACTTTAATGAGACTTAATAATGTATTATGTTCGCATATGGCCCAAATTTTATAAAAAAAACAGTATTTCTAGGAGAATTAGACCGAATAAAAAACGAAAAATCTTTACATGTGTGAGTGACCTGAATCGCGCCATCTGACGGAAATTTATAGAACCACCGAGAAAGTTGGTTGCTGTTGTGTTACGAGTTTACGATTAGTAAACATTCATAATAGATGGCGCTGTTCGATATTCGAACATTTAGACAAGAATTTATCTTTTAAATTCGATAATGCGACGTTGCCATTCTAGTAGCAGCGCTCGCACCCCGCGTTGTTGCCATACCGTCAAAGCGTGATTGCTTGAGTCTTGAAAACTTGCGAATCGTTTCCAGAATATTGTGTTTCTAGCAAGTTAGCGCCGGGCGCGCGGGTTTGCCCGCGCTGTTAACATTTTTTGATTGATAAAATGTTTTTTATTATGGAATGAGAAAGAATGCTTTACATAAAGTGAAAAAAATATCTCTGCGATCTGCCCTTGGTTCACACAGATACAATACTAATGTAATTATTGTATTATCTAGTTTAAATACGTAGTAAGTAGTTACTAGTACACGACTTTCCAGATTTAAAAATCTTTTTAATGTATGTAAGTAGGTACTGATAACATTCTGATACGCTTAGGTACTAATCCATTGGTTTGGGTTGAATAAAATCAGAGAATAGAATTTGATGTATAAGTAAGTTATGACTAAATCAGGCGATCAGCGAAGCTACCTACACAATGGTGAAACGTAGGTACTACGTACATCTATTGATTGAATCATATTTCATTCATGTGAAACCAGCAAGATTAGTGAATACACAGACAAACCACTTTGATTTTTCATAATTGCTTATTTTACTAGTATCATTAGCACGTGCACACAAAATGCGTCAAGCAGGGTTGCCAACTTTATTTTTTAGAAGATCGTACCATACATTTTAAAAGATCGTACTTTGCTAAGAATTCAAAAATAAAAATAGTACGCATTGAAATTTCAATAAAATAAATGGTAAACAAATGTGGTGGGTGTTACTAAAACTTCAACGCAAAATTTAACATTTTGGTATAATATTTAAGAATCTGGACACCAATTTAGCAACTAAACTTTACGACGAGGTTTTTTTTATTAAAGAAAAGGGGCTCGGAAGAGACTTTGTCATGAAATCCACACGAAACAATAAACACCAGTATCATTAGAACTTAAAACGGGATATTTACCATGTTTATTATTACTTAAAAAAACTGTGCTACCTACTACGGAGAACCATTCAAATGAGTGCCATCCGTGAAACAGTTTTTATCAGGGCTTGTTAACGTTACCAAATTCACACTATAAGTATCGTTAAGTAACGTTATTTTCATAAAGTTAATATTTTAACGGTAAAACGGGTAACGATACTTTGGTATCGAATCTATAAAATAACGTTACCAATTAACGTTACTAGTATCGATACTTTTACATACATACATACATAGAATCACGCCTTTTTCCCATGGGGGTAGGCAGAAACCACGGAACGCCACCTGCTACGATCTCTACACACTTCTTTTGCCTCGTTTAGGTTCATAAAATTGGTCATACACACACGCCGGTTGCGAGTACTACGCACCTGACCTTTCTGAAGAACATCACCAATAAGGTCCCTATATGTCCTCCTAGGGCGTCCCCTCCCGGTGTTTCCACTCACATCTGCCTTGTAAATACCTTTTGTGAGCCGACCTTCATTCATCCTCTCAACATGACCAAACCATCTAAGCATACTTTTTTCAATTTTTGTCACTACATCTTCTTTTACACCACACCGTTCTCTTATCACATCGTTACTTAATGCGTTGTTGTCAACCTGCGCAACCTAAGCGGAACGCCATGGGCGGCGGCGCTCTACGGCAACATCGCCAATCAAACGGTGCAAATGCAACTTCAATAATGTAGACGAAAGAAAGAGATGAAAGAAAATAAATAAAAAATTAACGGTACTCAGTTACCGGTAAAACGTATGCCAAGTATCGTTACCAAGCATTACGTGACCTCTACTAATAACGTTATCTTCGTCCGATGAAAGTAACGATACCAAATTTTTAACGTTATTCAAAGCCCTGGTTTTTATTGAAAAGTGAAGTGTTTTTGTGTTTTATTGACGGTAAGTGTTATTTTTATGTGCAATGAATGATTTTCAAGGTGATATAGAGTATTATTATAATGGTACAAAAGTGTAAGATTTAGAAGATGAAATACAAAATCAAACGTTAGCAACACTCGTTGATTGTCGTCACATGACATACTACAAATTTCAAATATTCTCTCTGAAAACAACAGCTTGGTGGTGGTGTTATTTCTGTTTCTTGAAACATTTCATAAATAAGATACATTTGCTGTTGTTTGTAATTATTCTTTTTGATTACAGATTGAATTGCAACTGAACTGCCTAAGATAAACCCGACTAATAAACTTGCATAAATGTATACGACATGTGTATTCAGGACCGCGAAAATCACGGAAAAAAGTGCAAGCAGTATTCAAAAGACATCATGGAAGTTCTTTTAGTGATCTATAGTGAGTAAATTAGATTCCCATAAGATTTCGAATCAGATTTACGTGAGTGGAGGTTATTTGATACTCGTTGGTTCGTGTTGTGTCTTAACTGTGTACTTTTAACTGTACCTATTTCATTTATTTATCTTTTATTTCAGTCCACATTCAACTCAAGATCATCATCAGCTGTCCAACCATTCGACAGCTGAAGATACGCCCTAAACCTATTCGCGTGGTATACCAGAAATTCGATACGAAGCCATAGCCTGCAGCTCTAGCTTCAATACAGTTGAATCTGTTACAGAGCAAGTAGAGACTGTTGATTTTGATTGGCCACAACCCGATTCAGAGACTGAAGCTTATCAACTAACTGTGGAAAGAACATCAAGTGACAACTTATCAGGTTTGGTAGGGTACCGTATTGTTGACTTGAAGAAGGTCATATGGTCACAACTTTGATTCTTCATCTGGAATGGTAAGTCCCAACTTGATACCATATTTTTGTGTTCATTACATTAGTACGCTTTTGCTTGTTTGTAGTGATGAAGTTTTTGTTTGACAATGGTGCCGATTCCCTTATTCATAAACTAAACTAAATTTAAGTTCAGTGCATCTTTTTCTTTCTATTTCATTAAGGAAAGGACAGAAGATACATTTTAGTTTAGTCCTGTCAAATTAATCAGCGCTTGACGTAAATTGACGTAATTTTAGTAGGCAAGTTTTTAATCACGTCTAAACTTGGATGGAGCGCTGATTAATTTGACAGGACTAAACTAAAATTTTCTTTTGTCCTCTTCTTAATGAAATATAAAGAAGAAGATGTACTGAACTTAAATTTAGTTTAGTTTGTGAACAAGGGAATCGGCACCATTACCAAAGTACAACATATTTTACACAATGTTCAGTGTAACAAATATCATTATTTCTTGGTATGTATGTATAAAAATAATGTATTTCTTGGATCGTTTCTTTTTAACAGCTATTATTATTTTGATTCTAGGTCCAGGGTCAATTGCGAATTACCAAAATGAATAAATGTTACTTCATTTGCTTGATATCTGTCACCCAACCATTGACTGTCATAAAAGTTAACCGGGATGAGGAAGTTATCAACGCTATGATGCCGAAGTTGGTAACATTTTTTAAAACATGTGTACTGCCGGAAATTATTTTGAGAAGAGTTGAGAAAAATGCTAAATGTCTAGACATCAAGGAATTAAAAGGTATAAAAATATAAGTCTTACTCATTTCCTAACTTATTCCGCAGGTCTCTGAGGTGTCGGTTCAGTAAGAATAGTCTAACAAAACTGTGTAAATTCATTTGTTGCAGCGAAAACTGCGTCTTCCAGCATTTGATTCAGATCACACGGAAATTATATAAATGGAAGTAAAAAGTGACAAGCAGAAGACTGATACGGCGCGGCGGCGGCGCGCGGCGGCGACTGCAAAAAGTAGCGCGTAGAAAAGAAGATATTTTATTATAATATTTATAAGTATCTTTGTATGGTGGTACGAGTCGATGGTTCGAATCCAAGCCGGCACTTTGCTGAGTGTAAATTATTTCATCACCACAGTTCAGAGGAGGCCTGAGTCTCAGCAGTGGGAACATTATAGAATAATTAATAAGCTTTTTGCACGTAGCGATGTATAGTTTGTGTTATTTTGTTAGTTCATAAGATTTTTCTGTGTAGATAAGTTTCACTCATGTATTTAGGTACCAGCCTAACAATTCAATTGTAAAAGAATATTTATTGCAGTTCAAAATTGTATCATAAGTAGGTATTCTTGAAACATAAATAAATGTTATGGTTAGCTAGCAACCCCTTTGTGTTGTTGTGTAAGATACATGTGCCGTTATATATACTTACGTATGATGTTATTTATATTGTAATCTACATACATAATTCTTTCTAATACTAAATTCAAAATCATAATTGTAAATATCAAAATATTTAAAAAAGTATGTTATCTTTGTATGGTGGTATGACTCGATGGTTTGAATCCAAACGGAAACTATCTAAGTAAATGTAGTGAGAGTAAATAAAACGATTATTTTTATGAAAATATTAACCCCTTTTTACTAAATAAATATTATTAATTTATAGTAAGGTACAATAAAAAGCTTTACAATGTAATAAATAGTCTTTTATTTATTTATTTAGTACACGTCACTATTTACACTTCCATTCCTTCTTCTTCCTTACATTTCTTCCCGTGGGTGTCGTAAAAGGCGACTAAGGGATTTACTAGAGAATGGGCAGCAGCGTTCTCTATGCATTTTACCATCACACTGCGATCGCCAACCCGCTTGCCAAGCGTGGTGATTATGGCAAAGCCCCCCAAATAGGGGGAGGCCTATATCCAGCAGTGGACGTCTTGCGGCTGAGATGATGACTATTTACACATTACAATTTAGGTTCAGTCACATTACTACAACTTATAGGGACAGTGTACCTATATTAATTTCATTTTAAACTGTTTGAATAAAACGACATCTAGTGGTGTCGAAAGTTACTACTATTTACTTTGTATGTGTGTGTAAAGAGTAAAGTCAAGCGGCTAAATCTTTAGAATGTACAAATCTTTGTATGAGACCAGTTAACAAGCACAGTGACTATCTAAAAAAATCAAGTTAATGCCCTAGGTTTCGCATATAATAAAGTTATCTATTAAAGATTTCTAAGTTAGGCGTAAAAATTGAAAATGTTCCAAATTGTGGATCTAGCGCCATCTAGCGACAAAATGGCATCTGAGATAATCATCCATCCACCTTAAATGCATGTAACCGATACCTCCTAGGTCCCGCGCTTGCAGGAAGGGGAGGGGGGTTCGACCTGATCATCCACAGCACAACATGGCAGAGCAATCACATACATAAGAGCAGCAGCCTTATTGCTTTTGGGGTTTTCAAAGTTGTTCGTAAATATTAAATTAAATCTATACTAATATTATAAAGCTGAAGAGTTTGTTTGTTTGTTTGTTTGGTTGAACGCGGTAATCTCAAGAACTATTGGTCCTAATTGAAAAAATATTTTTTTGTTGGGTAGCCTATTTATTTAGGAAGGCTATAGGCTATATAACATCACGCTACGATTAAAAGGAGTGGAACAGCAATGAAAAATGGACGAAAACTGGCAGGCAAATCGATGCGAGGGGAAGTGTCAGGGGAGCAAAATTTGACGCGGACGAAGTCGCGGGCAGAAGCTAGTTGTGAATAAGATTAAGCCCGGCTGCACATTGGATGCCTTTTGCTACTATTACTGTCTTAAGTTATCTGCTTTACGTGAATAATTCGAGTATTCTTTGAGAAGTTATATTTATAAATAACAACCATTGTTTTTGAAAAAGGCAAGATATTGGTGCCGATTCTGTTGTACAAAATTCTCTAAACTAAACTAAAAATCACTAAAATTTGGTTTATTCCTGTCAAACGACGATTTCCTATTCTGAAATAGACTAAAGTGACACAACTTAACTATTTTTAGTTTGACAGCACTAAGATTGCACTGAGTTATTGGTATAGTGAAAATGACAATTTTGCTATTCTGAGTTTGCCGGATTTCACCAAAAATTTACACTATAATAATTTATTTTGACTAAATCTGACTATTTTTAATCGCGATTAAAAAGGTGTGGAATAAAACTAATGGTCATGAACAAAAATTCACACCAACACCTCGCCTTCACGTGCAAAAACAGTGCTGTATTTTTTCTTTTTTCTTTTGCTAATATCTCAAAAATGGCGTGTCCTATCGCAAAAATAATGAAATTTTCGACCCCCTTTATGAAACACTGGAACATATAAATCTCAACACGTGGGTAATATTTATTTTTATTTTTCACACACAATTTGTTATTGTGAAAAATTCCATATAAAACACGTCCAGGCTGCCCCCTTGCGCGCGCCTTCGTCTCAAAAAAATTCATTGCGTAGCGCATACAAGTACCACGTTGCGAAACCAAAAGAAAAAAAAAAAAAACCACGTTGATTGTCAAATTCGTTTTTAGTCGTGTCAAAATAATGTTTAAATTTACAGATTTTTTCTTGCAGAATAGCGTTAATATTCTCATAGCCAAAAGTAAGGAATTTTAGAGATAGTTTAGTTAGTTTAGTTCGGTGTACAACAGAATCGGCACCATTTTGTATTCAATTTTGTTCTTGTTAAATTAATTAATCAAATGTTGTATGTTTTTGTAAATACATTTCAGGATTACCTACAGAACTTTACACTCATTTTGATCTTAATTTTTTTTGTCGGTGCAGTCAGCAACCGCATATTATCATAGCTCCCAGTTTCGAATTTATGTTTTTGATGGGATAGACAATACAGCGAAAAGAACTTCATCCCAACCCTGGTTGGGTTCAATCAATCAACTCAGCCTATCACAGTCCACTGCTGGACATAGGCCTCTCCCATGTTGCGCCACAACATCCTGTCCTCCGCCTTTCGCATCCAGTCTGCCCCAGCCACTTTCCTAAATCGTCGGTCGGGTTTGACTTTAAATAAGTTAAATATTTATTTTTTTAAAACCCCAACTAAAACAAAACCTCTAAAACGTAAAAGACTTTAGAGGTGTCAAGGGACACCCGGATGGAACGAAGTTCCTTTCCAGGATTCATAATAGTTATAATTTTTTAATTATTTATTATGTACAAAAAACCTGTATACACTCAACAAAAATATTCTCTCTCTCTCCCTATCTCCTTCTCTCTCCCTCTCTCTCCCTCTCTCGCCCCCTCTCTCTCCCTCTCTCCCTCTCTCTCCCTCTCTCTCTCTCCCTCTCTCTCTACCTCTCTCTCTCTCGCTCTCTCCCTCTCTCTCTCTCTACCTCTCTCTCTCTCGCTCTCTCCCTCTCTCTCTCCCATCTCTCTCTCCCTCTCTCCCTCTCCCCCCTCTTCCCCTCTCCCCCCTCTCCCACTCTCCCCCTCCCCCCCTCTCCGTGCCGTTGTACGCTGAAGCAGTTGCATTACTGACAATCATTGTATACCATTGTATGGCATTGTGTGGCGAGCCGCCCTATGAATACATAAACACTCCACACACAGCCGTGTAAAAATATTATTCCGAGCGGGTGCCATTTGGTGCCGACCGCGCCGTGTCCCGACACACCTACTATGTAGTTAACATACACGACATCGAGAACATTGTACGTGCTGAAGATATGCTCCCTTGTTACCGAAATTCAGGTGTTTACCAACTGATCCAGTGCGTGCTTTACTAAAGAAAAGTTGGTAACGAGCTGACGCTTGTGTCTGTCTCATCCGTTGACTACGGAGATTGTTAGCACGTTTGATCTTGTTGCAACTAGCGAGAATGTGGTATAGGCAATAAGAGTAAATAACTGAGGTGATATCGGAACGAGAAGATAGTTGGTGGCACTGTTTCGTTCGTCGAAGCATGTAGGTACAGAGTAAGTTTACAGGTCACGATTAGGATTCGAACGATTACTTTTATAGGATGCTCCTTCTGGTCACGCCCACTCTGTGTTTGACCTGCTCCGACGTAATTTGAAATTACTCGTACACGCTGTTGTTTAAATTTACTTAAACAATAACGAACTGAATGTATTAACTTTATCTGGATCGTGCGCCAGGTTCATCGATGCTTCAACAAATTACTTCTCGCGTGTTCGGAGGCACCTCTGCCCTCATTACTTGCATGTACTGCCGGCGTCAGGCTTTTGGATACCTTCCAGCTCGTCCGCAGATACTCGCAGTTCTCCGCGGTCCATTTCATTTCAAGATGGCGCACTATGTGAGTGCGCGCGTGTTACTACGAATCTGCTTGTTTGGTGCGATGCTGTAGTTTATGCTATGTGGTTTTATCTCGTGTACCTACTGCATGAACATATCGGGGTGAATCATTACGTAGCTGGGATGAAGGCGAAAATATCTTATTGATATGATCTTACTCTGAGCGTGATCCACATTGGAATCTATAACTTCTCGCGTGGGTCTCGATATTGCGCCTTTCAGATCAATGTCCTGCATGTTTGTGTGCAATTTATGACGTGTTGAGCCAATATGTCGATAGGCGCGGCGCGGCGGCTCGCGGTGGTTTGTTGACGTATGCAGACGTAATGACGTAGCGCTGTTATGTCTGCGACCGTTTAGCGCGCTAATTGGCAAATCGCCGGTACTTGTGGCACCGGCGGCGGCGCCTGCAAACACGCGTTTGATCGCGACTCTTATCGCCATGTCATGGGAAATTTATTGAACAGTTTAGTCCAGGGACGTCACTTGACACGCAATTATATTTATGTAAATGCCATACGCATTGTGTTTTCTATACTTGATTGAGGCTCGTCTAGCGCCACGACCCAAAATCTTTCAGAAAGTGGACCATGCGTTCCACCATCCTTTTCCCATCATTCGATAGTGCAAAATAAAAAAGTGTGTGTATCAGCTCCGACACACGACTGGAATTTATTCCTTACGAATGATTATAAAATATATAGATAAGTTAACATAAAATAACGCATAACGTAACGGAGAAAGTTTGAATTTACTCTCTATACATTTTATACCCCGGGCTTATATATGAAAATCGATTCTAAAGGAGAAATCTCCAATGAACTCCAATAAGTAGGTATATATCAATTTTCAATTTATATTGATAAGTGTTATTTCTTCCGCGACAACTCGTGCTTCGCTGAACAGAATACGGTCATTAGACACGTTTCTTAGCTCCGACGCTACCGTGCGATCACGTGCGATCAGTGCGACTGTGTGCGTCTCGAAACGACGCGCACGATGCGCTCATGTGAACTGTGTACTGCTAATAATGTAAGAGCTTCAGAATGCGCGCTCTCGACTTATAAATGAAGTACTTGCGTTGCTCTGACACCATATATATAAGTTTAATATCGAGCTACAGTGACGTATGTTATAATGATCTCCGAGCTAGTGGCGGCACGGAGCTCATCAAAGTGGCTCGCCTTTCGTTTACCCAACTCATCGGAAGCGGGTTATGAGTTGACGAAGTAGAAGCTCGTTAGGTAGTAGTTCGACGATATAGTATAATCCTCCGGCGGGATCCAATTACTTGGGTGAACCGCAGTGGCCGCCCCTCCCTCCCCCAGGACACCGCGCTCCCCGCGCCTCTCTGTGTACACTTGTAGTTAAGTGACGGCGATGTTGTGGAGCCGACCTGTGTCATTGTGGGCCAATGCGGACCACACTGTGGGCGTGTTGACGAGAGCGTGCGGTTAAAGTTTTACTAAGTACAGGCGCCCGCGCGCCGCCGCCGCCGCTCGCCGGGTGTGATCCTGTACCGCGGTGACTAGTCTAATATTTCTGAGCTAATTTAGGGATGGCAGGAAAACATTATTAGACTTCAGGAATGGTCAGATTTAACATCGCTTAATTTACTAATTTACAAAAATTTGCCCGTGTAGGTATCCTAACCAGGATGGGTAAATATACCTAAATGTTGCTATTAAAATTACTTCAATTAGCTTTATAATCATTATTTTTTATGGAGGTAACCATACTTACATATCATCATAATACATGAATAACGTGTGAAAGTACGCATCTGTCTGTATACAGTACACACTAGTCGCCCGGAGCTACCGAGGTCGTTCTGACATTCAACTCGTCTGCGAGTCATACGAACGCTCCATAGACTCCACTCGCAAAAAATACACTAAAATTTCACACAAAATTCTCGCGTGAATTTGAAAAGCAATCCAATCGCGCAAACTGCGCAGAGCTGAGGTACCTAGTACCTACCTCCCTCCATCGGTATCGAGTCAATGACACGCGCTCGACCGCGTGCCTACCGCTGCACCAGGTGATCACTTGCAGAAGGGCCACTGGTCAACTGCTCATGACCATCCTCCCAGGGACCTAGGGGTCGACATAGGACTCAGAACTGGCTATCGTTACCTCGTCAAGTCATTAACTCCACGGTTGGTAAAGGTTTCTTGTAAGGGCGTAGACAGACCGCGTTCGATTATAGTCATCGAGTAATCGTTTTAAGACATTTGACATTGGTGCCGATTCCCTTATTCACAAACTAAACTAAATTTAAGTTCAGTGCATCTTTTTCTTTCTATTTCATTAAGAAAAGGACAGAAGATAAATTTTAGTTGAGTCCTGTCAAATTAATCAGCGTTTGACGTAAATTGACGTAATTTTAGTAGGCAAGTTTTTAATCACGTCTAAACTTGTATGGAGCGCTGATTAATTTGACAGGACTAAACTAAAATTTATCTTCTGTCCTTTTCTTAATGAAATAGAAAGAAAAAGATGCACTGAACTTAAATTTAGTTTAGTTTGTGAATAAGGGAATCGGCACCATTATCAGGTGTGTCGTCTTGAGGTGACGATCGATGTCGCTGGCCGCGTTCTAATTGACCCCTTCTTTAATCTCATGTTTAGCCATCAAGGTTTGCAGTTGAGCTTCTGTGCTCGTTTATAAAGTTAGATCAGTTATATAGTTAGGTATATCGATAGGTGCTCAGTGGGGATTACACAAATCTGCTATTTGCCGGGCCATTGGGCGCGCGCCTGGCCGCTCGCGCCGGTTATACGCCGCGCCGCCGCGCCGCTATACGTACGTACACGAGCCGGCGTCAACTATTACCTAGCTCGTCACTATATGCCCTCAGCTATCAGAACTGTTAGAAGGGGATTCAGTTTTAAACTATTTTATTTACCTTTGTTTTACTATTTGACCGTCCGAAATATTACCAAGGTGATTGTTGTAAAAGAAATGATGTTACTTTTACAAATTAGGCTAAAGCTTAGGAAATACTACGATAACTTGCGGATTTAGAGTTTGCGATCATTTAATACAAAACTAACATGTTCCCAAGCTGGTGTAATGATGTTCGTGCAAATGTTTTCAGTAGTCGTGATCGCATTCTTTAGTTTTCGGATAAGTTACGTTTATATTCAAATAGTGTGGGTCGTAGCTACGTTGTCCAATAGGCGCTGGCTTATGTATGATCACGTCAAACCCCGGGGGGCTCACTGCGTATCCACGTGTGCTCTAATATTGTTACATACTTGTTCGACACATGGTTCAATATATTAACTCGACGAACGAAAAAGCCTTTCTTTTACAATAGTCATATATCTCACAATCTGTATTAGGTAGTTTATCTAAGCATTGTTATTATGTCCGCCTTTCAAGGTGGGCTCCGTGTGTCGTAGCGGTCAGCGATAATAGCGAGTGGACGAGCGCCTCGCGGTGACAGCTTGTCTGAGCAACCCGTCCTTCTGCTCGCACTGTCGAGCCGATCGTAGACCTGACCACCACACAAGTACGGCGAAATATCAAACAATACATTTCCAGTATAAGCTGACTTCTTAATGTACGAAACGACTATACAATAAGTGGTCAGCTAAAGCTGAAAATGTATAGCTTGGTATGTCGCCGTGGGCATAAATATGCAGAGGGCCAACAAACAACTGCCAAATATCAGTAAATGTCACCAATTTAGCGATTCGAAATGGTTTCACTTTGCCTGCAAATTATTGAAGTTCGAGAATCATATTAATATGCGCGATCATATATATATATATATGTAATATTTCTGTGTGTTGTTATAGTGTTCGCTGTGATTAGTCGGCGCGCCTCGGAAACTACCCACTGCGCGTCACTCAGCGCCTCTTGTCAACTAACATAGCTCGCACCGATCGCAGCGCGCGACTCTAGCAACTTAGTTAACTCTCAGCGAAGCGTCATTAATCCGTTTGTTAAGTCTGATGCTGCTTCAATACTGCGCCTGATAGCACCCAATTAACAGCGAGCGTACAACACGCACTACCAAACTCACAAATAGAATTTATGAAGGCTTAACGCCAGGATATATCTGTTAAACATGGTTTTACAACTAATAGCCAGCAAAGCTCATAACAGTTGAAATGGTTGAAGCGTTTGGAGTTGGTGCTGCGTCACACATCGACATTGAAGGATTAAGGGAAAATAAACCAGGATTGAGTCTAGAACAATAGATTTATTATGAACGACATTACCGTGACAACTTACAAGACAAAAGAAACAGTATAATCCGAACAAGGTGAGTATGAAAAACGTGCCACCTAGTGCAACAAATGCAACTTATTTATGACATCTTAATCTGTTTGGTTTATACTTACTAATAGACATCGAAGAGGGTCACGAGGGACGCGCTTCGCATATCAATAATATTTGCAGGGCGCCCGCGTGGCGCACCTCTAGCGAGCGAATCCTGACTGCGATTGACATTCATTACGTGAGATGGATTGAATTATGTAATGTTTTATTCAACGAAACGATATCCGGCCACCGGACCGGCCGGCCGGGCGGCGGTTTCCGGAGCCTATCAAAGCGCCCGCCGGCGTCGTGAAGCTGGCTGTAGAGCGCGGTTTTCAACCAGATAGGTTTTAAAAGCCGTGCCTTGCTCCGGTCCGGTACTGTAATTTATTCTACTCACGTAGGTCGATGTCAAATGTTGTGACAGTTTCTAGACTAACATTATGAAATATTAATGTTTGAACTTAGTAACCGGTTGTACGATTTAATAAACATAAATCCGCGGTCACATGTTTACATTAAAAGACAAAATCGGTGTGGACTTGATTTTTATGACACACCGACTCTCCTCAAAAACAATTTGGTCGAGCCCAAAGAAGAAAATAAAGTTGTAAGGAAAAGGATGACGTGGAAAGATTTGCTGAGATCCGTATGATAAATACATAAAGGATTGCACAGACGCGTGGCGCGTGCTCCGCGATTCAATAAGTGCGTGTCTGCCCCCTCCCCATTGCCCCTCCCTCTTGCCCTGCATACATTATCCTGACAGTCGACAGCCGGTCAGCTCGTGTGAGGAACACTTCACTATCAGACAAACGTTTCTATCAGAAATGGGAGGCTGGACGTCGTCAAACACCTACGATGTACAACTCATAACTCGAAGCCTCTAGACCAGCTCTGCTCACACTGGGCCACAAGCCGAGACCTTGTAGTTTTCAATGTGATTCAGAGCCAAATACCAGTCTCGTACATGCTGACGTCCGGGATGTTTTCAGTGCAGTGTCGGGTCAATCTAGCTCTCGGGTGGTTCTCCCAGATTTGTAATAGAATTACTGGTTAATAAGTATATAGTTATAAATATATTGCATCCCATAATACATTCCCTTAGCATATTGTTGAGTACCTACTATGTTTCTACTATAATGCTACCATTTCCTGGGTACGTCTATCGTTGACTTGAATGTGCCCTGGCAGTTGAGAGTATGTCACGCTTATTCAAATGTATCGCTGATGGTGGCGTGTGTGTTGGATTATTAAGTTCGCTTCAAATGTGTCGCTGATGATGGCGTGTGTGTTGGATTATTAAGTTCGCTTCAAATGTGTCGCTGATGGTGGCGTGTGTGTTGGATTATCAAGTTCGCTTCAAATGTGTCGCTGATGGTGGCGTGTGTGTTGGATTATTAAGTTCGCTTCAAATGTGTCGCTGATGGTGGCGTGTGTGTTGGATTATTAAGTTCGCTTCAAATGTGTCGCTGATGGTGGCGTGTGTGTTGGATTATTAAGTTCGCTTCAAATGTGTCGCTGATGGTGGCGTGTGTGTTGGATTATTAAGTTCGCTTCAAATGTGTCGCTGATGGTGGCGTGTGTGTTGGATTATTAAGTTCGCTTCAAAATGGTTGAACTGAATGGTGCTGAGCCATTCGACAAGTTCGTGAACGGACGTTTCAAACATTACGCATCACATTAAAAGCATCGCTAATTTCAAATTGTTAACTGTTCCAAGTTAATCCGTCATTTACCATGATTACAGAGGTGTCAAAACTATATCTGAAACAATTAAAATCTCCACGTGGACTATCAAATTTGAACTCGAGTCACAATTATCTTCGCAGAGAATAGGGTATAAAAAAAAAAAAACTAAAAAACTCGCTTCCATAGAAAACCAATGGGGTGCTTTTTAAGGTATTTTTTTATTGATATCAGGCACCCCACGCTTTTTTCCATTATTTTCTACTTTTTAGTTTGGTTTTCTATGGAAGCGTGTTTTTTAGTCTTTTCAAACTATTATTTATTTTCTATTTTTAGGGTGTTTCGAATTCTGAGACGTATGTCAGCGTAGTTTGTGACGTATGTCAACGTGTTTTCGAAGACAGTTTTTTTGCTGTCCTGGTAACCCTGGCAAGGATAATGGCACAAATTTATGAAATTATTGCATTGTCGTCGGTCCTTGACAGGTGTGCAAAGTTTGAATGAAATCTGGTTGTTTAAAGTGGGTCAAAATCGCGCTATAAGGAGTCGGTTACAAACAAACATACAAGTGAAGCTAATATAAAGCGTGTAATAAATAGCAGTACAACCGAGCACGCGTGTATGGATACACGCGCACTCGACGATCTGCTACGTCGTAGCCGCCGTAGCCTTGACGCCAGCTACGCCGTAGCCGCCGCGTAATACTTTTTTAATGGTAGGCACTTTTCGTTTGGCAGACGTGTAGCTAAGAATTATTTAGTACTGAGTACATTGTTATCGTATTTTACGCTTAAACTACCACCTATTGGGTTTAGTCCTTATAAATGAGTAAATAGGTTACCGGGCCGTTGCTCTGCACGCCGGCAGCCGGTCAGCCGGTCCCTCTCACTCAGTCGACTGTTAAGCCTGTCGGGATAGATAGGCACTTGTTTTTCACACATATTGACTTTATTTGCCTGATTTGTACCTACTGCGCAGTTTTTCATGTATTCTCGCAGTAAATGCCTATTTTATTTCATGGTTTTGCGTTCATTTCAGTAAAATAGCCGGTAAACGTTATACACGAACCGATGCGATCTCAGAAATGTTGCTGCGACGAAAATTTAATGTGTGTCTGTGTTCTGGCAAATTAATTCAGATGATACAACTCGCTGTCGCTACCAGGAATACATCGCCAAGCAAATCACTCTGTCTGGAGTGATACGAAATGAAAGTGATGAGTATATAATGCACTCACCTTCGTGAAACACTTCACACATTCTGAAGATGAATTGAAAAAGTAAAACAAAGTATCCATAAAAACGCCTACTAAAATTTAATTTACATGGGACATAAGGTTGATTATTGCTGTTTGTGCATGGCCACTGAGACATATACTACCTAACATTTGTAGTACGTAACTAAACCTATCAGAAGCCTGCTGATCTTCAGTTGCAGTTCCTACCTACACTCCTGCACGCCACACTACAGGTACGAGTGTTGCTCAGTGGCTACTGTCCCATTTGGTCGGAAGCTACAGGAAGCGCTGGGAGCAGACGCCGGCGGCCGGTACATAGCCGGTGGTCGGTGGGTAGCGGGTAGCGACCGCACTCGACCGCGTGAAACTTTTATCAGTCGTTCAACGACACGTTTGTGTGAGTGCCACGCTATCGTATGGGGCAGAAGGATCGCTCTACTTCTATGACAAGTCACTATATGTTGGAATGTTTGGCGTCAGTGTCCGAACTGCGTCGGTGTCCAAACATCATTTATCATTTATGCCTGCCCTTTTTGGCACGGCACAATTGCGGCGGTTAGTCCCCTCTTTGAGGAGTGGATAGAGAGGCGCCACGGCGTCCTCACCTTCCGCCTGACGCAGGTCCTCACCGGGCATGGGTGCTTTGGTGGGTTCCTGTTCAGGATAAAGCGGGAGGAAACGCCCGGGTGTTTCCATTGTAAGGATTGTCTGGAGGACACGGTGGAGTATACGGTGGAGGTGTGCCCTGCCTGGGCGGAGCACTGCCGTGTCCTCGTGAAGGCGATCGGCGGCGGCGACCTCTCGCGTCCGGCCCTGGTGCGAGCCATGGCATGGGAAGCCGTCATCTCCTTCTGCGAAGCAGTAATGCTCGCGAAGGAGAAGGCGGGGCGCGTGAGGAAGTGGCAGTCTCTGCGCCCTCAAGTCCCTAGCCGCCGCAGGAGGAGACGCCCCGTGCATCGGGAGTCAATAGCGGACTCTCGGCCACCGTAGGCGCGAGCTTGCGGGCGGCGAGCAATGGGTAGCTCACCGCCCAGTAAGGACCAGGCTCAGGTCGACGGCGCGTAGTGTTCCACGCGCGCCTCAAAGAGATGTCAGCAGCACTGAAGGGGTTTGCTAGGAACGATGCCTGCCAGGGTCGCGAGATTCGTTCGAAAGAGTTACCGTGGCCCTGGCATATGGGCAACTGAAGGAACACGGGTGGGTTTTAGTCAGTAAAAGTCTGACACGCCCTCCCGCTCCGCCCAAAGCGGGAGAAGTCATTTGATGATTTCCCATCAAAAAAATAATATAAATCCTGCCCCTTCAAGACACGCTTGTTCTAAGAAAAGTGAAACTTAAGACATGTTAAATCAGTAGAGTGGCAAGCGCAGATTTCATTTTAAGAAATAATGAATTATTTGGAGAATAATTAATAATCCGTGAGGCTGCCGCACAAACCTTTTTTAGCTTCAACAAATGTGTAGACATCCTCAAGGTTGACGTGAAGAATGCCTTTAACTCCTTAAACAAGAACACTTTGTCGGCCGATGTCAAAAAGGACCTACCCGAAATTTATGGTTTTATGTGGCAATCAATATTACAGATATCCTTACAACTTATTAAACAAGGGCAATTTTGGAATCTGCAGTAGGATGCCAACAACCCTCTCGAGCCAGTCATTTTCATTTTTGGCTATTCATCAAATTGTCCAGAAACTAAATTCATAATTTAATGTATGGCATTTGGATTATGGAACGCTAGGAGGTGAAACGTCGAGTAACGTTTTAAATTACCTACAAATTCTGAAACAGCATTTTAAATCTATTGGCTAGGACCTTACTCCCTCAAAATGTGAAATTTACCTTATTGACGTTACCGACGGACCATTGACGCTAGACTTGTTTTTGGAACGAAGTTCCTTATCGCGCGTTGTGAAAGGGGGCTAGAGGGAAAAAATTCTTACGAAAAGTTGTCACGACATGCTTTAACCGACTTCAAAAAAAGGACGAGGTTTCTCAATTCGACCGTATATATTTTGTATGTTGTTGTTTTTTTGTTGTGAGTAGAGAGGGAGAGGGGAAGAGGGGGTGGAGGGGGAGGGGGAGAGGGGGAGGGGGAGAGAGAGAGGGAGAGAGAGAGCGAGGTAGAGAGAGAGAGGGAGAGAGAGGTAGAGAGAGAGAGAGAGAGGGAGAGAGAGGTAGAGAGAGGGATCTCATCCGTTTTGACGGTCCCGGCGTCCGCAAAATTAGCTTATTGGCGTTCTTGTCTTCTGTCCAGAGAACTGAAAAATAGACCAAGATCATTTTAGCACCGTTGTTTTAACTGGTTGACGCCGAAGTACCGTGCTGCTGATGCTGTGAACGCATTCAGAATCAGCATTTCATACAACGTGGCAATGCTGCCAGCTTTTTAGGCACTTTTCCATTGGCAGCGATGCGGACGAGTTTTTTGATGCCCTGTGATACTTTTCTTTCTGTTTTTATTTACATGTACATATTATTAATATTATTAGGCTGGTAAAAACGTATTGTCACGTTTTTTTTGTAAAATTATTAATATAATTTATTGATTACATAGGAACTCATAGCAGGTAAAACGTTCGAGAACGCTCTCCGCGCTACATCGTCCGAGGTATAAATAGTCGGCGCGGCGGCGCTTTCGTCACCCCTAAATAATTTAACCCAGATCCAGCATGTCCCTTGCTGCCCTCCCCCAGTGATTGCCTAAGCCGAGGTGCGAACCCCCCTCGGGGTTACCCTTAGGACTTTCGCTTTAGTTTTTAATTTTACTATGGCCCGGCTGGAGGTCTAAAAAGTTTACTTTTTAGAAATCGCCGGGCAAAAATCCGTTTAAGTAGTCAGAATCTTTTTCAGATTAACTACGAGATGTCCTACAAAAAAAAAAAAAAAAAAAACGCTTTCGTCAGTCATGGCTTCGATTTCACAGTTTCAGCTGCGCACCATCATGCTCTACGAGTGGCGACGCGACACCAGCGCTAGCGCAACAACTGAGAATATCAACAACGTATTCGGCAAAGATGCTGTTTCTTATAGAACAGTCATTCGTTAGTTTAATCGATTTAAGTCGGGAGATCTAAGCCTTGAAGATGAAAGCGATCCGGCCGACCATCGACGATCGACGAAAACGATTTACGACGTTGTTTAAACAAGAACCCAGAAGTAACGACTCGAGAGTTAGCTAAAGCAATGGGCTGCAGTCATATATCAATAGTAAACCATCTTCACACTCTTGGCTACCGACAAGTTTGGCTCGTTGGATCTCACACCGCCTCACCAAGGACATCAAAAACTGCCAGGTAACTATTTGTCAATCATTACTCCTCCGTCACCACCGTAAGGAGATTCTTGAGGATATAGTAACGGGAGATGAGAGTTGGGTTTTGTTCCAAAATAATACGCTTAAAGCTGTATGGATACCCCGCGGAATAGAGCCGCCAACACAAGTTAAAACAGAACGTCACCCTCTAAGAGTACTACTTTGTTGCTGGTAGGACGCAAAGGGTATGTTGTACACAGACATGATTCCTACTGGGAAAACTGTCTCTGCTATCAAATATGTAGAGCAACTTGAGCGGTTAGCGGAGGCACTCAAAGAAAAACGGCCGAAACGTACATCAGTCCATCTACTTCATACGCAAGAGCACATGTGGCCAAAGAGACTAAACAAAAATTAATCGAGCTTGGATGGGACACGGTTCCACATCCACCTTATTCGCCGGACATCGCTCCCTCAGATTTTCATTTATTTCGGCATTTAAAACATTATTTAGCATTCAACTATTTACCAATTTCGACGAAGTAAAAATAAGTGTACCTCAACTTTTCGAATCACAGCCTCGAGAGTTCTGGGCAAAAGGAATCGATGATTTACCAAAGCGATGGGTAACTGTTGCTGAAGCAGATGGCGACTATATAACAGATTGAATAAATGTTTTAATCAAGATATTAACAAAAAAAGAAAATCTTTGATTTTGTGATAAAACTTTTTTACCAACCCATTATTTTATGTCTGTTAGCTATTGCATTAAAATAATAGGTTTGATAATTAATTATCTTGATTATCTTTTCTTAAAAGGTTTGTGTCTGTAATTAGATGAAGGTTAATGGTTTTTGATTTGTTATGATCCTTCTGTATGCGCCTCTATGCTGTCCAGTAAGCGTGCGGCGCGGCGGGATGGGGCCGGAGGGCGGAGGGTGCTCCGCCGTGCTCATGACGCGCGCACTCCGACACACGCGAATTGATTGACGCGGTCGGACCCTCACGCCTCACGCGTCACGCCATGCTGCCCTCCTAACTACATCATACCTCATATGTGCACAATTTTTATATTACATTGATATCCACATCATTAACGTTTTGTTACTCTTTTTTTCATTTGTAAATATTAACACATCAAATGTTATTTGAGGGGTCGTAACAATAGGATATGATTTATATGGTAAAAATAATACATAGTCGCAAAATATAAGGGATAATATTACACTCACTTCAATGGGAATCACTATAACACTTAGTTTTATTTAAATTTCTCGCACATAAATAAGGTGCAAAGGCAGACTTAATGTCTTGGGCAATCTCTACCAGTCAAAGAAGTAGCGTGAGTACTTTGAAGAAGAGGAAGGTGTACTTTACGGTCCAGGCATAGCAGATTAATGGTAAGACCATTTTTTTAATTATTATGAATGATTATTTAAAAAAATAAATAAACTGCTGCCATAATATCTCAAAAACTAGTAGTCTGATTCTACTCAAAATACAGCATCTTTACAACATATAAAACTACAAGTTGATCTAAAATAATTAAGATTGCTTCATTTTTTTACCGACTAAATAGCCCACAAAATCGTGCGATAAATTAATTTTTAACCGACTTCAAAACAAGGAGGAGGTTTTCAATTCGACTGTGTTTTTTTTTTAATGTTTGTTACCTCAACTTTTGACTGGGGGAACTGATTTTGATAATTCTTTTTTATTTGAAAGCTGGTGCTTCCCGTGTGGTCCCATTTTGGTTCAGTTCTGACTATGGCATCAATGAGAAAAGCATATAAGTGTTAAATTTGCGTTAAGTATATGCGCGACATATATATGCGACGAATAACACGATTAGATTAGTGCGGGGTACATACCATAACTAAAAAGTTAAAAATACAAATAGTTTATTTTCTTTAACAAGATTTGTACAACAAAACTAGTGGTAGGAGTGTCCTTTTAAGCAAACAATTGCCTGTGTTAGGACACTCCACTCTTCTAAAAATAAAAACTTTTTACAAAAATATTACAACCGACTTCCTTAAAAACCCTACAAAGTGAAAAATAACTTTAATTTCGGAAGCCGGTGGCTAAAAGTTAAATACAGATCTTAAGACACCGACTTCCGAAATTAAAGTTATTTTCCACTTTGTAGGGTTTTTAAGGAAGTCGAATGTAAATTGTTTTCTTCTTCAAAAGCGTAAAACATATAACTTTTTTGAATTTCTGACTTTGTTTTAGTTCCATGTAGAGCCTCAAGTCTCACAGTTATTGTTTTCTTTCTCAGTTAAGCAGAATGGCTGAAATCATGGAATCAGTGGAGCACCTTTTTCAATATGTGTTTCTGTTGCACGGTATATCTCCGACTATGTTAAATATATTTAACTTAAAAAAAATACACAAAGTTTGTTCAAATGTTAATAAAAATTAAATACAATTTAGTTTTTTATTTTAATGGTTTGGCAAAAAAATAATCCCAAAACACCATTAAAAATAAAATAGCCTTCACACTAGATAACGCCTTTAAGGAAGAAATATTAAAAAAAAAAACTACACATAATGTAATATCGTACTAGTACATAAATAGGTTATAAACTTCTAATACATATAATACATATATGTAATATTTCCATATGTACAATTCAGCATCGCATAAATGTAAGCAAACACGCCCTTTATGAGGAGGCTTTTATTTTGATATTATGCTATGTTTACATTTTATATAATTATATATTTTTTGGACTTGAGTATAGTATAGTTTTCAATTAATTTGTTGATATATTGGGTTGACCGGCTGACATATGGCAAATTATTTAATTTAATGTTTTGTGTCTCTTAATGTTTGCTACTTACTATTGTGTAGAATCAAGTTCTTCTAACTTAACAGACAGCTGTGCTGCTGGGGAGTTTGTAGCGCCACTTCTTCTTCCCAGCTAAAGCACTAGGAAGTGGTGAAGGGTGGGCGTTAGGGTTTGGGGACTGTTTTATGTAGTTTTGACTTTCGAAAAGTGCTGATCCGCAGCCTAATTTAATAAATGACTTTTGATTTGATTTGCTTAAGGGAGAGAGGTGTTGAGCCGACTTTATTTATTAAGAAAATAACTCTGTAATTTCCGCTTAAATACATACCCGACTGGTGGCCATCCTGATATCGAGAAGAAGCGCATTCCAAAGAAGAATGGACTGAATTTGAAAGGAAGAATGAAAAAGTAAAAAGTTTGAGAAGGACAGAGTACAAGAAGGTTGCAAGAGGAATGCTGATTCTTAGCATGAGAAGAACATAAAATCAAATCAAAATCAAAAAATCAAAAGTCATTTATTCAAACTAGGCTGAGAGTCAGCACTTTTTGAACGTGATAGATAGATATTGAAAGTGAGACACAAGATAAGTAGGAGGAGTAGAGGAGTTAAGAAGGGAGTAACGCATAGCCAATGCGCGCAAACTTCATTTGAGTTTATACTTGGACACATGGTCATAATATACTTATTACTAAATTATTACTAACTAGCTTTTGCCAGCGGCTTCGCCCGCCTATTATACGTACAAACCTTCCTCTTGAATCACTCTATCTATTAAAAAACCGTATCAAAATCCATTGCGTAGTTTTAAACATCTAGCCATACATAGGGACAGACAGAGGGAAGCGACTTTGTTTTATACTATGTAGTGATGTATGATAAAATGGTAATGGTTTGGAGTGCGAGGTTTCTCTAATGAGATCTAAACGCGAACTGGTCCACATTTTTTTGGATGAGCGAATTTGCAATTGTGCATACCTTCTTGTAATGGTTGCAATGATGCATTTTCGCTGAGTGTTTAATTAAAACTCGAACCATTAGTTTAAATAATGGCAAATCTGTAAGTCAAAAAAATAGCGTGTGTGTCAGATAGTTATGAAATTAGTTGCCGCGGCACGCCATCTAAACAAGACGCCGTAAATAAGTGCCAACTGAACGCGCCGCCACTTTCCGCTATCGTGAAAGACTACACACACATACACACTACTAGTCAGGTCGAAACTCAGCGTGAATACAAAAAAATCTTCGTAACATATTATATTGTAGGTACGTACTAGCTTTTGCCAGCGTCTTCGCCCGCGTATTATATGTAGATAAATATAACATTTCCTCTTGAAACAATCTGTCTATTGATGAAAACTTCATTAAAATCCGATGCATAGTTTCAAAGATTGAAGCATATAGACGCGGCAAGTCACTTTGTTTTATACTATGTAAAGATTATATAAAAACTATAACATAGTCACCCACGCAGCTCCGATGAAACTGTTCAAAATGCTGGGCTCTTGCTTTGACCTTCATGCGTTTCAGAATTTGTTTTGGTTAAATGGTGGTAAAGATGCGATGAAGATAATACGGGTGTGAGTGCATCCCGTCTTCTGTTATAGTGACGACTTTTTGAAGTCTATTTAATTAAGTACCTGGTACTTGTTGACAGTCCAACACTGTTCTCCCATACCTCATCATAATCATCAGCCTAGAATGTTCCCACTGCAGGGACACAGGCCTCCTCTTGGTAAGACGGAGTGGGCCATAATCCACCATCCGCCACTCCCATACCTATTAACACAGTAATTTGAAATAATACTAAGCCAATAATTTTTAAAAGAGTAACCGTGGAGTTTCTTGCCGGCTATTCTCCATAAGAATCAACAATTTGGAACCATGCACCTAGCTTCTGACGTTTCATAAGTGCCCTTGTGGGTTAATGTGAAATATATTATAATATATGTAGGAGATGGCATGCCTATCTCGCTCTCATCAGCCATATTTTTTATTTACTGTGGGCGTACTATGGGAACTGTTGGTTGATGCGCAATGGAAAAACCGTTATACTTCAAATCAAATTTTAATTTAAATGAACAAATTGCACTAGCTATTCATACACTATAGGTACACTTCACAACTACACGGAACGCGCGACAGTTTCTAAACTTGTCCACTGCTTGACCGCTACCGAGAGACTGAACTGAACTCTGGTCGAGCGTTAGGTTGTAGACTCTGTCGAGCGCCGCTTGGTGGCGCTGGCGTACCGATTAGTCAATTGAGCGACTAACGTATTGCTGACACGGCCATCCTGCATGCACACGTCCTCGTGTGTTAATCTGCAACTAAAAATCAACAACAGTGCATGTCCGAATCGGCCAATTCTGACCTTCATCAAAAACAAAACAGTACTTCTAAATTAACTAAACGACATTTCATTAATCACAGTAAAATATCATCTACCAGAGCCGTGTACCATCGTTATTCACATCAACATCTTTACTAAGAGCCATAGATAGACACCGAGAAAGCCACACACGAGTAAATCACTCTAACGCCACGGCTCTCCAGCCGACCACCAATCTCATTGCTTTCACACATCCAGCGCATGGATCAAAACTTCTGTACGCATATTTTCTTTAAACATCTTCATTATTGTACCTATGTTAAACAAATGATTAAATGACTTATGACTTATGACATATCCATCTTGTGGATCGCCCATGTGCATCACCCAGACTACGGTCTCTTCAGACCCCGACCTCCGCCAGAGTTAAACGCGCACCGCGCACCCACGGACTTCATGAGTTGCCTCAAGAGACACCGATTTCTACCGGGCTACGACTACGTAATAACCACTGGTACGGTTGACTTTACGACGGCCGATAGAGAACCCTCGCGTGCTTCTCATGACTTAAACTTGCTCATCACCACTGTGATCACTATATACCCCGACTGGTACATGACTTACTGGCATCTTTCTTACCTATCGTGAGCGTATTTGTAAGAACGGTTAGAATTTAAAGCTTTTAACGTATAGCGATCACCATCTAAAACTTCCACTACCTTACACGGACCTCTGAACTTCCAATCTAACTTAGTCTGATTTCTCTCTTCGTTTTCTAACAGCACGAAATCGCCAACCGAAAACTTTGTTACAGCTGCCTTTATCCTATCGAATCCAGCTTTGTCATATTCCGCGCTACGTTTAATATTCTCTGACGCAATCTCGCGGACTTCATCAATGTTGACTTCGGTATCTACATCACTACACATCAATGATAGCAGTCTGGCAACTTTGCCAATTAAAAGCTCTAGAGGTGAAGCTTTTGTGACGCGGTTTAAGGTACAATTTATCGCTAGCTGTACTTCTCCTACTGCGTCTTGCCATGATTTATTATCGCTAATCTCTACAGCAGTTAACATTGCTTTTAAGACATTCATTACACGCTTTTTTTTTTTTTTTTTTTTGGATGGGAAATCATCAAATGACTTCTCCCGCTCTGGGCGGAGCGGGAGGGCATGTCAGACTTTTACTGACTAAAACCCACCCGTGTTCCTTCAGTTGCCCATGTGCCAGGGTCACGATATCTCTTTCGAACAATCACGCGACCCTGGCAGGCATCGGTCCTAGCAGACCCCTTCAGTGTTGCTGACATCTCTTTGAGGCGCGCGTGGAACACTACGCGCCGTCGACCCGAGCCTGGTCCTTACCGGGCGGCGTGCTACCCATTGATCGCCACCCGCAAGCTCGCGCCTACGGTGGCCGGGAGTCCGCAATCGACTCCCGGCGCCCGGGGCGTCTCCTCCTGCGGCGGCTAGGGACGTGAGGGCGCAGAGACTGCCATTCCCTCACGCGCCCCGCCTCCTCCTTCGCGAGCATTACTGCTTCGCAGAAGGAGGTGACGGCTTCCCATGCCCTCTCGCTCCGTACCATAGCTCGCACCAGGGCCGGACGCGAGAGGTCGCCGCCGCCGATCGCCTCCACGAGGACACGGCGGTGCTCCGCCCAGGCAGGGCACACTTCCACCGTATGCTCCACCGTGTCCTCTAGACGATCCTCACAATGGAAACACCCGGGCGTTTCCTCCCGCTTTATCCTGAACAGGAACCCACCGAAGCACCCATGCCCGGTGAGAACCTGCGTCAGGCGGAAGGTGAGGACGCCGTGGCGCCTCTCTATCCACTCCTCAAAGAGGGGACTTACCGCCGCAATTGTGGCGTGCCCTGCGCTGGGTTGCGACAATCGTACCCGCCATGTCGCCATGAGATCCTGCCGGAGCTCTGTCCGCCGTGCCGCGATTTGTCGCGGCAGCGGAGTTTCGCCCCGGCGTTTCGCATCCTCGCGCCACTCCCACATGTGGGCGAGGACCTTTGCCTCCAGATCCCATGGCGGCACTCCGGCAAGGAGGCTCGCCGCCTCGCAGGAGACCGTGCGGTATCCCCGGATTAACCGGATGGCCATGACCCTCTGGGTTCATTACACGCTCTACTTGCCCATTTGCACGAGCTGAACCGGTGGCTATTAAATGCAAATTAACGTTTTACTCGCAAAACATCTGCCTTGGTCAGCTATAATACGAGTCGGAGCTCCGTAAAGCGCTACATTCTGATTGACTACCCGAACGCTGTTCTGAGAGTCAATGTTGTTACTATTTTCTAAGGAACTGATTATTTTAGAAATTTCTTCATCGCGTTTTGCTCAGCTTGGAGCTAGTTGGTCCAGAGTTCTGTGACGTTCACGCACATTTGCTCTACATGGGGGAAACTAATTTCTTAGGGTTTAACGTTAGTGGGTTTCGGGAAAAGAAATCCACATGAGACATCCGCTTACCCTCTCTGTACACCACATTAAAATCAAAGGACTGTAGAAAAGCCCACCATCTGCTCGCTCGAGGAGTCAAGTCGTGTTTAGTTGGCGATGATTTCAGTCAGTTACAATCCGTAATGACAGTAAACTTCCTACCGCGCAGGTATTGTCTGAAATGCTTGATAGAGTTTACAACTGCAAGTGTCTCCAGCTCGTAAGAGTGATATTTACTTTCTGCTGGGGACGTTCGCTTGCTAAAGTAAGCTATGACATGGCGCCGGTCATCTACGACTTGAAATAAGATCGATCCATAGCCTAAGCTACTCTACGGTGGACGCCACGCCCGGGGTGGGGTCGTCTTGGCGGTGTCACTAGACATCGCTAATGCCTTTAACACCCTGCCCTGGAGTTGCATCAGGGAGGCACTCCGGTATCACCGGATGCCGACCTACCTCTGTCGTGTGGTCGAGGCTTACCTGACGGATAGGGCCGTCATCTACCCCGGTCACCAGGGAGACTGGAACCGGCGAGAGATGTCGTGCAGTGTCCCACAGGGATCGGTCGTTGGGCCGCATCTGTGGGACATCGGGTACGACTGGGTGCTGCGCGCCGACCTCCCTAGTGGCGTCAGCGTAGTTTGCTACGCTGACGACACGCTGGTCCTGGCGCAGGGGAGGTCGCACGAGGCGGCGCGGCGGCCGAACTAATGACACGCGGGGTTGCGACAATCGTCGATAGGATCCGGCAATTGGGACTCGAGGTGGCTTTGCACAAGTCCGAGGCCATGGGTTTCCATGGTCCTCGGAACGCGCCATCTGCGGGTTCCCAACTAACGGTAGGAGGAGTTCACATCGGTGTCGAGTCGACGATGAAGTACCTAGGGGACTTGTCCTCGACAGCCGGTGGAACTTCGTCGAGCACTTCCGACGTTTGGCTCCCAGACTGGAGCGGGCTGGGGCTGCCTTAAAGCGGCTCCTGCCTAATCTGGGGGGTCCAAACGCCTCCTGCCGGAGGCTCTACACGGGGGTCGTGCGGTCCATGGCCCTCTACGGGGCACCGGTCTGGGCGCCCTCATTGAGGCTGCGCCCAGCGCGCCGGTTGAGTGCGGCCCAGAGGGTCATGGCCATCCGGGTAATCCGGGGATACCACACGGTCTCGTGCGAGGCGGCGAGCCTCCTTGCCGGAGTGCCGCCATGGGATCTGGAGGCAAAGGTCCTCGCCCACATGTGGGAGTGGTGCGAGGAGGCGAAACGCCGGGGCGAAACTCCGCTGCCGCAACAAATCGCGGCACGGCGGACAGAGCTCCGGCAGGATCTCATGGTGACATGGCAAGTACGATTGTCGCAACCCAGCGCCGGGCACGCCACAATTGCGGCGGTAAGTCCCCTCTTTGAGGAGTGGATAGAGAGGCGCCACGGCGCCCTCACCTTCCGCCTGACGCAGGTTCTCACCGGGCATGGGTGCTTCGGTGGGTTCCTGTTCAGGATAAAGCGGGAGGAAACGCCCGGGTGTTTCCATTGCGAGGATCGTCTGGAGGACACGGTGGAGCATACGGTGGAGGTGTGCCCTGCTTGGGCGGAGCACCGCCGTGTCCTCGTGGAGGCGATCGGCGGCGGCGACCTCTCGCGTCCGGCCCTGGTGCGAGCCATGGTTGGGAGCGAGAGGGCATGGGAAGCCGTCACCTCCTTCTGCGAAGCAGTAATGCTCGCGAAGGAGGAGGCGGGGCGCGTGAGGGAGTGGCAGTCTCTGCGCCCTCACGTCCCTAGCCGCCGCAGGAGGACGCCGCGGGCGTCGGGAGTCGATAGCAGACTCCCGGCCACCGTAGGCGCGAGCTTGCGGGTGGCGAGCAATGGGTAGCTCGCCGCCCGGTAAGGACCAGGCTCGGGTCGACGGCGCGTAGTGTTCCACGCGCGCCTCAAAGACATGTCAGCAACACTGAAGGGGTCTGCTAGGACCGATGCCTGCCGGGGTCGCGCGATTGTTCGAAAGAGATACCGTGAGCCTGGCACATGGGCAACTGAAGGAACACGGGTGGGTTTTAGTCAGTAAAAGTCTGACACGCCCTCCCGCTCTGCCCAGAGCGGGAGAAGTAATTTGATGATTTCCCATCCAAAAAAAAAAAAAAAAAGCCTAAGCTACTAGCGTCCGTGTGTAACTCTACTGGGTATTGAGAGTAAAAAATCATTAAAACAGGGTTATTGATCAAAATAGATATGACCGTTTGGCGTATCTCTTCATACTTGGGCTCCCAAGTCAAATTACCTTTAAGGGAAGTTAATCGATACAAAGGAGCCAACGTTGTTGTAGAGAAACCTTGCACAAATTGCCTAAAGTATGAAGAGAGTCCAATAAATTGCCTTAACTGTGTAACGATCTGTCGAGGTGGACAAGCAGTTAGTGCCTCTACCTTTCGTTGATTGGGTCTTATCTGGCCAGCTTCTACTTCAAAACTCAAGAACTCTGCCTTCGTCTTGAGGAAGGAGCACTTCTTGAGGTTTAAAGAGAAACCAGCTCTGGTCAGAACTTCAAAAACGACAGTTAGTCTTTCTAGACCTGTTTTTACATCGGGTGAAACGATAAGAACGTCATCTACGTATACGATCACGTAGTCATGAGCAAGGTCACCTAAAGCATTTATGATGGCTCTTTGAAAAACAGAGATAGCATTTTTTTAGGCCAAATGGCATTGTCATAAATTCATATTGGCCTTCAGGTGTTATGAATGCTGTACTCTCAATCGACTCTACGTTTACAGGAATCAAATGGAATCCACTAGCGCAGTCTAATTGAGAAAAGTAATTTGCTCCGCTGAGACGCGCTATCTGGTCAGAAATAAGGGGCAGTGGATACCGGTCAGGGACTGTATTACTGTTGAGTTCACGGTAATCGATACACATACGGTGGGATCATCGCGCTTCTTCACGAGGAGAGCGGGGCTTGCGAACGGAGAACAACTAGGCCTCATAATATTTGCATCTAATAGCTCCTTCACACGTTCAACTTCATCGAATCACTTTGTTCATCCGCGGACATCCTGTACGGTCGCCGTTGCACTGTTCGTTTCGGATCAATTAATCTTATTTTAAGCTCACCCGTTTTCACTCGCGTAGTAGGCATACCGAAAGTAAAAAACCGGCCAAGTGCGAGTCGGACTCGCGCACTGAGGGTTCCGTACAAACCTGTAGGTATTCACGGTTTATGCATAAAGTTTATGTTTATGAAGTTAAATGTTTTTAGGGTTCCGTTGCCAAATGGCAAAAAACGGAACCCTTATAGATTCGCCATGTCTGTCTGTCTGTCTGTCTGTCTGTCTGTCTGTCCGAGTATGTCGCAGCCACTTTTCTCCGAAACTATTAGAGCTGTGCTATTGAAACTTGGTAAGTAGATGTATTCAGTGAACCGCATTAAGATTTTCACACAAAAATAGAAAAAAAACAATAATATTTGGGGTTCCCCATACATAGAACTGAAACTCAAATTTTTTTTTTTCATCAAACCCTTACGTGTGGGGTATCTATGGATAGGTCTTCAAAAATGATATTGAGGTTTCTAATATCATTTTTTTTAAAACAATAATATTTGGGGTTCCCCATACATAGAACTGAAACACAAAAAAAAAAATTCATCAAACCCTTACGTGTGGGGTATCTATGGATAGGTCTTCAAAAATGAAATTGAGGTTTCTAATATCATTTTTTTCTAAACTGAATAGTTTGCGCGAGAGACACTTCCAAAGTGGTAAAATGTGTGTCCCCCCCCCCCCGTAACTTCTAAAATAAGGGAATGATAAAACTAAAAAAAATATATGATGTACATTACCATGAAAACTACCAACGAAAATTGGTTTGAACGAGATCTAGTTAGTAGTTTTTTTTTAATACGTCATAAATCGTAAACCACAATTTACCTTTCATTCAGTCAACACAAATATAAAAATTAAAAAAAAAAAACATTTCATTTCATAAACGATGATGACGAATGATGATGATGATGACCTGCAGGTTTGTACGGAACCCTCGGTGCGCGAGTCCGACTCGCACTTGGCCGGTTTTTTGTAGTAAAATTTTAAAATGTATCGAATTTCTTCATTAGATTCACTAATCTTGACGGTACGAAAAACAAATGAAAATCACACATTTTCCTAATTTGAATTTGGAATTATGTTCTTTAAAATTTAAACTTTCAATGATACCAAAACCAGCCAGATACAAATAGTATAGCCAAAGAGATTTTATTACAAGTTCATACATACTATAATGCGAAAAGACTTTTTCCCCAACCATTTTTGAAGACCTATCCATAGATACCCCACACGTAAGGGTTTGATGAATTTTTTTTTTGTGTTTCAGTTCTATGTATGGGGAACCCCAAATATTATTGTTTTAAAAAAAAATGATATTAGAAACCTCAATATCATTTTTGAAGACCTATCCATAGATACCCCACACGTAAGGGTTTGATGAAAAAAAAAAAATTTGAGTTTCAGTTCTATGTATGGGGAACCCCAAATATTATTGTTTTTTTTCTATTTTTGTGTGAAAATCTTAATGCGGTTCACTGAATACATCTACTTACCAAGTTTCAATAGCACAGCTCTAGTTTCGGAGAAAAGTGGCTGCGACATACTCGGACAGACAGACAGACAGACAGACAGACAGACATGGCGAATCTATAAGGGTTCCGTTTTTTGCCATTTGGCAACGGAACCCTAAAAAGGTAAAAATGCAACGCAAGCCGCGAAAAAAATTTGCGATGTTTATGGACCTAGTGTAGTGTCTGTGAGAGTAGCACAAATTTGATTTAAGCGTTTTCAATCCGGAAATTTTGATGTCAAAGATGCACGTCGCTCTGGTCGCCCTATTACGGATAAAATGGATGCCATTTTTGAAAAAGTGGAGCAAGATCGGCATACCAGTAGTTACGACGTAGCTGAAGAACTGGAAATTGACCACAAAACAGTTTTGGCGCATTTGAAAAAAATTGGGTACACAAAAAAGCTGGACATTTGGGTACCTCACGAGCTCACTGAAAGAAACCTAATGAACCGTGTACTCATTTGTGATTCTTTATTACGACGTAATGAAACCGAACCATTTTTGAAGAAGCTGATAACTGGTGATGAAAAGTGGATCACGTATGACAAGAACGTGCGAAAAAGGTCGTGGTCAAAGGCCGGTCAGGCTTCACAGACTGTGGCGAAACCCGGGTTAACTCGCAACAAGGTGATGCTGTGTGTGTGGTGGGATTGGAAGGGCATTATTCATTATGAGCTTTTACCACCAGGCAGGACCATCGATTCTGAACTCTACTGCGAACAACTGATGAGATTAAAGCAAGAAGTTGAGAGAAAGCGGCCGGAATTAATCAACAGAAGGGGTGTGGTTTTTCATCATGATGACGCTAGACCTCACACATCTTTAGCCAACCAACAAAAATTAAGAGAGTTTGGCTGGGAGGTGTTAATGCATCCGCCGTATAGTCCTGACCTTGCACCTTCAGATTTCCACCTGTTTCGGTCTCTTCATAATTCTTTAGGCAGTGTCAGATTAACATCACGAGAGGACTGCCAAAACCACTTGTCGCGGTATTTTGACCAGAAGTCCCAAAATTTCTATAGCAATGGGATCATGTCCCTACCTACAAGATGGCAAAAAGTTATCGAACAAAATGGTACCTACATAGTTTAGTTAAATGTAAATAAACTTTATTAAAAAATGTTTTGAATTTTCTTAAAAAATGCGAAGAAACTTTTTCCCCAACCTATTATATACCCCACACGTATGGGTTTGATGATTTTTTTTTTGAGTTTCAGTTCTATGTATGGGGAACCCCAAATATTTTTTTTTTCTATTTGTGTGTGAAAATCTTAATGCGGTTCACAGAATACATCTACTTACCAAGTTTCAACAGCATAGCTCTTATAGTTTCGGAAAAAAGTGGCTGTAACATACTCGGACAGACAGACAGACAGACATGACGAATCTATAAGAGTTCCGTTTTTTGCCATTTGGCAACGGAACCCTAAAAACAGCGAAAATCGATTTAAAATTTGCAATAGCTCAGATTTCTCTTCTCCTATAATGTTTGTATCAATCGCGTTTAAATAAGCTTGTGGTTGATTACCGTTCAAAACCGAATTTACTACAATTATTTTATGTAATGAAATCTCTGTTGCAGTCATGTTAATAGAAAAGCCTAGATTCAATATCTCACGTCCTATCATAATGTCTCAAGTTGGTGCTTGCTAATCGTTACGCTACATAAGATTTGTTCTGTGCTGAATACACGTGTTTGACCAATATCAGTCAACGCAACAACGTTGTTAGCTCGTTTGCCATTTTATTTGGCTGCAAAACTCTCCTTAACTAACGAGCATTCAGCACCAGAATCGTAAACGAAACAGTACAGCTCACCTTTATGTTCTAAAACGCCTGAGGGTGGTTGTACGACGTAAACATCCACTCGCCGTTCACTGCTTGCAGCACGTGCTCCACCATCCGCTTGATCGTCGATGTTTGTACACCGGGCCGCGATATGTCCTGGTTTCCCAAACTTGAAGCAGACGAAGGGCTTCACTGGCGGTTGCGGGGCTACTTGGCTCGATTCTGAAGGCACTGTAGCTCTTCCAGGCGCTTGCTGGGCTTCAATAGGCGCTCGCATGTTTGCATTTTGTTGTACAAACATTGCACGCCACCGGTCACTTTCAGCATTTTTATTTTGCGCCTGAACCAACGTGTATCCCACTTCTGATATAGGAGATGGCATGCCTATCTCGCTCTCATCAGCCATATTTTTGATTTACTGTGGGCGTACTATGGGAACTGTTGGTTGATGCGCAATAGAAAAACCGTTATACTTCAAATCAAATTGTAATTTAAACGAACAAAGTAATTGCACTAGCTATTCATACACTATAGGTACACTTCACAACTACACGGAACACGCGACAGTTTCTAAACTTGTTCACTGCTTGACCGCTACCGAGAGACTGAACTGAACTCTGGTCGAGCGTTAGGTTGTAGACTCTGTCGAGCGCCGCTTGGTGGCGCTGGCGTCCCGATTAGTCAATTGAGCGACTAACGTATTGCCGACATAATTTATATATTTATTGATTTGATTGATGTACATAATTGACTATTGACTCGATTTTAGTAGTTTTTAATATACTTACGTTTTTTTTGTCCGAAATTATATATTTTTCCATACTACCTGTAGGTAGCTACAAAGGTAGTAAGATGGCTAAATGATACTGCTGATAATAAAGTCAAATTAGATATATATTGTTCGGACCAAAGGTTTGGTGATATAAACGAGCGAGGGAGCACACGCGATGCCCGCTAATCGAGTAGTGATTACTTCACTTATATTAATTTGTTAGTTGAGGTAAAATGCACGCGTAAGCAATAGTGCAAGTGTATGGTTTCACCGTACATGCTCCCGGGCCAGTAAGATACAAAAATATTACACGTCTTCTAATCTAAAGCGACACGTTTTAGGTATAGGTGACGTAGCTTTGTCTCATTTAAAATCAGTGTTTGCACTAGTTATGTTCACTTCACTCGGCTGACGGTCAGCCGTACTCTGCTTTCGCGAAAACACAACACTATTTGCAACACTTTGGGGTAGTTCCACTGAAGAAGCTGCTCGACACTTTCTCCATATGAAGTACGCTGCCACCAACACGGCTGCACCCAGCAGGCAGTAACAAATAGTGTACTGATGAATGTCATGCGTAGACAGAGTGTAATCTAGTGAGTTAGTATTGGCAGATTTCAGTTGTTTTATTCGTTCCTCCAGATCCACTAATGTGCTGTTTATAGGATCTTCGTATGCGGTGTAATGAGATAACGATATGTTTACGATATAATTTAGTTCTGCTACCTGAGAGGTCACAATTTCAGAGTTAGATTTAATTGTATTAGCTGATAGGGCATGAGAATACAAAGTAAACTCGTTGCTTTTTATTATGCATTTCGAATCGAGGTCAATGATACCAACTCCTGTCACCTGTTTATAGGCAACTTGATCTTGACATATAATCCTCACTGCGTAGGTATTGCAGCAAAAGTACATGAACCTCGCTGGCTGATTCAATTCAAGCCACCTGTCTTGACATGGGGATTTAATTACAATGCATTGTTTTAAATTGCTATCTAGTTTGCAGAATTTTTCTTCAATGCTTAAATGATTAATGGGTTTGTTAGCTTGACATAAATATGAAATATCGTTGTGGAGACAACTGGAGCTCTATAAACGACATTGTGAAAAAAGCATCTTTCTTCAAGCTAATAGCTACGTAGTCTGCAGCTGGTACTACCGTAATCATATCTTTTTGAACTTGCTGTGGAACTGGTATGGTTTTATAGATTTTATAACTATCTCTGCTGGTCAGTGGAAAGGTAATCTCAAAAATGAAGTATTCTTGCAACATTCTCGCTTTTACTTTTAGCATGCTGTACACATGTTTCAGATCAGATTGCAGGTTGTCCACGGGCAGTGTAGTATCCTTTGTTAATTGTCCTGAAATAAACTGTAACTCTTGTTGCAACTGATCCGGTGTTAACAGGTGAGGGTTGAATTTTCCGTGGTAGATATCCGTGGTGATGTCTAACAAAGTATCTTGAATCCTTTTTAGATTTTGAAGCAAGTTGATTGTTGTGAGTGCCGACATGGCAAATTCTTGTGCTTTAGCTAAGCCTTTAACTTCTTGCTTAATGACATAGGCTGCATTATTCAATTGATTCAAGTGTTTGTTAATAGTTTTGTGTTGTAATTGGATAGTTTGCTCGGTTCTTTTCAATACGTTGTATTCAGCTTCGATGATTGAAGTCTGATTTCTTAATAAGTTATCAAGATGACGCTCGTTTTGTTTGACTAACTGTATATCTTTCTTGTACTGTTCTGCGAATCGTTCGTCTAATACTTCGAACAGGCTATTAGCGACGTAACCGATACCGTTAATGAGACCGCGACGCTGTCTGGTCCGCGCGTCAAAGTGCTGATTAATCATAAGTTTATTGTAGTGCTGTATTTCTTTGTAGTCGTGCTGCTAGTTTGATGAAGAAAAGGAAAGATCTTACTTGTGCAAAACTGGCTTCCGACGGTGGCTGTTTTGATGTAGCACACCAAATGCTGCTGCTCTGGTGTAGCTCGACACCGACGCTCTGCTGCTGCAGATGCTGATAGCTGCTGCTGCTGCTTAAATACCGATGAGCTGCTTGCTGCTCAAGACGCTGATTGCCCCGTCCTGAAGGCGCTGATGAGTCGCTGCTTGAGTTGCTTAAAGACGTTGCGTTTGCTAAAAAAGCAACACCACCCTCACGTGCTGCTAGTGCTTAGCTACAACGCTTTGCAAAAATTCTGTGGTTATGAAAGTATGTCCACAGTTTACACGTATCACTGTAATCCAATATGCTGATTTTCTGGATGATTTCACTCACAAGTTACTCAGTACACGTAACTCTCCAAAGAAAAACGAATACTAAAACTCGCGAGGTCCCACCCGATGGCTCGAAGGACCATGTAGGTAGCTACCAAGGTAGTAAGATGGCTAAATGAATATGCTGATAATAAAGTCAAATTAGATATATTGTTCGGACCAAAGGTTTGGTGATACAACGGAGCGAGGGAGCACACGCGATGCCCGCTAATCGAGTACTGATTGCTTCACTTATATTAATTTGTTAGTTGAGGTAAAATGCACGCGTAAGCAATAGTGCAAGTGTATGGTTTCACCGTACACTACCTGTGATTGAGCCAAAGAAAATTCTATTTCATTTCGACTCAATTTTAAATGCATGAAGCAATGCTTTGATCTGCACGATTTACTTAATAATAACAGTTATTTTTTTTTTTAATTGGTCATTATTCTTTTAGCTAATTATTCTAATTGGGGTGTATGAGCTGTTGCGTTAATTATGTTACAAGTTGTTTATTCGACTACCTTTATACTTTCGATGTGGTTCTCGGGTAGCAGCCTCTGTTCGGCAGTAGAGTTGATCTTGTATGTAAGCTGCTTCGAGAATCATAGTAATATACACCCACGCGGCTTTAATCATTTTCAATTTCATACCGACGTAGCTTTTGAAAAAACCGGCCAAGTGCGAGTCGGACTCGCGCACCGAGGGTTCCGTACAAACTAGAGTTCATTCCCGGGAATCCTCGAGCCGAGAATTCCCGGGAAATCGTTGGGCTTTGTTCCCGGGAAAATAAGCTCGAGAAAAGTCGAGAACTCGAGAAATCATGTACCTGTGGCGGCGCGGGCCAAAGCGCAGCGGCACCCTTTGATCTCGCTGCAAGCGCACTGCGGCGTTGTTTTTACACGTTCATTCGTGTTTCGACTCTAGCCAAGTATAGTTTATGTAGTGAGTGTTTCACAGATTACGTGATAAATTGAAATCAAACAGGTAAGTCTTTTCACTTTTATTGACACATCATTGCTTTATTATTCATATTATTTTTATCAATAATATAATCTAAATATGATCTTAAATTTTACTAGGTACGAGTACCTATCTGTTCTTTTGTATTATTTTTTAGTCAAACTTTAATACATAAAATAACTAAAGATACATTAATTATACTACTTAGTTTAATTATATTTCCTATTTTTGTAAAACAACAACACACAAGCTTAGTTTTTAATTATTCTTATGTTTTTCTTATGTAAGTAATTTGAAATTAATGAATGTGTCATTTTAAATTTGTGAGACGAATATTGCCAATTGTATTGAGTGTGTATCACATATTAATCCAAGGGCTTATTATTAATTTGAATTGCGTTTCTTATTGATTTTACCGAAACGTCACTATAACAGTAAAAATGGAAGCATCAAAAGTATGGAAATATTTTAAAAAATAATAAGGAATCAATAAAAATTTCATAATTAATTTGATACTTTTATGGGAGAGGAAAACCACTGAATTTGTTGACGTTATTGGAACCAAATAATATGAGAAAACGTACGTAAAAGTAAATTTCTCGACAACCCAAGAAGCCTCGAGAAATTTGCCTCGAGAATTCTCGAGACCCGAGAAATGAAAAAGCTCGAGAAATCATGAACTCTAGTACAAACCTGCAGGTATTCACGGTTTATGCATAAGGTTTATGTTTATGAAATAAAATGTTTTTTTTTTTTTAATTTTTATGTTTGAGTTGACCGAATGAAAGGTAAATTGTGGTTTACGATTTAAGACGTATTAAAAAAAAACTACTTACTAGATCTCGTTCAAACCAATTTTCGGTGGAAGTTTACATGGTAATGTACATCAAATATTTTTTTTTAGTTTTATCATTCCCTTATTTTAGAAGTTACGGGGCGGGGACACACATTTTATCACTTTGAAAGTGTCTCTCGCGCAAACTATTTAGTTTAGAAAAAAATGATATTAGAAACCTCAATATCATTTTTGAAGACCTATCCATAGATACCCCACCCCACACGTATGAGTTTGATGAAAAAAAAAATTTTGAGTTTCAGTTCTATGTATGGGGAACCCCAAATATTATTGTTTTTTTTTCTATTTTTGTGTGATAATCTTAATGCGGTTTACAGAATACATCTACTTACCAAGTTTCAACAGCATAGCTTTTATAGTTTCGGAAAAAAGTGGCTGTGACATACTCGGACAGACAGACAGACAGACAGACATGACGAATCTATAAGGGTTCCGTTTTTTGCCATTTGGCAACGGAACCCTAAAAACACTTGCAATATAAAATAAATAAAGACATTGCACAAATGTATACCTTTGTGCACTGTCTTTATTTTTATTCAGTTTAAAAAAAAATACAAACATCAAAATATATACGGTCGAATAGAGAAACCTCCTCCTTTTTTGAAGTCGGTTAAAAAGTGTCGTTACAACTTTTTCCCTTAATTTCCGTCTAGCTCCCTTTCGCAACGCGCCATAAGGAACTTCGTTCCAAAAAAATATGAGAAATGATTCAGATTACGATTAAAAGTGTATGCGCATCCATTGCATCTTAATAAAAGTTTAAAAATAAATCTGCTCAAAAACGTAAATAACTCAATGAATGTTGTTGAACAGTCAAAATAAATAAAAAAACCCATTCAAAATCAAAAAATCAAAAGTCATTTATTCAAACTAGGCTGACAGTCAGCACTTTTTGAACGTCAAAGTAACATAAGACAGTCCCCCCAAAACGCCCGCCCTTCGACACTTCCTAGTGCTTTAGCTGGGAAGAAGAAGTGGCGCAACAAACTCCCCAGCAGCACTGCTGTCTGTTAAGTTAGAAGAACTTGATTCTATACAGTACTGCGTAAGTTATACAGTATTGTGTAAGTTATTAATATAACAAAACATACATTATTCGCCATATGTCAGCTAGCACACGCCAATATACCAACAAAACATTGAAAACTAAACTCAAGCTGAAATAAATAATAAAACAAAATCGTAAACAGAACTTAAAACCTTAATAAAGCCTCCAGGCATAAAGGGCGTGCCCGCTTACATATACAACATTCCTACTGTTATTATGGTACGCAAGTACCCCGCTGGTTTTTGTGAGTTAGAGAAGTTTCTTGAAACGCCAGGAGCAACTGTAACAAGCTAACAAGTACATTTTAAAGAGATAACTTTCAAACGGACCGGTAGCACGGAGGCAAGCATAACTTGAGCAGTTCACACTGACGCAAGTTTACAGCTCGGGTTGCATCGCTTTCCAACGCCTCGCCCTTCACCGCCCTCCGCGCCCTCTCTCACTCTAGTCCAACTCCAGTGAGATATCTGTCCAGTACCTACTCCCAGTTTAGTCATCTGACGACTAATGTAACTGACATCACAATATGCTGCGTGGTTCTTCATGCGTAGCATGACCACCGTAGAAAGGGGTTTTGTCAACGGAAGAAAAGACAAAGTAATAGTTCACATAATGTGAAAATTAACAACAATAAACTAAATATATCCAAAGTTTCTTTATTTATTTACTCACGGTTGTTGTTTTGTTTTAAATCTAAATCAACTCGATTAGTTATGGCGATTACAAAATCAAATTGTCTTCACTTCCTTATACAAATAACAGTTGTCACTGCGATTTTCACAGTTTGGATAGAAAAATTTCTTCTAAAATAGTCTACATCTAAAGGGACGTCGACAAAGATCGTAAGAAACGAACGACAAGATAACAGATTACAGAAAGATTTTTACGGTGCGATATCAAAATTAGAGAACCGAACTGTGTCTATTCTTCTTAGAAATGAAAGCGCCATGCTAAGCCTGCATAAAACGGTTTATATCGTTCTACAATCTGTAATTTTGTCTATTCTTCCGTCGACAAAACCCGTTTCTATGCTGGCGTAGCATGACGTTCTATTTCTTTTCTACCAAGAATAGAGAAAGTTCTTTCTATAGAGGTCATGCTACGCGTGCTGCTCATACATTACAATAGAAACAAAACATAGCACGAGAAACTTTGCATAGATGAGCACAGCATTGCTACTGATTGGTCCCCTTAATACCTGTATACATGTTGGTACATTCAGGTTATAAGTGTGCATTACGTGCGGCAGCCGGCATCGGTAGTGCGCTGCGGTGTGGCATGTTATCGCGACAGATGTACCACACAATACACAGCGGATACGCGCCATTGTGCCGCCGCGCCGTACCTCTCCGCCGCCGTGCGCTTTGTACGAACAACACCGCGACCAACTCACACCAGCGGCCGTCACCGCGCTTAGTAACACGTCATAAGGTTCATTATTAAACATTTCAGCTTATCGGGGAGCTTGCAGGTGAGAGTAGAAGAGGGACAACAGTGGGCGCAAGTTTTAATTAATCCGCGCGAGTGGCGACTGATCCGAGCCGGCCGTGCCTCCCCTCTCGTGAACAGTCGCACAAGTACACCATACACTCTAAGTAGAACAACGTGTGATATCAAACAGGTATCTACACAATGTTGTGCTGTACGGTCGACTGCGCATTATTAGAAACTCTTGAACTGCTGCTACAAAACAAAATGAAACTGTTACCGGATGTGAGGATGACTGTACTAGAGGTAACACTGTCAGCTGTTAATACATTTTAGTTATTTAGAGTGGACTTGATGGAAATGTACTCACTTCTTTGTGGTCTTAAGAGTAGAGACGAAACTGTTTTGTGAAATGTGTAAAACTATACTCTAACATTAGGTGGAATTCTCTCTGCTGTAGGTACACACCGCTTGATTAGCTGTGTTTCCACAGGCACAAGTCCGGTTTGAGTAATTCAATCATGGGCTGTTTAATAACAGCGCGCTGGAATGGTCAGCGCGCTAATCCGGGTCACTATCGTCTAGCGCATTTACATTCCTAGCACTAATTCATTATGCGGCGGGCGCGTGGCGGTGGCGTGGCGGTAGCGTGTCAGCTGCGGTTACATCGCCTCCTGTGGCGAGCTCCGGACGAGTTTGTAAGTGCCGCCGCCGTCCACAGAGTATATGGAAGATGCGCTTCTGAGGAACGGGAGAGACTTCGGTGATACATTGCACCCACTGAGCGATGCTAGACTATTATCTTAGCAAACATCCACTCACTCCCCGTGGCCCCACAGCCCGCACCCTCGCGCCTCTAATTTATAATTCAGCCGCCCCCGGCCCCCCCCCCCCCCATCCTGTCCCCCGACTGACAAGCGGTCTATTTGTGACTAACTAACAGGGTAAACGCTGACGTACAACTTGCCACTCGACTCGACCGCCCGCGCGCCGCTCGCCGGTCAAATCCTTTAATTTGCAGAGAGTACCTAATCTAATATTGCCTTAGGTCAATTTAGATTCTGTCTATCAAACCCTGGATATTTACATTAATCTCTGCAGAGGATCGACTGTTTTCTTGGTTTGCATGTGAGCTGTAGATACAGCCGCGCTGTCGGTCTGCATAAGGTCTGCGTGCTTAGCTACACATCGTCGTTGCAAATTTAAAATCTCCTATGTAACAATTTTCACAAATATGAGCTATGCATATATTTTAAAAGCGATTTGGTATATCTACTTTTTGCAAAAACTCATATGTGAATATCTTAATGTATCGTTAAAGTATTCGCTAATTTAAAAAAATCTCATGTCTATTGCCCATCGAAAACTCCTATGTGCCTGATGTAATAAACTTTAAATCCACTTATGTGACAAAAAGTTGCAACTTAAATCTCCTATGTGCAGAAAAATAATTAAATTTATATAAATATACGCTGAACGACACATTAATATAAGACAAATTCTATCTCAATACATTATAATTCTTTTACACTTTATATCTAAAAAAAATAAGAATGTTTCCTCAGTTTCTTTTTCAGGAAACAGTTTTTTTCGTTTTCCTCAAAAAGTTACTTTTTACACATAGGACATTTTAAATTTGCAACGACGATATGTCGGGTCCCTGGGGCTGCGTACGATCGACTACCTCATCGTATAGTATACAGGGAGTCCATAATATGGGTATGAACAGCGCTAAGTGATATATTAGTATGTTCATTAAGTGCCACTAACCAGGTGCTGATGATGACATCGTCACAATATCTCGTGTGCTAGCGACAAACCAAACTCTGATCTCTGCCTCCATCTGTTCAAAATACCTATACAATATTTTACCTCATTTTTGACGAGTTTTGACATTCATTGTCGCTCGCAAGTCTGTGACTACATTTTGAACGTTTTTAAATAAGCGAATCGTACTTCAAATCGGCGCTTAGAGATCTGTGATGTGTCTAACTCACACAAAAACATTATTAATTTTGAAAAAAGTGTTCTCAGAATCTCATATTTATTCGAATACCAATTAATATACGTTATGAACATATTAATACTATGCTTTTGTTTCACTTTTTTTGCATGCATTGAAAAGTGGAACAAAAGCATAGTATTTTGGTACCCAAGAAATAGGAAAAGAAATCGAGGAAGACAGTTTCGAAGATGGGAAGATGAAAGAAAAATTATAGCAGGGAAAACATGGACTAGGAGAGCGCAAAACAGAACAGAGTGGAAAGAGATGGAGGAGGCCTTTGCCAAAGTTGGGCAAACAGACCGGGTTGTTGGTGTCACCGACTCGTCAGAGTCACTAGATTAAGAGTTCAAACTATGTAAATTTCTGTGTCTGAATAAAGGCTTATATTATTATTTCCTTTATTAAATTTTACAAACATATAAATTATATTTTTAAATATTAAAATAATAAAATCATAAAACATTTAAAAATATAAAAAATAGTAGCCCACCGGTATCGGGAATAGGGTCCAAGCTACCGGTGGTCAGGGCTGCTGAGTGAGGAACCTCCTCACTATGCGTGCCGTGTCCAGTAATACCGCCTTCTGGATCAAACCCTTGATCCAGCTGCCACTTTACTTGCATGAAACTAATTTTAAGTTACAGAGAATTGTAATATCGTATGAAACAAAACCTTAAATAACATAAAAACTTTAGAGGCGTCAAGGGACACCCGGATGGAACGAAGTTCCTTTCCAGGATTCATAATAGTTATAATTTTTTAATTATTTATTATGTACAAAAAACCTGTATACACTCAACAAAAATATTCTCTCTCTCTCCCTATCTCCCTCTCTCTCTCTCTCGCTCCCTCTCTCTCTCTCTCTCCCTATCTTTGTCCCTCTCTCTCTCCCTCTCTGCCTCTCTCTCTCTCCCTCTCTCTCTCTACCTCCCTCTCTCCCTCTCTCTCTCTCTCCCCCTCCCTCCCTCCCTCCATCCCTCTCTCCCTCTCTCCCTCTCTCCCTCTCTACTCACAACAAAAAAAACAACAACATACAAAATATATACGGTCGAATTGAGAAACCTCGTCCTTTTTTTGAAGTCGGTTAAAAAGTGTCGTGACAACTTTTCGTAAGAATTTTTACGTCTAGCCCCCTTTCACAACGCGCGATAAGGAACTTCGTTCCAAAAAAAAAACTTTATTAAGAAAAAACAGGGTACATACAGTAATAGTGTACTTAAAAGTACGAGTATTATGACAGATTACATAGGAGCCTGATGTGCTAGAACTTTACAAATGCCCTGGACCACACCTAGGGTTGCAACCTTTTTTCTTTGCAATTAAAGTACATTGGTAAAAAAAAAGTAATATAAAATAAATACTACATAGTTTAAAAATAGAGTTTGATTTATTTGTCTTTATTATTATATTTAAAAACAATTTTTTTATTGCTTCTTGCAGTTTGTATCACAAAAATTTCGTTTGACGAAAAAGTAATTAAGACAAAAATTTTAAAATCCCAAAGAAATCAAATTTTTCAAAATAAAGTATTTTCGTGTACTTTATTGTTCTCATAAAGTATACAGTACAATTATGTGAAATAACGTACAATACCTTATTATAAAGTACGGGTGGCAACCCTAACCACACCCCGCTGCCGCTGGTCTCTTCCCAAGTAAGGTAATGGACCGATCCCCGACACGTCGATGCTTATACTACAATTACTTTTTAGAAATTTTTATTTGTGTGACTCCAAACGCGATACTTCTACTGTGGTTGGTGAAGAAGTGATGGGTATCCTGCAAATTGATAATGCTGTAGCATCAGTTCAAGGTTACCATATTTTTTAAAGATCATTGAAGTCAGTTATAGAATATCAGATTTCAAATCGGTCAGACCTGTGGAAGATGCTCACATCCCTTCTTCAACTAGAAAACAGCTGAATCTTCAAACGGCTGAATAGATTTTCTTGAATCATAGCTATGAGTACTCTCGATTAAGTAAACTTTAAAATAAAATCAAAATCATCAAATCTGTGCAGCCGTTTGGGAGGTACGATGGCACAGAAAGACACAAGTTTTAACCCCCGACCTCGACGAAAACAGAGAGGTGTTATAAATATAACACCTCTCTGTTTTCGTCGGGGGTTAGTGTTGGGATTTTATCCGGATAAATACTCAAAATGGATAAATACTCGATAAATATCCGTTTTACTGAGTATTTATCCAAAACAGCGGATAAATACTATTTAAGTTTTCGTAACGTAAATTTTGTAATTTTACTAACAAAAGGATTAAAATTAAAGAAAAACAGACAATGCAGATTGATATCATACCTTATTAATCATTTTAACAATTACAAAATGCCGATATAGACAATAATTTCACTCATTCATGAATACAATTCGTCAATGGTGCCGATTCTGTTGTACACCGAACTAAACTAACTAAACTACTTATCTCTAAAATTCCTTACTTTTGGCTATGAGAATTTTAACGCTATTCTGCAAGAAAAAATCTCTAAATTTAAAAATTATTTTGACACGACTAAAACGAATTTGACAATCAACGTATTTTTTTTCCTTTTGGTTTCGCAACGTGGTACTTGTGTGCGCTACGCAATGAATTTTTTAGAGACGAAGACGCGCGCAAGGGGGCAGCCTGGACGTGTTTTATATGGAATTTTTCACTTTTTGTTTGAACAATAAAAAAAAATATTACCCACGTGTTGAGATTTATATGTTCCGGGGTTTCATAAAGGGGGTCGAAAATTTCATTATTTTTGCGATAGGACACGCCATTTTCGAGATATACGCAAAAGAAAAAATAAAAAATACGGCACTGCTTTTGCACGAGTGTGAATTTTTGTTCATGACCACTAGTTTTATTCCACACCTTTTTAATCGCGATTAAAAATAGTCAGATTTAGTCAAAATAAATTATTAAAGTCTAAATTTTTGGTGAAAACTGGCAAATTCAGAATAGCAAAATTGTCATTTTCACTAAACTAATAACTCGGTGCAATCTTAGTGCTGTCAAACTAAAATATAGTTAAGTTGTGTCACTTAAGTCTATTTCAGAATCGTCGTTTGACAGGAATAAACCAAATTTTAGTGATTTTTAGACAGAATCGGCACCACTAACTGTCAAAGTTAGATAAAATTATACATTTGTACATTTTTTTTTTCACATGCATACATGAACTCATGCCTTTCACCCATGGGGGTAGGCAGAAACTATTTTTGTAACGCTTAAATCATTGTAATAATAAAAAAAAACTACCTCGTGAAAGATAAAGAAATCTAGTATCCTGACTTGGCTTGCGAGGTTGTCGACATGTGGGATGTGGATTCAGCGATCAATGTAAAGTTTTGAGAGCAGTGCGAACCCATCCCCTACAAGTCGTAAGTCACGGCTGATACCACCGGGCCACCATTGCTATCGCCAATATGAAAGCGTGTCAGACTTGTACTGACTAAAACCCACCCGTGTTTTTTCGGTTGCCTGTGCCAGCGCCACAGTACCTCTTTCAAATAGATCCGCAACCCTGGCAGGCATCGGTGCTCGCGGACCCCTTCAATATGTGCTGACATCTCTTTGAGGCACGCGTGGAATCGATGAAAATCGATGAACGCTGGCTGCACGCATGAAAACTCATGACTCATTGTTACGTTCTGCCTGCACCGAGAGTGCAAGCGAGAGCGCGAAACAAGCAATAGAGAGGCACGATCGGCCTAAGCGTTCGACTTGTGTCGCATCTATCTCTCTTCCACTCCATCGGCCGATGCGTCGGAGTAGAAGAGACTTAGATGCTATCACGTAAAATTATCGTCCGTAAGCCGACTTTACAGACAACCAATTGTTTTTTATATATTTTATCATATCTGCATAGTTTATGATTTTTTGAAACTACCGCGTTTCAGGACACCGTGAGCCAGCAAATTAATAGTGTGTGCTGCGCAGTTTAAAGGCTCAACACCTTTCAAAGCCCTTTGCATATTTATAGCATTGGCAAACAACAACAATAAACTTGTCTTCGCCGCATTTTTCTTGACTTTTAGAAGCTCTTCACAGAGATGTTCAATTATGTAGCAATTTTCTACACTCTCAACAAAGAAAGATTCTAAAATTGTGTCTAAAGAGCATGCTCTATTAGAGACTTTTGGCCTCCTGACACATTTACAGCCCTGGTAATTCCTGTCTGGGTCGCGAGATTGTTCGAAAGAGATACCGTGACCCTGGCACATGGCCAACTGAAGGAACACGGGTGGGTTTTAGTCAGTAAAAGTCTGACACGCCCTCCCGCTCCGCCCAGAGCGGGAGAAGTCATTTGATGATTTCCCATCCAGAAAAAAAAAGCCCTGGTAATTGACATTACAACTAAAAATGTAATAAGGTAATAAGGTAGTATTTTGGAAAGCCTAAATAACAATAAAAGCCATTAACATTTTAAAATAATCATCCGATGCGCAAAAAAGATATTTATCCATCATTTTGAGTATTTATCCGATAAAAATGAGTAAAAACGAGTATTTATCCGTTTCGGATAAAAACTCGAGTATTTATCCTCTGAGTATTTATCCACTGCCCATCTCTATCGGGGGTTAAAACGAAAACCGTGCAATTTTTGTAAAGTAAAAATGATTCTAATAGAATATGACTATGTGTTTCGTTTTAGTAGAGTTGAGCAGAGATGCCTGTCGTGTTCGGGCGCGCCTCACACGCGCATGACGCGCATGGTGCGCACAGTCGCTAAGTGTTCGTAACATAACCGCGCTAATGAGCACTGTGTATGCGCGGCTCGCGACGTGACGTGGAACTTGTCGCTCGTACGTGCGTTTATTACGCACATTAGCGGCGCCGCGCGTGTTATGCTCTCAAGAACGCGTCTTCGCGCGGGTGCGACGCGTGTCGGACGGACGGGCTCTATTAATTACATACACACGCACTGTTGCATTACAGTAACGAACTCAACCGATGGCCAGTATCCGTCATTTAATAGAAGCAAATGACCTGAATTAAGATGATATTATTACCTATATTAGAGCTGTTTAATTACAAAGAGAACGCACTAAGTTCGTAGAAGTACACTGACGTTGAGCTTGTGACGTAATAATTAGTAAGTAATTTTACCTCCCAGCTGCTGTAACTTGTTGAAGTGCGTGTAGGTACATACATTTTTTTTTTAAATACTTTATTAGTAAGAACAAAATTCTTAGTAATTAATTACGATCTAGCCAAAAAGGCTAATAAGCAATTTAACTCTAACTTAATATGTTACGTAATAGATTATGTTAAAACTAAGAATAGTTTCCTTTTGCACTTTTACACAAGTCCGTAGCACTTTCTTAGAGTCTAATACAATTTTTAAACACTATGTTCATGTGTTATATGTATAGCACAATATTGTTACTATTATTAACTCACTTTTTACTCTACACTAATTCAAAAGGTTTAGTTCTTTTTAGTCTTTGCACTAAGTCTGTGTTGTCTAGCAGCTGGATTGCCTCAACATTCACGTGTTGGTGAAGTTTGTGTTTGTGGGCTTCAGCAAATTTTTGGATAATGGTGGTGACGAATTCCATTTTTAGGTCACGGTGAAGGTCGTCATTTCTTATGTACCAGGGTGCATTGACAGCATCCCTGAGTACTTTATTTTGGAATTGTAGGATTATTTTGACGTTGCTTTGTTTAGTACAGCCCCAAAGTTGGATACCATACGTCCATATTGGCATCAGAATATGCTTGTATAGGGTTATTGTATTATATAATGATAGATCGGATTTCCTTCCGAGGAACCAATACATACTTTTATAACGTATATCGAGCTCCTGTCTTTTCTTTTTGACATGAGCTTTCCAACGCAGCTTGGCGTCGAGAGTTTTGCCAAGGTATTTGGCTGTATTAGCATAAGGCACTTGCTTGCCATTTATGTAGATTGGATGATAGTCCAAGTGTTTGTTTGTGAAGTCAATGTGAATTGATTTTGACTCATTCAGTTTGATCTTCCATTTTTGTGTCCAGTCATAAACTTTGTTCACAGCTAGTTGAACTTTTTCTAGTGCTTCTCTGTGGCTTGATCCAGTAGCCATAATTGCAGTATCATCTGCAAAGGTCGCAATGGTGTTGTTTTCCAGTTCTGAGATGTCACATGTGCATAACAAGTACAAAATTGGGCCTAAGACACTTCCTTGAGACACACCAGTTTTTATAGCTTTTAGCTCGGAATAAGCATCATCCTGCCGTATTCTAAATATTCTATTAGTTAAATATGACTCTAGGATATCTGCAAATTCTGGTAGCATGCGTCTGAGCTTGAATATTAGACCCTTATGCCAAACTTTGTCAAAAGCTTGCGCGACATCTAAAAATACGGTGGCGCAAACTTCCTTATTTTCAAGCGTTTTTTCAATGATGTTAGTTATTCTATGTACTTGGTCAACAGTTGAGTGTTTTTCCCTGAAGCCAAATTGATGGTTTGGTATAATGTCTTTATCTTCTATTAATGGTTTTAACCGTTTCAATAACAGTTTTTCGAATACTTTTGATGACACCGGCAACAGAGAAATAGGTCTATATGATGATGCTTCATGGGGTGGTTTCCCAGGCTTCGCAATCATGATGACTTCAGCAACCTTCCATGATTCAGGTACGTGTTTTAATATAAATGCAGCATTGATAAGTTTATTATTATTTCAAAATCAAAATCAAAAGTCATTTATTCAAACTAGGCTGAGAGTCAGCACTTTTTGAACGTCAAAGTCACATAAGACAGTCCCCCCAAAACGCCCGCCCTTCGACACTTCCTAGTGCTTTGGCTGGGAAGAAGAAGTGGCGGAACAAACTCCCCAGCAGCACTGCTGTCTGTTAAGTTAGAAGAACTTGATTCTATACAATATTGTATAAGTTATTAATATAATAAAACAAAACATACATTATTCGCCATATGTCAGCTAGCACACGCCATTATACCAACAGAACATTGAAAACTAAACTCAAGCTGAAATGAATAATGAAACAAAAATCGTAAACATAACTTAAAACCTTACTAAAGCCTCCAGGCATAAAGGGCGTGCCCGCTTACATATACAACGATGCAAATGATACATAGACACAACAAATGAAATTAAAAGAAAATAAAAATAAATTAACAAAAGCAGTTAAATAAAAAAAACAATTATATGAACTACCCATATAAACTGTCAGTGTGTGAGTTACAGTAGTTACAGAATGTAAAACAGTGTCATAGAAGAAAAAATAAATATTATCTACACAATTAAGTTAGCAACTAGTTTGATAAACTCTAAGACTGTCCTATGGAGCGAGACCAGCATGTTTCCAAGCGTTCTTATCTTGAATGTAGTCCTCTAATTTGTAATAAGCTCGTTTACAAAGTGTACTTTTAATATGACTTTTAAACCTCCTTTCATTTAATTGCAATATATCAGAAGGTATTTTGTTGTAACATTTAACACAGTACCCCATAAAAGATGTATATACTTTTGCTAATCTGAAAAATGGTTGATCTATCTTGTCTTTATTTCTAGTATTAAAATTATGTCTATCGCTTATTTTATTAAAAAGATGTAGATTTTTTCTTACATACATAATATTTTCGTAAATGAATTGGCAAGGTACCGTCATAATATTAATCCTTTTAAATAGTTCCCTGAGGGATTCGCCGCGACATAGATTATAAATGGCTCTGACAGCTCGCTTTTGCAAAATAAAAATGGATTCATTGTCAGCAGCCCTACCCCACAGTAAAATGCTATACGACATAATTCTGTGGAAGTAGCTAAAATAGACCAAACGCGCGGTTTCTACATCTGTTAACTGTCTTATCTTTCTAACAGCATAAGCGGCCGAGCTTAACCGCCCGGCAAGAGATATTATATGAGGTCCCCATTGTAATTTCTCGTCTAGCGTGATTCCTAGGAAAACCGTTTGATCAATAAATTCCAGTTTTTCCCCATTCAATAAGATGTCACATTCGCTACCTCTCCCGGCCTCTTTATTTATATTTAAGCCAACAAGGACCAATTACAAATCATAAAATCATAAAAATCATAATGTTGGACGCCAGTCCAGAGGCCCTGGCCATAGGAAATTAATTAAGTGGAAGCGCGATGGAGGGCCCTGGGCAAACGTGGTGCGAATTGTCCGCCGTGCTCGGAGCTGATTAACAAATATTCAAACACTCACCTGACTGAGGAAACTCTGGTCTCGGTTCCGAGCCTACTTGGATTTATGTATGTAAATGAGTGTATATTGTATTGTGTAGTGAATCTGTAAGTATTTCAAGATTCAGGCCGCTTCAATACGCTAAAGGTTTGGTAGCACGCGGTTTCAATAGGTCACACATAAAACCCGTTCAATATCGTCAAAAGGGGTTGTTTGCACACAAACCAATCGGATCACAACAAATTGTCCGCAAAACTATAGATTCAACAAGATTAATAATTAATATTCTCAAGACAAATTAACCAACCATCCAACCATTATCAAGATCAAATTCAAGTGTCAAAATCAAACTGACAAGTGACAGTTTTCCCTCTGTTCCACGTAATGATGCGTAGGCGCATAGAGTAAACAAAAAACTGTCGTACGGTCGGCTGTCTGTGGTCACGGGACGGAACACATAACTTAAAATAATACATACAACAAACACAGTCACAATATAATATAGAATACAATTCAAAATAATTAAAATAATATTTTCACATTATCCCGTACGTGTACCAAGTCACAGTGATACACGAGCTTAGTCAGCTTTACTATGGCTTTGCGCGAGAGGTGTTTTAGAATTTCACCTTTAATGAGGTCGTAACCCGGAGACTTTTTCGAGCTAACGTTATTTTGAATTTCTCTCATTACTTCTTTAGGAGTCACAAGCTTAATTCTTTTATTTTGTGCTAAATTTTCACCCTCAATTATTTGTATCGAGCTTTCATTGGGTTGAAAAGTCTCTTCCAAGTGTTGATCAAACCTTAACGCTTTTTGGTCATTGCTTATAGCCCATTTTCCGTCGCTATCTCTGATGGGTGGTATTTGTATAATCGGCCTTTTTAGATTTCTTGTCGCTTTCCATAGGGAGTAATCCGATGATTTTTCATTGGTTAGCTGCAGAAGGTTGGTATTCAGAGATTCATCTTCAAATTGTAGAATTTTCCTCTTTAATCGTTTAGTTAGGTTATTTAGTGATGTTTTATCTCGCGGGCGCCTTGTTTGCTGCCACTGTTTCTTTTATTTCCTTTTCTCAGATAGTAAATCGACAATTTCTCTAGGATAGATAAATCCCTTATATTTACGTTTTAATTGCGGTGTGTTATTCCACGCACATTGTTGGATGTTAACAATAAATTTGTTCACTTCTGAGTCAACCTGATCTTGCTTTTTTATCAGAGTTTTAAGGTCGATAATATTATCTAGATCAAGGGCAAAACTTTCCCAATCTTAACTTATTAACCAGCGTTAAATGGCTTTCTTTGAGTAAGATTTTTCACTAAGCATTAGTATAATTGAAGAATGGTCCGAGTTCAAATGAAAACCTTCCTCCAGACTGACGTAATTGGTGGATATATTTTTGCATATGAAAAAATCTATAAGATCCGGTATTTTCTGGTGGTCAGTGGGCCAGTACGTTGGTTTATCTGTTCTCATGACTTCGGAATGTGTATCTGTAACTGTACTTAAGAGCTGCTTTCCCTTAGTTGTAGTAAGTCTTGATCCCCAATGCCATACGCATTAAAATCGCCGCCTAGGATAAATCTCTGGCCTAATAGTTCAAAGAGATGTAAATATCTCTCTTTTCTTATCATATGCCGTGGAGGATAGTATACGGCTGCAATGGACACGTGACAATATTTGGTTTTAACAGAAACTGCCACGGATTGAATGTCTTGTTCTTCATATTTACACTGCACGTAGTGACTAATGTTGTCTTTGATTATAACCGCGCTACCTCCCCTGGCAGAGTTGTCAGGGTGGAGCGAATTATATACCATGTATTCTCTAAATTTGACAAAAGATTGCTTAGTGAAGTGCGTTTCAGAGATCAAACACACGTCTATATTTTCTGTGTCTAGGACTGCCTGCAACTCATTTTGATGTTTTAGGAGCCCATTAGAGTTCCACGCCATTATTTTAAAGGTGTTATTCATTTTTTATTATTTACAACAGCTGTTTTAGTGCCGGATTCTAATTTTTCTAATCTCTTGTCAAATGAGGTCACTTTAAGATCTGATTGATCTTATCCTCTAGATTCAAAGGCTGTGATCTTTGTTTTACAGCTTGCGAATATGAACCAGTGTTGGTTACTGGCATGGGTTTTGCAGATGACTGGACACTTGTTTTCTGTGCCTGTTTGTCAAGATCTCGTAAGGGAAGAGATTGTTGGGTAGTTGGTACTACAAGTTTCTTTTTAATATTTTTATTTTTTATCATTTGGATCTGTTTAGCTACTTCACATCCTCTATAGTTGGCAGGGTGAGGTAGGCCACAGTGAACACATTTTGGCTTGTCTTGTGGAGATTTCGTACAGTTGGCAGTAAGATGCTTGCCAGTGCATTTTACACACCTTGGCTCTTTTCTGCAGTACTAATGAGTATGCCCATATGCCTGGCATCTTTTGCATTGGGGAATGAGTTTGGGATTTTTATGCCATAGATTTTGTTGACATCTTCGTCATTATTAAATGATAAAACGAAAATGTTAAGTGTTTCTTTATTCTTCCAGCTCAATTTGTTGTCTACTTTTTCTATTTTCAGTCCTTGTGTTGTTAGGTCGTCTTTGATTCGGTCAGGTTGGCAAGAAGAATGTAACTTCTTCACAACAACTCTTATTGGTCTAGCTTGCTTATTCTCGTACGAATGCCAGTGGTAGTCTTTTTCTGTCAAAAGCCTGGCAATTAATCTATAAGAGTCTTCTGTTTTGGCGTTAATAATAATAATAAATCATTTAATTCAGGCAACAAAGACCCATAATATAAATACCTTATAGACTAACATACATAATTATAAAAACCATAAAAACACACTACACTTGGGAGCTTGGTTTAACCTTCACACAATCCCCATTCATCATTTTTGTGTTAAATGATTCAGCTGGTATTGTTTCAGTTAGCGAGTCATAGAACGTTTGGTAGTTCTTAACTCCGTCTATTATAATTGGCGGTGGTGGAGGCACTTTTTTGACGGAGGTCTCTTTCGCATTCTTTTGTTGTTTTTCTTGTTGGGCGCTTATTCCAGGTTGTTGTTTTGGAGAGAGAGGTGTTAAGCTACCTCTTCTTCCTGTTCTTGGCCCTAATTCACTCAGTCCCTTTAGCGAGCTCATCCTCGTCCGTGCAATATTTAACGTCACTTTTAGTACGCTGGGCAAATATTGGTTTCTCGCTTTCCTGTTTTTCTAAGGGTTCTTTAGTTTCTTTTTTTTTTCCTTCAACCAATTTAATTCTCCTTAAAGGGCTAGAACCTGTTCCTGCAAGCTATTAATATGATCATTCAGATTACGTACCATACATTGCAGTTTTTCATTGTCCGTTTTCTCCTGGATGTAACAGTCATACAACCGCTTTTCCAGGTCAGTTTTTATCTTAATAGACTCTGTAGCCATTATTTTGTTGTAATGCGAGTTTAACACCTAAACAATAAATTATTGTAAACACTTCATGATTATGATTCATGATTCCCGCACTTGTAACTAGGTCATGGCAATGACACCGATAGATCGACGTAGGTACACCGCGACGACGGTGCTGTGCTGCGTCTGCAGAATACTCTTAACTAGGGCATGCGCGCGATCGTACGTCGGCTCACTATTGTAGTTAAACAACATACAATATGTATACGAGTATGTTTAGGAAGAGAAGGTCTGCTTCATATGCAGTGACGAGTGTGTGAATCCGAACTTTGTGAAACAATCCCAGTCGCGGGTGCGCTTGCACTCACTGTAAACTGACGCGTGTTGACACGTGTGCGTGTGTTACCACTACCTAGCTGTATGGCGCCAAACTTTTCTATCTCCTTCTATGTGTTCTGAAGAGTTTGGTTGGTTGAACACGCTTATCTCAGGAACTACTGGTTCAAATTGAAAAATTATTTCGTGTTGGGTAGTCCATGTATCGAGGAAGGCTATATAAAATTACGCTACGACCAATAGGAGCGAAGCATCAATGAAAAATAATAAACAAAAAAAAAATTAAATTGATTGATGGATCAGCTAATGATCAGGGGAGTGCTCGCTAGACCTTGCTCCAACTGACTACCATTTTTCGTGATTTGATCAATTTTCTACGTGGTAAAAAATTTTCTTCCGAGGAGGCAGTAAGAAATGCTTTCACACAGATTATCGCAACTTCTTATTAGATGGCAGCAATGTATAGATAGTGAGGGTAAATATTTTGATTTAATAAATATGTTACATCTTGGAAAAACAAAAGTTTTAATCATGGAGTATAAATTGGCAATTTCATACTTTAACCCCATTTTAACCAAAGTTGCAATAATACTTATTATTGAAGCTTACTCAAAAACCACTAAACAAAACTTGACCTTTATATAGTACCACGCGGTAAATATGCCTTCAAACGACATATTTTTGTTTAAGTATAAATAGGAGAACCAAGGTAACCGATATAGCCCGAAGAATTGCCAAACTTAAGTGGCAGTGGGCAAGGCACATTGCTCGCAGAACGGATGGCCGATGGGGTCGGAAGGTTCTGGAGTGGCGACCGCGTACTGGAAGACGGAGCGTTGGAAGGCCTCCCACAAGATGGACCGATGACCTTGTGAAGGCCGCAGGAATACGTTGGATGCGAGAAGCACAGAATAGGTCGAAGTGGCGGTGCTTGGGGGAGGCCTATGTCCAGCAGTGGACGTCTTTCGGCTGAAATGATGATGATGATGATAAATAGGAGAATTCAGGTAACAACATTTTTAAATACAACTGAATTGAGACCTCTTCCTTTTTGTGAAGTGGGTTGAAAATGAAGGTAAGGCGATATGCCAATTTACGAAAACATTTTTTACGAAGACCGGCGAGAACCCATTCAGACCAGCACCTTTGGTAATATTAATTCTGTGCTTTAAAAACTTCCTTCTCAGTAAAAGCTATTTTTGTTAATATTTGTTTGTGTCCATTGTTTGTGTTAGCAAAAGGACTGTTGTTGTTGTAACTCCACGTTACAACAACAACACCCCACCAACAACTTGGTGTGGACCAAGTTACTCCACACCCTAACACCAGGTTAGTTCTGTGATGAAAGTAACAAGTGCGAACTGAACAGAACTGAAAAAACTTGAGAGGTATCAAGGGACACCCGGATGGAACGAAGTTTCTTTCCAGGATTCATTATTGTTATTTTTTTTTTTATTATTTATTATGTACAAAAAACCTGTAAATACTCAACAAAAATATTCTCTCTCTCTCTCTCTCTCTCTATCTCTCTCTCTTTCTCCTCACAACAAAAAAAAAAAACAAAATATACAAGCAACAAAATATATACGGTCGAATTGAGAAACCTCCTCCTGTTTTTGAAGTCGGTTAAAAAGTGTCGTTACAACTTTTTCTTTTAATTTCCGTCTAGCCCCCTTTCGCAACGTGCCATAAGGAACTTCGTTCGAACAGAATCGCGGCGCGGTACACGGTGCATAGTGCACGGAGACAGCGCTCGCTGCGACGATGCTCGCTGCGACGACGACGACGTTCGCTGCGACGACGACGACGCTCGTTGCGACGACGACGACGCTCGCTGCGACGACGACGACGCTCGCTGCGACGACGACGACGTTCGCTGAGACGACGACGACGCTCGCTGCGACGACGACGACGCTCGCTGCGAACGTCGTCGTCGTCGCAGCGAGCATCGTCGCAGCGAGCGCTGTCTCCGTGCACTATGCACCGTGTACCGCGCCGCGATTCTGTTCGAACGAAGTTCCTTATGGCACGTTGCGAAAGGGGGCTAGACGGAAATTAAAAGAAAAAGTTGTAACGACACTTTTTAACCGACTTCAAAAACAGGAGGAGGTTTCTCAATTTGCGCTGCGAGTTACAGCTAGTGAGAACAGTGGATTGCTGAACTTATTATTCAACCATAACCATAACTAAATTTTTTTTTCTTACAGAACTTATAACACACAGTCTTTAAGAAGTAACTTTAAAGAGTTGTTGACAATTTATTTTTACAACTAACCGCCACGTTAATTCGCGGATTCCAAAATACATACAAAGATTTTTTAAATATATTATAATACATTTATTTAATTATTTTATTTTATAATAATACATTTATTTATTTTCTCCCACAAGTATAAAATATTATTATTGTTATTCATTTATTTTGGACAGAATCCATATAAGTGTTAGTTACAATTTTCTTAACATCTATGTTAGTACGTACATAACTTAATAAAACTAGAATAAATTTAAATTACAATTTCCCCGTAACTATTCCCACTCAGTGTGCCTGTATGGGACAGTCATGCCGGGATGCAATCATTTGCAAAATGCTTTTTTTTTTTCAAATTCAAATCATTTATTCGCATAGAATGCAGGTATTTTACAATAAAGATGTTACAGAAATACATGTAGTGAGCCGGGTGCATTCTGCCTGAGTTTCGGCATGCAAAATTTTTACAAATAATAAAACAAATCATGAACAACATTTTGAAATAGTTAATTAGGAAATACATTATTATAACAAGTCCAGGCCATGCACAAAGGTGTATCAGATAATGTCAATAAAATTTAATAATGGGTATTAACAAAATTAAATAGTGCAAATAAAAAATAATAATGTCAAAAAAGAATAAAATTAAATAATGTCAATGAAAATTAAACTGTTGAGATGTCACACATAGGGTCATTCAAAAAGTCACTTATCGAGTAATAACATTTGTGTATCAAGAAAGCCTTGAGTTTACTTTTAAATTGTTGCAGGGTATCACTTTTTATGCTGTTCGGGAGTTTATTAAATACGATTGGACCCATGCAGAAAACACTTTTTCTAAGTAGTGCTGTTTTATAGCTACATCCCGAATTTAATAATTAATATAATAATTATTAAATTTCTTTGTATTTTATTCGGTAAATTGTTGAAGGTATAACAGTTTTCCAAGTACTTCATTCACATCGGTGCCTCTTCTCGCTACGGCACAGACTAGCTGGCACTGGAAGTGGGGAAGGTTACCTGTGCAAGTATAATGCTGTGTTTCTATGATAACATCAGATACAACGGGTGAGCAAGAGGGGCCTCCTTGTAAGCCACAAGCCTCCTTACCGCCGGGAGTGTGCCGGAGCCGGCGGCGGCGGCGTGTTCCGGGCTATTAACTGTATTCGGCGAATCCGAAGCGCCGGAGGATTGCACACGGGCGGTGCCACGGTATGAACCGCTAATAACGCAGTGCAGAAGTGTGGCTCGTTGTTCTTATCCGTGATAAGTCTCACTTCCGCTATATTTTGAATGGTCATACAGGTTAGATTGTAGTTGGACCACAAAGCACGATATAATAATTTTAATATGCAGCGCGAATCGCCCGCGATTCGCGCGCGACGTCCTTGTAGCGGCGCGACAGCTTTTAGTACATTTTGTATGGCGTCGCCGCGTCGCACTATGGGCCAGATCCGTGCGTACCGTCTCAAAAATCTGTAACTTTTATGTTAATTGAAATAAATACCTCAAATTTAGCACGTAGTATCTCGAATGTATATACAATCCAATTAAGAAACATGTTTTGTCAAATCTTGAATTTAAAATATTTAAAAAATAAAACAAAAATAGAAATGTATTTTTAAAATATTAAACCATAGTTTGTTTAGCTATTCAATTACAATTTTTCAGTTTTATCATATTACTACTGTTTTTTTTTATTATATATGAATCTAAAATTCAATTAAATAACAATAATATAATATAACGAAGAAGGAGGACCATTCGGATTTTTTGGAACCGTGACGTCAGCTGAGCTGACGTCACCATCTCCAATACTAGGCTCACTCATTGCAAAAATGAATACACGAAAATAATCTACACACGTTTTATTCCTACGACTAATAAACACAATTAAAAGCAGCCTTAAAATCGTAACAGTAATCGAAATTGTACTCACAAGTTGTCTTCACAAAATTCTCCACGTCTATGTGGCTTCACAGCGGCGCGCCACCCTTTTTAACACCTTTCAAGAATGGCGTCGTCGTTGTGAAGTCATTACAATTATTTTTTAACAAATTACAGGTAACATTGATTGTGTTTACCAAATACGACTTCTTAATTCTTTTTACTATTTTAGCACTTGATTTTAACATTTAATTAGTTCTCTTTTACTTAAAACATTTAAACATTTTAAACACGCCATGTTTTCCGGTTGATCAACAGTAGTTCAATCAACCGTTTCCGTTAAACAAAAATTAACCAAAAATCATTTTTAAACTCACGCATATTGCTTATTAATTAAGAAATGAATTTAGCAATAGATAACTTGTTTTTAAACTTAATTTAGAACAAATCTTTAGTTATGGTTTGCTGTTAAAGTAATCTCAAACAATAACACGACTTTTTACATTGAAAAGAAGTAAATCGACTACAACAATAAAATGTAAACTAATTTAAACCTGTCCAGTAATATTTAACTACTAAATTTAAACATAAAACTTAATATTATTATAGTTTACGTTAGCCTTGCGTCGACAAATATAATAATTAATTCCAAAAATATATTTTTTAATTAATGTAATACCTACTTCTACTTAAATATCTAAGAGGTTCTTGGCTTCGTCTAACAATTTCTTGGAAATAGTCTCTGATGGTTTTCTGATACTTGATAGATAAGGATCTGATGTAAATAGGAGACTATGAAATACGTCTTGATTCGTTGCTGATCTAGAGTATTTTCTTGCGTGATACAATCTGAATTTTTTGTAATCTTTGTTTCGAGATTCTTGGGCATTTTCAGATTAATTACCAATAGGCAGAACAGCAAAATGTCTAATTATACTTTCCCGATGTATTAAGATTTAAAATATTTTTTGAAATATTTTGTATTTTCCCCCCATCTGGGATTTTTCGATTCATTTCAAGGGGGGCAGATTCAGGCAGATTTTTTTTTTGCCCTGACTTCTGTATAAGTTGCTCTATGTAACAATACCAAAATTACGTCATGGGTAGACACGGCTAACTGTCAAAAGTCTATTTGAAGTTTCTAATAAGGTTAAAATATTAGGCCCCGAAATAAAAATTCTATACCTTTCCAGTTTTCACAAAAAGCTTTACTTAAATTATTTTTAATTAGAGTACTTCCTAACGATTCTAACCATATATCACATTTACACATTTGCTGTGAAATTAATGAAAATATGACCATGCGAACTGAAGGAATTGTGTTCTACATAATTTTCATAAGTTTAACCGTCAACTTGCAAGCCTTAGTCTAATAGTAAAAAATTAGAAATAATGGATTTAAACTATTACATAATATGCATTGGACATTTAGTTAGACGTGCGCATTAACAAAATATTCAATATCAAACATTATGAAAACTTATTTTTGAGACGGTACGCACGGTTCTGGCCCATAGTGCGCGTCGCAGCGAATTCGCGGCGAAATCACCGTGAAATCGCCGCGACGCCATACAAAATGTACTAATAAGCTGTCGCGCTACTCGACGCGGCGCGACCGTGTCGCGGCGCGACAGGTCGCCCCTGTGTGAAGTGTCGCGCGCGTTTTCATAGAAATTGTTCTACGGATATAAATCGCCGATTCGCGTGCGTCCGTCGAATCGCGCTAGTCTGAACGAGCCTTAATGCGTTTGGCGTACATTAAAGGCTCGTACAGACAGGCGCGACATGTCGCGCGTCCTGTCGCGGAGGCGATCCTGCGATATATCGCGACGCAACACCTTTCACACTGGCGCGACAACTCGTGCGCGAATCGCGCGCGATGTCCTTGTAGCGGCGCGACGAGCAGCGCGACAGCTTTTTGTACATTTTGTATGGCGTCGCGGCGAATTCGCGGCCGCGACGCGACAGTGGCGGCGCGACGAGGTCGCCCGGCTGCGAACCGACGCCACAAAAAATTTACCTTATGTTGTCCTGTTGCTCGACGCGGAGCGACCGTGTCGCGGCGCGACAGGTCGCCCCTGTGTGAAGTGTCGCGCGCGTTTTCATAGAAATTGTTCTACGGATATAAATCGGCGATTCGCGCGCGACCGTCGCGTCGCGCTAGTCTGAACGAGCCTTAACTTGACGTCGCACAGTGGATCGTCCCCATACAAGAGGTCGGACATAGAATCAGCCATAGTCACGGTGATTAACAAATGAGGTACTTAGTAACAGTTTTCAGTGTCTTGTTAACCACCGTGATGCCACGTGACCACTAATTATGCAATTTTGTAAAAAAAAAGTATTGGATCAATAACGTATTTAATTATTCTCATCATAAAAGTCATTAGTAGGCTATTAACTAACGATAGACGACTAACCACTGTGCGTCGCTTATAATACAAAAACAGCGTCGCCTCGCCTCATCTCTAGCCAATTAAACGCCGCCGCCGCGACCGCCGCGACCGCCGCGACCGCCGCGACCGCCGCGACCGCCGCGACCGCCGTGACCGCCGCGCCGCCGCGTGCCGTCGCTTGATTGATCACATTTTACAACTTTTTACACAAAACTGTCCACTGGCGCATGACGGTTTATTGTAAAATAACCCATTGTTGTCTTAGTTTGTAAAGGATTTTGATCCTACGATGATTAAGGAAATTTAATAAAAGAAGATTATGTGTAAGTATCTTGATTTAAAATTATACCCATCTTGCAGGTTTTTAATTACGTTATCATATGGAACCATTACTTAATTTTATTTTTAAGTATACATAAATCTTCAAGAACCTTCAGCCCTCAAGGCGAGATTTTGACGAACCTCCGAGACAGAGCATTGTCCGCGGGTTGAAGGTGATCCCGCGGGGCCGGCAGGGCTCTTGACTTTCTGTTCACAAGTACACATTAATAGGTAGGCAAGGCAAGAAGAAGGCTGGAGGGGGGGGGGGGGGGGAGGGTCTGAGAGAAGTGCTATAATAGTATACAAGTCAGAGCTGGAAGTATTTAATGACGCTGAAACTGTGAACCTTGCTCCGCGGCGCTACACTATGCCATAATTCGGCGACACAGAGAGAAAGAGGTGTAGAAAGTAGTGTTCGGTAGGAGCGCTATGGTGGCCTATCACACGTTGCTCGTATTGATAGGATATGGAGTATGAGCAGTCTCTAATGAATGAGATTTAAACTCGAACTTGCCAATAATTTGGTGGACCAGCTAGTTTTCGATACAATTATATACTTTCGCGGAGTTTTCGATTAAAACTGGAACAGTGATGGTAACCTTGTGTGACTTATGTTGATAATGCCGTGAACTATCAGTTCAGAATACAATGACAACTACATAATATTATGTATGATCATAGGTATGTGTCTCTGCGACAAGTACAGAGCCACTGAGCTGTAGTAATGAGCTGTATGTAAACACAGCATAATAATTACTTATTGCGTGTAATCCTGTCAGATCGTGTGTAATGCCGCCGTTGTGCGGCGCTGCTTATCGCGTCACTCACTATTGTGCCGCGATACTAAGCGGCTCGCGACCGCGACGGCTCGGCAGTCCCGCACGTGCTGGTGGCTCTATTGGGCATGTGAATAGGCGCCATGCCTTACACCGCGTTATTAAATATTCTATTTTATGAAAGGCTTACATTGTCCCTTCACACCTGTTAACACTGTAATTTTAAAACATTGTAAAAGCAAATTATTTTTCAAAGAGTAACCATGGAGTTCCAGCATCAGCGGATTAAAGAACAGTCATAATTACCTATGTGATGATCATACATTAATACTTAACATAGATTTTGAAACAAAATATGATTTTATTAATTTGTGGCCACGACTAGCTATTTTAACAATGAAAAAAAAAAGCGGAATAGAAAAATATGAATATTAATCAAATAATCATTCATACGCTTATAGATGTTGAACAAAAACTTGTATGCACTTTTTATTTGTTTTCACCATCTTTTTGTACCATATTTTTAAGCAAATAAATATTATTTTATTCGATTCTGTTTTATTCTATTCTAATACTTTGCAAACGCGTGTACTGTTTCCTTTTCACTCAGTTTTTCACCGTTCATTTTAATGATGGTACCTGCCAATGTCTCCGTTGAAATAAATCGTGCTGTGAAAAGTACCTCACATTCGTCCCATATGTCATCCCTTCGTTGATCTTGTGTCGGTATCTGATTTGTCAGGATCGAATGCAGATCTTGCAGTTCTTTACAGTCAGCTGGGTTTGGTGTTCGCAGCGCCTCAATCAATGCAGTAGTGCACTGGGGTGACACGTGCGACAGTAAATGTACGAGTCGTTGTTGCGCGGCCGTGGCTGGCACTCATTGTGGAGCAATGCGGTGCGGAGCGGTGCGGTGCGGTGCGGTGCGGTGCGGCCGACCTCACAAAGGCATCACAACAACCGTGGTGTTTTGTATACGTGTACGTAATATAATATTGTAGTTTTTTTTTATCATTTATATAATAAAATTCTTCAAATATACCGAAAACGAATGCAGAATATTGTCGCGATAAATCGATGTAATAGAAAATAGAAAAATATTTTTTTATTGTCCAGGTAATACAGAAAGCAAACATAGGTATTAACATTAAGTTTAGACATGAGTAGCTTTAATATTACCTACAGCTAATTACAGTATATTATTTGCCAGTGAACCCCAAACTAGACAGTTAGTCTGTATCTTGGGGCTCAGGATACGAATTACAGAGTGGACACTAGAGAGGTGATTTCAGTAATGGTATGAGTGTATGTGTAAAGTTGGTGTGGTAAGTGTGTGGAGTATATGTGTGGCGTGTGTGTGGTGTGTATGTGTGACGTGTATGTGTGTAATTTTGATTCAGTGTCAGGTCGGGGTCGTTATATTAATTGTTCCGAGTCGTCGTAACCAGTAATATGCAACATTTTCTTAACAGTTTTCTTGCATTCAAATGCGGTAGTATTTTTAATATCGCACAGTTTACAAACTTTATTGTATGTATTAATGAGGGAGTAGGCCGGGGAACGTCTAGCTAGTAATGAGGTGACGTCAGGTGTTGGGATTCTATAATTTCTTTTATGTAAGATTGATCTATAGTCGGACCTGCTCTTAATATTTTTTTGCGTTTTAATACAGGCAGAAAGAATGAAAAGCTGGCGGACTCTAAGAACTCTCGTTTCGCGATAGAGTAAGTCGGTGGAAAACCGGTAGGGCTTCTTAAAAGTTACTTTAAGAAGCGCTCTCTGTGCTCTTTCAGCGTCAATCAAGAAGGTCTTTCCACTACCCCACACGCTGATGCAATACTGGATTATTGATTGACAAAGCGCTAGGTACACTTGTTGTAGTG